>JACVBY030000625.1:397835-1597835 GCA_017589505.3 Metroxylon sagu | reverse complement strand
TGATGGCAAAAGTTATGTTTATCAAATAGCATTTCATGCACTCCAGCAATAGAAATTTCAACTTCATCTCTCCCTACAGGAAGTAATTTTAATACTTGATGTGAGATGTCCACCCAGGAAATTACACTACATGACCATGGTAACTGAGTAAAAGAAAATAGGATTGCTGAAAGTCACATTGTTTATCTTTAAATTCTAATGCTTAAAAAAATCAAGCACTTAACTCTATCTTAGAACATTTTGGAATGAATATCTTCATGAAGACATAGTAACGTAGACTGTTGGTGAAGATGACATTTGAAATCACAAAGTTAGATAGTTGAATTATCTACTTTTCTTGTTTCAGGATTTATCCAATCTGCAGGCACTAAGGCATTCACAACCACCAACAACAAAGGAATATGTAACTCAATATTGGCTATTCCACGTATGCTGAACTCCACATGTGAAGCAAAGGGGTAGTGGTTGGAACACCAAAATGTCACATCAGGTTACTTTTCAAATAGCAAGAAGCACCATGTACCTAAAAGCTACAAGCATGGTTCTTCTGTCTAGAAATTATTGAGTCCGTAGTGTTGTTTTTTCTTTTTTGGTGAAATATTTGAACTATTACTTCTTGACATGTTTGGATGTTGAAGTGTCAAGCATGCAGATACCAAAGCCTCAGTAAATTAGAAAAATGCTGAATTCGGAAACAATCATATGATTCCACTAAATTAGAAAAATACTGAATACTTGTGAAAAGATCGACAGGATCGCTGCAAACTGTTTTGACAATTGACATATCTGGTGGAGAGCTACCATAAAATTCTTAATAATAATCCATGAAATTCAACTTAAAATTTGGGCAAGTGACCAGGATAATTGCTGTCATCAAGTTGCAGTATATCGTATTATGTATATTTATGTTAGAAGTATTGGATTATTGTTGGAGCAGATGACACTGATCCTGATTAGGTCAGTTAGTTGGCTGATTAATCAGATTCAGACTTATATCTGGCTACTTAATTGGTTCTCTTCCACCTCTTCTGGCACAACAAGGACTTGGATCATAATGTGTTCCATCGAAATGTCTAAGACTTGTTCCAAGTGGATCATAATTAGTTAGTCAGAGTGAGAAAGATATGGAGTACAAGCCTCTTGAAATGTGATTGATTTGTTGATATACGAAATGTATCCATGAGAAGTTCAGGAATTCTCATGTTCATTCTTGTATGGTAGAGAATCAAAGGGTATCTTCTATCTTCTATGCGGTATCCATTTTCGCTTCAATATAGAAAGGGTTCAAAGGAATTCTACATTGGCTTCCTATTAATAAAAGGAGGCTTCATAGGCTGAAATAATGTTATCATCAATGATTCTTTGCTGAAAAAAAGCAAAGTGGTTGGGTTTTCTTGAACTCTAATTTTATTTGATAGAATTGTAATTCTATTTATACAGACTGATTGATCTGTATATGTTGAATGGGTTGGAATTTCTTTCCTAATTTGGGATCATAAACATATGATCTACTCCCAATCATGTTTCCTACCCCGTCAGAAAAACGAGAACAAAATAAAAATCTGAACCGTTGAAATGAAGATTGTCTTTTATGCTATTGCAGTACATTTTAAAAATGTTTCCAGTGAAGTTCTTGGCAGGCATTTTGTTCTGATTTTTTGTTCGTTTCACCAGTGACAATTAATTATATGCTGAAATGTGTTTGCAATATCTCTTCATTTTATTCAATCATTCTGGGATATGTTCTAGATTGTTTAATTTTATGAGGTTGGATCTAGTTCATTTTCTAGCAGCTTAATATACTTTATTCAAATATTCTATCGGCACAGGAGAGGTTGAGATGAAACAAATCTTTTCCCCTTATTTTTAAAACTAAGTCAATCATATCCCGATTATTGGATCCTAAATTTTCCCGCTTTGTCATATAATCAGTGTTGAATCTTTCGTTATCTGCTAGCCATTTTTTTTTTTTTTCCTAGCTCCATTGTTTTTTCACCTGAAACTTTTCCCTCTGTTTTTTTGTGATATGTCAGATATTTCCATGTTTTGCTTCCATTTCGACAGCCGTTTATTTGTTCCATTGACTTTATATAATTGAACCTCCCTTTTACTACAACGCATCAACAGCCATGTTCTTGCAATCATTGCTCTCTTGCTATGCCAGGTCATTGAAAAGCTTTTCTTCTTTTGTTCTAGAATATTAGGGTGAACAAGAAATAATCATCTGGTATGAACGTGTCAACCGTCTTACTTATGATATGATATGATTCTGGTATGGTATGAATGTGTCAATAATCATCTGCTAGCTCTCAACCGCCCGCTACTTCCCCTGAAATGCTGGCTATCCCAAAAGCAGTGACAGGCTTTTCAACGACCACCGTAAGATCTGGTATGCAGGTTGCTCCAATTCTCTGGGTGGGGAGAAAACATATCATCGGTCCTATTAGAACTTATCTCAACTTTCAGCTAAAAAATGAACGGCAGATAATGTCAAACCACAAAAAATAACGCGAGACTTAAAAAGTATGGTAGCAAAGCCCAACCATCAAGAGCAACTTGTCGAACCTTTGCTTATTATTCCAATTTCTCGATGAAGTATAAAAATACATTAAATGAATATAACTTATAAAAATACATTAAACAATTATCACTTCCTTTCTCTTGAGTGCTCTCATTAGTCTCATGCATATGCCACAGGAGGGAAGGAGGAGAGAAAAAAAAGAAAAAGAAAAAAAAAAAAGAAAAAAAAGGAGGAATTCTCATTATACTGGACTTTGGATTGCCTTTGATCGAGTCAAGTGGAATTTTCTTGCTGCTTCTCTTCAAACAAGAGGTTTCTTGCTTACATGAAATAATTGGATCTCCTCGATTCTTAGTTCGGGAAAGAAGGTAGTTCTCAAATGCAAGCCGGGCAACTGGTTCTCTTGCGAACATGGACCAGGGCAAGGGATCCCATCCATCCTTATCCATACTGGTTGCAGACGTTCTCACAAAAATTCTGAACTGGGGAAGTGCTGATAATCTGATCCAAGTATGGACCTGATCTTCACGCTAGTGGACTGTGAAGCCTCTAATATGCAGCCAATGCCATTCTTCTTTGTGAATTGTGAAGCAAATGAATCTCAATTAACTAATCTGAAACTTCTTTGGCTTTTAGCATGCTTCGGGCATGTAGGCTAATTTCATCAAGAGTTCAGTTGATTCTTGGATGACGCTTGGCTACCTCTCAAACCACATGCCCCAACCCAATCTGTTCGGCAGCCACATCTGGTCAAGTTTGAACCTGGGCTTCCGAGTTGGAAACGTTGTTCATTGTCTTTGTCATGTCTCAAGATGGAAACATAAGTTTAGGAACATGATAACTCGCTGCATACAAGAATCTTACAGTAAGCAAGGTAATAGCCTGACTAATACATATTATGTAATTAAAATAAAATAACTCAACAATATAAGGATAATCATAACTATTAAAATTTGTTAGATTCAAACTAAATCTAAACAATCATTTTCATGGTCATTCCTAAAAGTTTCAAAATTCATAATGACCAGCGATCTACTAAGATTAAAAAGTTCTACGGATCATAAAAGGTAAAACAATTCTTCTACGATCAATCTTTACCTATGCCCTCCTATGCTTAGGCTTTGTAAAACTAAAACCAAATAGGAGTGAGTCAATGATTAAGCAAGCAACTAAAATTCAAGCTAACAAGTTTAGAAATAAATACTTTAACCATTTATAATGCATAAGCATAAAAAATTTACAACTCGTGAGTAACTAATGAAAAAAATCTAATATTTATATAGTATATTATGAAAAATGGTCTTCAAAGTTTATTAGCTTAAGTATATATATATATTAAATGTGCTACATATCCTTCTCTTTTATGCTACACGTCTAACTACATTAATAATAATAATTGCTGCTCAAACATGATTTGCCACCTAATAACTTCTTGAAGTTATGTTATTTACTAAAATATTTCTTTATAAAAAAATTTAAAGAAATTTTTGATAGGCAGCCTTTGAAAAGATGGGCTATAACTTTTTAATCTTTGTTAATTAGCTCTGTAGCTTTCAATTCTTGTACATACTAGATGGGGTCAAAATATTTACTCTTTGTTAATTAGTTCAGTAACTTTCAATTCTTGTATATACTTATTCATCCAATATATATTTCATTCATTTATATTTTTAATATATATATTTTTCCGTTCAATGTACATGAAATGGTGCAGGATTTTTCCTTAAAAGTGCGGTTCAGGAGACCGCGCGTCAACTCCCCCAAATTTAAAACCCTGAGCTTGGACCGTCCAAAAGATAAGGCAGCAAACCGGTGGTCCTTCACAAATCAGCCGGCATATTGGTATCAGCCGTGCGTGAGAGGCTGAAGACGTGCAATGGGTATTCTCACCGTGCAGCGGTCATGATCGTACGGCACGCAGAGGGCCTTTGTTAGTCATTAAATAATTATATTGTCACAAAGAGTTTTGGCCAATGTTTAAATTCCGTAGTTTGAAGGCTGGTGGGAATAAGCTCAATGGTGGAGGGTTTTCATTCATAACCACGTAGTGGTATGGTTTGGTCATGACTGCATAGGAAAAGCATTTTCTCCACCATCCAAATGATGCAAGTCTCTCTTTATTAAGCTGTGGAGGATGCAATTTAAATATGTAGTTAGAATGGGGACGACAATTAGGTTGGATTGAATCGGACATGAATTAGATTAGATACAAAAAAACATTAAACAACTATTAATCTGAATCTAATTCATTTATGAGGTAAATTCTTGAATCCTACTTTTTTGATAAATATGTAATATAACCTAATTTGTATAAATCATTTAATAAACGAGTCAAATTAGGTTAAATGAGTTTAGTCTTAAACTAATGAGATTATGACCCAATCTAATTAATAGATGGGCCAAAACATATTAAATGGGTCTTAAACCATCAAATCATGACCTTATCTAACTGTTAAATGGGTCAAAAAAAAGATGCAGAGATCATGACTCATGTAAACTTAGTACTAGAGTATTATATGTTGCTCAGCTTTTTAACATCTCATTGTGCATGATTAAGCCCTACCTAGTAGTTAATCACTTGCATTTTCCATTTTATTATTGATTATATCTCACACCCTTGCTTCAAGAGACTCATTGCAATACCTTCATTTTCTTAATGAAGAATAGGAGAGCTTCGACTTGATTATGAATCTTTTGCTCCTTGCATTATTTTAATTTATCCTTTTGTGATGATGAAATAATTATCTCTCTCTCTCTCTCTCTCTCTCTCTCTCTCTCCTCTCTTTATCCAAAATAAGTTCCCATGAATTTTTTAAAAATATGTTTTTTATTATGAGTTATTTATAATTTTTTAAATATATTTTTTAGAGTAATTTTTTATAGATGAATGCATGACAATGCATACATATGAAATTATATTTGATCATACATGTGTTATTATATAATTATTTATAAAATTATGAATAATTATTTCTATAAATTTTATAAAAATAATTTAAAATTATACAATTAGATAATTATTTCTTAATTTTAAATTTTTTATCTTATTTTTATTTTTAAAAATATAAATAAAATAAGATCACATGGGCATCTATCTAGTTGATCTAATTTTCAAGTTAACTGGATGAATCAAGTTTGTTTGCATTATTAAACAATTCTTGAGCTCAAATTTATACAAGGCTGCAGCAAGGCCTACAAACAAGACATGCTAAGGCTTCATCGGGCAAGACTTTGTCTTGACAATTTAATTTTGGATCATAGTTTTAGAATTAGAGTCAGCTTATCTTGCAAACAGCCAATCCATTAGATAAATAGAAATAAGAGACCGGAACGAAACTTCTAAAAAACAAAAATTAGGAATAATATTGAAATAAATAAATAAATAAAGTTCACAGAATCCGAAATGAAATGGGAACCGGGGGTATGGTATCTGAACGATCCACATCTAAGAAGATTGACATGCCTATATCAATGTAACATGCTATTTAACATGGAAGCTTCTAAGAGGATCTACTAATTAACAATGTAAATCCCTATTGGTGTTTACAATTAACATGCTAGGATTAGCTTATGGCTATCGTCAAGCTGAACCAAAATCATGAAGTTGGGACAATGACAATCATCACATAAGCATAAGGTTCAACCCAATAATTATACAAGGTTTCCAACTGATTGGTTTATTCTTCATAATCTAACAATAGTATAATCCCTAAACCCTAAAAATTATCAGATAAAGAATACTAAAATGAACATAAGAGCCCAGTAAGTAACAATCTACTTTTATATATTTAATATAGATCAAGCGAGTGTCAAATATATTTATTTCAACAATTTTAACTGATAACGAAATTGCATTTTATCAACATTGCATTTTCAAATATAAATTACATAATATAAATATAATACTCAAATATTCGACCACCAATATCAAATATCAAATTTACTTTAACTTACTAGCCTTTAAGACTACGACCACAATTATATCTTACGATGGGATCGAAATACCGCATTTATAGAGTAGACCAGAATACCATATTTATACCTTATGGTGGGATTAAGATATTATACTTATACCCTATAGAGTAGGCTAGAATATTATGGTACTACATTTATACCTTACCATCGGAGCCAAAATATCGCATTTATATTTTATGAAATAGGCTATAATAGTCATAAATACCAATATGCAATCTCTACCAATGGATTTGGAACATAGTCTGGCTAAAAATTCATAATATATGAATATATATTTAAAATAATAATTTTGAACGTTTGACATTTTCAAAATAGTCTACACTTTCCAAATGACATTTTCCTCGAGATTAAATGATTCAAATATACATAATACATAATGACATTCTAAATATATCATCTAATGAATAAAAATAGATTGAACAATAAAATTTTAATTGCTCGATCTAATCTGCATATTAGAACATAAACTCATACAATACTCTATAAGAATAATATAGTTAATCAAAGAAATATAGTATAACAAGCATTACTTATAAATTCAAATTATTTATAAATAAATTGAATGGAAATACCATTTCAATTTGGATTCACATATTTGATAAAATAATCTAACATAATCTAATTGAAATCATCGAAATTTACATGCTCTTTAATATAAAAAAAACTTTCATTTAATTTTTGTAAAATAATTTATCCTATAAAAAGTCATCACCACACAAACATCGATAACTAAGCAAAACAACTATATCATAAGGATTCTTCAAAACATAACAATTCAAAATCATAATTTTATCAAATTATTATCACATTAATAATTTAGATGAATTTTAAATTTTTTTATAATTTTTAATTTCTAAAATACTAATTAGTATAATTGAAATTTGCTATTTTAAATATCAGATCGTTAATCTTTTTCCATTTTCTTTTTGGAGAAGTATAGGGGGAGGAGGGAACATTCGCATGGGAAGAGAAAAAGAGAACAGGCTTATGGTTAAATGATGGAGATGGTTTGCCTCTGTTCTCACCAGTTGACGAGTCCATCAACTTTTTAGGTTCCATTTAGCTTTGGTGCACCCCCCTTCTCATTAAGGTGCAAGGCTATAAACGAGTCGAGTCAAGGTGAGTCATACTTGATCCCATTCCATTTCGATTTTATATTAGACTCTTGATTTTGGATCCAGAATCAACCTATTTATTGGGTGGATCTAATCTACGAAAGGAATTTTAGACCCAACTAGTCATTTGGATCTATTCGAATCCAACTCAAAATATTGCATTTAAGTCAAGCATTTAACTATTTTTATTAGTAAAATTTAATAGTTGATAATTAAATATAGATTTATTAAAAATTTTAAATGAGATTAAAAATAATCAACTTAAATTTAAATTTTTATTCAAAAACTCTTACTTCTATCCAAGTAAATGATTATCCTTATGTTTATAAATTATGATATTTAAAATATTTATTGGTATATTTAAAGATATTATAAATAAGAATCCATCGAAATAAATAATAAAATATAAATATTTATATATAATAAGAGAAAAATATGAGAGAAGATCTAGCTGTTAAGATAAAAAGAAGAATTAGTTTAAATTAGAGTTCATTCAATAAATTTATAAAGATAATTGGAGCAAAAGAGAATAAGATTTATATAATTAAAGTATATGGATCAGGATCAATAAAGTTTGGATTGAGTTGGGTCAAAAAATTTAAGATCCGAACCCGATTCAAAATTTGCATCGATCTAATTTTCAAAACTGACCCAATTCATGAATCTCTAAATTTGGATCAGATCGGATCTAATCGGATGGGGTCGCAGGTCGACCCAACCCATTTGCAGCCTTGTGAAAGTATGTTATGCTCAAAGAACCCAAAGAAATTATCATCGTAGGCCCAACTCATCGTAGCCATGACTTTCTACCTTCCATTTAGCTATGGTGTGCCTCCTATTCTTCTATATGTTGTTAATCCTTATTCTAGGTATCTTGGTAGATTTATTGCCTATCTCCACTTGAAATCCAAGCTGACTCATGTGACTCGAGTTCTTTAGGAATTTTTGGTGGTTAATAGTGAGTAAATAATAACTCCTATAGCCTATTAAATTAATTTGCATAGTAAAATTCTTATGAGATAATTCATAAATTTTGATAATATGTAAGTAGACAATAACTTTTATAGTATGATTAGTTGACTTATGCAATAAATGTTTTATAAAGTAATGAATATATATGTCTACCTTAATATGTTCCTAATCTCTTCTATCATTTATTCGTTATATGATTTAATGCATAAAATTAATCTTTGGGTAAGAATTATGCTCATATAAATTGTTAAGTGCCTTTGATATTATGATGTTATACGTACATAATGGATCAGTATCTGTATACCTTCGCTAATAGAATAATACTAGCCTTATGTAAAAGCCACATATGAGATCTGCTCTGATTTGGATGCTAGCAATCTTCCGTCTGAGCCTTTAGGCCATTTATTCGGGCTTTCAAACCATACATTTCTTGTATGTGTAATATGCACCAGTAATTCACCTACTTTTAATTCTAATACCATTGAACTCTTCAGCTGGTTATCCAAGACCGCCTCAAGGAATGATGTATTATTGTTACAAATTGATGATTTCATGCTTTAATATTTTACCAAATACATATGATATGTATTGCTTATAAATTGATGATTTCATATGTTATTATTAAATCTTTAAGACAATATTATAGATAATTTATAAAACACAGCAAGTTACTATTTATAATTTAAGAAATCTTAGATTTCAATACCTATTAGTTGTATATGTATAAATAAATAAATTGTTATTGTAGTTTACTTGTTATTCTATGCGATCTCACTAAGTGTGATCTCACTTCTTACAATATTTTTTCTATAGTCAACCCTTGATCAAGTAGAGATGAATTGTGCCCTTTTGAAGGTCTTTTTCTGACGGAATGGTTTCTATTTTGCGTTCTCGCTATGCTAGCTAAGTAGAAGATGTTTTCTTTATAAAATTCTTGAATTGTATATATATAGAGATCTCCGCAATTACCATGTAGAAAAAGCTTTATAAGTTTTTATGATTTGAGTTTGCAGTTGTTATGGATAGGCACATGCAAGATTTAGTGTGGCTACCTTTTTATAATTAGTTATGCATATATTATGAATGCAAATTTTCTAGGTTGATATTATCCGTATATGATTAATAGGTCATTTGAGGCTTATATGGAATCAAGTGGGATCCACCCATCTTGGTCCTCATGCCGGTCATGGATCCCTGGTTTGAGACATGACAAAAAATATTCAAAAACTTTATTAATGATTTTTTTCATATCAAAAGATTTTAATTAAATCTTATTTATAAAAAATTTTTCTCAAGCTAATAAGTTTTCCATTTCTTATGCAATAGTAATTTCCTTAAACTAAATAATTTTCTACTTTTGATAGAACTCTTATTTCTCTAGAAGATTAAACAGATAAATATTAAATAAGTTTATAAAAATTATTTATTAATTCTTATTAGATATCTAACTGATCTAACATGATTTTTTAGAAAAGGATTATAGATAAAAATTCAAGAAAGACCATTCTAAATTTATGAGATATCAAATGGTATTTTCATAATTATCTAAAAGTTTGTTAGTACTGGCATATATCTATTAAATCTTTTATAATTTTTTTATCTTATATTTATTTTAGATGATTCAAAATACATTGCAAGCTATAGCTTGAAACCAAACAGTATGAAGGTATATTTATTTAAAAATTTTAATTATATAAATTTTGGTGCAACTTCATTTTTAACTTATGTGCATTGGGTTGGTTATTACACTATCTGATGAGCCTGGTTAGTGACAATCTTGGGGTCATGTACGGTGTCCTTATTTTGAGGTTTGATGGAGTTCATAGGGCGAATTATGAGAGGGGAAGTCGGGACTTTTGAGTGATTGCTCTTGTCAATGATATTGTGGGGATTCTCTGCGTCCAGAACCATGTGGGCTATGGGATTTGATGGATCGAACCCCAAGCATTCCGGCTCTTTAGTTCTGTCTCAGCCACCATCAAATTTTCGTTTCAAACATTAACTTGATTTTGCTTCATGGGATCTTGCTTGGCATGTCTCCGTTTCCATGGATAGGTGATAAAGTGACAGATTAGGCATTGTGAGGGATGATAGTTTGGCTTATCCATGAAAAAATGGACTGAATAAAAAATTATTTAATGTAGCTGTACAAAGTGGCATAAAAGGAAAGCACATGAAAATTTTTTCAGCTTGAATATATATATATATATATATATATCTGTGTGTGTAATTCACAGATGTGATTTAAATTTTTAAGATAAAAAAAATATATAGATTTAATTTCTAATTTTATAGTATTAAATTTAAATTATAAATTATAAAATTTTTTTTATGTACTGCTTCCAATATTTAGAACCCAAACATATATAAGATAAATATTATATATATATATATATATATTAATTTTTTAAAAAATAATTAATTTGGAATTACATATTAAAAAATTAATAAATTTTTTCTTAAAAATTAGAATTGATAGAATTTAAATGAAATAAAAGTCTTGATATTGGCTAAGCTTCAATGAAAAAACCCCTTATATGCTTAAACAACTGGAAACAAGATCAAAATCTATAGTGCTCCTGGTAATGGTAATGACAACTTACCCCGCTTATAATATATAAGCAGAGTGCATCCCGCAAACCTCCGGATTCCGTCATCAATGCCGGTATCATTCTCCCCATCCCTGCCTTAAATTCATGCAACTAGATCTCGCAGTAACTATTTTATCTTCAGTGCCATAAAACAACGCTATCACTATCGCGTTGACCCATTCTGCTGTCTCCTTATCAAACCGAGTGAAAAATTCTTCCTTTTGAATATTCTAGCAGTTTAAGTTATAAACTCTAGCTTAGTCTTTCGGTTTTGTTCTAGTCTCCAGACTGGAAAGGAAGATGGAGAAGGAAGACGGAGGTAAGGGGAGCAAGAAGAAAGGGAGCCCCTCCATCTCTTCTCTCAGGACTATCTTTATGCATGCAGACACCGTGGATATGTGGTTAATGGCTCTCGGCTTCTTCGGCGCCATCGGTGACGGCCTTTCGTCCCCCGCCATGTTTCTCGTGACTGGCCGAGTCTTCAACAGTGTGGGCTCTTCTTCCCTTGACCCTTCTAGATTGATTTATAGCATTAACCTGGTGAGAACCATCCTACCCCTCCTCCCTAATTCCGTTGAACATGCCAGCATAGAGCCAAACACGTTCACATATGTTTCTTTGTGGTCTCCCTCCTTCTTTTTGTCCAGAATACATTGATTTATGTCTACTTGGCATGCGCATCATTGGTGACGGGTTTCTTAGGTATCCATTTTTCTTCTTTTAAACAACAACTTGGTTATTTTGCATTCTTTGATTTTTCCCTTCTTGAGATCCTTCTTAGCACGTAATGGTGACTGTAGAGGGGTATTGCTGGACGAGAACGGGAGAGCGACAAGCATCGCGGATGCGAGAGCGATACTTGAAGGCGGTTCTCAGGCAGGACATGGAGTATTTCGACCTCAAGGTGACCTCCTCCAGCGAAGTCATCACCAGCGTCTCCAGCGATAGCCTTGTGATTCAAGACGCCATTAGTGAAAAGGTCCGCTCTCTCCTCTACCGTGGCCTTGTGCTTGTTTTCTTTCTCCGGTGTAAGGTGATGCAAATAAGAATGCCAATGACTCTACTCTACCCGAGGTGCAGGTGCCCAACTTCCTAATGAACGGGGCCACGTTTGTGGGCTCGCTGATAGCGGCATTCATCCTGATGTGGAGGCTAGCCCTGGTGGCCCTACCCACCGTGGTGCTCGTCATCGTACCTACTCTCGTGTGCAGTAGGATTCTCATGAGCCTCTCTGGAAAGATCCACGAGGAGTACAACGAGGCCGGCACCATCGTCGAGCAGGCCATCTCCTCGGTCCGCACGGTCTACTCCTTCGTCGCTGAGTCCCGCACCATGGCCGATTTCTCCGCCGCGCTCAAGGATTCGGTCAAGCTAGGGATCCGGCAGGGCCTGGCCAAGGGCATCGCCATCGGGAGTAATGGCATTGCTTACGGAGTCTGGGCCTTTGTGGCTTGGTACGGTAGCCAGCTTGTCATGCACCATGGTGCCCAAGGCGGCACCGTCTTTGCTGTCGGATGTTCGATCGTTGCGGGTGGCGTGTAATAATTAATGCCTTACCTTTATCTCCCCATTTTCTTATCTATTTTACTGCGAATCATTATTTTATTTTATTTTATTATACGTGTCAAATAATCCGTGCATGCAGGGCACTTGGGATGGGGTTTTCAAATTTGAAGTATATCGCGGACGCGAGCGCGGCCGGGGAGCGGATCATGGAGGTGATGCAGAAAATACCAAAGATCGATTCAGAAAGCAGGGAGGGCGAGGTTTTGGAGAACGTAACAGGAAATGTGGAGTTTCGAGGGGTGGAATTTGCGTACCCATCGCGGCCGGAGAACCCTATATTCAGGAACTTCAACCTGAAGGCGCCGGCGGGGAGAACGGTGGCGCTCGTCGGCGGCAGCGGGTCTGGGAAGTCGACAGCGATTGCGCTGCTCGAGAGATTCTACGATCCATCAGGGGGTGAGATTTTGCTGGACGGCGTTGACATCAGGAGGCTTCAGGTCAAGTGGTTGAGGTCGCAGATGGGATTGGTGAGCCAAGAGCCAGTTCTTTTTGCGACTTCCATCAAGGAAAACATTCTATTTGGCAAGGAAGATGCCTCCATGGAGGAGGTAGTGGCAGCGGCCAAGGCCGCTAATGCTTACACCTTCATTTCACAGTTGCCTCAGGGATACGACACGCAGGTTATTCAAATTCTCTGTTTTCTCGCATTCTTTGCCCCATCATTGCTTGGTGGATCAATCCATACCCTACACTTTCTGAATGAGGTGTTTTCCTTTTCAATCGATTCCTTTCCTACCGTTTTGGATTTTTTTTTTTAAAAAAATCTTGAATAATATATTCAACTCCAGAAATGAATCGAACAAGTACTATTTATTAGTTCTACCTCTTTATTATTATTATTAAGACACTGATTCTTTTATCGGAGGATCAGCAACCAAAAAAAGAAAAAAAAATCTAGATATGCCTCAGGAGTGATTTGGAAGATCTAAAAAATAAAAATAACGGTATTTACTGAAAACATAATAATGGAAACAATTTATAGACACACATACATGTTTATATTGTTCCAAATGAATATTGATACCATCACACTCTTTTTCAATTTACATTCTGCTTCTTTTTTTTAAACTCTCTGAAACAAAATTATTTTCTACTACTTGTTGCTAATTCTCTCATGAGTTTGAAGGCTACCTGTCCAGTGAGGTGATGTTACTTTAAAAATATCGATCATGGTAAATTGTGTTGATAGTTATCATAGCATCAATCCAATTATGAGGTATCATTCTCCTGTAGATCGTATGTATTTGGAAAGGTACTAGCAATTATCACAATATATCCACTCCGAAAGTAAAAAATGATTAATGTAATTATTTGCAATCTAAGCAGTCACATTGTAAGACATTGCTAGCATTAAGATGATATTTGGTTTGCATAATATAATATTATCAAAAATTTTATAAAAGTAATTTGATAATTAATTAGCAAGAATATAAGATTATCATGTTTAATTTATCTTGAAAAACTTAATTTGAATTCTCAAAAATATAAGATAATATGTAATATATTATATTAAATTCTATTTATATTTTATTATAATTTTTTATATTTTTTAAATAATTATTTTTAACTAAAATATAAAATATTTTACTAAAAAGAAAAAATTCTTTGTAAAATTATTTTAGAAATATACCTCGAAAGGTCATACTTTTCATCATCAGTTAAAGTCAAAAAACTTGAAAGTAAATAATTGTCAGGTATAAATAAAATATCTTAAATTTTTAAAGCTGTCATATCCATTGCATTCTATTTTCAATTTTCAATACGATCGAAAGTGTATACTATACGGACCACGTGAAGCTTCTACCAAGGGCAAACAGTGAGGACCCTTCTTTTTTTTTTTTTTTTTTTTTTCTTTCCTTCTTCAGCCATGCATATCGAGGTCGGTTGAGATCAGATACTCAGATCAGATACTCATAAGTAGAAGAACCCTAAATACTTCTTGGTCGACATATAACATTACTTTCGATTGGCATGTTTCATTGCTGAGAGAGTGTGCATTAATCACATTATGACTACCAAAAGAGAGGAACGAAAAAACTTTGCTGAGTCTTTCATTTCTGTTTTTTTTTTTTTAAAGAAAGTTTGGCAACCGGATTGTCGTTTCATGGACGCACACAGGTTGGAGAAAGAGGCGTTCAGATGTCGGGAGGACAGAAGCAGAGGATTGCAATAGCCCGGGCAATACTCAAGTCGCCAAAGATTCTTCTGCTAGATGAGGCAACCAGCGCACTGGACCCGGTGTCAGAACGAATCGTTCAAGAAGCACTCGACCAGGCCTCGGTCGGCCGGACTACCATCGTCATCGCCCACCGCCTCTCCACCATAAGGAATGCTGATATCATCGCCGTTGTCCAAGGCGGTCAAGTCATGGAAATTGGTTCGCATGACGATCTCATTCATGATGAGGATGGGCTCTACTCATCCCTCGTTCGGGTCCAGCAGAACCCGACAGTGGGAGAAGAAGGTGCCGCCTACTCGTCCATGATGAACTCGGCGTTATTAGGCAGAGGCAACAGCACGAGCCAGAGATTCTCAGACGCCAGTAGGTCCAACTCCGCAAAGTCTTCTGGGAACGCAGAGCCGGCAGACGAGTTGGACCAGGGAGCACTTCCGGCGCCTTCAATCCGGAGGTTGTTGTTACTGAACGCGCCGGAGTGGAAGCAGGCATTGCTGGGCAGCTTGAGTGCGATAGTGTTCGGGGCGATACAGCCAGTCTATTCTTTTGCTTTCGGGAGCATGATATCAGTTTTCTTCTTGAAGGATCACGATGAGATAAAATCGAAGACGAGGGCTTATTCTCTAATCTTCTTCTCGTTATCAGTCTTGTCCATGCTGGTCAATATCGGGCAGCACTACAGCTTTGGAGTCATGGGAGAGTACCTCACCGGGAGGGTGAGAGGGAGGATGCTTTCCAAGATTCTAACCTTTGAAGTGGGTTGGTTTGACCATGATGAGAATTCGACTGGTGCCACCTGCTCTCGGCTAGCCAAGGATGCCAATATGGTCCGTAACGTAGTCTCTCTCTCTTTTTGCCTTTTCTTATATAATTAGAAAATAAAATGATGCCTGCTCGCTGTAGGAACTGTCAATTAACTAGGTGACGCTCAACGACTGATCTGTTTGCATAGTTGTTGCCCCCAACAACTATTTTAAGGGTGTTTAGAAGATAATTGATAGGCTCAAGTGATGGTTGGCCTTCTAAAAACTAAGTGTTAGGATCGAAACTAGCAAATAAAAATAATAAAGACTGTATATGCTCCTGTTAATTAAATTAAATTCTTTTTTTTTTCTTTCTCTAAACCCATCGCCTTATGCTGCCTTCTCTGTTCTCATAATAAGTTTTTTTCCTTCAAAACCTTACACTTTAATTGCTTTTAGTTTAATAAAACAAGAGCTCAATATTAAAATATTTTATATTTATATAAATTAATTATATCATTTATATTTATGGACATAAGATTACTTATTTATCAATTAGTGTTTTAAACTTTTTTTTTATTTATATAACTCATTGAGTAAAAAAAAAGATAAGAAATAATGTATTATATTTTTTTTTAAAAAATCCTTTTTAGCCATTTAGTACTTAAACAATAACAATTATAGTAATTTAATTAAATATTTTATTAAAAAATAGCTAATAGTTAATATCTATTGGCAGCTACGACTTAATTCTTAATAGTTAATTCAAACAAGTCCTGAGCATGGAGTCTGAGTGGTGGGAATGGATGCAGGAGCAGCCCAAATGTCCAAAACTATGTTGCAAATGAACCTCAATATATCACACAAAAAAGTGCAAAGCTAGATGCTAGTCAACTATTCCACTGTGAATGAAGCGGTTACCTTTTTATCTTGTTTGCCTTGCTTTCTAAGAGGGATTCTACCATGAGAGACCAAGTGAAGTGGCCAATAATCCTTTCAGCTTCCCCATTTGATATGGTTCGTCGTGCTTGTTGTTCATCATCCAGGCTGTGGCGTCTTCCGTTTCAAACAGGAAGCTCTTTGTTAGTCAAACCAATCACTTCATTTGACCAAATAAAATGATTCTTTGCTTGCAGGTGAGATCACTGGTGGGTGATCGGATGTCTTTGATAATTCAGACGATCTCTGCAGTCATTACCGCATGCACGCTGGGCGTAATCATCGCATGGAGGCTGGCCCTCGTTATGATTGCCGTCCAACCACTGACGATCGTTTGCTATTATGCCCGTCACGTCCTCCTCAGGAGCGCGTCAGGCAAGGCCATCAAGGCCCAATCAGAGAGCAGCAAGCTTGCGGCGGAAGCAGTCTCCAACCTTCGCACCATCACTGCCTTCTCATCGCAGGATCGCATCCTACGCTTATTCGACCTTACCCAAGAGGGCCCTCGACGTGAGAGTGCTCGACAGGCATGGTTTGCAGGCCTTAGCCTCGCCGCCTCCCAGAGCCTCATAATCTGCACCTGGTCCCTCGACTTCTGGTATGGTGGCAAGCTTGTCTCGGATGGCGAAATCACTGCTGAAGCCCTTATCCAGACCTTTAATGTCCTCGTCGGTACCGGCCGTGTCATTGCTCAAGCTGGTAGCATGACCTCTGATCTCGCCAAGGGTGCTGATGCTGTGGCTTCCGTGTTTGAGATTCTGGACCGAGACACTTGCATCGAGCCAGAAGACTCGGAGGGCCATCGTCCCGAGAAGCTGATCGGCGACATTGACATCCGAGGTGTCCATTTCGCCTACCCAGCACGCCCAGATGTAATCATCTTTAGAGGCTTCAACCTTAGCATTGAGGCAGGAAAGTCTACTGCATTGGTGGGGCAGAGCGGTTCTGGCAAGTCAACCGTCATAGGACTTATCGAACGTTTCTATGACCCATTAAAGGGGACAATATGGATTGACGGCAAAGATATCAAGTCGTACAACCTTCGTTCTCTGAGACGGCACATTGGGCTGGTCGGACAAGAGCCAACTCTGTTTTCTGGGTCAATTCGAGAGAACATCATGTATGGGACAGAAGGAGCCACAGGCTGAGATAGAGAAGGCGGCAAGGGCAGCTAATGCTCATGACTTCATCAGCAACCTCAGTGATGGATATGACACATGGTGCGGGGATCATGGGGTGCAACTCTCAGGCGGACAGAAGCAACGCATTGCAATTGCAAGGGCAATTTTAAAGGATCCAGCTATACTATTATTGGATGAGGCAACAAGTGCATTAGACAGTCAATCAGAGAAGGCTGTGCAAGAGGCTTTGGATAGGGTGATGGTCGGTAGGACTTGTGTTGTGGTGGCTCACCGGTTGAGCACCATACAAAATTGTGACCTCATAGCAGTGCTAAAGAAGGGGATGGTAGTGGAGAAGGGGACTCATGCCTCCCTTCTAGCAATGGGGCCCACAGGATCTTACTATGGGTTGGTCAGCCTCCAACAAGGTAACAGGGGATGACAATCTTAAACACAACTTAATTCGTTCGTTCCCTCGATTGCGCACCTACATTTGATCATCAATTTTAGTTCTACTTTAATTTGACTCTAATTGCTTTAAAAACTATTTGCTTAATTATAATACCAATAGGGTTTTCTATTTTTCTTGATGTTATCGATTATTTATATCTTTCACCTCATTTAAACAATAAGGTTAATATGTGATATATACATTAGAGATTACTTAACTTGGTTATCCCAGTTGGACTATCCACTCAAATCAAATCAGTTGACATTGGACCATAAGTATCTTATATCAATGATAAATAACTTCTAAAATACATAAATATTAGATAATCTAAATAACATGAATGAAATACATCTTTTTGATCTCTTGATGCATGGGATACAAATCTCTAAATTATATAATTTTTGATATATAAATTTTTATATATAGTAAATTACATCATATAGCTCGAATTATTGATATGGAATTCTCATCATTTAAAACAAGACTTAATCAAACCTGAGTGATATATATAGAACGAGAGTGACTTGGCTATACTGGAGAGAATCTCCACTCATATCCAATTAGATCTAAATTTGATGATCTCATATTGATGATATAAATTGTTAGACATGATCTACTATTTATAAAATGCTTAAATACTAAAAATTTTATAATTTAGAAACTTCTAACTTATCCATCAAATGATCAGAAAAATATATATCATGTTGCATTATCTAAGTTGTCCAATTTTTGGATGACTTAATATATAAGCTAAAGATTTTTAAATCATATTACTTATTATATTTAGATATTTTAAAAGTAGTATATTACATTCAATGCCTTAAATCATTGATATATGACCTACATAATCTTATATAAATCTAATCGGACTTGACTGGACGGTCTACTCAAATATAACCAACTCAAGTTTTCTCTTTCCACACAAGCACACGCAAACACATATGCATATATATACATAAATACATATATATACATACACATACATACATATGCATAATAGATATATATATATATATATATATGTATATACACACACACATATATATATATATATATATATTTATGTGTGTTTTGCCTTATCCAGCATCATTAATTTTTTTGATTTTTAATAGAAAATTAAACTCATAAGTTAGGATAGCCTTTTTTTTTTTTTTTTTTTTTTAACCTTCTTTCCATCCAATTTTCACTTGTTTGAGTTGCTTGGATATCTGGATTCTGTGATCTAGAACGACAGAGAAATAAAACGGGCAGAAATAGAAGAAAAGGCATCACCAGGGAAGCCAATATTAATAATCCAAAATTTAAGAGAGACATACTCAAAGGCTGGTTTATGGTATCATGACAATGTGGATATCATGAAGGAGAGGTCCAAGTTGATCCGATGAACCTGCACCTCTCCTGACATATTGTTTGAACACAAGCGTAATAACTAATAACCACTATAAATGTTTTGCATTATTTTTGTCCAATAGGCTTCACTTGGGATCAGTGAAAAACCTATTGATTGAAGGCATGATCTCAGGGGCTTTGTTGCGAACGAACTTTCTGAGACCATGTTCAGCATACTTCTGTCCCTCCTCATGGTTCTCCAGCACTCCTGCGGCTCTACCTTCCTTGCTGACCCTGGTAAAATTAGCAAAATCACCATATTCGCAGGAAAAAGAAAAAGGTCACCACGCATGCATTAAGAAATAAAAAGATAAGGGGAAAAAACAATGCAGCGATACAGTTTTTCAGAAAGCTGTGTGAATTTAATGACTAGTGATACCAGTTCCATACAGAAAGAAAAGTTCACTCATCCATTGCAACAATCCCTTGCATATCCTTCATCCATGAAACATTATCAAGAATATCTCCACATACTACAGAATTCTCTCAAGCGTTTATAGGAGTAGGGTAACATTATCAAGAATATCTCCACATACCAAAGAATTCTCTCAAGCGTTTATAGGAGTAGGGTGGAGTGAATTTTGTGATGGAATCATGGAGGGGCATAAAGAATGAAAATCCAAAAAAAGGCACCCAAAACATAATATAACTAGTCATGAAATCACATTTGTATATGGAGATATCTATTAAGACCATTAAACAGAACAAGTGAATAATAAATCTGCATAACATGCAAAAATGACTGGTGGGGCTGCAGATCAGGTTGTTAACAAGAACATATAAAACAAGATGGATCATCACAGTAGATGTGCTTTTAATGTGACATTTGAGAAGATGCAACAGAAGAAAGTGATCCATTTCAGGCCTGTTGTTTATCAGTACCACAAATGATGAAGCTGCCAGAGATGCTGGTGATGATAATATAAAATGATTAAATATGAGTTCCTCACATTAGATTTATAAACTTTACCAATAAAATGTGCATGCATCATCCTGATAAATCTCTGTATTGTGGTTTCTTGATATTGCACAGTAAGATTCCCCAAGATGTATCAGATTTTGACTCAACCATCCATGTTCATGCATCACTGGTTTTGGCTGTCTTTGATCATATATATAATCAATTGCAGCAAACTATGAAACATGTGCTTTCCTAGAGTAGCTGCATCTGGATCCAGTACATTCTGGATACCAAAATGCATGTTGGACACCTTCTCTTAGCATCCTCCTCTTTCTTTTTGAAGAAAACGGTACTAAAATGGCAAGGGTACCATTCTAGGTACAACCTAGACATATCCCAAATATTTTTCGACATTGTTGGATGATAGGTTGAGCTGGACAAGCAACACTTGAATCCAAAATCATTGGGACAAATAAAGCTCCTATTTCAGCTGCAAGTGGCTCAGCTTTTGTCATTGGTCATCTGGGGGACACTGGAAAGAGGTAGCATCTCTACCCTCTTCTTGATGCAGCAATGCTGACCAATGGAGGTAATGAAATCATATTAAATAAGCAAGACCCTACAGCCTTCCACCTCCTCTCTCAGCTGCTAGTGGCTCAGCTTTTGTCATTGGTCATTGGGAGAAGGACACTATAAGGAGGTAGCATCTACCGCTGCAACACCCCCCCCCCCCCCCCCATCTTTTCTCCTTTTTCTTTATGTGTTATTGCTGACCAATGGAGGCAATGAAAACAATATTAAAGAAGCAAGATTCAACAGCGCTCCACCTCCTCTTTCAGCTGCGAGTGGCTTAAATTTTGTCGTTGGCCAGCAGGGGGGTAGCATCTCCTCCCCCCCCCCCCCCACCTTCTTCCTTTTACTTTAGGTATTGCTGATTAAGGGAGACAATGAAATCACATTAGATAAGTGAGATCCAACAGCTCTCCACCTGCTCTTCTTTTTAAGGCACCAGATACAACAAGATTGCTGACAATCAGCAAGATTTGGCATTCCACTAACCCCTCTTTTTCTCCTCTTCGTTCTTTTCCTTCAACAGAGAAGGTGACAAGATCGCCATCAATCAACAACATCCAACAAACCTCCACCTCTTCTTGTTCTTCTCTTGGACAAGGAAACAAGGGATGCTAGAGAAAAACCAATGTAGGGTAGTGGTGGTTGGCCCCAAAAGTAATAGAGGTGATAGTAGTGAAGGGGAGTTAAGGAAATGGAAGTCTTATAGAAGAAACAGATAGACAAGGATTGGATTAGAAAGGGGAGGACTCAGTTACAGTTGAACCATGGTTTGATCAAGGTTGAATTGGCAACCAGTGACCCTAAATCCTCAAACAGATTGATAAGGGACTGGCTCCAAAGCACTGCCTAGAACTACAGGTTTTTAAAAGACAATATGTATCACATATAACATGGTTATCTCCAAAAAAAAATGGTTATATTTATTTATTGTTTTATCCCTACCATATTTAGGTCAGGTCCTTTCAGGATTTTTTCTCGATAAAGTTTTTGTTCTATAGATATCATAAAAATTATTGTGATGCCAACTCAAAGTGATTGAGCCCTTCAGACCAAAGGAACATTTTGTCTTTCATTGTTAAGCTTACCCCAGCAAAAATCATTGCCCATCCTGAAATAGGTAGTCTGGCTGTGTGCCTAGGATGAGATCCATACAATCACAGACCTCCCAACCACTTTGACAACCTTGGAGAAAGAGAATGAACATGGAAAAAAAATGAATATCCTATTGCTTGATTGTTTTAAGATTAAAAAAAGAAATTCAAACAGTATGGTGTTAGTGGAGACATGAATACTGATAAGCAATGGGGGAGGTGTTGTGGAAAGCAGCGGTGGTGGCATCATCAGATGTGCATTTGTTATGAAGGATGCATTAGATGCTGAAAAGTAGTATTGGTGATGGAAACTGAAAAAGATGGAAACAATAATGGGGATGTCACTAAAAATGATGGCAACAATTATGAAAGCAACAAGAACTGAAATGTTGATTGTGCCATCAGTGGCAAAGCATCAGTCCAAGTGATAGGGGTAATGAAAAGGAAGCTAACAGGCAATGGCGATTACCTGGTTGGAAAACACTTTTGTTAATAGTAAGCTGCCAACAATAGTCAAGTTGGTTGTGGTAGCCCCATGAAATTGCTTATGTGAAGAAATTGGAGATCGCTTGTGTCTCCTTATTCTAGCTTTAAATTTCCTAAAACTCCACTCCCTTGTATAACTCATAAGCATAATCATCAAGACCTTTCCAACCATTCAAGCTCAACTTTATGGGTCCTCATTCACCAAGAACTCCTATTTAAGGCCAAGAATTTTGTATTTAATGTTTTTGAAGAGAAAAATTCATACAAACAACAGTAGAGTAGCCTTCCACTTAATAACCACCAAATGTTATAATAAACACAGACACTCAGATGAAATATGAGATTTAATCCCATTAGATGATTCAGAAATGGTGCTAGGCACCTGATAAAGCCAAGTCCCACACCTCCTCTCCCTAGAGAGATAGTGCAGCATTTCTCAATCATTCCCTCTCCTATACCATTTATCTACCACTACTTACCATCTCGCAGCATGAACAATAACAAAAGTCTTGGCGAGGGGGAAAAAAGAGACAGAAAATGCCTATAAAACTACATAGTTTTGATGGCAAAGAATGTCCTTGTAGTGATGTTATGGAGTTCCCTTTTGTCAGTAAATGCTTGGAATAACTCTAAGAAGCTTATAATAGCTTTCTACTAAATTCTGAATTTCCAGTTCAACTAAGTCTGCAAAACGAAGGGGCCAAATTAAAAGTTTCCAATAATGCTTTCGGTCCGTAGCAGATGCAATCAACTACAGAACCCCACTTAAACTCACATATCTAAACGCTTTAGAATAAACCACTGTTAGTGGTCCTCGTGGACAGTTATGGATGCAATTTGCTGGTGCACCCATTTGTTTGAAAATTTTTGCAAGTGATACCCAAGATTGCTAGTTTAAAAAGCATAAAAGCTAAAGAAAAGCAGAAAAAGGAGGCGACATGGCATCAACAATCAAGATCGGAAACAACAGAAGCCACCTCCGACAACAAGGACTGCAGATCTTCCGAAGACTGATGGTAAAATACTATGAATTGCCGATAAATATTGACAAAAGCTATAATCGTAGATGCGACACGCAGTTGGATTAATGATCGAACCAGTGACAGACCTCACTTCAGGGTTGATGCAAATGTTGCGGACCAGCTGGAAGCCACAGATCCCCACAGCCACCCCGACCGCCGCAAAGAGGGGATAAACCTAGTAATAATATTTTTTTAAAAAAATCAAGAACAGCGTAAATCATCCCTAAAAAAAAGGGGAAAAAAGATTTTTTTTTTAAAAAAAAGGAAGGGTAGTACGGCCGATCGTCGAGTCCCAATTCACGGATCATGGGACAAGAGAGAAGGATTTCCAAAGATGGAGAGAAGGGGAGACTGGAGGGGGAGGAGGAGGATGAGGCGTACCTCGGGCCTCAGCCAGCGGTTCACGGTGGAAGAAGCCATGGAAGATTACGGGCCACGGGAAGAGGAAAGGGAGCCGACGATGGAGCGGAGGAGAAGTGACGGCTCACTGAGGCTACCGGGATCCTATTTATAAGGCTTTGGCCGGAGATCACGAGGATTATATAACATTTTTACGATTCATCTCAGCAATCCGCCCTGTCCTGCGTGACGTAAAAAATTTGACTATGATTTACAATAACGGTTATTGTTTTCAAATACCCAAACGACGTGGTAAATATACTTCGTAAAGTTTTTTAAATAATAATTATAATTCAATCTTATATATATATTTAAATATTTTTTAAAAATATTAAATAATTCTTAATTGAATATATATTATAAAATTAAAGTAATTTAGAGAAGATGAATTATTTATTATTATGTCATGTATATAAATAAATTGAGACTAAAATTAAGTGCGGAAACAAACTGTTATAAGCTTGAGTTTGCGCGGTAGGATATAAAAAATAATAATTATTTTATTTTTACACCACGTGACTTAAGTTAAAATTTTAATTATAATTTTTTTTTGTTATACTTTAAAATTTAATTAAAATATAAAATAAAATATGAAAGGAAGGCATATCTAAATTGAGATGCCGATAAATTTAACGCCTAGTTATCGTCATTATCGTTAGCTCTTTTTGTTATAATATTTAACAATAATTATTATAAAAGTAAATCATATTATAATAAATATATTGAGCCAAAGATATTATTACAATTAAAAATAAGAAAAGATATTTTAAGGTGAATAATGATCCTTAAGGGATGATGGTTGAATGGTAAATATCTCATCATGGGTGGACTCTTAGCAAAGAACAATATCAGTAATTCCTATATCAAGGCATGGGTATAAAAGGTTGCAAATATTATTTTGGGAAACATGACGTGTACCACAAGCTAACTATGGCTACTATGCCTCCAATGGTCATACCCGCCCTGAGCTGTCGTTGTCGTCCCTCTCGACAAATGACGTTCGAAGTGCTACCTTCAAGGCAAGCGACCAGCGACCCCAGACCCTTTTCCTCAAAATTGGACTACAGCTCAAGGCATTGGCCCAACCCAAGTGATGGATACAACTCGTCTATCTTCTCCTTGCTTCCCACTTCAAAACGGCCAAGGAACCCACGATCACTTGTTGCAGATCATTGCAAATTTTCTAAAATTTAAGATTTTAATTTAGATAAACTTTAATCTTTCCAAATAAGAATTAATTTTTAATCTTAACAAATTTTATTATAAGCAAATAGGAGACTATTATATATTTGATTCGAAATAAAATAAGCCATTGAGAAGAATTATTTAATGGCACTTTATAAAAAAAAATAATAATAAGGATAGCCTCTTAATTTATTATTATTTTTAATATATTTTTTTCTTTAATATTTTTTCTTTCATCATTGTTACTTATTTTATATTAATATTGCTTGGATTTTAGGCTAATACGTTTGATTTACATTGAAAACATATTATTCTACATACATTTGTGTGTTAAAAGTTTAACATGTAAGAGTTTTTGATAGCACTCCAGTACAAGCATTTAGATTCTTATTATTATTAATTTTTTATAATTTAATAAATAAATCATCATAATTAAGGCTACTATCATCTCTCTTATCAGATTAAAAAAATTGAATACCATCAACTACAATGGTTATATGAATACATAAATATCTACCATTGTTTATTTTTTAGTTTGCAATAAGCATTGGTTTTTGGTGCAGTAACAGATAATATACAAAGGTAGAGTATCATGTAGGTATAATGGCAATATAGTAGTCGACTTAACTAATGAGGTTGCTTCATGAATTAGGTTAGGACATTGATTATATTATTTTTCTTTGTTATGACAATAAAGTACTATCCGATTGGTAAGGAATTCAGTGCATACGAAGAAATTGATTTACTTCGAATTTTTATGAAGGATTAGTTGGCTTATATTTTTATTAAAGGATCGATGATCAAGCAATTTAAAAATTTGTGTGATAAGCTCGTCAAATTAGCATAAAGATGGTAATAAAAAAAAGAGTATTGAAAGTTATTACGAGCTTCCTAAAGCCTTTACTCTTTAGCGATAAAAATTAGTTTTTCATTCTAACAAATTTTATTCTTTAACCATAAGGATTAATTTTTAATTCTAACAAATTTATGAAAAGTAAGTAAGAGTTTATTATATATTTAATCAAGAATTGAATAAAAAATTAAAAAGGATTGTTTGGTGGCAACCCATAAAAAGGAGAGAGGCGAGTGCCTGTGTGAAACAAAACTGAGCGAGAAGAGAAGAGAGCATAAGCTCTTAATTTGTTATTATTATTATTATATATATATATATTCTCTCTAATATTTACTTCCTATTATTACTGTTTGCTATGCTTTGGTGCTGCTTTAGTTATTGACCTCCGAAGTGGCCAGGCATGGCCGTATCCCTTGACTCACCACCCAGGACTGCCGGTCGGAACCCCTAATCTGCCATCCTGCTGCTGGAAGACTGGCTGTCGCCGGTCCGACAAGCGATGCATCGACGCGATGTTTGTCAAGGGCGACCACAATGGGTGATTGCTCCGTTTGATCGCCATGACTGCACCATGACCCAGCGACCACGGCTGCGGATGGGCGCTAAACAATTGGCCGCCCAGCCGTCGGAATACCGGCACGGTGTGTCTGTCACGCCCCGGACCCAGCTGGTGGTGGCCCAGGGGTGACAGCCCACCGCATGCCAGGCATGCAAGGCATCCAGTACAATATCAATTATAAACAAGAAGAATTAACAACTATATAATATACAAAGTTTAATCCTTTATATACAAATTATGTAATGTTGGGCAACAAACTAAAGTTCCAAAATAATTCCAAATGGAGTTACATATAACAAAATAAAATCAATTTACATCAAGAAACTCTCAATTACCCCTGTTGTTGCCCCTGATAATTCTGTGGCTCTGAAAAAACATTGTAAGATTTAATGAGTTTACACTCAGTAAGTAAGCCTACTATTACATATTATAGCCAAATAAGAATTTTTTATCAAGTCAAATACAAGTCATGCTTCCAAATTTAAAAACATTTCATCATATTATAAAATTGTACAAATCTTATATTCGAATAAATTGGAAGCAATTAATATGAAATAATATTTCAAAATACCATTTCAATTTTAAATCACTGTAAATCTCATTTCATACTAATGTCCCACGTCCACGTAATAACATCCCAATGATGTAACCTCCCTGTACGCCCCCAGGAAGGGTGCCGGAGTCAATTAGCATCTAATGCTATATCCTGTCACAGCACATCCCTAGGATGTGTGTTCTCCACATATTCCCCCTGTGGAGGTGGGTCCCGGAGTCATGTAACATGTAGTGTGGACCATGACGACATATAATATCACAATCACAAATAGCATTTATTCGCATAATAGCAAACATGTATCAATTTACTTTTCATGTTTTACCAAAATTTGGTAATTTTCTATAATCATGTAATAACCAGATGCATGTATCAAATGCCAATTTAATTTACCAAACTTAACAATAATCAAGTCAAGTATTCATTTACAAAAATATGGTACCACAACTATCATTTTTCAAATAATACTATAAATCAATTCATTATTTCAATAATGGCATAATTTAATAATGATTTAAGAAAAATCATTATAACTGGCTTACTTACCTCACAACGCTAATCCAAAAGCGTAAATCAGCTGTAGGGATCTCTTGGTACCTACAACATAATTTTTCAGATTTTTAAATTTCAATTTTTGGATGTCAAACTGACTCCTATACTTAACCCAATCTAATCCTGGGCCCAACTTGGGGCTTGAATATCTCCAAATATAGAAGACCAAATGGGGAAATAAAAATTCCCCGACAAACTAGGTTCAACGCTGATCCCGACCATATTTTTCTTTTATTGGGCCGACCCAAATTGGGACCCAAAAATTCAGCTCAAAGGGGCTAACTGGACTGGGCCGAACCCGGACCAGTCCCGGTTTTTTTTTTTTTTTTTTTTTCTTCCCCTGCTTCACCCCTGGTTCACCCGAACCAGGGGTGGCGGCGGTGGCCGGCGGCCTAGGGCCGCCGCCGGCCCTCCCCGGGGTCGGGCCGCCGATGACCGCCCCAGCCGCCGGTCGCCGGCCGGCGGCCGGCCGCCGGCCGGCGGCCAGCCCCTTCCTCTTCTCTTTCCTCTTCTTTCTCTTCTTCTTCCTTTTCTTCCCCTCTTTCGTCGACCGTGCCGGTGGCACGGCCGGCCACCGTTGGCCGGCCGGACCTCACCGGACGCCGCCCGGCGCCGGTGAGGGCCGCCGGCCGTAGCCGGGCCCGGCGAGCCGGCGGGCACGCCGCCGGGCCGGACCAACGCGGGAGCCGTTTTGGCTCCCGCGGCGGGGAGGGCCATTCGGCCCTCTCCCTTCACTTCGTCCCATGCCGGCGACCCGCCGGCCACCGCCGGCCGGCCGGACCCCGCCGAACGCCGCCCCGCGCCGGCGGGGTCGCCGACCAAGGCTCGGGCCGGCGGGCCGCGGGCACGCCGCCGGGCTCGAACCCACAAGGAAGGAGGGCCGTGGAACGGCCCCTCCCCCCCCGGCGGCACGGCCGGCCACCCCCGGCCGGCCGGACCCCACCGGACGCCGCCCCGACGCCGGTGGGGGCTACCGCCCAAGGAATGGGCCCGGCGAGCCGGCGGGCACGCCGCCGGGCCCGAACGAAACGCAGGAGCCCGCTTGGCTCCCGCGTCAGGGGAGGGCCTCCTGCGGCCCTCTCCCTCTCTCTCACGCTCTCTCTCTCTCCCTCTCCTCGCCGGTGAAGGGGGGGGCTTACCGGACGGCGGCAAGGTGTCGGGGACGAGCGAAGGGCGGTACAGTGACAGGAGCTTGCGAAGTGCAGGAGGGAGGAAGAAGACAGGGGGAGGGGCTTCAGTCCTCTCCCCAACCATTTTCCCTTTTTCATTTAGCGAGGGGAGGGCTGAGCCCTCCCCTGCACCCCCATGTGCGCGCGCGTGGGCGGCGCGCTAGCGCGCATGCAGCGCGCCGCGTGTCGCGCACCCACGCCGCTTAAATTATAAAAAAAAATTGCCTGACGGGGTTTACATCCTCCCCTCCTTATAAAAATTTCGGCCTCGAAATTAATGTACAACACGAAATAAAAATTACTAGCTGTATTTATCTATCTTTCTAGTCAAAATACAACAGTAATTACACTTTTGTGCTTATATATAAATATCTATTGAGATACAAATAGATGAGGATATTTCTTTTTCACCTCCTCTTCAAGTTCCCATGTAGCCTCCCGTTCAGAATGATTACTCCACTGAACCTTCGAATGCTACGTCGTCTCAGAACTTGGTCTTTATGGTCCACAATACGTATCGGATGCTCTTCGTATGTCAAATTCTTCTTTAGCAAAATGGGCTCCGCTTCTATGACATGACTGGGGTCAGAAATGTATTTCCTCAACATAGAGACATGGAATACATTATGTACCCCAGAGAGTGCAGAGGTAGTGCGAGGCTATAAGCCACTTCCCCCACTCTGCTCAAGATCTCAAATGGACCAACGTATCGTGGACTCAATTTTCCTTTAAGCCCAAACCTCATCACATCTTTGGTTGGTGAAACCCTTAAAAAGACATGGTCCCCAACCTGAAATTCCAGCTCCCTTCTTCTAACATCAGCATAACTTTTCTGTCGGCTCTGAGCTACTCGGAGTCTGTCGGCTCTGAGCTACTCGGAGTCTTTCCTTAATCAGCTGCACTTTTTCTACTGTCTGCTGAATCAGCTCAGGGCCCAACAATTTTCTTTCCCCCACATCATTCCAACATAAGGGAGATCTGCATTTTCTACCATACAGAGCTTCAAATGGAGCCATTTTGATGCTGGCTTGGTAACTGTTATTGTAAGCAAACTCTACCAAAGGTAGGTGGTTGTCCCAAGCACCACCCAAGTCCATTACACAGGCTCGCAACATGTCCTCTAAGATCTGTATGGTCCTCTCAGATTGTCCATCTGTCTGGGGTGAAAAGCTGTGCTGAAATTCAGTTTGGTCCCTAGAGCCCTATGAAGACTCTTCCAAAACTGGGACACAAACCTGGTATCCCGATCTGACACAATCGACTCGGGGACACCATGAAGTCTCACTATCTGCTCAATGTACATGGTGGCCAATCTCTCGCTTGAGACCCCAACTCTGAACGGCAGAAAATGGGCTGACTTGGTCAATCTATCAATAATAACCCAGACCGCATCATTGCTTCTGGGAGTTTTGGGTAAACCAGTCACAAAATCCATGGTGATCTTCTCCCATTTCCACTGAGGGATCATTAAAGACTGAAGAGATCCCGCAGGCCTTTGATGTTCGGCCTTCACTTGTTGGCACACTAAGCACTTGGCCACATATTGAGCAATTTCTCTTTTCATTCCTTTCCACCAGAAATTTTCTCGTAGGTCTCTGTACATTTTGGTGCCTCCTGGGTGAACAGTATAGGGAGAATAATGAGCCTCCCTCAAAATTTCAGCCCTTAGATCTTTCACATTTGGCACACAGAGCCTAGTATTAAATCTCAGGGATCCATCCTCATTTATTCTGAATTCATTCTGAACCCCTGATTGCACAGCTGCCTTTATCTTTTGTAGTTCCAAGTCTTCTTTCTGGGAAGACTTAATCCTGTCAATCAGGGTTGGCTGAAGTACAAGTGTTGCAAGAAGCTCATCAGATCGCTGTACTCGCAAACCAACCTCCAATTTTTCAAGGTCTCTACGAATGTGAGGCTGAGAAGTAATTATGGAAGCTAACTCTGAGGTGGACTTTCTGCTTAAGGCATCAGCTACCACATTGGCCTTCCCTGGATGATAATGCGAGGTTCTGTGTCATAATCCTTTAATAGCTCCAGCCACCTCCTCTGCCTCAAGTTTAGCTCTTTCTGGGTGAAAATGTATTTTAGACTTTGATGGTCTGTATACACATCACAAGTCTCCCCATACAGATAATGCCGCCAAATTTTCGGTGCAAAGATTACGGCGGCTAACTCCAGGTCATGAGTAGGATAGTTCTGCTCATAAGGCTTCAAATTTGCTCGGAGGCATAGGCTATCACCTTCCCTTCCTGCATCAGAACACCTCCCAATCCCTTTCGAGAGGCGTTAGTGAATAAAGTATATCCTCCAGATATAGATGGAAGAGTAAGGATAGGGGCTGACACCAGGTGCTGCTTGAGTTCCTGAAAACTTCCTTCACACTCCTCTGACCAAACAAACTTTGCTCGCTTTTGAGTTAAGCGAGTCAGAGGCAAAGCAATGCGAGAGAAGCCTTCCACGAATCTGCGATAATAACCAGCCAGCCCCAAGAAGCTTCTGACTTCTGATACATTGGAAGGCCGACACCAGTTCACGACGGCCTCAATCTTCTTAGGGTCTACTGATATACCGTCTTTGGATACGATATGACCCAAGAAGGATATTTGGCTCATCCAGAAGTCACATTTCTGCAGCTTGGCATAAAGTTTCTTTTCCCGAAGAGTCTGCAGAACAATCCTTAAGTAGTTTTCATGCTCCATATGACTTTTAGAATAAATCAAGATATCATCAATAAAGACCACTATAAACTGATCCAGGTATGGTTTGAAGATTCTGTGCATCAAGTCCATGAATGCTGCAGGGGCATTAGTCAACCCAAACGGCATCACCAAGAACTCATAATGGCCGTACCTGGTTCTGAATGCAGTCTTAGAAACATCCTCAGCCTTTATCTTGAGCTGATGGTACCCTGATCGAAGATCAATTTTTGAGAATACCTGAGCTCCTTGAAGCTGATCAAATAGATCATCAATCCTCGGCAAAGGGTACTTGTTCCGCACTGTTACCTTATTAATTTCTCGGTAATCAATGCAGAGCCGAAGACTGCCATCCTTCTTTTTAACAAATAATACTGGAGCACCCCAAGGAGAGACACTAGGTCTAATAAATCCTCGATCCAGAAGCTCCTGCAACTGACATTTTAACTCTTTTAACTCAGCTGGAGCCATACGGTAAGGAGCTTTGGATATAGGTCCAGTGCCAGGGGCTAAATCAACAGTGAACTCGACTTCACGATCCGGGGGTAATTCCGTCAATTCCTCCGGAAAGACATCGGAAAACTCTCGAGCCACTGGAATATCTTCCAACTGGTGTTCATCCTGCTGAAGGTCCCTAACCATAGCAAGAAACCCCTGACCACTTTTTCTCAAGTATTTTCCAGCTTGCAGAGCTGACACTAATACCGAAACCAGATGTTCCTGACTCCCACTAAAACTGAATTCAGGAAGATTAGGAATTTTAAAGATTACCCTTTTCCTGAAACAATCAATAGAAGCATGATAGGAGGCCAACCAATCCATCCCTAGGATTACATCAAAAAATTTCAGTGGGAGGACTATCGGATCAGCGTTCAACCTCCTATCTTCCATGTCAATCAGGCAAGATTTACACACTGAGTCTACCATCATGACATCTCCATTAGGAAATGCAATATGCAACTCTTGCTCTAGAGGAACGGGTGTCAATGATGTATTCTTGGCAAGAAAACTATCAGATATAAATGAATGTGTGGCACCCGGATCAATTAAAGTTTGAGCATAGGTGTTGCCTACTTTAAACATACCTGTCATAAAGATTAACTTAACTTAGATGTCATGCAGCATCATATGTTTTTCCTCTGCTCTAACCTCATAAACTCAGACTCCATCTGTCTCTGAACACTCCTGAGAAAATACTGGCGATAAAAGGCCTCCTTAAACTGTTCCCAAGAGATGGCCCGACCTCCAGAGTGCTGCTCCAACATCAGCCACCAATCGTATGCCTCCCCCTGGAGGAGGTAGGCGGCAAATCTGATCCGCTCCTCCTCCGGGCTACCAAGGGCCGTAAAGGCCTTCTCAATCTCTCTTATCCACCTCTCCGCATCAAGTGGGTTGGTGGATCCAGAGAAGGGAGGAGGGGCCAAGCTCTTAAACTCAGAGAAGCTACGACCCCCTCCCTGCCAGGGCTGAGATGGAGCGGGCTGAGTAGACTGATCGAGCTGGGCCGGCTGGGTCTGAGGAGTAGGAGGGGCAGACGGAGTCTGCGGAATAGTAGAGCCAGATATAGCAGGCAGTATCTGCTGAATCTGCTGCTGCATGGCCTGAACCGCCTGAGTCACCCCCAAGAATGCCCGGAGTAACTCGGCCTGCAGCTGCTGTGGGTCGTTGCCAACTGGGGCAACGGAACCCGCATCTGGTGAGGCTTCCGGGCCTCCCTGCTGGTCAGGGTCACCAGCCTGAGAGTCTCCCTCATGTCGCTGACCACTGATGCAACGATGCATTATGAAATCTGCCACGGTTAGATTCCAATCAATATCATAATAAATCCTCAAATCTCAAGTATTTATTTAAACAAGTCACTTGAATTTTTCTAATGTTATTACCCTCCTGATGTCATGTCAATATTTGGCCTAATGTAAATCATGTGTTTGGCCCTAATGTCAAACTTGCTCTGATACCACTACAAGCTGTCACGCCCCGGACCCAGCTGGTGGTGGCCCAGGGGTGACAGCCCGCCGCATGCCAGGCATGCAAGGCATCCAGTACAATATCAATTATAAACAAGGAGGGTTAACAACTATATAATATACAAAGTTTAATCCTTCATATACAAATTATGTAATGTTGGGCAACAAACCAAAGTTCCAAAATAATTCCAAATGGGGTTACATATAACAAAATAAAATCAATTTACATCAAGAAACTCTCAATTACCCCTGTTGTTGCCCCTGATAATTCTGTGGCTCTGAAAAAACATTGTAAGATTTAATGAGTTTACACTCAGTAAGTAAGCCTACTATTACATATTATAGCCAAATAAGAATTTTTTATCAAGTCAAATACAAGTCATGCTTCCAAATTTAAAAATATTTCATCATATTATAAAATTGTACAAATCTCATATTCGAATAAATTGGAAGCAATTAATATGAAATAATATTTAAAAATACCATTTCAATTTCAAATCACTATAAATCTCATTTCATACTAATGTCCCACGTCCACGTAATAACATCCCAAGGATGTAACCTCCCTGTACGCCCCCAGTGGAGGAAGGGTGCCGGAGTCAATTAGCATCTAATGCTATATCCTGTCACAGGACATCCCTAGGATGTGTGTTCTCCACATATTCCCCCTGTGGAGGTGGGTCCCGGAGTCATGTAACATGTAGTGTGGACCATGACGACATATAATATCACAATCACAAATAGCATTTATTCGCATAATAGCAAACATGTATCAATTTACTTTTCATGTTTTACCAAAATTTGGTAATTTTCTATAATCATGTAATAACCAGATGCATGTATCAAATGCCAATTTAATTTACCAAAATTAACAATAATCAAGTCAACTATTCATTTACAAAAATGTGGTACCACAACTATCATTTTTCAAATAATACTATAAATCAATTCATTATTTCAATAATGGCATAATTTAATAATGATTTAAGAAAAATCATTATAACTGGCTTACTTACCTCACAACGCTAATCCAAAAGCGTAAATCAGCTGTAGGGATCTCTGGGTATCTACAACATAATTTTTCAGATTTTTAAATTTAAATTTTTGGATGTCAAACTGACTCCTATACTTAACCCAATCTAATCCTGGGCCCAACTTGGGGCTTGAATATCTCCAAATATAGAAGCCCAAATGGGGAAATAAAAATTCTCTAACAAACTAGGTTCAACGCTGATCTCGACCATATTTTTCTTTTATTGGGCCGAGCCCAAATTGGGGCCCGAAAATTCAGCCCAAAGGGGCTAACTGGACTGGGCCGAACCCGGCCCAGTCTCGGTTTTTTTTTTTTTTTTTTTCTTCCCTTGCTTCACCCCTGGTTCACCCGAACCGGGGGTGGTGGCCGGCCGGCGGCCTAGGGCCGCCGCCAATGACCCCGGTGCCGGCGTCGTCGGCGGCCAGCCCCTTCCTCTTCTCTTTCCTCTTCTTTCTCTTCTTCTTCCTTTTCTTCCCCTCTTTCGTCACTGTGCCGGCGGCACGGCCGGCCACCGTTGGCCGGCCGGACCTCACCGGACGCCGCCGGCCGAGCCCGAGCCGGCGAGCGGCGGTCACGCCACCGAGCCGGATCAACACGGAGCCGGTTTGGCTCCCGCGGCGAGGGAGGGCCATTCGGCCCTCTCCCTTCACTTCGTCCCATGCCGGCGACCCGGCCGGCCGGACCCCGCCGGACGCCGCCCCGCGCCGGCGGGGTCGCCGACCAAGGCTCGGGCCCGGCGGGCCCGCGGGCACGCCGCCGGGCACGAACCCACGGTGAAGGGAGGGCCGTGGAACGGCCCTCCCCCTCTTCTTTCCTCGGCGGCACGGCCCGGCCACCCCCGGCCGGTCCGAACCCCACCGGACGCCGCCCCGGCGCCGGTGGGGCCTATCGCCCAAGGATCGGGCCCGGCGAGCCAGCGGGCACGCCGCCGGGCCCGAACCAAGCGCAGGAGCCCGCTTGGCTCCCGCGTCAGGGGAGGGCCTCCTGCGGCCCTCTCCCTCTCTCTCACGCTCTCTCTCTCCCTCTCCTCGTCGGTGAAGGAGGGGTGCTTACCGGACGGCGGCAAGGTGTCGGGGACGAGCGAAGGGCGGCACAGTGACAGGAGCTCGCGAAGTGCAGGAGGGAAGAAGAAGACAAGGGGAGGGGCTTCAGTCCTCTCCCCAACCATTTTTCCTTTTTCATTTAGTGAGGGGAGGGCTGAGCCCTTCCCTGCACCACATGTGCGCGCGCGTGGGCACGCGCGTGCCGCGTGTTGCGCACCCACGCCGCTTAAATTATTAAAAAAAAATTGCCTGACGGGTTTACAGTGTCAATGGTCGCCGATGAGGTGCAGAAACCCCTTTTCTATTTTCTTTCCGGCATTTCTTTGATTGGAATGGTTCCGGTCAACATCAGTGATTTCAGCCATAAAAAAATCAAAAATAGTAAAAAACTGCTATTGATAGACAATGCTTGTGATGAATCCTTCTAAGATGCCGTCGGCAAGCGTGTCGCCGCCGCCGCCGCCGCCGCCAAGATGCCGGCAATCCTTCATCCGGTTAATTTTGTTTAGTTTTTTCTTGTTTGAACCAATGTCCTAAATACTACCGATACCGATGGTCGCGGAACGCTCATGACGCCGTTCCATTCGATCAAATGGAAGATTTGTTCTCGTAAGAAGATTTTAAATTAGGCTAGCAAGTTGATCAGGCCATTCGATCGACAAACAACCCTAATATATAAATATATATTCTTAAACCATGCTGAGCTACTTTTTAATCTTCCCTAGCTCGTTTTGGTTTTAGTTCCAAATCATTTTCTTAGTCCAATCCCATGCCCAACTTCACAAAATATTAGACCAGTCAAACAACTTAACCTATGATGGGCTCTAATTTGAAAACGCATAACGCATGCATTAAATAGTTAAAAAAATTAAATAATTTAAATAGCATAAATTAATATATATTTTAATTAAATAATTTAAATAATATAAGATAATACATATTTTATGACTTTTTGACTTATGGACTAAAAATCTTGAAATCTTTATTTTTTGTTTGCTATATAAGCATTTTAAAAATAGACTACCTTCAATAACTTAAATTATCAACATAAAATCATCATCATTCAAATTTAAATTTGATTAAATCTAAATAAAAATCCTTTCAAGTGAAATCAGATCAAGTGCACGCTCTTTACATTCATGATTCTCATTTTGAATATCCAATCTGTCCTCTAAATAAGTATCATTTTGTGAAAATATTTTTTGAAAATATAAAACTTGCTAAACCAACAATCAGACGGATCACAAATATTTTTTTGAAAATATAAACTTCAAAATCAACAATCAGATGGATATTTAATACCAACACTCAGGATTTTTAATGCAAAATTCACTGCAGGATAAGATATGATACATGCTAGCTTTCCTGGTTGGTTTAGAAAAAAATATCATCTCAACTGACACTAAGGAAACAAGCTCGCTTTCATGGTTGGTCTAGACCATATCATCCCAGCTCACACTATGGACATCGCAACATCACCCTTACAAAATTGAAGATCTACTTGAAGCAGGAGATGATGTGATCCATAAGCCTGAAGCCTTTATCTTTCCAGCAGAAGGATGTGCAGCAATTAAAGTCCACATTTGATGCACAGGAGCTGTAACGCCCCAAGCCCTTTGTTAGCGGATTCAATTAACTTCATTAGTGAACCAAAACTGGATTCAATTAACTTCATTAGTGAACCAAAACTGAAAGCACATGATCAAAAAAAACTCGAGTGAAAATTAATAAATAGCAAATGAATTTTGAGTTATAAGCACATAATACATTTCTTTTCCATCTAATGTGGAACTAAATTTGGGATCTCACAATTTTTCCCCTTATAATGCGACGTTCGTGCCACGAGCTAACTATCCAATGTGGAACTAAATTTGAGGTCTCACAATCTTCCTTATAATGCAACATCCTCGTCATAATATTCCTCCCTTATAATACGACATTCTCGTATTACAAACTAGCCAAAATCTACCTCAATCTATTTCCAGCCAAAACGTTGGTGCTACAGGGTAGCTCCACGCCATGACGAGACTCCACCATTGTCCCATGTATAGCCTTTTCCTCATGCCCACTAACTTTCGCACCCACTACCATCCCATGATAGCCCCCAACTTTCGCACACTTGGATCCGACCCAACTTTCGCACACTTGGATCCGACCAACTTTCGCACACTTGGATCCAACCCAACTTTCGCACACTTGGATCGGACCAACTTTCGCACACTTGGATCGGCTCTGATACCATTTGTAATGCCCTAAGCCCGCTTGCTGACCCTATCAACTTCGTTAGCAGACCGAAACCATGTCATCCAAAAATTCGAGTGGAAATTAAAGAGTAGCAAGTGAACTTTGAGTTATACACCATCCAATGTGGGACTAAATTTGAAGATTACAATCTTTCCATCTTATAATGCGACATTCTCGTCGCAGTCACAAGCTAACTAGCCAGAATCTACCCTTGATCCAGATGGTATGCTCGCCATATAATGCAACGTGCTAGCTAACCAGAATCTACCCTCAATCCAAATGATATGCCCACCTTATAATGCGACGTCCTCGTCACGCCACAAGCTAAGTAGCTAGAATCTACCCTCGATCCAGATGATGCGCTACAACGAAACTTCATCATCAACTCATAGGTAACCCTTTTCTTATATTCATCAATTTTTGCACGCTTAAATCAGATCGGCTCTGATACAATTTGTAGCGTTCCAAGCCCGCATACAATCCAATTAATTTTATTAGCGGACCGAAACTACGTAACTCAAAAATTTGAATGAAAATTAATAGATAGCAAGTGGACTTTAAGTTATAAATATATATATATATTTTTTTTTTCATTCAATGTAAGATTAAATTAATGGTGTCACGTGGAAACATTACCAAGAGATATTGTGGAAACATAGGAAGCCTAAGGCAGCCATATTGATGAGACTGGATGATAAAGAAGACGAAAGATAACAACGAAGCTCCCTGTAAGGGCACGACATTGCCATTCATTAACGAGTTTCCATGAGGTGTTTCTGTTCACCCATGCATATCCACTCCATGAACCCAGAGCTTGACAAATGGCATCATCTGTAACATTCTCCTAGCATGGTCGCCTTTGTTTTACCTTCATCAGCACCATGACGTCCTTCTTTCCTGAGGGCGCTTAGAATTCTTTGCCAGAACTCCCATCGTCTTAATGATGTAACACAAATGCAACATTGTGTTAGATAGGGATGCAGCGTTTAGCATGGGACCCAGGCTACATCTCTACTCTTGGTTAAGATACAAGATGGGTTTCAATTTTCTGTATCATTCCTAAATTTACGAGCTCGATCTCGCCAAGAACCTTGTTGCATGGCAAACACCTACAATGACAGGGATAGCATAAACAATAGTATTTGAATTAATTGTTCTTAAAAACAGAAAAAAAATGTTAGGAAAGTCTCACCCTATCACTTATGAGAGCATCATTGATGTGTGTCTCGTTACCATCTGTTGCATTATTATTTTCAGTAGAACCCATTTCAGGAACTGGTGAAGCTGCTGATACTCCAAACATGGCCTCATCATGGGCAGCCTTCACTTCTTCCTCCCGTTTTGCCTATGAAACAATATATCATTTCAGTAGATAAAACAGGGAACTCCAAAGCTGTTTTGAAAAGGAAATGTATCATTTACATCTTAAATCTCTAATTTAGAAAGCTAAGCAATTGTACCTCAACTGCTGAAAATCGGAAACTCTTTCCTATATCCTTGACCAGTGAAGCATCATCATCTGCAACTGGAGATAAAAGCAACAGAGTACCGACATTATACAGGCTAAACATCACATACAAGTTTTAGAGGACACACCTGCCAGAGAAAATAATTTAGAAGGCGTTTATTATTTTTAACATTTTTTTTAAAGTTTATAAAGAAGCATACGATTTCATGCAAAATGCCAGGGATTGCTCAGAACAGTAATAAGGCTTTTCTGGGCAGTTGGACAGAGAACATAAGAGGAAATCAGGGCACGTAAGCATACATCATGCATCTGAGAGTGATAAGCATCAATATATTGCTGAAATTAAGATGAATGATATGGTAACAATTTTTGCAAAGTTATGATAACCTGCCTGTGTGGCATCAATTATTGGTACAGAAAAGTATAGAGTAGCATTGCAGTCCTCAAGCCTTAGAAATGCCTGACCTTAGCCAGTTCTGTCAGACAGGCAAGGCACACAACAAGATGCAGACTAGAGTCTAACATGCTTGGATCACATTTATTGGAAATTCTTTTCGTACTAATTCTGGTGTCATTTTCAACACCAGTACAAGAAAAACTATAGATATTTACACTTTGGGGTGCTTTGGATGGACGAAGTATATCTTTTTTGGTGTATCATGAAGGGACACATGACTATAAGATCCAAACTTTACTTTCCAAAGCATATTTGGTCCACTGATTCCAACAACACACGTATTAGTGCACAAATGTGCGCCAGTGCTCGTGCATACAAATATTCACGTGCATGCGTGCGTGCACGCATGCATACCGAGGTATTGACTAATTTTTTGTGGAGAGAAAGCCATTCATGTCATCTAATGTAACTATAATTAAGATAACAGCAAGCAGAGTCTAAACTAACCTTCAAGTTCGTCATCATCATCTAGTGGGGCATCCTTGTTGAAATCAAACCTTTCCCATCCAGTGTTCATGCCCCTAGCTGTATCCTTTGCAGCTGCGAAAGAATAAAACTTGACATCAAAAATCATCTTTAAGAAGACAGCTGCAAGAAAATCCAGACCACGCAAGGGCAGAAATTACATTTGATGGAAGCTATCAAAATTAACAGTCCAATGCACTTTTATTACAATCAGATTCCTAATGACTAGAATTAATAATTCTAGCTGTGGCAGCTCCAATTTCGTGCTTCAAAGTTGGGGGGTAAACACTTAAGAATAGGTGATACATAGCAATATTGTTAAACAATTAAAAAATCAGTCCGATATACAAAGGCCAGAAATACATTTGATGGAAACTATGAAAATGAACAGTCTAATGCACTTTTGCAATCAGGTTCCTAGTGAATATAATTAATACTTCTACCTCGGGCATATTTCAAATTTTTTGTTTCGAAGTGAGAGAACGAACACTTAAGAATAGCTGATACATAGCAATAGTGTTCAAGATGTTCAAGTACCAGTCCAATAGAGAAATTGCAAATATTTCAACTCATACATTACCAGCAAATAATAAAAACCTAAAAAATCATCGCTCATTAACTACACTATGGATTGAATCAATGTAAGCCAATGTTCTTGGGTATATAAAAGACACTTAAGAGTAAGTCAGCATCGAATCTTCCCCTAAAAACCGTAAATCCATTTATTTCCATGTGTTAATATTCATTTCAAAATTGCAAGTGAAAAATCTACTATATTGGTCCTATTCCTTTCCAGCTTAAAATTATACCTAAGTTTGGGTTACTTCTTTTGCACTTTAATCCTAAAAGCTAATAAATAAAAATAAAAATCTTGTGCCTAACTTTTATCAGTACTGAAGATGTTTTCCATGAGAAAAGCATTAGTGAGAACATGGAGCAGTGAGACATTAAAAGAGAACATTCTGATAAATATAACAGATAAACCTAATATGGTGCCCAGGTGACTGAACAAGCTAGTAAAATGTGCATGTGCTTCCAATACTAGCTAACTATCTTGCATGGAGAGATTGTCTTGTCTCATAATGCATTCTTTAATGTTGATAAGAGGTACATTATAAGAAATATGTATAACAGAAATGGTGTTTATATTGCAGTTTACCAAATCATACAACTGATATTTTCTAAAAATCTTCATGGAATAATAGGAAATCATAGTAACGAAATCCTTGGATCCAAAACTATTACATCAAATGCATCCACTTACGGATCCCTCAAGTTGTCCAAAGAAGACTATGCAAAGCTTCAACCAATGCTTCACATCAAGCAACTTTCAACCATGGCTTAGGATCCAAAACTATTACATCAGATGCATCCACTTAAGGAACTCTTGAGTTGTCCAAAGAAGACCATACAATGCCTTTAACCAATCCTTCACAACAAGCAACTTTCAACCATGGCTTCATATAACATTGTATAATCTGAAAATTGTTCACGTCGCCACAGATTTCTTATTCACTTAATGGACTCAGGTACATCAGAGAACACGATAATGGAGTTCAAATTAATTTCTTCCATGGAATTTAAGTGCTCAAATATGTTTGTTCTGATCATTCCTCAATTGTATGCGTGGTTACAATTCATTCCCACCCTATGTCGTCTCTTCATTCCTCTAACAAAATATGACTTCTTCTAGATATGTAGAATGGGACAGCAAAGAACCATCAAGCACATATATATGAGAAGAGGTGGGTTATAACAGTTTGCCTACCATTGGTGTGATTGTGAAATCTAACACCCATATCAATCAAATTGAAAATGAATAAAAAAAGTAAATTTAAGGGAAATGACTACAAAACATGTCAGCATACACTCCCATGTAAAAGCATTTTTATATGTTGATACTGGAATATTGTAATAAATGACCCTACAAAAAGTTGCCAGGCAACCATGTATTTATTTATAGAACCAACTTGATCACTTCATGTGTCCTAAAGATCTTAGAACTGTTAATGCTTGAATCGGAAGGAAAAAAAGGCACTTGACTGTGAGTATAATATGCAGATATCAGAATAATAGAAAAATGCAACCATAGTGGAAACCATTATCTTGGAGTGAGTGGTAGAATTTTCCTTGCTCCAGCACTCAGGATATATTAAAAAAGAGCATCAAGATTTCAAAATACTCACACTACATGAATTTAGGATTTCTTTTAGAAACCTTTCACTATTTTTTCTTGTTTGGTGGCACAGAATAGCACTTAACAAACATGATGCATGACTATCAACAAGATATTGAAGCAACAGGAAAAAAAAAATAGAAATAACAATACCAGTCTCTGAAAGCTGAAGCTTCATCTTTGCTTTAACTTTCTCAGCAGGTGTCTGTTAAGAAATAAATAGGTTAGCATCACATCATTATCAATCACCCTAGTAAAAAGAAAAAAGTACACTCAGGCCTCAGCTTTTCAACAAAAGAAATAAACTGCCATGGTGTATGGCATCAGAACAGATTAATGGTGAAATTAAAGAAAGATCGCAGGAAAAAGATATAAAGCTAAAATTATGTATGGTTTTTAGTCAATTAGAGAAACAGAATGCATTTGGCATTTACCCATTCAACATCAGAGGCATGATCTAACTAGGCTAGACATGGATTTGAATTATTCGTAAACTGTTAAAAAGATTAGTAGATATGACTATCACAATTACACATATAACACCAGACTGGATGTGGCAAATGTCGCCACCTCAAATTAGGTGGTTTAGGTTGCAGAAGTGTGAAATAATGCTATTGTTGCACCTTCATTTTTTGATGCATTTAATAGATCAATTGTTGCCTGCAAAATAAGGGAGGATACCATCCATAACTCTTCATCCATTCCTTGGCGGCTTAGGAAGGGTGTAAGGTTGTAAAGAGGGACTTGGGCCCCATCTTACCGCATGCGAACAGAGGAACAAAATTTAGGATTTGCAAACTTTCCCATCAAAATACTATGACAGAGAGACTGGGCTGATCCTTTTAAATGAAAACAATACAGCAGATGTGTTGATTGAGTAACACAGAATGCAAGGACTAACAATTCACATCCTAGTCTCATGAGAGTCTTCTTTCATCATGTAATCATATATTATGGATCATGCCACCATGGCATCCTGTCCCAAGTTTGAGCTTATGCAACGGATCAAAATGACACTAACTATTATTTTGGGGTCATGACTCTCTCTCTCTCTCTCTCTCTCTCTCTCTCTCTCTCTGAAAGAGAATAGAAACAGAATCAGATATTGGAATGCGTGTATGTAATGCTAGAAGCGTACAAAGCATCCCTCAAGTAGTGCTTTGGATTGCATCAAACACGTTAAGAGTTTTTTTTTGACTGGAAAAAAAAAAAAAAAATGTGTTAAGAGTTAATGCATGGTCCTTGCGAATCTATGAATATAAATTTTCAAACATGTCCACAAAAGAACTATAATAGTGTCTACGAAAGTTCTATAATAGCATTAGTAATAGTAAACTTGGGCGCCCTGATGAATCATCGGGAGCATTCGAGTGAAGCACATCAATCAGTCTTTTAGAGATTTAGGAGGTAATCTGATGACTCCATCTTGCACAATCTATGCAAATATGGATGTAATTCCAACTGCCATCCGTTTAGTCCCAGATTCTATGATGCTTTGATGGATCTGTTCATTCCAGACGTAGAGCCTGGACGGCGCTACCAGAAAATAATAATAATAAAAAAAATAAAATAAAGAACACGACAAACGGACTGACATTCACGGATACAATCAGGGTGCAGGCTGAAGGGGAGTGAAGAATGCTAGTGTTTAGGTTTTAGGCTCAAACAGTGCAGAAGGATGAAGAAAAAGAGGGAAAATCCCTAATCACAAATACGAAGAAAAACATCGGAGACTCAAAAATTAGATCAGACGGTCAAGGAAGTATCACAAGAAATTCAAGAAAGAAACGGGAAAAACACCAAGAAAGAAGGGAAAAAAAAAAACTGACCATCTGAGAGTAACCCTCAATAAGCTTCGAATAATCAACGCTTCCACTGTTGTTCTTTGAGCTCTTGTGCTGCGGGCTATCCTTGTCCCTCTCGTGACCTCCTCTATCGCGATCCCCACCGCGTGACGACCTATAAGGTGACCGGCTCCTACTACGCCTGCTGCTCCGGCGGTGCGAAGCCCTGTCCCGGTCTCGATGTCCGCCTCTTCTTCCTTCTTCCTCCCTCGCAGGACTCCGAGACCTATGTCTTCTCCCCTCCCTCTCACGAGATCGGTGCCTGTGCCTCGGGCTATGGCTCCTGTCTCTCTCCCTCCGCCTCTCCCTGCTAGACGAACGGCGATGCCAAGAACCACCGGAACGGCAGTCGTCTCTGTCGCCACTCCTGCGGCCGCCTCGATCGCGATCAGAGGGAGGAGAAGGGGAGCGGCGGCGGCGGTCCTTGGTGAGCTTATTGTGGATGTTCTCGAGGACGGATTGCTTCTCGAGCTCCGCGGCCTTTCCGGGGCTGGAGGCGCGGATGAAGCTGGAGAAGAGAGAAGAAGAGGTAGAAGATTTAGACGGCAAAGAATCGGAGGCGGAGGAGGAGGAATAGCCAAGCCCTCGTTTGAATCGGGCGGCGCCCTCGCCCTTCCGGGTGAGCTCGTCGTAGTACGCGGCGGCCTTCTCTTCTTCCATCGACGCCTCGATCCCCAACGGAAGGAACCTCTGCTTTGAACACGATACAGGGAACGCGACGTACCACGCCCCAAATCCGATGGCGTTCCAGGTTCGGGTTAGGCCCGCCGCTCACCGTGCCGTGCCACGACGCGTCGTCGGATCCAGTCCCCCAGCTCTTTGAGATGCGATAAACCGAGATGGGGACGGGCGCGATCCGAGAATTAACCAGTCGTATAAGAAGCTGCGGTCCATGCAGCGTACGCTGCCAAGCTCGACTCCCTCCCTTCGTCTCCTGGACCCTTCCCGGAGCCCAAGTCAGCCGTAAACCTAGTGCTATTAAATGGGCCGCTCCGGCCGCTTTGCCCGCCACTTCGGTACTGATCCACCGGCCGGCTCACTGGTTTTTCTTTTTTTTTTTTTTGAGACTATTTTTAAAAAATATTTTCTTTTTTTTTTTTTACCCTTTTAAACCTAGCTCAGAAAAATTAGAATGGATATGCCTCAGAATGCTTTTAATAAAGGCAACTTACTAGCCAGGGAAAAAAAAAAAAAAAAAAACTAAGTTGTAATAAAAATAACTATATTAAGGCAATTTATTGCATCCTTCATTAAAAATTGAGGGTCAAATGAATTTTAAGTAAAAATTCAAGTACCTTTCAAATGTATGTTTTCATTGCATATAATTTAAGTAAACTAATATAAACAATAGCTGAATAATTTTTGTTACAGATATCATTTGAAAAATTAACATTAAGTCATTTTTCTTTGTTGTTATTTAATGATCAGCATTTAATAATTAATCCATATGCTCATTTACATTTTGCATAAAAACCCTTAATATATAATAAATTTTAAAAAAATGATTAGTTAATTTTAAGACCACATCATATATTTATATTACAATCTATGGGATGTGCATGCTCTATGTATGAACATTGACTCCACACTTGTTAACGATAAAAATATCAAAATAAAAATTCTTTTGTACATCCCTTGCTTATTCTTGCGTGCATTGTACATACTCATTGCTTTTGATCATAAACTTTATAGCATACTCATCCATCCCTTTTGCTATTTGACCTTCATGAGATGCTACTTGGTCCTTCCTTTTATAATCAAAGCAAGAATGCTAATTTTTTCTCTTTCTTTTGCCCACTTATTCCAAAGCTTTTTACTCTCTCCATTGTATCATTGTTATAAAAATCAATATATAAATATCTAATTTTCAACCGTCAATGTATCATTATATATTTTGAGAGGACTTTTTCTGTAATGTCATCATTACGAAGATCAATATAAATACATCTTTAAAGTTTATTAATTCAAAAATTTTTCATTCTCCATCTTTATTATATCATTACTATGAAGATATATGGGAGAAAATTTTAACTTTAGCATACCTATTGCTCTCATTTTAAAAAAGAGAAAAGAGGCATCTTTTTTTTGAGAAAAAGAAAGGAAGATCCACCTCTATTATAACTATCCAAGCTTTATTGAAGATATATCATCACGATCTAACTTAGAATCTCTAGTTCTTAAATATAATAACATCGCCATAGAGATAAGTCTTGGTTCATGAAAAAAATATATGCAACAAAAATTTATCCATATATAGATCATTAAAATGGTTAAAAAGAATAACCATCGTTTATTTCAATTTTAAAGTACACATCTATTAGGTTTTTTTTAGTAAATTTTTAAAAAAGTGGGTTAACAAGTAAAACACTTTAATTGTTATTTATATGGAGAGATAGAAAAGAAAAAAAAAAAGAATGAAGGTAACAAACAAGCAAGCCCTCAAACTTTTACACAAAACTCATATTGATTCTTAAACTTTTAATTGCTATATGATACATCAGTTTGCAACGGAATATAAAAGTATACATCGACTATTTTATTAAATTTAATTAATTTTATATAAAAATATTAGAAATATAATTTTTTAGAGCATAAAATTAAATTATAATAATTAAAAATTTAAAAACTGAATGCATACTTTTGATAATAATTTTTTTTAAAAAAAAATCCTAGAGGTTTGTCGTCGGACAGGAAATGAAAATCTCGGACCACAGTCGAGTGCCGAAATCAAAATAGGCCAGAGGGATGGTCGAACGACTTTCGACAAGGCCAGAAGCCACCAAACTTAGCATGACAAAAACTCACATTAGAAGTCTGATTCGGTCTTCAGAATGAGCAATAAACAACAAAATCTCCTTTATTCGTTGCATCATCCCTCCAACGGTCAAAAGTTCGCTGATATAATACGCAAGATATATCAAGCAGCCAAGGGTCTCAACATTCGCTGACATGACATGCAAGTAATAAACCAACTAGGCTATCTCATCCAAAGCATTAAATGATATCGCGTTATATCGTTATAGCGCCCCTTCGCCGTTATTTAAAACCATTCACTGCTCCAGACCTTTTGACCGCCCACCTTCCCTTCTTCCTCCCTTCCTTCCAGCCCCTCCCGGATCCCCTCCCCACATTACCCCATGGCTGCCGTCCGTCGCCTCTCCCCTTCCTCCTCCGCCGCCCCCCTCCGGCGGCTCCTCCTCCTCCGCCCCTTATCCTCCTCTGCCGCCGCCGACGACCAGCGGATCCTCACGGTGGAGACCAGCGTCCCCTTTATCGGCCACAAGATCGACCCCCCTTCCGGCTCCGTCGACACCACCCCGCAGGAGCTCCTCTCCTTCTTCCGCGACATGTCCGTGATGCGTCGCATGGAGATCGCCGCCGACTCCCTCTACAAGGCCAAGCTCATCCGCGGCTTTTGCCACCTCTACGACGGCCAAGAGGCCGTCGCCGTCGGCATGGAGGCTGCCATAACCAAGCGCGACGCCATCATCACCGCCTACCGCGACCACTGCATCTACCTCGGCCGCGGCGGCTCCCTCGTCGAGTCCTTCGCCGAGCTCATGGGCCGCCGCGCCGGCTGCTCCAGAGGGAAGGGCGGGTCCATGCACTTTTACAAGAAGAACGCCGGTTTTTACGGCGGCCATGGCATCGTCGGCGCCCAGGTCCCCCTCGGTTGCGGCGTTGCCTTTGCCCAGAAGTACTCCAAGGATGGGACCGTGACCTTCGCCATGTACGGCGATGGGGCCGCCAACCAGGGGCAGCTCTTCGAGGCTCTCAACATCTCGGCGCTCTGGGATCTGCCCGTCATCCTGGTCTGCGAGAACAATCACTGTGAGTTGTACTTCTTTACCATTAATCTTGTGTTAGGGCAAGGGGAGGAGAAAAGTCTTTCTTTCTTGTGGATTTCTCTCATTGGTTTCTTGTTGTTTTTTAGATGGAATGGGGACGGCGGAATGGAGGGCGGCAAAGAGCCCTGCATACTACAAGAGAGGGGACTATGTCCCTGGTCTGAAGGTTATTATCGTTAACTTTCTCACTATCACTTAGTTAACTTTCTCTCTCTTATTTTTTGAGAAAAAGATCACGTTATTATCGTGGTTTTTTTTGTTATTTATAGGATTATAGGTTAGGTTCTTAAGGTAGAATGGGATTATCCAGTCCCTATCCCCCTCATGCTATTTTGCTAAGACAATACACCCACTTGGCTATCCGATCATGCAAAATAAATGTGTCAAATTTTCTATATATTTCATAATAGAATGAATTCTTGAACATTAAAATATTTAGTTATACTACAATTTATTGTTGTCATGTGCTATATATAATTGTAGTAAGCCGAAACTATATGACCTTAAAAACTTAAGTAAAAGTTAATTGATAGCAAGCGAACTTAAGATATAAGCATATAACACTTTTCTTTTTCATGCGGAATTATTTTTTTGTCTCGTCGCATGCCATAAGCTAGCCAAAATCTACTTCGATCTGAGTCGTTGGTACTGCAAGGATAGCTCCATGCTATAGCAGGATTCTACTACCGTTCCATCAACTTTCACACATTCGGATCATCTCTGATACCATTTGTAATGCTCTAAACTCACCTGCTGGTTCAATTAATATATTAGTGGATCGAAACTATGTGGTCCTAAAAACTCGAGTGAAAGTTAATTGGTAGTATGTAAACTTGAGTTATAAGCACATAACACTTTTTTTTTTCAATCTGATGTGGGACTATTTTTGAGGTATTATACTATAAGATTGGATCTATTCTGTGGTATGCTGCATTTTCTTTTGTTAGAGTCTTAGAGTCAACTATAGCATCCGATCTGCTCTGGGAGTACGTATTATGGTGCTTTTTACAAGTTGGGTGAAGTTTTGTTCTGGTTAAATTGATGGAGAATTGTTGTCAAGCCTTTGACATGAACTTGTGGAATGATGTTAAATGTTGTTATTGTTCTTTTGAGGGACAGTTATATATGTAAATAAAGAATATGAGTCTGCATAATGGAACTTTACGTTTTCTAACTTTAGTTGGTTCTACACTTCTACTGACTTTGGTTTGATGCTTTTAATAGGTCTCTTAGTCACTTGCTTGGTTTGGAAAACCATTGCTTCCGAAAAACTGGATGTGCATTGTCGAAGCATGTTCATTGCTGAATTAAGAGGATATATTCGAGAAATGTCAATTATTCTATGTTGCTCAAAAATTTCATTTATTTGGACTTTTCGGTACTTACTACATTGTATTTACTACCAAAGTACTTCACTACCACTATGCAATGCTCTTTCAAATTTTTAATCAATGGGTAAATGCCTCATCACACAACTAACTGTATTTTTTTTTCCATTTATGCATCTATACTACAAATTATTCCTTTTGAAAACTGGATATGCTATTTTTCCTCACCTTACAAAATACTCGTGCCACCCCCTTTCTAGGAGCTCAAAGTCCATCAGTTTGAATTTCAAGAATCAAGGATCGTATGCATTGCAAATCATTGGTAGCAATTTGGAAACAATGTTCCAGCACAAGCACTGGGAGAAGAGGAATACATGTAGAGGAGTTCTGATGTTGGTGTTCTTTGACTGTCAGCAAATAAAACTCTTGCCTTTTCAGTTTGTTTATGACTATGGTTTCTCAAATACCTTAACATTCTATTATGGTAAAATCACAGTATAATTTAGTATATATGATTTCCATGCATGAGTATTCCTATTCATATAGTGGACATCAGATTTTTGTGCATGTATTTGTTGCTCTACGTGATCTGCATCTTGAATCTTGTTTAAGCAGATTAAGTCAGTCCCTCTGCAATTTTTTCAGAATATTACCTTTGCTTTGAAAAAGAGGGCACTTCGTTTCTCTTGTTTGTCATATATGCAAGTTATTTAGTAGAGTTTCTTTGATAGAAAGGGCGCTGCTAGGCTGTAAACCTAACATAGATTTATTATCAATAGCATTCAAGCAAAAAAAAAGACACCCCCTTCTTAATATTGCTTTTCTTTAGAACAGGTCGATGGGATGGATGCTCTTGCTGTGAAGCAAGCTTGCAGCTTTGCTAAAGACTATGCTCTGAATAATGGACCCTTGGTGAGTACTTAACCATCCTTGTTCTTTTTGTCTTACTTATTTAGATTTGTGAACCTTGATATCCATTTCATAGTTTGATCTAACATGTCAACATCTTTCTAAGGCCCTATGATTTGAAAGCTTCTTGAATGTTGGTCGCAAAAATTGTGCTGAAAATGATAAATGCTGAAATACTGGATTACTCTGTATATCATTATGTTGATACAGTAGATTTCATTAGGACTTGCTATGCATGAAGCTGCTGCTAAATTGCATTTGAAACTGTTCTTTCCTTCTTTCAACTTTAGGTTTTGTAATGCCATAATATGATGTGCTAATTCAAATGATGCTTTAGATTAATTTCTGACATGTGAGGGCAAACTTTGGCGCAACAGAAAGATTGCTCCATTGTATCCTAGGTATCACGGGTATTAAATATAGAAACAGCCTCTTTGCATATGGGGGTAATGCTGCATACATCTGACTGTTCTCAACCTTGCAATGATGGGATCCTCGTGCATCAGGCTACCATATTTATTGATATCTTTTATGTGCAAAATTATGAATTACGTTGTTAGTTATATAATATTTATTTAATTAGTTAAAATTAAGTGCAATCAAATCGATATCTTGTGTTATAATTAAAGCTGTGAAAAGTTAATATGATAGAGAAGCGACAGTGGGAAATTTCCTTTTGTCTATGGCCATTGGGATTTTCACCCACTTGAATTTCGTTGTTTTAATTACATTTGACCTATTTTGCCTGAAAACTGGTGCGGGTCTCAGTTCAAAACCATGACTTTATTTGGATATGGTGCTTGCATGTGTATTGTTTCATCAAGAAACAACTAATGTTAAGCACATAAACAGGTGATGGGCAACCAAAATCACAGCATAGTACAGTTTTAGGGAAAAAAGTTATGAAATGTTTTAACTAAAATTAATTTAGTATAAAAATTAGATGTAGGCTTTCATAAATGCTTGATTATGCATAGACATGATGATGTAATTTCATAAAACTTCCACAATTGAATTACTATATGACGTCTAAATTTTATCATGCTATTAGTTTTCATTATATGTTGAGGTCACATCCATCCATCAAATACTTTTTTTCATTCAATCAATCACCGCATCACATGTGATTGGATCACAACCATAAATGAATCATTCATTTTCCAGCCGTTGTGAACATGTAAATAATGAAAATAAAAATTTAAAGGCAAATTATTTGCAATCCCAAAAATATTAAAAGTGTTACAGTGTTGCAACTGTTTCAACAATTCCTTGCACTTGAATCAGTGACCCACATTGCACCCAGTGGGTTTGATCTGATCCAATTAGGTCTAACTTGATCATATCAAGCTCTCAGGATGGGGAGTCATCCCCTGGAGGTTTGAAATGTTGAGGAGGGGGTGCCTTATTGTAGAGGCAGGTGTGGAATTGCAAAAGATTGGAGGGGCAAAGAATGAAGAGGATGAGGATTGTGGGAGGAATGGCTTTAGAGTAGAGCCAGAATGGAGAGGGAAAAGAGCTCCACAGAACGGGACTGTGGTTGGCTTTACTTTAGCGTGGAAATTGGGAGAGGTCAGAAGAATGGGAGCCCTTTTAGGGATCATTAAATTCAGTGGTATGGAATTATATGAGAGAGGGGGTATTAAGGCTGCATTTGGTATACAGGACAGGATTAGAAAAAAGAACGGTTAAGATTGGATAAAGAACAAAATGTGATAAAAATTATCCTATTTTTTATTTGATGGAGGACAGGATAATAAATCAGATAGGATAATTATACTCTATGAGTAAAAAAGAGAAAATAAAGTAGTAGTGAGAAATGATAAAAATAAAAACACATGTTCTGATGGGATAAGTAATCCCCCTTCAATGAGATTAGCCATTCCATGGGATAAAATTTTGTTCTGTCCTCATAAAAACAAACGTGGGAAAGGATTAGAAAAATCCTATCCTCCTTCTAACTTGGTGTACCAAACACACCCTAAGAGACTAGTACCTAAACAAAATTTCCTTTATTTATCACATTTTGCAATCTACATTATGCAAAACATCTAAGCACAAATTCAATTATTTTAGGGACTTGAACCTGTGCAACAAGTGATCAGAAATTAAGCTTTTTTTTATAAATTTTTTCATGATATATGATTATTTTTTTGATCAATGGTCAGACGGGAGAGTACCTGGACGACATAAAAATTCTGTCCATGTGCTTTTATGATATGTTGAAATTGAATATGTTGAACAGTCTGGATTGTTGATTTTGGTTGCCTGCCATGCTTATGGCAGTAGGACGTGACAATTTACTCTGCCCTTGTAACATTCGTGTATTAAGCTAGTACTTATTGGGAAACATGTTTGATAGTCTCCTTCGAGGATCAAAAATTTCAGTACTGCACATTTTTGATATTTTCTTGCTAGTTAATGTAATCCACGGCTATATTTCATGCACATCATGTTAGAACCTATTGGAAACATGTTTTCTTGATTGGCAGACATACAAGTAGTTGGGAGGCATCATCTCATGTTCCTTTTCATAACATATATTATTGTAAGCAGCCAATAATTTTATTATCTGGAGAATAAAATCTTATTTTTCTATGTGGTGACAAGTAGTTATTGGGGCTCATATGTTTTTCCTTTAATGTTGATTTGCAGATTCTTGAAATGGACACTTACCGGTACCATGGTCACTCCATGTCAGACCCTGGGAGCACCTACCGCACCCGTGATGAGATTTCTGGTGTGAGACAGGTCAGTTGGTTTCATGATATTAATTGCATTGCCGGTATAATGCAAGTATTCATGTCAGCAAGCCTTTTGTGTAATGTGGCAGGAGCGTGATCCGATCGAAAGAATTAGGAAGTTGATATTATCCCATGAGCTAGCCACTGCTGCTGAGTTGAAGGTATCGAATCGAATCCCATATTTCCTTTTTCTTTGGAGAAATACCTTGGGGATGTCACCACCAACCAAGATTTGAACCCTGGACCTTACCAAGTGGAGAGGGATGCCAGTAGCTGACCAACAAGGCTGGTTGAATCGGATTCCTATATTGTGTAACTAATTACATATTCTTCCAGAATTAGTTTGGTCTGATCTAGTCTGCAGATTTTATCACATAATTCTTATAGATGAAAACTAGTTATACCTTTCATTTTCTCATTATCAAGTGTTTGAAATGTTTGTGCAGGATATTGAGAAGGAAGTGAGGAAGGAGGTAGATGAGGCCATTGCTCAGGCCAAGGTAACCACCAAATTAGGAACATGGACTGAAATATTGAATATTTGATTGCAACTCTGAGCTCTGGTCATCTTATTTTTCTCCCATCTGCCTTTTTCAGGAGAGCCCTATGCCCGATCCTTCTGAGCTGTTTACTAATGTATATGTGAAAGGTTTTGGTGTGGAGGTAAATGCACTAGGAGACAGTCTCTTCACCTGCACCTTTCTTTGTGTTTTTGATTCATAGACTGAGCCATTTTCTAGGAGCTTCTTTGCTTTATGATATCCCCAAATCTACCTGGATCTCTCCATTCTACCTATTATTGCTAAAATTTAATCTTGATCACTTGGAACTTTGTGCAATATTCTTACCTCTATTGATGACTCTTGCTGACTCTGCAATTGAACTGATTCTTGTCCTGGTTACAGGCATTCGGTGCTGATAGGAAAGAAGTGAAAGCCTTTCTTCCCTGAAGCAAGGCCACACATCACTGCAGGAAATGTCTTCTCACGGAAAGTTCAAATAATAAAATTGGAGTAAAAATTTACATACTTTTGGTGTATTTCTCCACCACTTGATTTGTAGAGTTTTGACTTAGTTTTCTGATTGAGGGTCGCATATGTATATTTACCCCTCATGCATTTTACGCCCATAACAGTTCATTTTTCCTCCTTTTAAAATTTGAAAGAAATGCAGAAATTTAATGTTTGTATCATGTTTGCATGGATGAGCATGCTCGGAATAACGTGGACGCTGCATCAGGTAGTATTGGAGCGATCGAAATTGAGATTCTTGGAGATGGGATAGCGTCACTTTTGCTATCAGTGGCATTCTGCGCTGAAGCCTAGACGGAATACCAACCACCAGCCAAGGAGTGGAAGGAGTTGAAGATAGGTCAGATTGGGCAAGTAGTTGGACATTTTTAGTTGTCAAATGAATTTTTGTGGGCAGCATCATCCTCGGGGCATGGTGGTGATGTTAATCGGAAACTTGATGGGTCATTGGAAACTTACTTGGTATTTTAAGCTTTCTAGTTGTGCCTGTCTTGTACTATATTTATTTTGTTCCTGGTTGTGGTTGTGGCTTATTGGCGTGTGAGAGGAGACTCGTTAATATTGCTTGAATCGTGTCGCAAGTGCTAATTTGAGTCGTCTGCTGGTGCCGTCCTGTTCTACGTTAGCTGCAACCTTAAGCTCATTGGAATGTCATCTGATGACGACTTCCTGTTGAATTATATTGCAACGTGAGATTTTACCATGTAACTCATGCCTTAAGCTCCTTGGAATATCGTCAGATGACGACTCCCTGTTGAATTATATTGTTTGTTGTCACAAGATGATGACTACAATAATTTGTACAGCTAAGCCTTTAACAATATTAACGTTACAGTTAAAAATAATGAAAAAGATACTTAGTATGGTACTTCAAGAAAATATAGTTTGATACATTAACGCTGATTTAAAAAAATATTTAGAAATAAACAGTGAAAATGATGCTTAACAATCCATATTTTTAGATATTTGTTAGATATATCTGTAAGGACGGAGGCAACGTTGTTCATAATTTTTGATTGAAAAAAAATAAGCTGGAAATATATATCACATTGTGATTTCTTTTTTGGAATAGCAGAGTACACCTTGTCACCTGAACTCCAGGAGGGATGTTCGGGGATCCAATTTCTTACGACCTGGCACAAAGCTCTCAGAGCGAAACATGCAGCCGGATTCATCATGGATGTTGGTGACCTTTGGTGCATAATTCTAAGATCCAAGTGCAGACTCTGGATGTCTCCTCTAGCCTTACCCTCCGTAGTGTCAGCGACGGAGAATGTTGGACGGCCGATTGAAGATGATAGATCTACTAGTGTCATGGATGACCCTTGGCTGTATCAAACGTCTTTTAGCAGGTGGCATGTTCGATTGTGCTTCCATGAAAAACCGCAAAATCAAGGACCTGTTTATCATAAGATGATAGAAGATGGAGGGTATATTCTTTTAGTCTATGATTTAATCCATTTCCAGACCGTCTGGTGTGAAGAGAAAGTTTGCTACTCTGCAGGTGAAATCTTGCGATTCGTTTGAGGCCCTAAAACCTGGAAATCCGACCAATAGTGTTGTCTGGGTGTGGAAAGCAAGGATCCTCTGTAATCACCCAAAAATTTAAAAAAAAAAATTTGCGTGCTGTGCACGCAAGCGCGCGGCCGCGCAGCACGATAAATCTGCCACGCGCGCCGCACACGGCACCGCCTGCCGCGTGCAGGGGCGCGGCTGGGCGGCGCTCGCTGTGCACGGCAGCGCAGTGCCGTTCGCTGCGCGCGCGCGCGCGCTGCACGGGAGAGCCGAGTCCTCTCCTCGTCGCGATAAGAGGGGCCGTGCCGGTGCCTTCGCCTCCTCCGCTCTTGCCTTCATCATCACCGCCTCGACGCCGGTAAGCCCCTCCATGCCGTCGGTGAGAGAGAGAGAGGGGAGAGAGTGAAGGAGGCGCGGCCATGCCGCGATTGGGCCGTGCCGAGGCACCGGCGGCCTCGCGCGCCCCCCTCCGGACCGGTCGCTCCGATGGGGGGAAGGGAGCCGCCACCGGGCGGCGAAGGATGGGAAGAAGAGGCCGCCGGGCGGGCCTCCTCTGATGCGGGAGCCGAACTGGCTCCCGCCTTGGTTCGGGCCCAGCGGCGAGCACGCCGGCTCGCTAGGCCCGGGCCGCGGGCGGCGGCCCCGATCGGCACCGGGGCGGGGTGGGGTCAGGCCGGTCGGAGGAGGGCCGGACAGGCCGCCGCCCGAGAGAACGGGAGAACGAAGAAGAAGAGGAAGAAGAAGAAGGAGAAGAAAAGAGGAGGGAAAAGGAAGAGAAAGGGGCGGCCGCCGTCGATGGCTTGTGGGAAGGCCGGCCGCGGCCCTTTGGCCGCGGCACCTTCCCTTGGTTGGGGTGAACAAACGGCAGAGAAAGAAAGGAAGAGGCTGGCCGGGCTTAGTTCAGCCCAGAGCCCGATTGAGCTAATTTTTGGGACTCCATTTGGATCGGAGCCCAACAAAAGAAAAGTGAGGTTTGGTTCAGCTTTTATCCTATTTTATTGAAAATTTTTTATAATTCTTCATTTGAGCTGATATATTTAAAGACATTCAAACTTTAAATTGGATCCTGGATTAGATTGGTAGAACATAGGAGTCATTTTGACATCTTGATTTTGAAGATTAAAAATTTAAAGAATTATGTTGTAAATACTTAGGAGGTCAAATAGTTAATTTGCATTCTTAGATTAGCGGTAGAAGATAAGTAAGTCATTTATCATGATTTCTATGAATTATTAAAATATATAAATTATGAATTTAAATGCTATATTGTTTTACATAATGTATTATTTGAAAGATGAGAAAATGGATTTGGTATCTCATACATGTAAATAACTAATTTACATGATTATTTTGAATTTACTAATTTATGTAAATTATTTGATACCCATACATGCAATTGATTATTTGATATGGTATTTTGAAATTACTAATTTTTATAAAATAATTGGTACATCAAAATTTTTATACAAGTGCATATATGTATTTGACATGTTTAAATCATTGTAAATGTGAAAAGTAAATTGATTATATTTTTGCAACAATACATGTTATCTTGCAAATATGACATGAAAATGATATTTTATGATTATGATAATATGTGTCACCACAGTCCACTATAATATGACATAATATGATATGATATGCTATATGACTTCGGAACCCATCCTTCACAAGGGTTATATGTGAAGGATACACACAAGGTGTTCTGTTTGACTCCGGGCCTACCTTCACAGGGTGGAGTACATACCCATGCGGTGTTCTGTGACATAGAATAACTTGTGTACGGGGACCCTACCTCCATAAGGGATGTATAGGGAGAATACACTTTTAAGGTATTTTGTTTACGTAAACGTAGTAGTATATGATTGTGGGACATTTATAATAAAATAAAGTATACATGTTGATTACAGTGGTATAGTGGATTTGATTTGAAATTGTATTTTGAAATACTACATAGCATCTGTTTTCAAATTATATTAAGTATATAATATGCATGCTTTGATAACCTGATGAAATGTATTTAAATTATAAAAGCTTGGCATATATTTTGACATACAAAAACTTGATTTGTTAAATATTGAAATGACTATATTATATTACAGTAGACTTACTTATTAAGTGTAAGCTCATTTAAATATCATAATATTTTTTAAAGCCACATAGCTGAAGAAGCAAATATTGGAATAGTTGAAGCTTCCATTTGGATAGTTAGATTACATTATGTTACATGTAACCTCAACATGATCTTATGATTTTGGCATGCCCAAATATTATATGACTTATATTAAGATTATTTTGAAGCTTAAATAATATATAATTTATTATTATTATTTATATTAATTATTTTGTTTTTTTGGTATACGGTGGGTTATCATTCTTAGATCCATCGCTGGGACTGTGGCGTGACATTCTCCTACAAGTCACCCTACTCACGTGGAAGGTAATCAGGCGCAGCGTCGGACCTAGCTCGTGGAGGCACTCGTATACCCTCGTAGTGCGACTGAGTTGGTGGAGGACGTTTGCTAGAGCGCGCAAGGACTGTTGAGGTCTGGTGCTTGGTCAACGTGCTCCCCATGTCCTTGGATTCTATCCTGTAGAGCCTAAGGGATGAAATCTTGAGGAATGTCCTTTTCTGGTGGCTCATTTATGTCCACCACATTATGCACCATATCTGGAGAGCTAGGAATAGACGCATCTTTCTGAATTTCGTACCATCCCACTGAATTATTCCTAGGCGTGCTCTCTTTCTCTTTCTCTCTCTCTCTCTCTCTCTCTCTCTCTCTCTGTGAAGCTATGGTGTTCCTCCGGTCTGAATTCGTTGATGGGAGCTTGATAGCTTGCAAAAAAGTGGGGCTCATTCATGGGACGTGCCCTCTCGTATCGTTTAGTTCACCTAGGAGCCCCTACCCCAGCTTTCGCGTCATTAAATTTGATTCCATACGCATTTGGTGGAATTGACGGTAGAACTTTTGAAAAAAAAAAAAGTAATATAAGTTTTTTTAAAAAATATTTGCTATTTAATGTGTTTGGACGCGCATGCAGATGTGTATCTCAAGCAATATGAACCTTTAACATTTATTTAATAATTAAATTAATTTTTTTAAAATAAAATAATAAAAAAATATTATATAGTACTTTCAATTACCTAACATATTAAAATTTATTATTATAAATTATTATGAGAATATTATAATATAATAATATCATATTATAATAATATTAAAATATATCATAAGAAAATATAATAATATTTTAATATAATAATGATTATAATGTAAAATTATTATAATATATTATTAAAATTATGATAATTGTTATCTAATAACATAGTCAATAATATTATGATATATTATCATGGTAACATTATAACATTATAGAGTTAAATAATATAATAATATAAATATAAATATAAATATAAATATAATAATAATATAATGGTGTTTATAATATTATAATATTATCTTATTTTATACTATATAATATATTATAATTATAATAATTTTTGCATACAATTTATAATAATTATATTTTGATATATTATATTTTATTATATTGCATTATATTATTATTATTATTATTATCATATTATATTGTTATTGTGTTGTAATATTAAATATGGCTATTCTCATAGTTTGAATTTATGGCCTATAAATCTAATGAAAATAGCTTTTTCAAACATAATTTTTAGAAAAGCTTCAAGTTTCAGCGTTCTCATGTAGAACGTTTAATAGTTTGCATTTCTCTAAAAGCATTTTTAGAACTTTTATCAAACTTTTTAAACATTATTGAAAAGCACTTCACTTATGGGCTATCCAAATCAATGCCAAATAGGGCTCTAAGTCCAAGAGTATTAGCAAAGGGAGCTAAGAGCAGCATGAGAGGGCTTATCGTATGCCACAATGAACCACTACTCTCCAAGCATCAAGGATTTTGATGAAAGAAGACCCAAGCATGGAGGTGTGATAGGCTAGGAAACCCTTTTCTCAATAGATCGATTTAACCATCACAAGACTTTGACATATCTAATATATATTTATTTCTAGTGGGCTAGACTCGGGTTTGGGTTAGGGCTCTTAGAGATTTTCATCAGGCCAAACTCGAGCCAGTTATAGTTGACCCAAGTTCGAGCATGGGCTAAGCACGATTATGAGTTGGATCATGCATGAGGACCAAATTAATTCAAGTTGATTTGGACTTCGAGTGAGGCTGCAAAAGATTTTCAGGCTAGGCTCGAGCTATTACTAAGCTAGATATGGACTTGTCCGAAGCTCAAGCTCAAAGATAGCCTAAAGTAATGGCCCTTAATTAAACTAAAACCTAGCTCGAATTCAATCCCTAAATCTTATAAAAGTAGTAAGCTTTTTAAATTTATACTAGATTTTTTTATCAAATATGCACTTTTTTTTTTTTTGCTTAGAATTAGCTAATTTAAGGTCTTTAACTTGTTATAGAGTAATTATATATAATTATTTTAAATATTACTTATATATATATTTAAAAACTAAAAATTAACTCCATCGATTCAATATTTGATAAAAAAATTATTTTCATTTTCAATTGCTAATGGAATTCTTCTTTTTTAGTCTTTATAAAAAATAAAAAGAAAAAAAAAATTGTTTTCAAAAATTAAGCTTACTCAAATTTTAATTTGATAAAAAAATTCTATCCATCCAACGGTCCTCAAAAGATTATGAGCAAAATGAGATGATACCAACTTCTAGAGACGGTAATAAGGCAGGGTGTGGACATAAACCTCAATCCCCCACCTTCATTTTCATAAAAAAAAATAATTCTTTTTTTTCATTCTCATTTTTATCTTATAGAGAAATAATAAATTCTTATTCCTGCTTTGTTTCTATTTTATTTCCAACTCATCCCAACTGTAATAATATATATAAATTTTTAATAAAAATAATTAAAATTTTAAATTAAATTAAGGACTAAATGTCACTGGGCCAACGGGGTGGGCGCGGAGCGCGTAGGGATATGCTTCGCCTTCGCCATCAATGAAAACAAAAAATTTCTGTCGCTATCTTCAGAAACGTCCGTCCCATATTGGGTGGGGCGGAATGCGTCCCCGTGTTGGAATTTCCGACGCATGGGGCGCTTTCACCCGCAATCGCATCCCTCGGCTTAAAGGATGAGGGGCCACTACATTACTTCAAAGTGCTTCGTTTTTTCGTAACGATGAGGGGCCAACCACCCATCATCAGGAGCCCCCTCCCATTCTGGGCTGCTTCTCCGCATTTATCCCTCTACAATTTACAGTGCAGTAATGTGGTACAAACCACTTGTTGATGAGTTAAGATTAAATCTCAGAAATTGGAATTAAACAGCTAGAACAGGAGTAGCTTAATAAATAATAAATAAATAGCTCATTTACGCTCAAAAGATTCCATCAGTCCATTATTTATTCTATGGAAAAAAAAAGTACAAAACATGCATGGGAGGTGGATCGTTCAAGCTAGAATACTAGCAGCAGTCACGTAATATTATGTCCACTTATTTGCACAACTTATGATAATTGAGATTCTGCCATCAACTTTCCTCAAAAAAAAAAAAAAAAAAAAAAGAGGAAAAAGAAGATGATTCTGCCATCAATTTGTAACGAATCATGCGAGCATAGATATAGCTGTGAAAGGACAGGAACCAATAGTCAAATAAGCTCTTGACCGCATGTTTGAGGAATCATGATCTTCCAAAGGGAAAAATGTGCTAGGTTATGTAATTGAGGGTTAGTGTCTGACTCATCTATCCTTATAGCCAGTAAGGCAACAAATTAGCCTGCTTTGGGATTCATTAGCTTTTCAGAAGTTATATAAATATGATCATTTTACGAAGGGATTAAATTATCCCCACTTGAGGTGGTGACACTATATATAAAATTCCTCTTTTTAATTGTAAGGTTTCCCCAACGTGGTTCCAAGTTTTAACTAATAATGAGATGCTATTTTGCAACCAAGTCTCAATCAAATTTCATGAAGGCCTAATAATCAAAAATCACTTTATCTGACGAATTTATAGTCATAACTTTATATTTGTACTTGCTTTATCTACATATTGTGCTACCATCGGTAATTTTCCGATGCCACAGCACAAATCCTATCATGAATCAAAGGCGTCAATTTTTTGGCGGACAAACAAAGAGTTGTTTATAATAGGAAGTAGCAACAATGAAGTTTGATACTGGAGTTGAAAATTCCTTCAGACAAAGTGATTGAATATCCCCGCTCCTCCTCTTCTTTGGTGCAATAACAAATAAAAATTCACACTCTTGAGTGGTCTCACGCATAAAGCAAGCATCGAATAGTAGTAGTAGTAGATGTTCATTAGAGTAAGATCACTCATGCAGTTCATTCGCAAGTTTTTCATGCCGGAGAAAAGATGGTCATTCTACAACATGGGCACTGGGAGCTACTCTCCAGCCATGGCACCGCACAGTTCCAATGGAACCGGTGAGCGCATGGCAGATTAGTTAGAACATCGCCCCTCTCGAACTCCTCCAAGCAGACGGCGCACTCTCCTTGCTCCGATGCCTTCCTCCCAACTTGCTCCAACTAAACTTCCTCGTGCTCTTCTTCGAAGAGAACACCTCTCTTCGCACGTTGCCAAGGATCACGGGACTCGCTCCCTCATCACCACCTCCTCTCTTGTTGTGTCTCGTGATTCCCTTGCCATCGTGTCTTCAATCAACAGCCAGAGAAGAAAATTATATCAGAAGAAAATCGAAGCAATTAGATCAAAGGATCTCACAAGCCATGCGACGGCTAAATCGAGAATCATGCATGCATGTGTCCCACCTTTCGATGGCCAAGTTTCTTTGAGCCCTGAGCTTCTCATCTAGCCTCTCCTTGGCTTCTCGCGCAGCGTTTCCCAGAGCCCCCTCATGGAGTTCTTTGATTAAGGTCCTTCTTTGCTGTTTTTAGAACCAAAAAATGGCTGATTAGACTCTCTCTCTCTCTCTCTCTCTCTCTCTCAGACACACACACACACACAAATCTCTAAGCGAGAGAGCATGGTTACCATGGAGTTGCTGCTATTATGTGCTTCGTGTCCTGTCGTATATAGACAAAAAGACAAATCCATCACTCCACCCTGCCGCAACCGCCGCCGCCGAGCGCATTCGACGCCGGGAGCATCCCGGCCATGATTACCGTCGACGCAGCACCAGACGCAAAGGTCAAAAGAGAAAAGGAAGTGAACGACGAGGAGCCATAAACAGCCGATCTCTAATCTTTAGCATCGCGACATGAGCGGTACCACGAGAGCACACGTGACGAGTGCAGCCCCCAAAAGTCTCCTCGGGCCTAACTACCACACATACCACTAGATGGCATGGAATTTATGTGATCCATGGGAGTTACAGTCAAACCACAGGAGGAGCAAAGAAATTATATAGGATGAAAGGATTCTCGATGTCATGGCTGACAAGGACGGGGAACTCTCCTTGAAGGTTCGCCGGAAAACAACAGAGTGCTCCTGGTAACGGTAATGGCAACTTACCCCGTTCATAATATATAAGCAGAGTGCATCCCGCGAACCTCCCCAGAGGCATGTCACGCCCCGGGACCTCCAGATATCGTCATCAATGACGGTATCATTCGTCCCCATCCCTGCCTTAAATTCATGCAGCTAGATCTCGCCGTATCTATTTTATCTTCAATGCCATAATAAAACAACGCTATCACCATCGCGTTGACCCATTCTGCTGTCTCCTTATCAAACCGAGTGAAAAATTCTTCCTTTTGAATATTCTAGCAGTTTAAGTTATAAACTCTAGCCTTTAGTCTTTCGGTTTTGTTCTAGTCTCCAGACTGGAAAGGAAGATGGAGAAGGAAGACGGAGGTAAGGGGAGCAAGAAGAAAGGGCGCCCCTCCATCTCTTCTCTCAGGACTATCTTTATGCATGCAGACACCGTGGATATGTGGTTAATGGCTCTCGGCTTCTTCGGCGCCATCGGTGACGGCCTTTCGTACCCCGCCATGTTTCTCGTGGCTGGCCGAGTCTTCGACAGTGTGGGCTCGTCTTCCCTTGACCCTTCTAGATTGATTTATGGCATTAACCAGGTGAGAACCATCCTCCCTTCCTCCCTAATTCCGTTGAACATGCCAGCATAGAGCCAAACACGCTCACATATATTTCTTTGTGGTTTCCCTCCTTTTCGTCCAGAATGCATTGATTTATGTCTACTTGGCATGCGCATCATTGGTGACGGGTTTCTTAGGTATCCATTTTTCTTCTTTTTAAACAACAACTTGGTTATTTTGCATTCTTTGATTTTTCCCTTCTTGAGATCCTTCTTAGCACGTAATGGTGACTGTAGAGGGGTATTGCTGGACGAGAACGGGAGAGCGACAAGCATCGCTGATGCGAGAGCGATACTTGAAGGCGGTTCTCAGGCAGGACATGGAGTATTTCGACCTCAAGGTGACCTCCTCCAGCGAAGTCATCACCAGCGTCTCCAGCGATAGCCTTGTGATTCAAGACGCCATTAGTGAAAAGGTCCGCTCTCTCCTCTACCGCGGCCTTGTGCTTCGTTTCTTTCTCCGGTGTAAGGTCATACAAATAAGAATGCCAATGACTCTACACTACCCGAGGTGCAGGTGCCCAACTTCCTAATGAACGGGGCCACGTTTGTGGGCTCGCTGATAGCGGCATTCATCCTGATGTGGAGGCTAGCCCTGGTGGCCCTACCCACCGTGGTGCTCGTCATCGTACCTACTCTCGTGTGCAGTAGGATTCTCATGAGCCTCTCTGGAAAGATCCACGAGGAGTACAACGAGGCCGGCACCATCGTCGAGCAGGCCATCTCCTCGGTCCGCACGGTCTACTCCTTCGTCGCTGAGTCCCGCACCATGGCCGATTTCTCCGCCGCGCTCAAGGATTCGGTCAAGCTAGGGATCCAGCAGGACCTGGCCAAGGGCATCGCCATCGGGAGTAATGGCGCTGCTTACGGAGTCTGGGCCTTTGTGGCTTGGTACGGTAGCCTGCTTGTCATGCACCATGGTGCCCAAGGCGGCACCGTCTTTGCTGTCGGATGTTCGATAGTTGCGGGTGGCATGTAATAATTAATGCCTTACCTTTATCTCCCCATTTTCTTATCTATTTTACTGCAAATCATTATTTTATTTTATTTTATTTTTTTATACGTGTCAAATAATCCGTGCATGCAGGGCACTTGGGACGGGGTTTTCAAATTTGAAGTATATAGCGGACGCGAGCGCGGCCGGGGAGCGGATCATGGAGGTGATGCAGAAAATACCAAAGATCGATTCAGAAAGCAAGGAGGGCGAGGTTTTGGAGAACGTATCAGGAAATGTGGAGTTTCGAGGGGTGGAATTTGCGTACCCATCGCGGCCGGAGAACCCTATATTCAGGAACTTCAACCTGAAGGCGCCGGCGGGGAGAACGGTGGCGCTCGTCGGCGGCAGCGGGTCTGGGAAGTCGACAGCGATTGCGCTGCTCGAGAGATTCTACGATCCATCAGGGGGTGAGATTTTGCTGGACGGCGTTGACGTCAGGAGGCTTCAGGTCAAGTGGTTGAGGTCGCAGATGGGATTGGTGAGCCAAGAGCCAGTTCTTTTTGCGACTTCCATCAAGGAAAACATTCTATTTGGCAAGGAAGATGCCTCCATGGAGGAGGTAGTGGCAGCGGCCAAGGCCGCTAATGCTTACACCTTCATTTCACAGTTGCCTCAGGGATACGACACGCAGGTCATTCAAATTCTCTTTTTTCTCGCATTCTTTGCGCCATCATTGCTTGGTGGATCAATCCATACCCTACACCTTCTGAATGAGGTGTTTTCCTTTTCAATCGATTCCTTTCCTACCGTTTTGGATTTTTTTTTTAAAAAAAATCTTGAATAAGATATTCAACTCCAGAAATGAATCGAACAAGTACTATTTATTAGTTCTACCTCTTTATTATTATTATTATTATTATTATTATTATTATTATTAAGACACTGATTCTTTTATTGGAGGATCAGCAACCAAAAAAAGAAAAAAAATTCTAGATATGCCTGAGGAATGATTTGAAAGATCTAAAAAATAAAAATAACGATATTTACTGAAAACATAATAATAAAGACAATTTATAGACACACGTACATATTTACATTGTTTCAAATGAATATTGATACCATAACACTCCTTTTCAATTTACATTTTGCTTCTTCTTTTTAAACTCTCTGAAACAAAATTATTTTCTACTACTTGTTACTAATTCTCTCATGAGTTTGAAGGCTACCTGTCCAGTGAGGTGATGTTACTTTAAAGATGTCGATTATGGTAAATTGTGTTGATAGTTTTCATAGCATCAATCCAATTATGAGGTATCATTCTCCTTTAGATTGTATGTATTTGGAAAGGCACCAGCAATTATCACAACATAACCACTCCGTAAGTAAAAAATGATTGATGTAATTATTTGCAATCTAAGCGGTCGCATTGTAAGACATTGCTAGCATTAAGATGATGTTTGGCTTGTATAATATAATATTATTAAAAATTTTATAAAAGTAATTTGATAATTAATTAACAGAAATATAAGATTATCATATTTAATTTATCTTGAAAAACTTAATTGGAATTCTCAAGAATATAAAATTTAATATGTAATATATCATATTAAATTCTATTTACATTTTATTTTAAATTATTTTTATTTTTAAATAATTATTTTTTAACTAAAATATAAAATATTTTACTAAAAAGCAAGAATTTTTTGTAAAATTATTTTAGAAATATACCTCTAAAGGTCATACTTTTCATCATCAGTTAAAGTCAAAAAACTTGAAAGTAAATAATTGTCAGGTATAAATAAAATATCTTAAACTTTTAAAGCTGTCGTATCCATTGCATTCTATTTCCAATTTCCAATACGATCGAAAGTGTATACTATACGAACCACGTGGAGCTTCTACCAAGGGCAAACAGTTAGGATCTTTTTTTTTTTTTTCTCTTCCCTTCTTCAGCCATGCATATTGAGGTCGGTTGAGATCAGATACTCATCAGTAGAAGAACCCTAAGTACTTCTTGGTCGACATATACCATTACTTTCGATTGGCATGTTTCATTGCTGAGAGAGTGTGCATTAATCACATTATGACTACCAAAAGAGAGGAACGAAAAAACTTTGCTGAGTCTTTCATTTTTTTTTTAAAAAAAAAAAGAAAGTTTGGCAACCGGATTGCCGTTTCATGGACGCACGCAGGTTGGAGAAAGAGGCGTTCAGATGTCGGGAGGACAGAAGCAGAGGATAGCAATAGCCCGGGCAATACTCAAGTCGCCAAAGATTCTTCTGCTCGATGAGGCCACCAGCGCACTGGACCCCGAGTCAGAACGAATCGTTGAAGAAGCACTCGACCAGGCCTCGGTCGGCCGGACTACCATCGTCATCGCCCACCGCCTCTCCACCATAAGGAATGCTGATATCATCGCCGTTGTCCAAGGCGGTCAAGTCATGGAAATTGGTTCGCATGACGATCTCATTCATGATGAGGATGGGCTCTACTCATCCCTCGTTCGGGCCCAGCAGACCCCGACAGTGGGAGAAGAAGGTGCCGCCTCCTCGTCCATGATGAAGTCGGCGTTATTAGGCAGAGGCAACAGCACGAGCCGGAGATTCTCAGACGCCAGTAGGTCCAACTCCGCAAGGTCTTCTGGGAACGCAGAGCCGGCAGACGAGTTGGACCAGGGAGCACTTCCGGCGCCTTCAATCCGGAGGTTGTTGTTACTGAACGCGCCGGAGTGGAAGCAGGCATTGCTGGGCAGCTTGAGTGCGATAGTGTTCGGGGCGATACAGCCAGTCTATTCTTTTGCTTTCGGGAGCATGATATCAGTTTTCTTCTTGAAGGATCACGATGAGATGAAATCGAAGGCGAGGACTTATTGTCTCATCTTCTTCTTGTTATCAGTCTTGTCCATGCTGGTCAATATCGGGCAGCACTACAGCTTTGGAGTCATGGGAGAGTACCTCACCAGGAGGGTGAGAGAGAGGATGCTTTCCAAGATTCTAACTTTTGAAGTGGGTTGGTTTGACCATGATGAGAATTCGACTGGTGCCACCTGCTCTCGGCTAGCCAAGGATGGTAATATGGTCGGTAACGTAGTCTCTCTCTTTGCCTTTTCTTATATAATTAGAAAATAAAATGATGCCTGCTCGCTGTAGGAACTGTCAATTAACTAGGTGACGCTCAACGTCTGATCTGTTTGTATAGTTGTTGCCCCCAACAACTATTTTAAGGGTGTAAATAAAAATAATAAAGACTTTATATGCTCCTGTTAATTAAATTAATTTTTTTTTTTTTTTTTCTTTCTCCAAACCCATCGCCTTATACTGCCTTCTCCGTTCTAATAATAGATTTTTTTCTCCAAAACCTAACACCTAACACTTTAAATGCTTTTAGTTTAATAAAACAAGAGCTCAATATTAAATATTTTATATTTATATAAATTAATTATATCATTTATATTTATGGACATAAAATTACTTATTTATTAATTAGTGTTTTAAACTTTTTATTTATTTATATAACTCATTGAGTAAAAAAAAGATGAGAAATAATGCATTATATTTTTTTAAAAAAAATCTTTTTTAGCCATTTAGTACTTAAACAATAACAATTACAGTAATCTAATTAAATACTTTATTAAAAAATAACTAATAGTTAATATCTATTGGCAGCTATGACTTAATTCTCAATAATTAATTCAAACAAGTCCTGAGCATAAAGTCTGAGCGGTGGGAATGGATGCAGGAGCAGCCCAAATGCCCAAAACTATGTTGCAAATAAACCTCAATATATCACACAAATAAGTGCAAAGCTAGATGCTAGTCAACTATTCCACTGTGAATGAAGCGGTTACCTTTTTATCTTGTTTGCCTTGCTTTCTAAGAGAGATTCTACCATGAGAGACCAAGTGAAGTGGCCAATAATCCTTTCAGCTTCCCCGTTTGATATGGTTCGTCGTGCTTGTTGTTCATCATCCAGGTTGTGGCGTGTTCCTTTTCAAACAGGAAGCTCTTTGTTAGTCAAACCAATCACTTCATTTGACCGAATAAAATGATTCTTTGCTTGCAGGTGAGATCACTGGTGGGCGATCGGATGTCTTTGATAATTCAGACGATCTCTGTAGTCATTACCGCATGCACGCTGGGCCTAATCATCGCATGGAGGCTGGCCCTCGTTATGATTGCCGTCCAACCACTGACGATCGTTTGCTATTATGCCCGTCACGTCCTCCTCAGGAGCGCGTCAGGCAAGGCCATCAAGGCCCAATCAGAGAGCAGCAAGCTTGCGGCGGAAGCAGTCTCCAACCTTCGCACCATCACTGCCTTCTCATCGCAGGATCGCATCCTACGCTTATTCGACCTTACCCAAGAGGGCCCTCGACGTGAGAGTGCTCGACAGGCATGGTTTGCAGGCCTTGGCCTCGCCGCCTCCCAGAGCCTCATAATCTGCACCTGGTCCCTCGACTTCTGGTATGGTGGCAAGCTTGTCTCGGACGGCGAAATCACTGCTGAAGCCCTTATCCAGACCTTTATCGTCCTCGTCGGTACCGGCCGTATCATTGCTCAAGCTGGTAGCATGACCTCTGATATCGCCAAGGGTGCTGATGCTGTGGCTTCCGTGTTTGAGATTCTGGACCGAGACACCTGCATCGAGCCAGAAGACTCGGAGGGCCATCGTCCCGAGAAGCTGATCGGCGACATTGACATCCGAGGTGTCCATTTCGCCTACCCAGCACGCCCAGATGTAATCATCTTTAGAGGCTTCAACCTTAGCATTGAGGCAGGAAAGTCTACTGCATTGGTGGGGCAGAGCGGTTCTGGCAAGTCAACCGTCATAGGACTTATCGAACGTTTCTATGACCCATTAAAGGGGACAATATGGATTGACGGCAAAGATATCAAGTCGTACAACCTTCGTTCTCTGAGACGGCACATTGGGCTGGTCGGACAAGAGCCAACTCTGTTTTCTGGGTCAATTCGAGAGAACATCATGTATGGGACAGAAGGAGCCACAGAGGCTGAGATAGAGAAGGCGGCAAGGGCAGCCAATGCTCATGGCTTCATCAGCAACCTCAGTGATGGATATGACACATGGTGCGGGGACCATGGGGCGCAACTCTCAGGCGGACAGAAGCAACGCATTGCAATTGCAAGGGCAATTTTGAAGGATCCAGCTATACTATTATTGGATGAGGCAACAAGTGCGTTAGACAGCGAATCAGAGAAGGCTGTGCAAGAGGCTTTGGATAGGGTGATGGTGGGTAGGACTGGTGTTGTGGTGGCTCACCGGTTGAGTACCATACAAAATTGTGACCTCATAGCAGTGCTAAAGAAGGGGATGGTAGTGGAGAAGGGGACTCAAGCCTCCCTTCTAGCAATGGGGCCCACAGGATCTTACTATGGGTTGGTCAGCCTCCAACAAGGTAACAGGAGATGACAATCTTAGACACAACTTAATTCGATCGTTCCCTCGACTGCGCACCTACATTTGATCATCAATTTTAGTTTTACTTTAATTTTTCCTTTTAAATGTAGCTCAGAAAAATTACAATGTATATGCCTCTGAATGCTTTTAATAAAGGCAACTTACTAGTGAGGGGAAAAAAAAAAAAACTGAGTTGTTATAAAAATAACTATACTAAGGCAATTTATTGCATCCTTCATTAAAAATTGAGGGCCCAAATAAACTTTAAGTAAAAATTCGAGGACCCAAAGTATGTTCTCATCGCATATAATTTAAGTAAACTAATATAAACAATAGCTGAATAATTTTTGATACCGATATTATTTGAAAAATTAACATTAAGTCATTTTTCTTTGTTGTTATTTAATGATCAGCATTTAATAATTAATCCATATGCTCATTTACATTTTGCATAAAAACCCTTAATATATAATAAATTTTAAAAAGATGATTAGTTAATTTTAAGACCACATCATATATTTATGTTACAATCTCTGGGATGCGCATGCTCCACGCATGAACATTGACTCGACACTTGTTAATCATAAAAATATCAAAATAAAAATTCTTTAATACATTCCTTGCTTTTTCTTGCATGCATTGTACATGATGCTTTCGATCATAAACTTTATAGCATACCCATCCATCCCTCTTGCTATTAGACCTTCGTGAGATGCTATTTGGTTCTTCCTTTCATAATCAAAGCAAGAATGCTAACTTTTTCTCTTTATTTTGCCCACTTATTCCAAAGCTTTTTATTCTTTCTCTCCATTGTATCATTGTTATAATGATCAATATGAAAATACCTGATCTTCAACCATCAATATATCATTATATATTTTGAGAGGACTTTCTCGGTAATGTCATTATTATGAAGATCAATATAAAGGCATCTTTAAAGTTTATTAATTCAAAAATCTTTCATTCTTCATCTTTATTATATCATTATTGTGAAGATATATGGAAGAAAATTTTACTTTAGCATACCTATTGCTCTCATTTTGAGAAAGAGAAAAGAGGCATCCATTTTTTTGAGGAAAAGGAAGAAAGATCCACCTTTATCATAACAATCCAAGGTTTATTGGAGATATATCATCACGATCTAACTTAGAATCTCTAGTTCTTAAATACAATAACATCACCATAGAAATAAGTCTTGGTTCATGAAAAAAAATATGTGCAACAAAAATTTATCCATATATAAATCATCAAAATGATTAAAAAGAACATTCATCGTTTATTTCAATTTTAAAGTATACATCTATTAGGTTTTTTTAGTAAACTTTTTTAAAAAATGGGTTAACAAGTAAAACACTTTAATTGTTATTTATATGGAAAGATAGAAAAGAAAAAAAAAAATTGAATGAAGGTAACAGACAAGCAAGTCCTCAAACTTTCACACAAAACTCATATTGATTCTTAAACTTTTAATTGCTATATGATATATCAATTGTAACGGAATATAAAAATATACATCGACTATTTTATTAAATTTAATTATTTTTATATAAAAATATTAAAAATATAATTTTTTAGAGCATGGAATTAAATTATAATAATTAAAAATTTAAAAACTGAATGTATACTTTTGATAATAATTTTTTTTTTAAAAAAATCCTAGAGGTTTGTCGTCGGACAGGAAATGAAAATCTCGGCCCACGGTCGAGTGCCGAAATCAAAATAAGCCAGAGGGATGGTCGAACGGCTTTCGACAATGCCAGAGGCCACCAAACTTAGCATGACAAAAACTCACATTAGAAGTCTGATTCAGTACTCAGAATGAGCAATAAACAACAAAATCTCCTTTATTCGTTGCATCAGCCCTCCAACGGTCAAAAGTTCGCTGATATAATACGCAAGATATATCAAGCAGCCAAGGGTCTCAACATTCATTCGCTGACACGACATGCAAATAATAAACCAACTAGGCTATCTCATCCAAAGCATTAAATGATATCGCGTTATATCGTTGTAGCGGCCCTTCGCCGTTATTTAAAACCATTCCCTGCTCCAGACCTTTTGACCGCCCACCTTCCCTTCTTCCTCCTTCCCTTCTTCCTCCTTTCCTTCCAGCCCCTCCCGGATCTCCTCCCCACATTACCCCATGGCTGCCGTCCGCCGCCTCTCCCCTTCCTCCTCCGCTGCCCCCCTCCGGCGGCTCCTCCTCCTCCGCCCCTTATCCTCCTCTGCCGCCGCCGACGACCAGCGGGTCCTCACGGTGGAGACCAGCGTCCCCTTTATCGGCCACAAGATCGACCCCCCTTCCGGCTCCGTCGACACCACCCCGCAGGAGCTCCTCTCCTTCTTCCGCGACATGTCCGTGATGCGTCGCATGGAGATCGCCGCCGACTCCCTCTACAAGGCCAAGCTCATCCGCGGCTTTTGCCACCTCTACGACGGCCAGGAGGCCGTCGCCGTCGGCATGGAGGCTGCCATAACCAAGCGCGACGCCATCATCACCGCCTACCGCGACCACTGCATCTACCTCGGCCGCGGCGGCTCCCTCGTCGAGTCCTTCGCCGAGCTCATGGGCCGCCGCGCCGGCTGCTCCAGAGGGAAGGGCGGGTCCATGCACTTTTACAAGAAGGATGCCGGTTTCTACGGCGGCCACGGCATCGTCGGCGCCCAGGTCCCCCTCGGCTGCGGCGTTGCCTTTGCCCAGAAGTACTCCAAGGATGGGACCGTGACCTTCGCCATGTACGGCGATGGGGCCGCCAACCAGGGGCAGCTCTTCGAGGCTCTCAACATCTCGGCGCTCTGGGATCTGCCCGTCATCCTGGTCTGCGAGAACAATCACTGTGAGTTGGACTTCTTTACCATTAATCTCGTCTTAGGGAAAGGGGAGGAGAAAAGTCTTTCTTTCTTGTGGATTTCTCTCATTGGTTTCTTGTTGTTTTTTAGATGGAATGGGGACGGCGGAATGGAGGGCGGCAAAGAGCCCTGCATACTACAAGAGAGGGGACTATGTCCCTGGTCTGAAGGTTATTATCGTTAACTTTCTCACTATCACTTAGTTAACTTTCTCTCTCTTATTTTTTGAGAAAAAGATCACGTTATTATCGTGGTTTTTTTTGTTATTTATAGGATTATAGGTTAGGTTCTTAAGGTAGAATGGGATTATCCAGTCCCTATCCCCCTCATGCTATTTTGCTAAGACAATACACCCACTTGGCTATCCAGTCATGCAAAATAAATGTGTCAAATTTTCTATATATTTCATAATAGAATGAATTCTTGAACATTAAAATATTTAGTTATACTATAATTTATTGTTGCTATGTGCTGTATGTAATGCCCATCTACTAGTCCAATTAATCTGTTAATGAACCAAAATTATAAGATCTTAAAAACTCGGGTGAAAGTTAATTGATAGCAAGTGAATTTAAACTACAAGCGTATAACACTTTTCTTTTTCACGTGGAATTATTTTTTTCTCTTATCGCATGCCATAAGCTAGCCACAATTTACTTCGAGTCGAGTCGTTGGTACTGGAAGGATAGCTCCATACTATAGCGGGATTCTACCACCATTCCATCAACTTTCACACATTCGGATCGTCTCTGATACCATTTGTAATGCTCTAAGCCTACATGTTGGTCTAATTAACATATTAATGGACTGAAACTATGTGGTCCTAAAAGCTCGAGTGAAAGTTAATTGGTAGCACGTAAACTTGAGTTATAAGCACATAACACTTTTCTTTTCCAATCCGATGTGGGGCTATTTTTGGGGTATTATACTATAAGATTGGATCTATTCTGTGGTTTGCTGCATTTTCTTTTGTTAGAGTCTTAGAGTCAACTATAGCATCCGATTTGCTCTGGGAGTATGTATTATGGTGCTTTTTACAAGTTGGGTGAAGTTTTGTTCTGGTTAAATTGATGGAGAATTGTTGTCAAGCCTTTGACATGAACTTGTGGAATGATGTTAAATGTTGTTATTGTTCTTTTGAGGGACAGTTATATATGTAAATAAAGAATATGAGTCTGCATAATGGAACTCTACATTTTCTAACTTCAGTTGGTTCTACACTTCTACTGACTTTGGTTTGATGCTTTTAATAGGTCTCTTAGTCACTTGCTTGGTTTGGAAAACCATTGCTTCCGAAAAACTGGATGTGCATTGTCGAAGCATGTTCATTGCTGAATTAAGAGGATATATTCGAGAAATGTCAATTATTCTAGGTTGCTCAAAAATTTCATTTATTTGGACTTTTCGGTATTTACTACATTGTATTTGCTACCAAAATACTTCACTACCACTATGCAATGCTCTTTCGAATTTTTAATCAATGGGTAAATGCCTCCTCACAACTAACTGTATTTTTTTTTCCATTTATGCATCTATACTACAAATTATTCCTTTTGAAAACTGGATATGCTTTTTTTCCTCACCTTCCAAAATACTTGTGCCACTCGCTTTCTAGGAGCTCAAAATCCATTTGTTTGAATTTCAAGAATCAAGGATGGTATGCTTTGCAAATCATTGGTAGCAATTTGGAAACAATGTTCCAGCACAAGCACTGGGAGAAGAGGAATACATGTAGAGGAGTTCTGATGTTGGTGTTCTTTGACTGTCAGCAAATAAAACTCTTGCCTTTTCAGTTTGTTTATGACTATGGTTTCTCAAATACCTTAACATTCTATTATGGTAAAATCACAGTATAATTTAGTATATATGATTTCCATGCATGAGTATTCCTATTCATATAGTGGACATCAGATTTTTGTGCATGTATTTGTTGCTCTACATGATCTGCATCTTGAATCTTGTTTAAGCAGATTAAGTCAGTCCCTCTGCAATTTTTTTCAGAATATTACCTTTGCTTTGAAAAATAGGGCACTTCATTTCTCTTGTTTGTCATATATGCAAGTTATTTAATGGAGTTTCTTTGATAGAAAGGGCACTGCTAGGCTGTAAGCCTAACATAGAGTTATTATCAATAGCATTCAAGTAAAAAAAAGGTACCCCATTCTTAATATTGCTTTTCTGTAGAACAGGTCGATGGGATGGATGCTCTTGCTGTGAAGCAAGCATGCAGCTTTGCTAAAGACTATGCTCTGAATAATGGACCCTTGGTGAGTACTTAACCATCCTTGTTCTTTTTGTCTTACTTATTCAGATTTGTGAACCTTGATATCCATTTCATAGTTTGATCTAACATGTCAACTTCTTTCTGGGGCCCTATGATTTGAAAGCTTCTTGAATGTTGGTTGCAAAAATTGTGCTGAAAATGATAAATGCTGAAATACTGGATTACTCTGTATATCATTATGTCGATACAGTAGATTTCATTAGGACTTGCTATGCATGAAGCTGCTGCTAAATTGCATTTGAAACTGTTCTTTCCTTCTTTCAACTTTAGGTTTTGTAATGCCATAATATGATGTGCTAATTCAAATGATGCTTTAGATTAATTTCTTACATGTGAGGGCGAACTTTGGCGCAACAGAAAGATTGCTCCATTGTATCCTAGGTATCACGGGTATTAAATATAGAAACAGCCTCTTTGCATATGGGGGTAATGCTGCATACATCTGACTGTTCTCAACCTTGCAATGATGGGATCCTCGTGCATCAGGCTACCATATTTATTGATATCTTTTATGTGCAAAATTATGAATTACGTTGTTAGTTATATAATATTTATTTAATTAGTTAAAATTAAGTGCAATCAAATCGATATCTTGTGTTATAATTAAAGCTGTGAAAAGTTAATATGATAGAGAAGCGACAGTGGGAAATTTCCTTTTGTCTATGGCCATTGGGATTTTCACCCACTTGAATTTCGTTGTTTTAATTACATTTGACCTATTTTGCCTGAAAACTGGTGCGGGTCTCAGTTCAAAACCATGACTTTATTTGGATATGGTGCTTGCATGTGTATTGTTTCATCAAGAAACAACTAATGTTAAGCACATAAACAGGTGATGGGCAACCAAAATCACAGCATAGTACAGTTTTAGGGAAAAAAGTTATGAAATGTTTTAACTAAAATTAATTTAGTATAAAAATTAGATGTAGGCTTTCATAAATGCTTGATTATGCATAGACATGATGATGTAATTTCATAAAACTTCCACAATTGAATTACTATATGACGTCTAAATTTTATCATGCTATTAGTTTTCATTATATGTTGAGGTCACATCCATCCATCAAATACTTTTTTTCATTCAATCAATCACCGCATCACATGTGATTGGATCACAACCATAAATGAATCATTCATTTTCGAGCCGTTGTGGACATGTAAATAATGAAAATAAAAATTTAATGGCAAATTATTTGCAATCCCAAAAATATTAAAAGTGTTACAGTGTTGCAACTGTTTCAACAATTCCTTGCACTTGAATCAGTGACCCACATTGCACCCAGTGGGTTTGATCTGATCCAGTTAGGTCTAACTTGATCATATCAAGCTCTCAGGATGGGGAGTCATCCCCTGGAGGTTTGAAATGTTGAGGAGGGGGTGCCTTATTGTAGAGGCAGGTGTGGAATTGCAAAAGATTGGAGGGGCAAAGAATGAAGAGGATGAGGATTGTGGGAGGAATGGCTTTAGAGTAGAGCCAGAATGGAGAGGGAAAAGAGCTCCACAGAACGGGACTGTGGTTGGCTTTACTTTAGCGTGGAAATTGGGAGAGGTCAGAAGAATGGGAGCCCTTTTAGGGATCATTAAATTCAGTGGTATGGAATTATATGAGAGAGAGGGGGTATTAAGGCTGCATTTGGTATACAGGACAGGATTAGAAAAAAGAACGGTTAAGATTGGATAAAGAACAAAATGTGATAAAAATTATCCTATTTTTTATTTGATGGAGGACAGGATAATAAATCAGATAGGATAGTTATACTCTATGAGTAAAAAAGAGAAAATAAAGTAGTAGTGGGATATGATAAAAATAAAAACACATGTTCTGATGGGATAAGTAATCCCCCTTCAATGAGATTAGCCATTCCATGGGATAAAATTTTGTTCTGTCCTCATAAAAACAAACGTGGGAAAGGATTAGAAAAATCCTATCCTCCTTCTAACTTGGTGTACCAAACACACCCTAAGAGACTAGTACCTAAACAAAATTCCCTTTATTTATCACATTTTGCAATCTACATTATGCAAAACATCTAAGCACAAATTCAATTATTTTAGGGACTTGAACCTATGCATCAAGTGATCAGAAATTAAGCTTTTTTTTTTTTAATTTTTTCATGATATATGATTATTTTTTTGATCAATGGTCAGACGGGAGAGTACCTGGACCACATTAAAATTCTGTCCATGTGCTTTTATGATATGTTGAAATTGAATATGTTGAACAGTCTGGAATGTTGATTTTGGTTGCCTGCCATGCTTATGGCAGTAGGACGTGACAATTTACTCTGCCCTTGTAACATTCGTGTATTAAGCTAGTACTTATTGGGAAACATGTTTGATAGTCTCCTTCGAGGATCAAAAATTTCAGTACTGCACATTTTTGATATTTTCTTGCTAGTTAATGTAATCCACGGCTATATTTCATGCACATCATGTTAGAACCTATTGGAAACATGTTTTCTTGATTGGCAGACATACAAGTAGTTGGGAGGCATCATCTCATGTTCCTTTTATAACATATATTATTGTAAGCAGCCAATAATTTTATTATCTGGAGAATAAAATCTTATTTTTCTATGTGGTGACAAGTAGTTATTGGGGCTCATATGTTTTTCCTTTAATGTTGATTTGCAGATTCTTGAAATGGACACTTACCGGTACCATGGTCACTCCATGTCAGACCCTGGGAGCACCTACCGCACCCGTGATGAGATTTCTGGTGTGAGACAGGTCAGTTGGTTTCATGATATTAATTGCATTGCCGGTATAATGCAAGTATTCATGTCAGCAAGCCTTTTGTGTAATGTGGCAGGAGCGTGATCCGATCGAAAGAATTAGGAAGTTGATATTATCCCATGAGCTAGCCACTGCTGCTGAGTTGAAGGTATCGAATCGAATCCCATATTTCCTTTTTCTTTGGAGAAATACCTTGGGGATGTCACCACCAACCAAGATTTGAACCCTGGACCTTACCAAGTGGAGAGGGATGCCAGTAGCTGACCAACAAGGCTGGTTGAATCGGATTCCTATATTGTGTAACTAATTACATATTCTTCCAGAATTAGTTTGGTCTGATCTAGTCTGCAGATTTTATCACATAATTCTTATAGATGAAAACTAGTTATACCTTTCATTTTCTCATTATCAAGTGTTTGAAATGTTTGTGCAGGATATTGAGAAGGAAGTGAGGAAGGAGGTAGATGAGGCCATTGCTCAGGCCAAGGTAACCACCAAATTAGGAACGTGGACTGAAATATTGAATATTTGATTGCAACTCTGAGCTCTGGTCATCTTATTTTTCTCCCTTCTGCATTTTTCAGGAGAGCCCTATGCCCGATCCTTCTGAGCTGTTTACTAATGTATATGTGAAAGGTTTTGGTGTGGAGGTAAATGCACTAGGAGACAGTCTCTTCACCTGCACCTTTCTTTGTGTTTTTGATTCATAGACTGAGCCATTTTCTAGGAGCTTCTTTGCTTTATGATATCCCCAAATCTACCTGGATCTCTCCATTCTACCTATTATTGCTAAAATTTAATCTTGATCACTTGGAACTTTGTGCAATATTCTTACCTCTATTGATGATTCTTGCTGACTCTGCAATTGAACTGATTCTTGTCCTGGTTACAGGCATTCGGTGCTGATAGGAAAGAAGTGAAAGCCTTTCTTCCCTGAAGCAAGGCCACACATCACTGCAGGAAATGTCTTCTCACGGAAAGTTCAAATAATAAAATTGGAGTAAAAATTTACATACTTTTGGTGTATTTCTCCACCACTTGATTTGTAGAGTTTTGACTTAGTTTTCTGATTGAGGGTCGCATATGTATATTTACCCCTCATGGCATTTTACGCCCATAACAGTTCATTTTTCCTCCTTTTAAAATTTGAAAGAAATGCAGAAATTTAATGTTTGTATCATGTTTTTATGGATGAGCATGCTCGGAATAACGTGGACGCTGCATCAGGTAGTATTGGAGCGATCGAAATTGAGATTCTTGGAGATGGGATAGCGTCACTTTTGCTATCAGTGGCATTCTGCGCTGAAGCCTAGATGGAATACCAACCACCAGCCAAGGAGTGGAAGGAGTTGAAGATAGGTCAGATTGGGCAAGTAGTTGGACATTTTTAGTTGTCAAATGAATTTTTGTGGGCAGCATCATCCTCGGGGCATGGTGGTGATGTTAATCGGAAACTTGATGGGTCATTGGAAACTTACTTGGTATTTTAAGCTTTCTAGTTGTGCCTGTCTTGTACTATATTTATTTTGTTCCTGGTTGTGGTTGTGGCTTATTGGCGTGTGAGAGGAGCCTCGTTAATATTGCTTGAATCGTGTCGCAAGTGCTAATTTGAGTCGTCTGCTAGTGCCGTCCTGTTCTACGTTAGCTGCAACCTTAAGCTCATTGGAATGTCATCTGATGACGACTTCCTGTTGAATTATATTGCAACGTGAGATTTTACCATGTAACTCATGCCTTAAGCTCCTTGGAATATCGTCAGATGACGACTCCCTGTTGAATTATATTGTTTGTTGTCACAAGATGATGACTACAATAATTTGTACAGCTAAGCCTTTAACAATATTAACGTTACAGTTAAAAATAATGAAAAAGATACTTAGTACGGTACTTCAAGAAAATATAGTTTGATACATTAACGCTGATTTAAAAAAATATTTAGAAATAAACAGTGAAAATGATGCTTAACAATCCATATTTTTAGATATTTGTTAGATATATCTGTAAGGACGGAGGCAACGTTGTTCATAATTTTTGATTGAAAAAAAATAAGCTGGATATATATATATAACATTGCGATTTCTTTTTTGGAATAGCAGAGTACACCCTGTCACCTGAACTCCAGGAGGGATGTTCGGGGATCCAATTTCTTACGACCTGGCACAAACCTCTCAGAGCGAAACATGCAGCCGGATTCATCATGGATGTTGGTGACCTTTGGTGCATAATTCTAAGATCCAAGTGCAGACTCTGGATGTCTCCTCTAGCCTTACCCTCCGTGGTGTCAGCGACGGAGAATGTTGGACGGCCTATTGTAGATGATAAATCTATTAGTGTCATGGATGACCCTTTGCTGTATCAAACGTCTTTTAGCAGGTGGCATGTTCGATTGTGCTTCCATGAAAAACCGCAAAATCAAGGACCTGTTTATCATAAGATGATAGAAGATGGAGGGTATATTCTTTTAATCTATGATTTTAATCCATTTCCAGACCGTCTGGTGTGAAGAGAGAGTTTGCTACTCTGCAGGTGAAATCTTGCGATTCGTTTGAGGCCCTAAAACTCCGACCAATAGTGTTGTCTGGGTGTGGAAAGCAAGGATCCTCTGTAATCCCCCAGAAATAAAAAAAAAAAAAAAAAAAAAATTGCGTGCACACGCGCAGCACGACAGGTCTGCCACGTGCGCCGCTTACGGCAGCGCCTGCCGTGCGCAGGCGCACTGTGCAGGGAAGGGCCGAGTCCTCTCCTTATCGCAATACGAGGGGCCGTGCCGGCGCCTTAAAGGCGCCTCCTCTGCCCTTGCCTTCATCATCACCGCCTCAAAGCCGGCAAGCCCTCCATGCCGTCGGTGAGAGAGAGAGAGAGAGAGAGAGAGAGAGAGAGGGGAGAGAGTGAAGGAGGCTTGGCCATGCCGCGATCGGGCCGGCATCGGAGCGGCGTCCGATGGAGTTAGGCCGATCGAAGGAGGGCCGGACAAGCCGGCGACGTGCGATGGAATTAGACCGGCCAAAGAAGGGCCAAACAAGCCGGCCGAAGGGCCGGACAAGCCGCCCCGGAGAAGGAAGAAGAAGAGGAAGAAGAAAAAGGAGAAGAAAAGAGGAGGGGAAAGGAAGAGAAAGGGGCGGCCGGCACTGGGCAAGTAGTCGGTGGCCAGTCGGACGGCATGTGGGAAGGCCGGCCGCGGCCCTTGGCGCCGGCACCTTCCCTTGGTTCGGGTGAACCAACGGCAGAGAGAGAAAAGAAGAGGCTGGCTGGTTTGGTTCAGCCCAGCGAGCCCGATTGGCCCAATTTTTGGGACTCCGTTTGGGTCAGGCCCAACAAAAGAAAAGTGGGGTTTAGATTAGCTTTTATTCTATTTTGTCGAAGAATTTTTATAATTCTTCATTTGAGCTAATATATTTGAAGATATTCAAACTTTAAATTGGATTCCGGATTAGATTGATAGAATAGGAATCATATTGACATCCTGACTTTGGAGATTAAAAATTTAAAGAATTATGTTGTAGATACTTAGGAGCCCAAATAGTTGATTTGCATTCTTAGATCAGCGTTAGAAGGTAAGTAAGCTATTTATCATGATTTTCATGAATTATTAAAATATATAAATTATAAATTTAAATGCTATATTATTTTACATAGTCTATTATTTGAAAAATGAGAAAATGGATTTGGTACCTCATACATACAAATAACTATTCTACAAGGTTATTTTGAAATTGCTAATTTTTATAAATTATTTAGTACCCATACATGTAATTGATTATTTGACATGATATTTTGAAATTGCTAATTTTTACAAAAAAATTGGTACATCAAAATTTTTATACAAGTGCACATATGTATTTGACATGTTTAAACCATTGTAAGTATGAAAAGCATATTGATTATATTTTTGCAACAATAAATATTATCTTGCAAATATGACATGAAAATGATATTTTGTGATTATGATAATTTGTATCACCACAGTCTACTATGATATGACATAATATGATATGATACGCTATATGACTTCGGGACCTACCCTCCACAAGGGTTATATGTGAAGGATACACACAGGATGTTTTGTTTGACTCCGGAACCCACTTTCACAGGGTCATATGTGGAGTACATACCCATGCGGTGTTCTGTGACATGGTATGACCTGCGTACAAAGACCCTACCTCTATAAGAGATGTATAGTGACCCTGTGGAGTACATACCCATGCGGTGTTCTGTGCCATGGTATGACTTGCATACGAAGACCCTACTTCCATAAGGGATGTATAGGGAGAATACACCTTTGAGGTATTTTTTTTACGTGGACGTAGTGTATGACTGTGGGACATTTGTAATAAAATGAAGTATACATGTTGATTACAATAGTAAGTGGATTTGATTTGAAATTGTATTTTGAAATACCACATAGCATCTATTTTTTAAATTACATTAAGCGTGTAATATGCATGCTTTGATAACATGATAAAATATATTTGAATTATAGAAGCTTGGCATGCATTTTGACATACAAAAACCTAATTTATTAAATCTTGAAATAACTATATTATGTTACAGTACGCCATATGATATGACATAATATGATATGATATGCTATATGACTTCGGAACCCACCCTCCACAGGGTTTATATGTGAAAGACACACTCATGGGTGTTCTATTTGACTCTGGGACCTACTTTCACAGGGTTATATGTGGTGTACATACCCATGATGTGTTCTGTGACATGGTATGACTTGTGTACGAGGACCTTACCTCTATAAGGGATATATAGAGAGAATATACCTTTGAGGTGTTCTGTTTACGTGGACGTAGTGTATGACTGTGGAACATTTGTAATAAAATAAAGTATGCATGTTGATTACAATGATGCAATAGATTTGATTTGAAATTGTATTTTGAAATATTACATAGCATCTGTTTTCAAATTACATTGAGCATATAATATGCATGCTTTGATAACATGATGAAATATATTTGAATTATAGAAGCTTGGTATGTATTTTGACATACGAAAATCTGATTTGTTAAATATTGAAATGACTATATTATGTTACAGTAGGCTTACTTACTAAGTGTAAGCTCATTTAAATGTCACAATATTTTTTAGAGCCACATAGTTGAAGAAGCAAATATTGGAATAGTTGAAGCTTTTATTTGGATAGATAGATTACATTTACATGTAACCTTAATATGATCTTATGATTTTGGTATGTTGCCCAAATATTATATGGCTTGTACTAAGAATATTTTAAAATTTAAATGATATATAATTTATTATTTTTTTATATTAATTATTTTATTATCGAACGTTTTGTATGTTTAGCACGCGGTGGGTTATCATCCCTGTTCCATCGGTGAGTTTGTGGCGTGCCATTCTCCTACAGGTCATCCTGTTCGTATGGAAGGCAATCAGGCGCAGGTTAACATGTCGCAGCGTCGGACCTAGCTCGTGGAGGCACTCGGATACCCTCGGAGTGCGACTGAGTTGGTGGAGGACGTTTGCTAGAGTGCGCAAGGACCGTTGAGGCCTGGTGCTTGGTCAACGTGCTCCCCATGTCCTTGGATTCTATCATGTAGAGCCTAAGGGATGAAATCCTGAGGAACGTCTTTTTCTGGTGGCTCATTTATGTCCACCACATTATGCACCATATCTGGAGAGTTAGGAATAGACGCATCTTTCTGAATTTCGTACCATCCCACCGAATTATTCCTGGGCGTGCTCTCTCTCTCTCTCTCTCTCTCTCTCTCTCTCTCTGTGAAGCTATGGTGTTCCTCCCGTCTGAATTCGTTGAAGGGACCTTAATAGCTTGCAAAAAAGTGGGGCTCATTCATGGGACGTGCCCTCTCGTATCGTTTAGTTCACCTAGGAGCCCCTACCCCAGCTTTCGCGTCATTAAATTTGATTCCATACGCATTTGGTGGAATTGACGGTAGAACTTTTGAAAAAAAAAAGAAAAAAAGAGAGTAATATAATTCTTTTAAAAAAATAATTTGCTATTTAATGTGTGCACACGCACGTGTGTATCTCAAGCAATATGAACCTTTAACATCTATTTGATAATTAAATTATTTTTTTAAAATAAAATAATAAACAAATATTATATAGTATTTTCAATTATTTAACATATTAAAATTCATTATTATAAATTGTTATGAAAAATATTGTAATATAATAATATCATATTATAATAATATTAAAATATATCATATCATAATATTATAATATAGCATAAGAAAATATAATAATATTCTAATATAATAATAATTATAATGTACCATTATTATAATATATTATTAAAATTATGATAATTGTTATCTAATAACATAGTCAATAATATTATGATATATTATCATAATAATATTATAACATTATAGAGTTATATATTATAATAATATTATATTAATATAATATAATGATATTTTATAATATTATAATATTATCTTATTTTACACTACATAATATATTATAATTATAATAAATTTTGCATACAATTTATAATAATTATATTATGATATATTATATTTTATTACATTGTATTATATTATTATTATTATTATTATATTATATTGTTATTGTGTTATAATATTAAATATGATTGTTCTCATAGTTTGAATTTCTGACCTATAAATCTAATGAAAATAGCTTTTTTATACATAATTTTTTAGAAAAGCTTCAAATTTGAGCTTTCTCATATAGCGCGTTTAATAGTTTGCGTTGCTCTAAAAATACTTTTAGAATTTTTACCAAAGATTTTAAGCATTACTAAAAAGTGCTTCACTTTTGAGCTACTCAAATCAATACCAAATAGGGATCGAGTCCAAGAGTAATAGCAAAGGGAACTAAGAGTAGCATGAGAGGGCCTATCGTATGCTATGATGATCAACTGCTCTGCAAGCATCAATAATTTTGATGAAAGAAGACTCATGCATGAAAGTCTGATAGACCAGGAAACCCTTCCCTCAATAGGGTCAATTTAACCATCACATGACTTTGACATATCTAATATATATTTATTTCTAGTGGGCTAAACTCGGGTTTGGGTCAAGACTCTTAGAGATTCCCATTAGGCCAGGCTTAGGCTAGCTAGCTAACCCGAGTTCCGACATGGGCTAAGCATGGTTATGGGTTGGACCATGCAAGAGGACCAAATTAATTTGATTCGATTTGGACTTTGAGTGAGGTCACAAAAATTTTTAAGGCTTGAGCCATTACTTTGTCTCGCATAGACTTGGTTCAAAGTCCGAGCTCAAAGATGACCTAAAGCAATAGCTCTTAATTAAACTAAAATAACTCAAATTCAATCCCTCAATTAAAAAAGTAATAAGCGTTTTAAATTTATATTAAATTTTTTTGTCAGCTATGTGCTTTTTTTCCTTAGTAATTGGTTAATTTAAGGTCTTTAACTTGTTATAGAGTAATTATATATAATTATTTTAAATATTACTTGTGTACATATTTAAAAACTAAAAATTAATTCCATCGATTCAATTTTTGCTAAAAAAATATTTTTATTTTCAATTGCTAATGAAATTTTTCTTTTTTAGTCTTTATAAAAAATAAAAAGAAAAAAATAAAATCGTTTTAAAAAATCAAGCATACTCAAATTTTAATTTGATAAAAAAATGTCATCCATTCAATGGTCCCCAAAAGATTATGAGCAAAATGAGATAATATCATCTTTTAGAGATGGCAATAAGGTAGGGTGTGGACAAAAACCTCAATCCCCCACCTTCATTTCTATGAAAGAAAATGATGCTCTCTAAAAATTTTTTTCATTCTCATTTTTATCTTATGGAGAAATATTAAATCCTTATTCTTGCTTTGTTTCTATTCTATTTCTAACTCATCTCAACTATAATAATATATATAAATTTTTAATAAAAATAGTTAAAATTTTAAATTAAATTAAGGACTAAATGTTATTGGGCCCACGGGGTGGGCACGGAGCGCGTAGGTATATGCTTCGCCTTCGCTATCAATAACAACAAAAAATTTCTGTCGCTATCTTCAGAAACGTCCGTCCCATATTGGGTGGGGCGGAATGCGTCCCCGTGTTGGAATTTCCGACGCATGGGGCGCTTTCACCCGCAATCGCATCCCTCGGCTTAAAGGATGCACCCGCTGGCAATAATTCACCCCCCTTTGCAATTAGTGGGCGTCGATCAGGCATCGAGACCGGCCCCGCATTCCACCACATTACTTCAGAGTGCTTCCTTTTTTCGTAACGATTAGTGGCCAACCACCCATCAACAGGAGCCCCCTCCCATTCTGGGCTTCTTCTCCGCATTTATCCCTCTACAATTTACAATGCAGTAATGTGGTACAAACCACTTGTTGATGAGTTAAGATTAAATCTCAGAAATTGGAATTAAACAGCTAGAACAGGAGTAGCTTAATAAATAATAAATAAACAGCTCATTTACGCTCAAAGATTCCATCAGTCCATTATTTATTCTATGGAAAAAAAAAAAAAAAGAAGTACAAAACATGCATGGAGGTGGATCCTTCAAGCTAGAATACTAGCTGCAGTCGCGTAATATTATGTCCACTTATTTGCACAATTTATGATAATTGAGATTCTGCCATCAACTTTCCTCAAAAAAAAAAAAAAAAAAAAAAAAAAGAGGAAAAAGAAGATGATTCTGCCATCAATTTGTAACGAATCATGCGAGCATAGATATAGCTGTGAAAGGACAGGAACCAATAGTCAAATAAGCTCTTGACCACATGTTTGAGGAATCATGATCTTCCAAAGGGAAAAATGTGCTAGGTTATGTAATTGAGGGTTAGTGTCTGACTCATCTATCCTTATAGCCAGTAAGGCAACAAATTAGCCTGCTTTGGGATTCATTAGCTTTTCAGAAGTTATATAAATATGATCATTTTACGAAGGGATTAAATTATCCCCACTTGAGGTGGTGACACTATATATAAAATTCCTCTCTTTAATTGTAAGGTTTCCCCAACGTGGTTCCAAGTTTTAACTAATAATGAGATGCTATTTTGCAACCAAGTCTTAATCAAATTTCATGAAGGCTTAATAATCAAAAATCACTTTATCTGACGAATTTATAGTCATAACTTTATATTTGTACTTGTTTTATCTACATATTGTGCTACCATCGGTAATTTTCCGATGCCACAGCACAAATCCTATCATGAATCAAAGGCGTCAACTTTTTGGCGGACAAACAAAGAGTTGTTTATAATAGGAAGTAGCAACAATGAAGTTTGATACTGGAGTTGAAAATTCCTTCAGACAAAGTGATTGAATATCCCCCCTCCTCCTCTTCTTTGGTGCAATAACAAATAAAAATTCACACTCTTGAGTGGTCTCACTCATAAAGCAAGCATCGAATAGTAGTAGTAGTAGTAGATGTTCATTAGAGTAAGATCACTCATGCAGTTCATTCGCAAGTTTTTCATGCCGGAGAAAAGATGGTCATTCTACAACATGGGCACTGGGAGCTACTCTCCAGCCATGGCACCGCACAGTTCCAATGGAACCGGTGAGCGCATGGCAGATTAGTTAGAACATCGCCCCTCTTGAACTCCTCCAAGCAGACGGCGCACTCTCCTTTCTCCGATGCCTTCCACCCCAACTTGCTCCAACTAAACTTCCTCGTGCTCTTCTTCGAAGAGAACACCTCTCTTCGCACGTTGCCAAGGATCACGGGACTCGCTCCCTCATCACCACCTTCTCTCTTGTTGTGTCTCGTGATTCCCTTGCCATCGTGTCTTCAATCAACAGCCAGAGAAGAAAATTATATCAGAAGAAAATAGAAGGAATTAGATCAAAGGATCTCACAAGCCATGCGACGGCTAAATCGAGAATCATGCATGCATCTGTGTCCCACCTTTCGATGGCCAAGTTTCTTTGAGCCCTGAGCTTCTCATCTAACCTCTCCTTGGCTTCTCGCGCAGCGTTTCCCAGCGCCCCCTCATGGAGTTCTTTGATTAAGGTCCTTCTTTGCTGTTTTTGGAACCAAAAAATGGCTGATTAGACTCTCTCTCTCTCTCAGTCTCAGACACACACACACACAAATCTCTAAACGAGAGAGCATGGTTACCAAGGAGTTGCTGCTATTATGTGCTTGGTGTCCTGTCGTATATAGACAAAAAGACGATCGTCTTGAACCAGTTGGCAAATCCATCACTCCACCTTGCCGTAACCGCCGCCGCCGAGCGCATTCGACGCCGGGGAGCATCCCGGCCATGATTACCATCGACGCAGCATCAGACGCAAAGGTCAAAAGAGAAAAGGAAGTGAACGACAAGGAGCCGTAAACTGCGAGAGCACACGTGACGAGGGCATCCCCCAAAAGTCTCCTCGGGCTTAATTACTACGCATACCGCTAAATGGCATGGAATTTATGTGATCCATGGGAGTTACAGTCAAACAAACCACAAGAGGAGCAAAGAGATTATATAGGATGAAAAGATTCTCGATGTCATGGCTGACAAGGACGGGGAACTTTCCTTGAAGGTTCGCCGGAAAACAACGGCTTCTGTCTTCTGGTTGGGTAAGCTCCGGTTTTCACTAGATCTAGACCCGCACTTGTTGGGGTTTCGGGTTTTTGTTTGATGCTTATCGTTAGAACGAGTGAGAACGTGTGCACAGGGCTTGGATTGGGGGTGGTAGATTAGATCTAAAATTTCATTGGATATCCAACGTTATATCTTGAATAATTAGTCCACTCAAATTATTTTATGCTTTGAGAAGTTTATTAATGAAACACCAAATATATGCTTTAAAAATTTTAAAAGTATAAACGTATTCTAACATAAGATTACTTGTATTATTTTTGCCTCTCTAAATTGCAGAATAAAGTTCCATAAGATAAGGGTTCAAAAGAACTAAAGGTTGTATATAAATAAATCTGAGAGTCAGTAAATTGATCCTGATCTGAAATTTTTGATAACACTAGTCTTGGACCCATGCACAGTAGATCCTGGCGGATTCAAGTAGACTAATAATTTGTGGGTTGAAGCGATGTCCCTTTTAAGAGGTTACTTTCATTACCTTTGTCCTTTAGCTTTATTTAAGGATTCTATGGGAGACATCGGTGTATGAGAGGGTTGGAGTCTTGTCTTGCTGCACAAACCTCTGAGGAGAAGCCATGTGGAGGAGAGATATTTGATCTTCCTTTTTAGCTGTTATACCATTTTTTTTTTAATTTATTTTTTATTTCGTTTTGCCCACAACCTAATAGCATCGTTTGACATGTATGGCAGGGGCTTGTGTGAAGGTCTTGTGATGTCAAATTGGTTAAGGTATCATTAGTGGTTGTGCCAGAGATCCAGTTGAACTCCCTTCTTCCTAAAATTTGTAGGCATTGGGGAGGAGGCCTGTTCAATTCTCTGTTAGGTGGAGATCCCTTTTATCTCCATATTTTAATTGAAAAAAAAAAAAAAATCATGTGGGGGGGGAGGGAGAGAATCAAGGAGTTTCATTTTAGATATTTAAGAAAAAAAAAATTTGTACCTTTGAAGCAGTGCATATGTGAGCATGTGCCATCCATCAAAAATGATAAATTTTGCTTTCATTCATGCATATCTCTCTCTCTCTCTCTCTCTCTCTCTCTCTCTCGTACGCGCACACACACATGTATATTACAATGACTAGCATCAAATATGAAGATATATTTTCATTTGGATTGATATGATCTAAAATTCTATTTCCAATTTAAGTGGATATTTCACTAAACAACTTGACTTTGAAAAGAAGCATCTTCATCAACATATATTATACACAAAATAGCATGGAAAAAAAAAAAAAAACATGGGCTAGACCTCACCTACCAGCACAAGCACTTCCTGATGTGTTCCCCATGCGACACTGAAGACCCAAGAACCAGGCCTAATTAAGCCACACATCTTCCTCAATTTCAGGCCATAAAGCCCCATTGGACCCCTAAAGAAGGAATCATGAATTTGTCCAGCTTCTAGGCTCAAGTTTTCATTAAAGGGAGTGAATTGAGCCCAGCCTGTCCTGGACGATGCCTGGATGGGCTGGGATGAAGCATTACAATCTCGGGACTGCTTCCAGCCCGGCCAGTATGGAGGTTTCGCGCTTGGCCTGGTTTAGCCTGGCTTGAATCCCTGTTGGGCTCTGACGCTGCATTGGAATACAAAATCCCTCGTTTGAGAAATGGAAGAGCGATTCCAAGGAATAATACATTTACAGCAAACTGAATGCCCAAAAGGTGGATTTATGGAAAGATTTTTTCATCCCCTTACCTGAGAAGTGGATGGCTATTTTTAAATTTACCCCTGAATTCAGAGAGAGTGATTGCGTTAATGGTTGTGAAAATATTTTCAGAATTAGTTCTCAATCCTATTTCTGTAACAATGACATATAAATTAATCATAACTACACATAATATTTCCTTCTAAACCTTCTCACCTTTCATTTACGAGCTGTAAGGCAACTCCATTGTAAAGCAAATATTCCAATCTTTGATTTTAAACACTCTTTCATCATTCATTCCAATTAAAGATTACCTTAGATGTCAGTCCCAAGTTCTTATGAGAATAGGCGAATTTATAATAAAGTATGTGATACTTTAAAGAGAATAATGGCTCTAACTAAAACATCAATCCAACATCTTGTCTCATTAGCAATGGCTGGTCATAGGTCTCGTCCCATATTATAACTGAATGAATCACATATATAACTGAATTGATGTTTTATAACTAAATATAACTGAATATGATAACTGAAGAAGATGGAAGGGTGAGTGCTAAGAGAGAAATTGGAGAAATCCCATGTTCCTTATGAATCGCATATCTTAAGCTGATGGTGCCAAAATTGGTAGCTTTGAGCATGTGTGTGTACGATGAATGACATCATGTTTTCCTTCCAAATAAAAAACCATTGTTGCCTCCCAGCTATGAAATTGACAATCTCTGAACTGAATGCTCATGTGAGAACAGACGCCGGTGAAACTATGAGTTGAGGCCCATGCTGTCAACATGAATCTAGGATGCCATGACTGGAACGAAGGTTATTTGAACATGAAGTTCCATGCATCAATGTTTAGCACAAGGGTTGTTGTACAGAGAAAATCAGATCGTTATTGTACAACCGAGTACCTGCACGCTTACCATAAAAGATTAAAGTTTTATCAAAATCGCTCTTCACGGACGTGATATCAGCATGAATCCACGGATTCATCAAACCAAACCCCGCTAAATATCCACATGTTAAGAATCCTCATCAAAAATCACAAAACTATGCATTATTTTTCCCATATATATATATATATATAAAGATTTCACGTCCCAATAGATCAATGAACCAAAATGAAGCATCCAAAGGATAGCCCTGAATCAAGAGTCCTTAATTCAAAAACCATGATTGAAATCTCCAACCGGTTCGCCCTGGTTAGCTGCTTCGAGGCATGATCAATGATCCATCCATTCTAATCTAGGTGGCATAGGGAAGGATAGAAGCCATAATCTAGGTGGCACAGGGAAGAATAGAGGGATTGAAGAATCGATCAGAGGGGAATAAGTTTTGTGAAGTTGAGGAGACGAACAAGGCGATCTCTCTTCTTTTTCTCCCTCTCAATATAATCTTGTTAAGAGCTTGGAGGGCATTCATGAAAAGTACAAAATTTTTTCTTCCATGGAAAAGTATTTTCTCACTCAAACCATAGGTTAAGGATTTTTGTATGACAATAAGAAGATGGCTTTCCAACGCAATAGGAAGTGGCTTTCTTTTAGAAGCCAATCTTTCCATTGATCAGAATTGAAAGTACGAATCAAACAAGTATATATCTGATGCTTTCCTTAAAAACATATCTTTCAATAAAAAAAGGTCTTTCAATCAAATAAGCCCTTAATGTCATGCCCAATCCCAAAACCAATATTGTTTGACCATGACCTATTAGGCTTTACAAAATTTTATGTTGGGGGCATAAATTGAGCCAACTAAATATAGCTCATTTTTTCCTTCGGCCTATGAGATAATATGGATCTAGTAAAGGAATGTAAGTTTTCATGGTTTAAAGCTTGTAAAACTTGAAAATCTATAACTTTTTTCTTTTCCTTTTTTATTAGAGAACATAAGGCCTATCTAAATTAAAATTTTTTATAGATTAATATATTTAATTAAAAAAAATATGCTTAAGTCATCATTGATGCCTATTATACGGTTCATCAAATTATCATTAACAATCGTTAAAAATATACTTGATTAAAAATTTAGATGAATTAAAATATTTAATAAAAAAAAATAAAAATTTAATTAAAAATTTTAAATAAATTGATAAGCTTTTGATGTAATTATTTTTTAAACTAATTATTTTTTAAAAAATACTCTAACAAACTGGTGAAATTGAAATGACATTCAATATCTCTCAGTATTTTTGAGGGAAATATCTCGCCATTTTATATGGTATTTCATTTCTTCTTTCAATCACATCTCAGGACAAAGATATTCCGGAACCAATCAGTCCCAAGCGCATGTCATTTTGACTCCATTCGAACGGTCCTACCGTTTCGAACCGCGCGCCTGTTGCATGGGACAGCCCACGCGAGAAACTGGAGTAGAGCGGCATAAATAAAACAGACGCATGGTCTCCCCATCTCGGGATTGCGAGTCGCGCGACCTCTTGGTCTTGGTCGAGCTTGGCCGCTCTTCCTGCGAATTGCGGTGGACGCTAGAGCTCTACAGACGTTTTGACCGCCAAGCGAAGTCGGTGATCAACGAACCAGAATGCCGGCCACCGCCCCTGACCCACAAAGCAACCCATAGCCCTTTCGGTTAAACTTGACCAACTTCTTGACAGCGATGCGAACAGCTTGGCCGCTCGGTCAACAGTCGAGGGTCCCAGCGTCCTCGGGACCCGCTTCCCTGGCGGTGAGAACAGTGTGGGGACGCTTCTTCAGCAAATATAAAGTCGTTGCGGTTGACCGATTGACCAGCCCCATTCATGCGGTCACGCTTTGAGTAGTTTCTATCGCTAGAGTTCCATAAACGATTTTTTTTTTTTTCGTTCCATGACAAGGGAATCCCCAACAGTGGTGGGAAATAGCTACATTCTTTGGCGGATCTGGCTTTCAAGTCCACCTAATCCCTACGATTTCAGGATAGCAACAAGGTGATGTTCCTCCTGGAAAAGATCACTTCCGATGATGAGTGCAGCTTCCAGGAAGCACTCGGGCGACAGCACAAAAAAATTTCACTTCACAGGGAATAATAAATTGGTCCCTATATTTGCAATGAACACGTCAGGTGGTAGCTCGCCGGGGGGGGTCGTTGCGTGCTGGCTCTGCAGTACGGTACCGCGCATGCGAGACCAGCTGTCGCACAATCTAAAGCACACCGAATCACCCTGTGGGTCCTGTGCTTTGACTGGCGACCATCTCCCTGTGAGTCCACATCGCCAAACCTGGTACCCTACCCTTCCAAATCGCACGTCATTTTAAAACTCATCTGCTACCCCTTCATGGATTATATTTAATGCAGTTGATGGAAGCGAGTTGGTAGTATTTATGCCTGCTTAGATTAGCTACTAGATATCTTTAAATGATCGCCGGTAGTTGTTAACCGAAAGCCATGTGAGATAGCTAGCCGATTGGATCAACCGCCAATCCGAGCAGATCCTAACTATTTACTTCAACAGCTGAATTAAATAAGCTTTTAGTTTGTAAGAGAAGTGATGATGAATTGTAAACAGGCAAAGTTCCGGGAGGCTTCGTTGCCTGTATCTCAGAAATTTAAATAAACTAAGTAAAAAAGCTTTAAACATTTTAATTAAGTTGAGCCTGGTCTAACTTTAGGACTTCCTTCAGTAGATTTTGTCCAAAAAAAAAAAGAAAAAAGAAAATCCCACTATGTTTCCTCAAAAAAAAAAAAAAAAAAAAAAAAATGCTATTTTAATTTTTGTGAACCACTGCATGCTGACACATAGATGAAAACCTTGTATATAAAAAAATATGTTAATAGTAGCTGTATAGACCAATATTGTAGCAGCTTAACGTCAATCAAAACAGACAATATTTTGAGAATTATTTCAAAAGATAAGGGCTCATTCGGTATCTTGTTGCATTTTTCCTCCAGCAACGCTAAATGAGCTAGATTGATCATTGTGCACGGCAATGTATTTATTTTTATAAATTATTTATATAATTTTATGACTTTTTTTTTTTTTTTGAAAGCAAAGACTTATTATTTGTCTAAAACTGAAAATTAAATTAAAAAAAAAAAGAAGCAAAAGACGCACAAACGTTGTCTTCAATTATGCAATATTTTACTCATTGATAGTAATATATATATATATATATAAATAACAACAACAATATCACACAAGCTTTAAAAATTTATTTATTTCGTTAAGTGGTGCCCTGTTTCTTATGCTTAGACCTGCTTAGAAGAAGCACGTTGCGTTACGATAGTCCAAAGGGCAGCGTACCTTGATCCCTCCAAAATCGCCCTTCGCCTTCTCCCATCCTCTTCCGTTGGCTCCCATCTCACACTCTCGCTGTCCCAAGCGCCGCGTTCCACGTGCCCTCTCACCCTTCCCTGAACCCAGAGTTCTTTTATTTATTTTCGTGCAAACATCTGCACTCCAGTTTTCCATGCATCGTAGATTCATTCAACAATCTCCTACGTGGCACCGCCATTCTCTCATATCTACCATTCCATCATGGGTCCCAAAGGAAAGTCACGATAAAAGTCCAACATTTTGGAATTATTTAACGCAAAAAGAAAGCTTAAAAAGAGTTAAGAGGTTAGAGAGGTGGTCTTCCCTCCGCTCTCTACCTTGGCATTACGAGTGGCTTTTAGTTTAATCCAATCTGATAGCTCCTTTTCCCTTCTCTCTCTTTCCTACTCTCTTTCTAGGTGATCAAGAAAGAGAAAAGAATACAAAGGCCGAAGCATTGCAATCCATCTCACCGACGTTGCCGCCACCCCTACTCAATTCCCTTCGTCTCGCAACCAAAAAAAATTTCTCCCCTTCATTCCTCCTACTATACTTCGTCGTTTCGTAGTTTTTCCCCCTCATCCTCGGAAACCCAACCCTAGATTTCTCTTTCATTCCGCCATGGCCGTCGACCAGAACTCCATCCCCAAAGATCCCCGCCCCCTGGCCCTCAATCGCGCTTCCGATCCCCACAGCCCTGGCTCCCGCATACTCTTCTCTGCCCCCTCTGAACCATTCTCCGATACTGCCCCTCCTTGGGCCCCTATCTCTGCCCCCACTCCCCTTTATTCCTCCCCTCCTTCCTCCGCCGCCGCCCCTGCCGCTGCCGACTCTCCCGACGACGGCTCCTCCCCCAACAGAAAGGTCAAGTTTTTATGCAGCTTCGGCGGCAAGATCCTCCCCCGGCCCAGCGACGGCTCCCCCCGCTACGTTGGCGGCCACACCCGCATCATATCGGTCCGAAATGATGTATCTTTTGCCGAACTCATGAGCAAGATGGCCGAGGCCTTCGGCGGGCCCGCCGTGGTCAAGTATCAGCTCCCCGGAGAGGATCTTGATGCCCTTGTCTCCGTCTCCTGCCCCGAGGACCTCGTCAACATGATGGAGGAGCACGAGAAGCTAGCCGCCGCCTTGCCTGACGGCTCTGCCAAGCTCCGTGCCTTCCTCTTCTCCCCGTCCGAGTCCGCCGACCTCTCCGCAAGCCTTGCCGCTGATGACACCGGGCAGGGATACGTCGAGGCAGTCAATGGGCTCGCTGCTGCTGGCGGTGACGGTGGAATGCGGAGAAAGGGAAGTGTCGCGAGTGCTGCTTCCTCCACCCAGAATTCCGATGGCACCGTTGGGGGCGAGGCTGGAGACGGCGCCAATGAAGGTATTTCGCCCTCACTTCTTTCCCCTACTATTCCTGCATCTACCGATGCTTCGAAGCCAGTTTTTGTGGGTGAAACCAATCCGGCTGCATCTCCGGAAGCTCCGGGACTGTTGGGGTTCGATATCTCGGCGCCTGGATCGGGTATTCCCACTCAAAATCCAAACTTTCGGCCGGAGCAGCCTCCTGTGGCACCTTATCTGCCGCGGGCAACTTACATAGAACCTCACCAAGTCCAGTACCTAAATCCCCATCAATTGGGAATGGTGGGAGGGCCACAGTCCATAAATTTAGTTCGTTTTCCATTGCATCCTTATGTGCCTGGTGCTCCCATTACCACATCCCCTCCGGCTTCTCAAGTTGGAAGCTTGAAGTCAAATCAAGCAATGGTGGAGCCTAGCTTGGAGAACCCATATGGAGGAAGACTTGCTCAACTTCCCCGTAATCAGAATCACAAGGCTCTCCAGCCTCTGTCGCAGTTCCCACCTTTGCCCCCTTCGTACCTACCGATGCAGAACGCTGAGATGTATGGCGTACGACAGGGGGCGCCACCTCCACTGCAGTTTCCGGCATTGAGAACGGAGGATTGCTATATGTGCCAGAAATCTCTGCCTCATGTCCATTCTGATACACTAATACAGGACCGTGGGAATGGGTCCCAAGGAAGCACTCCTGAAAGCAGCCCAGTGTTTTACAGCCAACCGAGGGAGGATGCAATAAGGCAATGGACTCCGCATTCAGCTACTGGGGCTTCAGCTGACAATGTGGTGGAGACTAAAGCACAGAGCACGGCTGCCACAGGTTCACTAGGGGTTTATGGGTTCCCTCAGATTCCTGAGGCACAATACGCTGGTGAGAGGCCACGTGTTCAGAAGGAAGATAGTCTTGATCCTACGAGAATTTTGCGTCACCCTGGTGCAAGTGGCTTATTGGATGGCTCACAAGCATCCAGTGGAATGATGTTGGGCATTCCTCAATCCCATGTTGAGGACTTCTTCCAGCAGCAGCAGCACCAGCCATGGCAGACTTTGCAGCCTCCTCAGTATCTGGCCAAGCAAGAAGTGATCACCAGTCCTCCTGGTATTGATGCTAGTACTGTGAAAAGTGTAAATTTTCAGGCAGTGGAACCTGTGATGCAAGACTATGTGACCGGATACTCGTATGACCATGTCAGACTCATGGATGGGAGGATGGAAGCACTTCATTTCAATCTGTCCAAGAATTCAGAAACTAATGATCAGGGGAAAGCCTTTGTACATTCTAGTGATGTAAAACTTGATGGCCCACCGCTTGTTGTAGAGAATAGTTATACAGTCTGTCCTCCACCTGGAGGGAATGCTTTGTTTCTTGGTAACGACTTTCTGAATTCTGGGCTTGTTTCTGAGGGAAATTGTGTTAAACCAATTCAGCAACTGCCAGTTACCACTTTGGATGTGACTCACTTGCATGACCGTCGACCTACTGGTGCCAGCCAAGCACCAAGCATCATAGGAAACCATGGATCCTTCATGCCCAATCTTGGAGCAGGAATTGAACATCCATTTTCTAATGGACAGTTCCTTGGGATGCCTGCATACTGTTCCAGTATTGCTCCTGCTTATAGTGATAATAACATGACACATGTCGCCGGTTGGAAAGATGAGGCCATTCAGTTGCACTCCAAGGGCATGCCTGATCATTTTGCTGCCACACCAAGTGGTAGCATACCTTTTCTGTCATTGAATACAGCTAGCTGCACTGCTCATGTGGAAGCTTTTCAAGAACCATCCTCGTCAGATTCACTTTTCAGCAACCAGGATCCTTGGAAAGTCCTAGGAGGTGCACATTTACTGCCTCCAAGACCCAACAAGTTAGCAGAGAGGGAGTCTCTTGGCCCAAAGGATGCAGGCATTGAAAACCATTTGGGAAGTCGCAATGGGTCAAATATTGTTGCATTACTAGAGGAAGGTAATCTTCACCACGCATCAGACTTGCTGAACAATGACTTGTGCCAAGAGCCTGTTCGACTCACAAAAGGTTAGAATTCCCCCTGTTTAAGTGCAATTATCTACCTATTCTTGGAACTTACATCTGCATGATTTTGTGATGCACTAAAAAATTTAAGGGTGATAAGTGAGTACATTTTTTAAGTTTTTATTAGGCTTTTATTTTCTATTTTCGTACTATTTTTTTTTAGGGTTATTTTTCTGCGGCTTTCAGTCCTGTTGACATTTGACAATTAAAGTGGGGTCCAAATAGTCCATATATTGTTGGATTTATTCAGTTATTATTTTTAGAAAAATTTGGATTGATGATTAGGTTTTATCTTATGTTCTTTTAAAGAGTCCTGGTTAGGGCCGGACATCAAGTCTTCGGCAGCCCTATTATGGGTCTTGGAATTGTAGGCAGAAAGTTTTATTGAAAGAACCTTTTCCTTCTATTTCTCTGTAACATCTTCGTCTCTGCACTTTGTCTCTCTTTATCTTTAATTTCCTGCATGGCAGATCTCTTGTAATTCGGTTTAGAATATTCAAATTGATATTTTGTTTAGATTAGTCAAGATCTGAACCAAATCCGCTGTTTCAAATATCATATAGCCATAGTTTGTTTACAATGCTACATTATTTTGTTGATTGTTACTCACAATCATGCCAATAAATAGTCATTGCAAGTTGTCTTATTTATTTTGCTGCAAAAGGCTCGGGAGAGGAGCACATAAAGCAACAGCTCCAAGCTGTTGCTGAGGGTGTAGCAGCATCAGTCCTCCAGTCATCTTTACCTCCTGTTCCTGGGTCCTTTGTTCATGAAATGAAGGAGTCAACTTCTGGATTTGATGGAGGGACTGTTGAGGATGTAGGATCTCAGAGAATATTAGATGAAAAAATTGAGGTCATCAAATTATCCTCTGTTCCTTGTCCTTTTTATATTCATGAATAAACATAGGTGCTGAAATTTATCTTGAATCAGGAAATAAAGAACAAACAGCTGGATAAAATAAATCCTGGTGTTCAGATTGCAGACGACATTGGGCGGCGCCTGCAGGTTGTTTACATATATGTGATGCATCGGACTTCTAATGTCTAACTAGAGGAGCTTATCCCTCGTTGTTTTTTGCTTGCTTTGTAGATGATAAAAAATAGTGATCTTGAAGAGCTGAGAGAACTGGGTTCTGGAACTTTTGGTACAGTGTATCATGGAAAATGGAGGGGATCAGATGTTGCAATAAAAAGAATTAATGATCGGTGTTTTGCAGGAAAGCCCTCAGAGGAAGAACGCATGGTCTGTATCTGGATGTAATCCGGTGCTACTTGTTCCTTTTCACCTGTTTTTTAATCTGATGTTTTTTCTTATACATATCTTTAGAGGGCTGACTTTTGGAATGAAGCCTGCAACCTTGCTGATCTGCACCACCCAAATGTTGTAGCATTTTATGGTGTTGTTCTGGATGGCCCTGGGGGATCTGTTGCAACTGTGACAGAATACATGGTTAATGGTTCTCTTCGACAAGCTTTTCAAAGAAATTTCAAGTATGTCTTTGCTTTCATGCTTCTTATTCCTTTGATCTTGTCCTGAAAGCATCATGATTTATCATTACAAGACCTGCCATACTCTTATTCCTGTTAGCGTTCTGCTAATGTCTTCGTTTATCATCATAAGACCTGCCACCTTCAACAAGGTTGATTTATAACCATTGTCAACAGGACACTTGACCAACGTAAACGTCTCCTAATTGCAATGGATGTGGCATTTGGGATGGAATACTTGCATGGAAAAAACATTGTGCACTTTGACTTGAAAAGCGACAATTTACTTGTCAACTTGAGGGATCCTCAACGTCCAGTCTGCAAGGTATCTCTTTATTGTATGGAGATTGTTGTTCAGAGAATCTGACCATGGTATGAGGAGCTTATTCTATCGCCGAGATGTCTTGTTGCATGAATTCGTAGTTCCTTTTCTCTTCTAGAATTTTGAGTTTGTGGTTATTGTTTTATTTTTTAAGGAAAATGAGAACGAGGAAAGCTATGCTAGATTTGGTTTGGTTGTCAAAATTTTTGGAATAAGCTGGAAATCATATCACATTGTGAATTCTTTTTTGGAATAACAAAACAACCCTCAGCCTATTGTAGAATATTTTATACAATAATTTTTATATTTTAAGTATAATATAAGTATTGAATATAATATTATAGATTATAATATTGATATTTTAAATATTATATTAATGTCGAGTAATAATATTATTATATTATTTGATAATAATATATTATTTTACTATATTATAGATATATCATATTATTATAGACTATTAGAATTTTGTATAATGATATTGTATTATAGAATCAATATGAAAATTTAACATGAAACATTAAACATTAGTATAGTAATATTAATATAATATAATATAACATTCATATTATATTATATGAAGTTGTGCAAGAAAACTAGCTAAACTGCAAAATTGACCTAAACTATGATTTCGGTTTGGTTTGAATTGATTTTTTTTTTTTCTCACAATTTGGTCTTGATTTAAAAATTTCTGAAATCGAAAATGTTGGTTTGGTTTTGATTTGAGTTTTTTTAAAAAAAACCAATATAAATTGAGCTGAACCATATGTACATATTATATGGACCTTCATTTACACAACAGTTAAAATTGAGGTGTTATAGGTGTGTGTGAATAGCTGAGCTATGTAAAACCTATGTTTTTTCTATTGCGAATAACTGGGTTGCCATTTGACGACATAAAGTTTTCTATGAAAACTGATCTCATGGCCATCTAAAGCAGGTATAAGCGAACTTATAAGCCAAATCAAAACCAAACCGAATATCTTGGTTGGTTTGGTTTACTAAAATAGTCGGTTTGGTTTTGGTATCGGTTTTAAGAAATTGATTCAAATTGGTTTGATTCCAAAAATATCTCTAAATTGATCTGACCTGACTATGCACACTCCTAGTATTATATTTAAATTATTATATTAATAAGATATTATATTACAATATGTTATTATTATATAATAATATATTATGTCGGCAATATTTTAATATTAATTTTGTACAATATAATACATATTAGTTATTTTTAATAATATATTTTATATTATTATAGTAATATTGTTATTTGTACTAATATTATTAAAAAATGTTATATTATTTAGCAAGTTATATAATATAATATAATATGATATTATAATATTGTTATATAATATAAGTGCTATGATGTTATAATTTTCTACTAATACTATATAATATATTGATTGTTATATCTTGTTATTTTTATAATTTTATAGGCAATGTTATTCCTATCTTTCCTACATCAAAGTTACGCTAGGTTTCCTCTTATATATTGGATGTACAAGTTCCATCAATTTCACTGCCAATGCCCATATATTTAAGTGACCAAATGTATTTTAATTCTCTGGACTGACTGACTTCATCATATGTTGGCACTGATGTGACGTGTCATTTCTTGGGATCACCTTGTTAATCTTTGCTTATTTTTTTTATTATATCTGAGCACTGATGCAGTGCAACTTTAGTAAGGGATACACCAATGATTTTCTTTGCAAAAATATTAGAAAGTTCTTTTTAAGAGAATCTAATAATTCCATTTGAACTGCACTTTTGCATATGGTGATGCATCTAAGCAAAAAAGCCAGTTTGTTGTCTCATTTCAAATTCGGGGCTGCATGCAATTTTGCATGAATAGTTTGTTCTTGCACACAGCATGTTATATCCGGTGTCTGTGCATAGCATGATCATAGTGATGTGTGACAGCACCAATTCTGGAGTTTTGGACTGTAAGCATGACTGGTGTGTTGATCAGCTAACTGCACCTTTGCAGGTCAGTGATCTGGGCCTATCAAAGGTGAAATGCCAGACACTAATTTCCGGTGGTGTGCGGGGAACACTTCCTTGGATGGCTCCAGAACTTCTAAATGGCAGCAGCAGTCTAGTCTCTGAAAAGGTTAGGAGCCACTTAAAATGATTTTTTTTCTCGGTTTGTCTCTTCTTTACTTTGTGTGTGTGATCACAGGTGGATGTTTTCTCCTTTGGGATTGTCATGTGGGAGTTCCTTACGGGAGAAGAACCGTATGCTGATTTGCACTATGGAGCCATTATAGGTGATGTCTTGACAGCCAATACGTGTTGTGTGGCTTGTTCTCTACGCTGCATTCTGGGCAGTTCTAATTTATCAGTTCAATTTCTTTAGGTGGAATTGTGAGCAATACACTGCGACCTCCAGTACCTGAGACTTGTGATCCTGAGTGGAGAAAATTAATGGAGCAATGTTGGTCGGCAGAACCATCAGAGAGGCCAAGCTTCACAGAGATTGCAAACAGGCTGCGTTCTATGGCAGCATCTCTCTCTCACAAAGGACAAAAATGATATCAGATGTTACTTCGTCGATCACCAGTATTCTGTGACCTGCTTTGGGTTTGGTGTGTCAATTAACGCTGCAGTCTTCTGAGTTTAAGAGGGAAGATTTGCCATACTTTTGGAATGGACATAATTATTCCGTGTTTTGTTATAGGACGCCCGCTAGGTATGCTGCTGTACTGCCGATTCCATATATTTTTGTTCCTTGGAGCTTGGTATTATCCTGTAGTTGAAGTGGCTTTGCTTGGATGGTAAACACAACAGCTTGTTCTCTTTAAACTATAAATCACATAAGCAATCTCCCTATTGTTTCGGTCTGTGAAATACCATCAATAGGAACTTAAAATTCACAAATCTGGTCACATAGACTAGGGAGTCTTGGACAGATCTGGATGAAAAAGTGCTAATTTCTGGTCATCAAGGAAAAGAGCGACAATATTGAAGCCTAAAATTGGATGATTTGATTGAATTCTGACACCATTTATACCTTTGTAGTGCTGATTTATCGCATCAAGTTTTTATTTTCATCGTGAAAAAGATTATCTTTATTTATTATAAAAAATTGTATGGGAGTGGTTTACGATCATCACACTTGACAGATGGCCAAATTGTGCTCAAAATGCATGACATTCGTCAAGTAACAAGGGAATAAGGATTTTCTATGTATCGCACACAAAAAATTCTCCCACTATTTATACAAAATCATTGATTTTGCTCTTACTATGTTTCTAAAATTTGAGAATAGGAACACAGCGTCCTACTTATAATTAAATGCGATTATTGGTTGTGATCAATATCTGGTCATCGACGAAAGCAAATGTTTACCAAAGATAAAAAAACGAAATCAAATAAAATACTCCCTAACGGCAGTAAAGGCCAGATCGGTAACGCAAACTATGTAGTAAATAAGATAGCAGAACACTTTCTTTTTGTGTACCAAAAAGCCCACTTGTGCTGAATAAGTAGACCCAACAGACCGCTTGGAACCAGTCCTCTGATATTAAGTGAAAGAATTCATCATCAAACATATCTATACAAATAACTGATCAGTATTGCTGTTTGAATCTCATAATCTTGCATTAAGAAGTGTCGATCCAGCTTACCATATGGATAGTGCACCAGTTTGACCAAATGGTTGTCAAATTGACAGAGACTTTTGAGCTAGACCACAAATGTTATATGTCTTGTATGAAGGAAAGAAAACAAGAGCAATCAAAATATACTAGTCAGATGAAATGTCCAAGAATGCAGACGCAATCTAATCTACTTAAAGAATACTTCAAGCAATTAGGTAGCTTCAAAGACCACGTCTATCAGCTGATGGGATGCAGGACATGTTCGCCAGATAGCTGATAAGCATAAATAAAACTAGAAAATTTGGTACAAATAGAACAAGAGAATTCAGTGTGAATTTAAAATCTAGAATTACAAAGCACCCATATCTTAGCATGCTTCAACCAATAGTTCATTGACACGCCAAAGCAAAATGATCTCACTACGGTCCACTGCATTGAGAAGCACTGCAAAATTATTATATACCGTACACTAACACCTCCATCTTATTTGGAGTGGCAAACAAGAGCTTAATCTGCCAACCTAGGAAATAAGTTCCACACGATCTTCTAGCACTGTAATCGTGATGCTCTGACCTTTCAGTGCTACTGACGTTGCCACTTCATGCAATAGCATGGCTACATAACTGTAAAGTTGCTGCATATTAGGATATCAAGTGCTTGCAAAACTATGGCGGCTCCTCCCCTGATCAAACTGGCTTTCCTTGTAAACCAGAGTAGTTTATATGTGTGGTCTCTCCGGATTGTCGTGCAGCCCATCTTTGAGATCTGTGGTGCTTAATATTTACTTTACTGCCCGCTGGAATTAAGCTTCATTTTGGGGCCGTATAGATCTTCGGCCATCATCTCACATGAAGCGTTCGGCATTGTTGTCACCTACATTACTTCTCATTCAAATTCAAAATAAGAAGAAATCTCTTACTGATTATAGGATTCTAATCAACCATCAAGCCCAGTTTAACTAGTATACCTTTTGCGTTTACTCTTCAGTGCAGTGGACGATGAGGGATTGCTGTGCCAGTTCCTCTTCCTTTGATTGATGAACCAGTTATTGATCTGCTTTAGTTGCAGACCTGTTTCCTGCACCAGCCGTGCTTTATCGTCTTCCTGAACAAACCAAGACAAAAATCACTATCCAACCAGCTTGAGGACCAAGAGGAACGCCTACAAAGAACGCATGAGAAAATATGCGCAGAAGATGAAAAGCCACAGGAAGCTACTCTACTATTGGCTGGGAAATTTGGAGAACTGAATGAATGTATATATATCATCATCACTCACTGTTGGGTAGGGCCACTTTGAGTGGGACTGCCACCAAGACTTTAAAAGAGAAGTGGAATCTCCAGGGAGTTTTCCGGCTCTTCTTTTGCGCAGGATCTCTTCTCGGATGTCTACAATTTTCTCTTTGTAACCCTACAATTAATAAGACTCAGTTACCCAAAAGTAGAGCGGCTACTAATAATAATAATAATAATAACACGCTCCCATGGTACTTTCCTACCTGCTTCAACTCGTGCTTCAGCTCTTGCCTGACACGCTCCATCAGTGACCGCTCACTCTCAGTAGGAACAGGAGGACCAAACCCCATGCTATCAGGCCCATCGAAGCTTCCATCGAACAAGTTGGTATCGCTGTCTTCCTGGTCGTCATCATCATCAGACATGGTTGCCCCTGTACCTTCACCAGGAGAGACACCTGCAGTATCGCACAATTTTGCTCCTCAGTAAACATCCCTCCCAAAGTATACCTTTTAAAAATTAATTTACAACAAATGTATATGAAAATGTTGAACTAATCGACAGCATCAAATTTTTTTTTTCTTAGAAACGCAGCTCGAGTATCAGTTTTATTTGGAGCAAGCGAACTTCAGAATCGAGCCTAGTGCATTCGTTAACACCTAGGAGATGTTTAATTAAAATATATTGCTGTCTCTCTGGGCCCCTACTCAAGGAAATAAACTGTAAACTAGGGCTATAATGCTATGTTTGTATGACATTACATATTTATATATATTGCTATGCCTGTGCAACATAATCATACTCAATATATTGTTTCAAGATCTTACATACTGATGAGATTCACAAATACTTTAATGATGTAGGATCTTTAAAAAAATTTAAAAAAAGCTAGTTGAAATATATTATTTGAATTATTTGATTTTATAATATATTGAAGATCTATCTAATGCATACTAGCGCAAACTCTCCCACTTAAATCTCAACATTCGCATTAGATGAAGGATGCAGATCCAAATCCAAATCTAATCCAAGTATTATGATTAGTGCATGGTCAATCTCAAAAGAATCCATTTGCGGTATTCTTTAATTCACATAAGTCATGGGTTAGATTGCTGTAAAACCATTTGTAATGATCTAACATCTCATAACAAAAAACTAATTAGAAATTATTATTAGAATTCTTTGACTCTGCATAAAGGCTCGAAGTCCATCTGATGTATAATTGATATGAGACTAAATACATATAGCACAAGTTCTAACAAACACGATTCTAATTACAAATCGGTTGGAATAGAAAATAGTTGATTGCTTCAAGAAGATTATTTCAATGACAGAATTATCAAAGATAACCATTAGATTATGATAAAAAATAATAATAAAAACATGAAATTACCATTTGGCATCACTTTCATTTTTTATTTTTAAAAATCAAAATATTTTCATTTTAATTCTATTTTTTTTTTTACAATGTAAATATATTTTGTTCAATCAATATTTTTAAAAGTATAAGCATGATAATTAAAATAAATTGTAAACTAGGGCTATATTGATTTGTACGACATAATTAATATAGAGTTAGACTTGGATACATCCGAATGTAGCCAAGTTTAAATTCAGTTATCTCTCACATCCTTTGATTTGTACAATTCATAGATTCCAAAAATAAAAAAGATGAAAAAAGTGGAAGGGCTTCGAAATCCGTGTAGATTCAAGGGTAAAGGAGGTGATCGAATTTAAACTTAGCTACATTCGAATGTAACTAAGTTCAACTTATTAATGTATATATATAATTAAATATGTTGTCGTGTTTGTGTAACATAATCAAGACATTGTTTGAAGATCTTGAATGTTGATGGGATGCACAAACACTCTAATGACTTAAATTTTTTTCAAAAAAATTAGCTAAAAGGTATTATTTAAGTTATTTGATTTTATAAAGTATCCAAGATCTACTCGATATAATAACCAATGTGAAAGTAAACATACAATAGCACAAAGTCTCTCAAACTATACTACTTAAATCTTAACATCCTCGTTAGGTGAAGGATTCATATCTAAATTTAAATCGAAATAAATTCCAATCAGAAATACTATGATTGTTTCGTAGTCAATCCCAAAAGAATTCATTTATAATGTCCTCTAATTTATATAAGTCATAAGCTAGATTTGCTTTAATACTATTTGTAACAATCTAAGATCTTAACTAAAAAGGCTAGTTAGAAAATATTATTTAAATTCTTTGGTCTTATATAAAAGCCAAAGTCTATCCTGTGCACAACTGATATGGAACTAAATATATGCTAATACATGCTCTAACAAATATGATTCAAATTAGATATTAATCAGAGTAGAAAATAGATAATTAGTTTGAAAAGATTATTGCAATGGTGGAATCATCAAAGACAACCACTAGATCATGATGAAAAATTTAAAAAAAAAAAATGAAATTATCATTTGGCATCACTTTTATTTTTATTTTCAAAAGTAAAAACATTTTCATTTTAATTCTCATTTTTAAAAATATAAATATAATTTTTCAATAAAAAAAGTATAAACATGATAATAGAAGCTAAGGCTATGATAATGGTAATAGAGATATTGAAGGCCGTAATGATAGAGATAGCAACAGTAAGAACGCTAGCAATATGGCAACGACAGTAACGGTGAGGGCATCGATGATGTAATGTGGTAGAGATATGGTATAAGCCATGATAACAGTAATAGTGTAGTGAAGATGATATGGTTAGTGATGGCAATGGTTATGGCATGGTAGTGATGGCAATTATAGTTATGACGATGGTAGAGTAGATTAGAATGATAATAATGGCATTGGTGACGAAAATATTGATGGTAATAGTGGTATCAACAATGGTAACAATGATGATAATGTAGACAACGGTAGTAGCAATGCCAATAATAGCATTAGTGATAAAAGTAGTATTAGTGTTAACCGCAAAAAGCATGAGTATCTTATTTTTAAAAATAGAAAAAATAAGCACTTCTTACTTTTATTATTTTAAAAATAGTGAAAATAATTTTTGAAAAAAAATAAAAATAATAGCATCAAATATGATATTTTACTCTCAATATCTAAGATTTTGCTTTTCTAAAAATTAAAGTGAAGAAATAAAAATGATGTCAACCAAGTCTACTACTTCTCTCCTCCGACTGCAGAGGTGTAGATGTGCTAAATTAAACCTTTTTTTTAAAAAAAAAAAAAAAGAACCATGCTGATTTAAAACCTAAGGTGACTTGAGAAGGCCTGGTGTAACAACTTAGACCATTCATGGTTGGGTATGATTGCCAAATAAAATCCATTGTTCGCAAGGTCTGAAGGCATGTGACAAATCCAGCATCAAAATAGGCATTCAACAACTCTTACAGGATTCTGAGTATGAGATGGTTTGAAATTTAAGGACAAGAATCCTAACTTTTCAGCAAGAATCTACTGTGGGGCGTTCTCCTGATCTTAAGGATCATAGATTGGGTCCTTAAAACGCATGAAAAATCTGTAATAATATTTACTTTTTAACGTCGGCTAGAGAGGGTGTTCGAACTTGCCATTCATTCCATGGAAAGACGTATTCACAAAATATTCCTGATTTGCTCTCTCGCTGCAAAAGCTTCTTGGTTTGGTACCAGTCAAAGAAGCTAATTCCTTGCAGCTAGTTTAAAACAAAGTCACTAATAAGTCGCATTAAATAGCAAAGTAATGAAAAATCAGGAAGAAGAATATTGTCAGCTTCAACTTAAGAAGAAGGGACTCATATATCACGAACTTCTATTGACAGATGATTCTAAATACCTGGTCATAGCTATGCAATATGTCACATAAGGAACCACTCTTTTTTTTTTCACCTTCTCAATGGTATTATAAGGAAGAAGATGCCTAAGCAGCTAGGTGAAATGCAAGCTTCTAACCGGCTTAAAACTGGTATGCTGATTTAGAACTTGAGACCAAATTAAGATTTTCAAGTATCCTTTATGATTAACCTGAAATGGAACCTATTATGAAAGTATTTGAAGGCTAAATAAATTATTGTTCCACATAAGAAGAAAAGCAACTGCACTTCGGCTCTTTGTTTCAAATTTGGCAAGACATGCAAGCAAATAAATGCAGCTTTTCTGGTATGCTCTTGAAAGCATTGAAGAATACTGGACGGACACAACATATGAAGGCCTTTGTTGAAGTAGGTGAAACCAGTAAAGAAGCCCTGTTCATCTGACAAGTTCTCAAATGGTACTGCAATAAAGATTAAAGGCATACCGAGACCATTCATATGAACACTAGGTTCCTGGGACAATTCTCTGATCATGGTGGCTACAAATTGATCTAGTTAGATCACAGTGGTTCACCAGTGAAGATAGGTCTATGGCCCTGTTATATAGGAGTGTTTTACTCCAAGTGGTAGATGCCAAGAATTCACTGATTTGATATTGCTGTTTGATAGACGTGGGTTTCTTAGCTATAATTTTGGAGCTGGTTAACCTATATGCACCGCTTTCCTCACTACCTTGTGGCCAGAATGAGTTGAGGCTCAAGATTGCCGAGAGCTGGCTTCAGCAGGAGGGCAGGGAAGTATCCTTTAGCAGATTTTTTTTTTTTTTTTTTTTCCCTCTATGCTACAAGTAAAACATTCTCCTCCTAAAACATTAAATATTTAGTGGTTAGAACATGCCCTGCTGTATTCCTCTCAAACACAAGACTGGAAGATGGTAGCACGTTGACGCAGTTGAATTGGTTGGCATTCACTAACAGTGCAAACTAAAACTTCCCAAGGCATAAAACTTAACTGCTTATGGTATGCAGATTATATGTGGATTGACCTAAATCAGAAAAGGAACCAGAATGTGGAAGTCACCTGTCAGGCTCTGTAAAGATTGCTCAAGCTCCCAGCAGGCCATCACTGCTTCCATCGCATGAACACGAACATGCTGTTGTAATTGCTCTTTGAAGGAACAGAGCAACAAGACATAGTGTGTCTAAGCATAACAACAAAATAGGAATCAAAAACTATGATATGAATCATCAAAAACTAAAACAAGGTAGCAATTCTTCAATATCTTGTTTAAGTGCTTTGCCCAAGATAAGAATTATGATGTGTGGCCGAGATATTAACTTATGAATCGAATATTAACTTATGAATCGAAAAACCTATGTGGCATGGTCAATAATAACTTCATAAGATATAGAAACAAGGATTTACATGTCACTATTACTAGCTATGTATTTTCTTAGTTGTTTTATACTAAGAATTATCTCTTTTAAGCTTATCACAGACTGTGACTCTAGATTTTCTTTTGGCTGGCCTGAACTCACGTTACTCAGCATGGCATCATAGATCAAATTCTATCATATGACAACCTGTATAACACTACGGGTGGCAAAATCTGTATCAACAAAAAATTTATTGCATCAATCTTCTCCACTACCTATGAAGTATGAAGTATTATTTCATATAAATATAAATGATCATGATTTAATAAGGAGTACTCATAAAAATCCAAAGGCCTAAATGTTACAGCATTAGTAAATAATGTGCACAAGATATAACCACTTGCCACATTTTAGTTCGTAAAATATTGGAGAAGCTCATTGAAGTTTAAAATAGAGTACCATCATAGTTTTTTTTTTTTTTTTAAAAAAAGGTGCAGTATTTTTCCTTTCATTTCAAGAGTATGGAACACCAATCATGTAAAGAGAATCCCCTGAAGTATAAACCCCAGCTATCAATAATGTGTGGTCTTGAAAGACCCAAACGTTTTTCTGCTTTACTTATATTCATGGCTAACATCTCTTCTCTCTCTCTCTCTCAAAGAAGGGAATGGCCAAAATCCTACAGACTCTGTCATGGGTACAATGGTGAATTCACTTGATTACACGGAAATCTGGCAACCGACCAAAATAATCCTGGCCATTTTGGGGAATCCTTGATAAAATATCCATGTATTATAGTGCAACAAAGATATACAAGCAGGAAATTCCCTTTCCGTCAAGTTTTTTTTGGCTATTAAAACATGAACAAAACACTCATGCATAAGATACTTAGCTACGCATTAAATCGAATGATTGCACAAGCCATGTTTAAATATCAAAGATTAATTCTTTTTTGTGTTTAAACCACAACTTTTACTAGCATAAATGCTCAATCAAATCATTGATCCACGTTTTGTCAATATCTAAATCAAACCGTTCTCGAACCACACCCCATGCACTTTGCAGAAGTAAATCCTTTTCAGACAACCTTCTGAGTTGTGCATAACTTTGACAAGAAATTGGATGTTTCTGTTTTGAAATTTCTTATTACATGAGGCCAAGTTTAACAAAAGGTTTGAAAATTCTTTCCACCATATTTATGGATCAGATTGATCCAGGGACGCAATTGAAATCCAAGTTGTCTAATAGCTGGGCAATGATCTAATGTCACTACGAATCCCAATTACAGATGGACATTGATTGGAGGCCCCATTTACTCCATATTGAAGCATTGCCACAGGAATATATAGTTGGTGTTATTCTAGAGCCCCAAGAGAGCCCATAATGACAAGATTTGCTTACAAAAAAGGAAGCATCTAAGAAAACCTCCCTAGAGAATTTTTAAGAGACTCTGGTTGCCATACTCTTTTATAATTTTTTTCAAAAATAGAGCTTAAAACTCAACCCTCTAAATTTACCGTACAATACCAGCAGGCCTTTTTGCCTTTACATACTGTCCTTAAAGTTGGAACTATTTATGGTACCATTCATAAAAAGCAAAAAATATCATAGAATTTGTCTATTTAAAATCCTAAACCTAATGAGTACAAGGTCTAGAGGGCTACTCCTCCAATGTTTAACACTAGGTGGGTTATACAAATGATTGACTTTCTTTGAAAAAAAAAAAAAAAAAGATTTGGTTAAGTCAAAGATGCAATTTTGATGCTTCAAATTGTTGAAGGTGCCTCCTTATAGTATGCATTTCCAGAATTAGAGATCATGGTAGAAACAAGTAAACTTTTCATGTTTGATTATATAAATAGATCATGGAGTCCTTTTCTTTATTCAGCCATTTTTCGTTCCTCAATTTTCAGCAGAGAAAACTACAGATAAAATTTACTTTCTATTCCTCAATCCACAAAGAGATCTCTTAATTCTGAATGCTTGCAAGCTCAAGATAGTATTCAATTCTAATCTATCTATAATTGCATTGATCTTTTTGAACAACCTTCTCTTAAATTTAGTTTCTATGGAAATGACTAATAATGTTTTGTATGATCATATCAACTGCATATAAGTTTTAAATGTATGTTATCTAGTATTCAAAACAAGACATTGTTTTCTAAAGGTGTTAATAATAAGCTTGGAGGAAAGTAACAATATCAAGGGGGGGCTGCGAGAGTTAAGGTCCAGAGGATCTACTTTGGAGTTTATTTTCAGTAGATAAGTTGAAGGTGAAGCCTTGACATGAAACTTTAGAAGAATCTATCTTGAACCTATGATAAAAATCAACTGTGAGAAAGTTGCTTGTATGTTGATCCATAAACTTCCTTCTGATGCCCAAAGAACTTCGCACATCATCAACTAATCTTTGATGCATATATCACAACCAGCTAAAACACCACAGAAAAAATGATATTCATCCAGAGTGCGAATAAATTCCAACTGCTTATCTAAGATTTAAAATATGCCTCCCCTGGTAAAAGTTGTCTTTGGTTGCATGTAGTTGGGTCACCTGCAAGTCTGGTTACCACAACCTATTCCAGTGCTTGTTTTGGACTGCCAACTTGTAACCAACTCTAATGTAAAAGAAAATCCCAGAAGCTGCGACCTAGTTCATGTTGGTTGAGTTGCAGCAGCGGAAGTTACGGGCATTTGGTAGAGAGATACACTCTAATGTTACTGGAATTCCTGAAATTTCAGCTTCAAATAATGTTACCAGGGACCAAACATGGACAAGTAGAAAAGGAGTGTTTCATTAGAATCCAAAGTTTTTATACCAGTAACATATATTTGTGGTTGAGGTTGCAACATAATATTTCTACTTGACCTTAACTGGAATAATTGTTTGTTATTGATGGTAGATGATTACGACCAACTGCTAGCCCTATCACATTAAACTTGAGACAAATTTAGAGAACATTGAAAGTAAAAGTATGCTAATTATAACCACATATGCTGAAACTAGCTTGTGGTGCCGCTTGGCAGCTAACTGCGAAGACTTCATGGTCCGTGACTTGTTGCTTGTTCTTACCATGGAGTCTGGGGGATTTTGCTTATAAAGCTAATACACTATCAATTGCAGTGAATTATGAGCCTTGTTCTGTTCATCCCCCAATAACATTTAGGCTCGCATGCTCCTCCAGAAAAAGACAAAACAAGCGCTTCTCCTCCATTTTGGGAGCCCGTGACCTCCGCTGTGATCCCAAGAAACAAAATGGACTAACTTTAAGTAACTTCTCGCTTCCAAGTCCTCTATCCCTAACCTTCAGCATACTTTGTCAGATTGCTCACAAACATACAACCCTACTGAAACTATTCATGTCCCTTCTAAACTTATTCCAACTCGACTCCTCCTCTAGAGTCAAGTACCAGATCCCAAATCCAAAACGAATAATGATACGTGTAATCATGAAACAAAACTAATCAGCAAGAAAACAAAGAATAAAGAGAAAGAGTAGCGATTTTGGAATATTAGCTTACACTAGAAAGGAGAGAGAGGAGAGAGGGGAGGGAGGGGGGGGGGGAGGAAGAGAGTGGATTTGGAACGTACCATGAACTGGTTGAGCTCCTTGTCGTCGGTGGCGGCGGAGGGGCCGAGCATGGAGTACTTGGCGACGACGTGCTGGGACTGGGCCAGCTGGGCGTCGATGCGGGGGAGCTGGTCCACCGGCGTCGCGATCCTCAGGCACGCCACGTGCGCCGACAGCAGCTGCTCGTACAGCGGGTGCGCCAGTATCTCCGCCTTGTACCTCGCGTTCTGCCACGTCCCCTCGGCGGCGGCTGCGGCCGCCACCGCCGCCGCCTCCTCCTCCCCCGCTCCGCCGCTGTGCCCACTCGACCCTCCTCCTCGTCCTCCTCTACCCCCGTTCGACATCGCCACCGCGATCATGGACTCGCCGGACACCGGGTTCTCGTCGTCGCTGCCGCGCATCTGCTGCCGCGGCAGCCACTGAGCCCCGCCGCCGCCGGCCGCCGGGGAGGCGGACGAGTCGGAGGCGGTCTGGAGGTGAAGGAAGCTGCCGTCGGCGCCATAGTGCTGGCCCTGCTGCCGGAGGATGGCGCTGCTGAGCCAGGAAGGCCCTCCCCCTCCGCCGCCGGACGCCTTCCTGACGGCCTCGTCGGAGGTTATGAGCACCGCCGGATTCTCCCCCAGCTGCTGCTCCGCGTACGGCGGCAGCGCCATCTCGTGCGACAGATGGTTGTGGAACGCCATAATAATATCTCCTCCTCACCCAAACCCAAACCTCATCTAGTTCCCCTGGTATCCGGCTCACCCAGCAGCCACTGATAGAAAGAAACAAAGCAACGACAGAGAAAGAGAGAGACGTCGAAGCTTGAAAGCAAAGCACGAGGAGACCCGAAGACTTAATACCCACACGCAGAATAAAAAATCACCATAACATAACAAAGAAAGGAGACTCGCAGGCTGGAGGAATCGCTTCAAGGACTGGGAAAAGAAAGGCTGATAAAATCCGGCCGTTTTTACGGTCTCTGCGACGACATGGATTTATGGGGGGGAGGGAGAGAGAGAGAGAGAGAGACGAAGTCAAATGGTTGGCCGTTTACCGGCCGGTGAGGGAAGGAGGGAGGACAATAATCACGGCTTTTATCATGCTAATAATGATATATTTTTTTTCTAAAAGAAAAGGTAAGAATAATAATAATAATAATATGGGAGGGCGAGGGAGGACAGCGACGGGGAGGACCACCGCGGAGTGGGGGGGGGACCGCCGAACGGAGCGCGGCTGAGCGAATCCCTCCGAACGGAGCGCGGCTGAGCGAATGCGCCAATGCGAGGGCGACACACACCGGGGTGGCCGCCGGCTCCGACGCGGCTCGCCCGTTGCGCGCCGCGTGGTCCCCCCGCCCTAGGTCACGAGGGTGGTCCCCGGCCGGGGGTGTGGAGGACCTCGAGACGCGCGGGCCCACTTGGCGTACGTCGGGGGACGCGTGGCGGGAGGAGGCGAGGGCTACGTAGGAGGGGGGACAGTGGTCCCCCGGCTACGACTCCTACGCCGCTGGGGCTGCCGTCAGGCCACGGCAAATTGCTGGGGCTGGGAAGATACTCTGGGATTGCTTTTGGTATTATTTTAGTGGGAAAGAAACAAAACCGACTCTCGGAGGGAATGGAGGGGTGAATTGACGAATAGGACCTGGGCTGCGGCCTTGGCGCCCCTCGTGAAGGACAATGTCGTCAAATGCATGATACATGGTTTTAATGTAGCCGCTGTCCTGTTCTATTTGTCTACCATTCCGGCTCTCCAACATAAGATTTTATCGTTTTCAGTGACAATTCAATGCGCCAGATGCCTGTTGTAGATGATCAATGCGGCTTCTGCTGCTGCTGCTGCTGCTGCTGCTTCTGCTGCAAGGGCCGGGAGAGCTTCCCGTTGATGTGGGGGCTCCTGATGTATGTTACATCGGACGGCATGTATGGGACGTGTAGTTTGTGCGTCATTCATGCCTGCCTGGTGTCATTCATGCCTCCCTGCCTTCAAGGGGACCCACAAAGTCCTACTCAAACTTCATCAAACATTTCGTTGGCTGTTAATAGTTTTATCTCGTCTCTTAACAATACCGTATTTTTAATATTATTATTATTATTAAAATCAGTAAAAATTAATAAATATTTATATCAAAATAATAAATCAACTATTCTGCCTATTTTAGATGAAAAATTAAAAGTAATATTTTTAAAACACATGCTACTAAATTATAACACCCGAAACGAATTTTTAGTAAAAATTTTGAGGATCAAAAGTATATTTTAACTTAAAAAAACCAATCATATGTTTTTCATTAATATCAAGAAAATGTTAAGAAACGTCTTTTGATTTTGATGATCGAATAAAATGAACCAAAAGATTTGAAAAAAAAGCCTTACAAAATAGTAAAATAAATAAAATACATGCTAGAATTAGGCGCATACAATGCATGCTATTAAGAGAAAAATATTGCATGAGATCTCGACAGCTTATGCTATCTGAAAAAAGAGAAACTAAAACATACATGAAAGATTTTTCCTCCAATCTAATTATATCGAGACTTTAAAAAAAAAAAAAAGTCTATAATTCATTATAATTTCTATTCTCATGACTAAATATAATTTTTATTCATATATTTCTTGTGTATGTTTATAATGTATTGTGGATTTAAGAATTATTATGGCACCTACTATTATATTAATAAATAGCGATAATTTTGTTTGGAAGGGAACATGGCTAATGATTGGATGAGGTCATAACTTGAGGCAGGTCATGCGCGCTAATAACTATATCTACTGCACCAGTTGGAATTATAAAATAAATAAACGTTCCTAAAAATATGGAAGGCTTCGATCACTATCAAAACAATTTCCATGGTTCAAAAGAATGAGAAAAATATGAATCCTTTCTGTGTTTGGTAATGGCCTTCACTTTTCGCGTTTCAAATATCTCAACTTACCGAGATGAGTTGACAAATCCATTTTTTCCCAACATATTTTAAGGTTGGCAATTTTTTCTCGATAATTATAATTTGAGTTATCACTATCAATGAGTCAATGTCTCCATATGTAATAGTTTGCATCAAGGGAATTTCTACGCATACCAATATTTAATATAATTATAGGTGTAATTGAAGTTCCAGATTTAAAATAATAACTCAATCCAATATAAACTAAAAGTGTATATATATATATATATTTCAAATACAAAGTAAATATGTGTCACAAAGTTTGTTATTTGAATTGAGATTTATCCAAGAGTTTAGCTAAAATACCTTTTATATTTTTTTTAAAAAAATTAGATTTTAATTTCATTTGTTTAAAGCCTTATTCAAATGCCTTCAGTCTATTATATCAACCTTTTTATTTATATCATTACTCATATACTACTGAAAGTATGGTAGAATTTACTTTTGTTTTAAACAAATTAACTTTTAAAACCCTTCTAGATTTAAGAAAGTGATATGATTTATTAATAATTTTTGTCTTAATAACGATTAGTTGTTGCTGTTGTTGATAATAATCAAGATGTGGTTGACAATCAACTTTATAAATACATACATACATGCATATATAATGGGTTCTAGATTGTATATATTCTTGTTCAAAAGAAATGTCATTATTATTACATTGTTTTTTTGCTAACATTTTTTTAGATGCAATTAAGTTATTGAACTAAAAATTTACCTTGTGAATTATGTTTAAATTTTCTGGGAATCATTCAATTCAAAAAAATTGACAGGTCAATAAAATTTGTCTTAAACAAAACCTAGCTCAAATATGAATTGACTCTAAATCACATCATTCCATTGGCCAACTTGACCCAATAGTCCTCGTCAACAAGAAAGACAAAGCAAAAATAGGTCTGGCTAAGGTGCATTTTTAAATTATTTTAGGAATCCAGGCGCCAATTTCATCGTTGAAAACCCTTCATCTCAAACATACAACTTTTTATATCATTTCCTTTTTTATTTCTTTGTCTTCTCTTTATTTATGACACCAATTATATATAGCCAAAAGTATTAGAAAAAAATCTTAAATAATGCAACCAATTTTTATGCTTAGCTTTTAAAAGACCTGATATACTGCATTTGTCATAACATACTGTACATATAAAAATTAGACTAAAAATATACTTTTGATCTTCAAAATTTATTTTAATCCTTAAACTTTTAGTTGTTACAATTTTAATTTTTATATTCTAAAAATATTATATTTCTAGATTCCATTATATGGATCAATTAAAATTGATAAAATAAATAAAGTGTCACTCTAATGCAAATATATAGAGGCTTTCTCTTGCTGATACAAGGGTTGTTCCTTCTATTTTAACTCATTCCTTGCAAAAGGATGTAAAAACTAGTTGACATCATTTTTAACAACAACAAGGCTTTAATTCAAAACTAGTTGGAGTTAGCTATATGAATCTTTTTTTTTTCGTTCAATATAGTTTTGATTTATATTTTTCATAAGATGCAAAAATTCTAAATCCTTCTTTATCATTTCCTTCTAAATATATTGTATGTATTATATCACTTCTTCACACGGATGTATTTTTAGATCCACATTGTGCATGTTCAGACCATTTAAATTATCATTTTCTTAATTTATTCTCAATTGATGCTATCTCCATATTCTACAGATGACTTTATTTTTTATTTATTTTATTTTTTTAATTATTATCTATTCATTTCAACATCTCTATTTCAACTCATTCATCTTATATATGTGTAATTTCTATCTATCTATCATTCAGTATAATAAAGTATCATAATTTTATATTTATTCTATAAAATTTTTTATTCAATAAATTAGAAATAAAATATTTTAATCTAAGTTATAACATCCAAAAATTTAAAGACCGAAATGAATTTCGAATGAAAGTTTAAGAACCTAAAGTATATCTTCGTCTCACTTTGAACCAAAAGTATATCTTCATCTACAAATTGTTATCTCTTCGCAGTCAAGCAAAAGTGGCCACAATTGATTACCACACGATGCATCCGTTCCAAGCAACGGATATCTAATGTCATTTGAAGAATTTTCGTAGCAACATTCACGCCGCTGGAGTGCGAACTCCCCAAAGCCGGCGAGCACGGCGGCGACGGCAGATCTTTTAAAGTCCAAGTTGTAAAAATCGACAGATTCTCACAATCTCGGATTTCAGCACACCTCGACAGGCCAGGAGAAAATTCCTTCTCTTATTTCCTCGGCTGTTTTCCGACGAGCCCCCAGTATTGCGGACGGATTCCCTCCGCGGCCGCGCCTCTCCGTCTCGACGGCCGCTCGAAACGTGTCGACTCGGAAAGCTGGCGCCATTATTAGCGATGCTGTGGCCCAACCCCTCCCGCTTCCGGGTTTCGTAGGGCATCCACCAAACCTTTCCCCCAGCCCCCAGCAAAGCAAATCCCACCCAATCGCCACCCGCCACGCGTCCCTACGGACGAAAAGGGTAGAGGTCTTTCCTTGGAACCAAGGCGTGTGGCCCACCAATCCAGCCTCAGGCTAAAAGGCCACCAAAGAGGTTTTGCTTGGTATAATAAAGCTGCCATGATTAAAGAAACCATATTAAAGTTGGTAGGTTGGGGGATTAGGACTAATGTGGGAAGGGTGAGGCGTTCCGCTGTGGGGAATCATCATCATCATCATCATCATCCATCCATCCAGCCTGAAGTCCCGTGAGGGCTCTCCTTTTTTTTCTTTTCCTTCCCATAAGTTGGGTTGGTTTGCTTTTAAACCGAATCAGCTCTAAATTTTAGATGATCTGCTCTTGGAGAGCAGGGCAACTGCCCTTTGGTCAAGAGACCAACGAAGGACTAATATTTAGGATATCTCAAAATGACAAACATATAATTCACTTCAAACATAAAGATCGCATTCGTTTCCGCCAACTCTTATGAACGTTATAAATGAAGCTCCTCGTGGCAACAAGCAAGGAGAATCCAACTCTGAGGAATTGGATGCCAATCTCCAGTTTCAATAACAAATTTGCATGCATGGTCATTCTGATGGACAATTCTTTTGAGGGAAGTTCTGATCAACAAACAGTTGGGACCTCTATCTCTATGAATTATGATGCCACACTGCACTGTTATATAATTTTTAAGGACAAAAAAACAAAAAAAAAAAGGATTGTAGTTCTGGTCTTAGGTCCTACAGTCATTGGCTCCCTTTTTTTCTTTTCATGCATGGGCGGACACTGGGTCCTGTTTGTTCACAGAAGCTATCTGTACCAGTTTTGACTAACAACTTCCAAAGAAGTTCATGCGATTTTGGCATATATGGAATGGCATCTATCGATTAGTCTCATTCACCGGGAGTGCAACGGCTGATTTCATAAAAAAGAAAAAAAGAAAAAAAAGAATAGATCAAATTTGATGCTTTAATGGCTCCAACTTCGAAAAAAAAAAAAAAAAAAAGCTAACGATAGCGTGTGCTGCAGCATGCCGTGACCTTTCATGCCACAAAAAATTAAAAGGAAGGACAGATTCCATCTCTCCGGCCTCGACACGCGCTGGTCGCACGGTTCTCTGCTATCGCCAACACGGCACGTACTCGCTGGACGTCATCTGGGGACGGTAAAGAGGATGAGGGGAATGAGAGGAAAGGGATTGTCGTTGGGAGGGAATGGTTCTCTGACCGTCGTCGTGTATGCCTCCTCGCTGTGAACGCATGTTATCCATCCCCAGTACATCATTTGAAATCATGCTTTAAAAGCCTGTCTCCTCTCGGCGCGGGGCCATTCTTTTCCCTGTAGGGCTTGTTGGCAGTAATAATTGGGGATGGGGAAGGCAACTGCTGTGGGTGTGGGTGTGTGGCCTTGGTGATCACGAGGAGGGCTTCATTGTTTGGGGCTTTAGGTTTTGATGTCCCCCCCCTTGTGAAAATTCCCTGGGAACCGAGAGCAGCACAGTGCTAGGCCTAGAACGAGCTAGGCCTTTTACCGCCCAGAGGTCGCGATTTCCAGTGCTAGTGCGCCAAAATCATAGTAGCAACTGTAGCAATAACGATGCTGATTAATAATACTTTTAAGTTGGCAAGTTGCACTACTTACTGTATTTGATAGCACTAAGACATACATACAGGACCAATAAGAACTCACCACCCACCGAAGAACATCAGGGGATAAAAGGGTTGCTATGCTAAGATAAAAGAGTGCCAGAGCTGAGAACTCAATTTGCATTCCAATAATTACTAATTGAACTAACTTCAGCAGATATGGAGTAGGACAATTTAAAGTCTCTACTTCGAACAACCCTCCAAGTTTAGATGACGCTTTCAGGACCATAATTTAATGCATTGGGAAAAGTCTCTTTGAATTAAAGTCAAATGCAGCTCATACTAGATATTAAGAAGCATAGAAAAATGTCAAAAGACACTTAGAAATAAGAGAACCGGTCAAATATATAAATTTCCGTCAATTCTACCAATCTGAACAGTTTTCAATAAAATGACCATAATTTTTTTTTTCAAGAAAAAATCTAATTCACAAACCATTTAATGGATTAGAAAGTATACGTCTTGAACTTTTTGCAGTTTGTGAGCTGCTGGATTGGTACAATTTTGAGACGTCTCTTATATCTGAATAATTAATTCCTACTCCAGCTGTTGCAATTTCTTTTGTTGGCTAAGAAGCACTCCCCTGTCAAGCACCCTTGGTCGGAGAAGGCTTGTGCGCGAGTCTTGGTCGCTGTCTCATCATGGAAGGGAGAAACGGACGCATTGAAAGCGCTTGAGACATCGTATTCGGCTTTGTATACATTTTCTCCGATTCAACTTTTAAATGGATCAGCTGCTTTAGACTTAAGCCTAGCATAAAGCTCTGGAGAAAAGCATTCTTTTCAAAGATCTCCGTCATTCTTTTCAAAGATCCTTTTCAAAGATGAACCCAAACCGGAGGAAAGCGTTCTTTTCAAAGATGAATCCAAACTAGATCTTCGTGTTTAAACTCAGCATGCTTGTGGTGTTTGTTAGGTTGCTTTTGATATTTTTCATTTTGCATGATAATTCTATCGTGACCTTCGATTCAGAATTCGATTCAGAGACATTACGGCATGGCCGCATATTTTTAAAGCAAACCCCAAGAGCATGAAAAATCTAGTAAAGCTCAGCATATACATAACATGAATTATATCTACAGAATCTTAAACTTATATATATCATTGCATTATCTCAAGTCATCAATTTGACACATGACAAATTTATTGGTTCAATTCAGTGTATGTTTAAAATATCAAAGAAAAGAAAATTACAACTATCCTCATGGTGACTATCTTTCAAATTCTGATCCAGTTGATCGGTTTCATCATCATCCTCTATAACATGATAAAAAGAGGTAATGAATTAAAAGTTCAGTAAGTCTTCTACATATATCATTATGAATATACCAATAAAATCTAAAAAATAATATATCAAATCATACTTTTATAGAAGGTAACATAATATATACATAAATCATTTGAAAAACTTTTAAATCAACCAAATCCATATATCAGAATAAATGCCAAAATATAATCAGAGCCACTCACAATCTTTTGCATATTACTGTCACACCACATCCGACACCACAGTACATAATGCATCACTAGATAAGTTGCTCACCACAGTATATAATACGTTACTAGGTAAGTTGCTCACCACAATATGCAATACGTTACTAGGCGATACTTTCGCCACAGTAGGTAAAGCATCACTAAGTCACTCGTCACATTACGTAAAGCATCACTAGATAATACTGAAGATACATGCTGGCAAATCAGCATGTTGGTAATACGTATCTAACAACCTAACCTAGTGATATCACACATGCCCAAATTGGTTCCCATACTAGTATCCAACGTAATAAATTCAGCCATGCCGAATCATACAAGCCATGACTTTATTCTACGTCGATCTCTCACGACTTTTAAGCCCTCCTTCGGTGCCACTGGTTTAGGCTAGTAAGGATTCAATCCAACACTGCTAGAACTAGTACCACGTATTAGCAGTACCAACCATATATATACACATCTCATCGACTTGATCACATGCCCACATCACATCTCACAACCAACCAAGCCACATCATCACATCATACCACATCCCGAATAACATAACTCAATAAACCATACTCATAATCTCGAATTAAAACTAAACCATTCATAACAAAATAATGTACCATCATATATATATATATATAAGCAATTTCATAAAACACCAGCGTGTACGATTTAAAACATGCTAAAAAAATCCAATAATAAAGTATGCTAATGAATGATGACTTATAATTAAACATAAATAAATAATTAATTCATTAAAATTTATAATTAAGAAATTATCATTTTGTCCTTCTAGTCTATATTTTGAAATTATCACTTTACCCCTTTATCTCAATGATTACTAATCCTTATTTAACTAATTTTAACCAACATTTATTTATTTTCTAATATTATTAATTTTCATTAACTTAAATATATTTACAAAAATGCCTACGCTAGTCTATGCTAAATCACCTCATAATTTGCATAAACTATTATTCAATTTAAAAAATAACACTAACAATTCAGATTTACTGATAAGCAAATTGGTTCTAATTAAAATAAATTTTGATCTGATCAATGAGATTTAAATCAAATAAGATCTTCTCAACCCAATTCAAATTTATTCTAGCTCAATCAAGAATATAAATTGATCTTATGTGAATTAAAATCAGTTTAGTCAAACTCTGTAACCAGATCTTGACTCACTGAATCAAATAATCAGGCTCAAATGATCTCACTAATTGGATCTTAAAGTTTCATGCAAATTAATTGAAGCCAACCCAAATGCGCTGAACGGGCTGAACCAGTTGGTTCACTGATTTCACCAGGCAAGAAGACGCACGTCTTCTTCAACCCATCGCCCAACACCCGCCCAAGATTAGCCGTAGCTGATCTGGATCCACGCTCGCTCCGACCAGGGCCGGCCTCGCCCCCGACCACGGTGGCAGCGAGCGACAGCGACGAGCGGCGGCGACTTTCAACCCGTCGGCAACGACTATTTTAGACGGTTAACACAAGGAGAACAGCCGTCCTCTTTCCCACACACCCGACGACCATAACCTACTTGGATTCCGTCAACCACCGCCCACGGCGGTGACCTCCCTTCCAGCGACAAGTCCGGCCGGCGACGATCTAAAGCACGGCGACTTAACTCATCACTCAACCAAAATGAAAGACTTAAAAGGGAAGAAGAAGAAGGTGTTACAGTTATCTTCTTCCTCCTAGCCGGCGGCCTCCTCCCACCACTTGCCATCGCCGACCATCCTTGGTCAAGGAAGGGCGGCGGCAGAAACCATCCTTGTAATACTCAAGAATAATTTCATGTTGAACGAAGAAAAATTATATCACTATCAATTAACTTTTACTTAAATTTTTGAACGAAGAAAAATGTTTCTTTGCAGAAAGATAAGGACACATCGTTATAGAGAAAAACGTCTCTCATATGGAATGGAACGGAAGAAGATAAGAATAGTTTATCTTATATGAATTAATTGGATCAGCAGATAGGCTTGAAACGTTATACGCTTCATTTCATATTTAAATCATCTCAGACATAGATATTTATAGTTGATTTATGCCTTCAAATCCTCTTGATCCATCAACACGAGATTCATTCAGGGGATGGGATCTAAATTCCTGAAAATGGAATGGACTGATCGGTAGAGGAACGAGAGAATGAACAGAATAATCCATCCTTCTTAAAGAAATAAAACAGAAATTCATTTCATCAATTAATGGTTTGTTTTGGATTAATGAATTCGTTTAATTTGATTTAGTTCTTAATGGTCACAAATTTGCTCCCCAATCTACTCATTCTTTAGCACCTCCACTATAATATTTGGTGGCTGAAAATGGAGTGAAATCTAGAGAACTAATAGGATTTTGGCCATAAATAGCTTTATTTTCTAGTGGTTTCACTGGTGGAGTGACAGTAAGCAAGCTCAATTTTTGACAAAAACAAAACCCATAAAGCTTCTCAAAAGTTTTAAGATTTCTCAAGTTTTAGTGACAACCTTAATTTGTCTATCAATTGGAGTTGAGTTCCTACATTTTCGCTAGAGTGTCCGCCATGACTCAAAACTTTAAATCTTAATTTGAAGGGATAATTTTTAGAACGCCATACAGCCTAACAATTTTTTGAAAGTATAAGTTAGCCATAAGTGTAGCATTAAGAGTCTTATTATAAGGAACAAAATAAACCACTTTTGAAAATCAATCAACCACCACCATGATTGAAACTTTGTCTCTCTGCATTTTTGGTGGTCCCACAACAAAGCCTAAGCTAACATCAAGCCAAGGAGCTTCAGCTATGAGAAAAGGGGTGTATATGCCTGTGTTTTGAGTATGACTCATGGCTATATGGCAAGTTCTACATCTCTCAACATGGCTTATGACATCTCTATCCAAAAGTTAGACCAATAAAAATTTTCTCTCCACCGATTTGTCCACCAAGCCCGTTACCATCAGCTTCCTTCAGAATTGCCTCTCTCAAAGAGCATTGAGAAATTGACAAACAGTTACTCTTGAAAAGAAAACCATCTTGTAACAAAAATTGCTTGAATGGCTTCTTTAAACATGCTTTCCATATTTTACCAAAGAACTGATCATCTTTGTACAATTCCCTCGACATGTCAAAAGCCAACCACTTTCCCTTACGTTGTGGACAGCAAGGCATACCTTCAACCCCTTCAACTCAAAGCATCTGCCACTTTATTTAGGGAGCCAGCTTTGTGTTTGATGACAAGCTATAGGCTTGAAGAAACTTAACACATGGAGCATGGCAGCTGCTTCGTTTGTATTGGCTATTAAGAGACTTCAAAGCTTTATGACCAGAGCAAAGAACAAATGGCATTGAGAGGAGGCATTTACTCCAATGATCTAAAGCTTAAATAATAGCATAAAACGTTTTATCATAGGTAAAGTACTTCCTGCAAGACTCATTCAAATTTTCACTTAAAAAAGGCAATAGATTTACTTTCTTGGCTTAGTACTGCACCAATTCCAATGTTAAAGGCATCACATTCAATTTCAAAACCTTTTAAAATTCTAGAAGAGAGAGAGAGAGAGAGAGAGGATAGAAGCATCAATGACCTTTTTTTTGATGAGTTCAAAGCTGCTTTGCACCTCCTTACTCCAATAGAAAACTTTCTGTTTCAAGCATGCGTTTATTGGAGTAACAATGGTGCTGAATCCTTTGATATATCGACAATAAAAAGATGCAAGCCTATGAAAACTCCGAATGCCATAGATGGATTTTGGTTCTGGCTAGCTTAATTAGAATGCTTCCACTTTGCTTGAATCCATCTTGATTCCTTCAGATGAAACAACATAGCCCAAGGAGATCAAGCTACCGATGAAGAACTCAGAATTCTTCAAGTTAACATATCGTTCCTAGTCTTTTAAGGTCTTGCAGATTTGATGAAGGTAATCTAGAAGCTGCTCCTTATTTCTACTGTTTACAAAAATATTATCAAAATATATAATGACAAACCTATCAATAAAAGGTTTAAAGATATGATTCATTGGTCACATAAAAATAGGAGCATTAAAGGGTCTGAAAGGCATAACCATCCATTCATAAAATCCATCTCCTATTTTAAAGGTTGTTTTCCATTTATATTTTAGCCTCACTCGACTTTAATGGTAGCCACTTCTGAAACCAATTTTTGAAAATATGCTAGCACCATGGAGCTGATCATCAAGGTGTGAGATAGGAAAGCGGTAATTAATAGTAACCTTATTTTTAGCTTTGCTATCAATACATAGACGAGCAAGAATGGTACATGGACTCTTATTTTCTCATACCAAGCCTTTAGCCATCAGTTCTTCAACTTGCTACTACAATTTTTCATGCTCCTTTGGGCTCATTCTGTAAGCCACCTTATTAGAAACTGTAACTCTATGTGTAAAGTCAATATAGTGTTAGACGACTCTCATTGAAGGAAGTCTCAATGAAATTTCTTCTGGGATAATATCTGCAAGTTCTTTGGTTGCACTATAGGGTGAGGGTTAATTTTAACTTCATTTTCTTACAATACAACAAGAACATAAACTTCTTTTTAAGTTCTAACTCCATAATTTCAAATTTGGAAAGTAAATTATTTTCCTCTACTTTTATAGGTTTGGGAATATTTTCTAACTTAGATGAATTCAAAACAATTTCCACACCATTCTTGTTAAAGATATAAGTGTTTCTATAACTATCATGCAAAGTTCTTTGAGATTGTATTGCGAAGGCCTTCCAAGAAGTAGATGACAAGCATCCAAAGATATTGCATTGCACATAACTTCATCTTGATATCATTTTTCCAATGGAAAGTTGAACAAGGCAGCATTTACTCGTCTTTATCTCTTTCTTTTTGTCAAGCCAACTAAGCTCGTATAGCTGTGAGGGATCTTCTGTCTTGAGTTGTAATATCTCCACCATGTTTGTTAATACCACATTTTCAAAGCTACCTCTATCAATAATGACATCACACACCTTACCATGGGAAGTGCATCTGGTATGGAAAATATTGGGTCAAAGCCGTCCATCATCTTCTTCTCCTTAGGCATTCAAGTTCCAACAAACATGAAGTTCTCTATAATCTACATAATTAACTTCTTCTTCTACTGTTGCAGAGTTTTTAGGGTCCTCTACATCACTTTCCTCCTCTACAACAGTGATGATCCTACGATTTGGAGAATTAGCAGTAATATGACCATATCCATGACATCTAAACCATTTGCAAGAGCTTGATTTAGAAGAATTTTGCTACTTATTTCCAGCTTCACTTTCATTTTTTCTGGGAGCCTTAGTCATGACTGATTTGGTTGATATAGAAGCCTTAGAAAAAGTAGCATTACTCTGATTGAAAGTGCTTCCTTTGGTCAGAAAATGACAACTACTTTCGTGTGCGTCTTTTTGCTGTTTCTCTACGTTTCCTGCAAGCTTGCAAATATCGTTCATTATAAGACCAATAAGGCTGCAGTTGCACTACGTTACCATTTTCTGGTTTTAATCCCCCCAAGATAACGGGCTATGGTCTGCTCCTTTGGTTCCATGACATCACACTTGATCATAAGATGGTCAAACTTGATAGTGTACTCTTCCACGAACTTATCTTTTTGTTTAAGATTTTGAAGTTGCAAACAAAGTCTTGACTGCAACTTTCTGGCAAGAATCTTCTCTTAAGTTCTCTTTTCATCTTTCCCAATTTTTGATTGGGCTTCTTGTCTCATGAGCATGCTACTTCTTGAGACTTTCCCACCGCAAACTAGCATATTTCCTTAGTTTGACAGGCACATACTTTACTTTCCGATCATCTAAAATTTCTTTAACATCAAATACTCTCTCCACAGTGTGAAGCTAATAAAGAAATTCATCAGGTTGCATTCTTCGTTCAAATATGGAATATCTACTTTCATCTCAAATCCTCTGCTATCATCATGGTTTCTTTGATTCTGATGAGGAGGTGGAGATCCATCACTCGAATCTTAGCTTGATCCTTAGTAAAAAGGATTGTAATTTTCATCCTCGTTGTTGGAAGGATCAGCATGTGAATCATGATGTTGTCGACCGCTTCTCAATGGCTTAAGGTGCTCTAATTGCTGCTAAAGTTGTTACACTTGCCTCCTTAACTCATTAATCTCCATATCTCTCAGATCATGTTCTTGTGCTCATTATTCAACATTGGCTACATGAAGATGATGGCCAGCCATGATAGCCTAAGCTCTAATACCAAAAAATTGATTTCGAGCAAAGTCACGGCAAACAAACACTAACACACGCATACACTTAAAAGAACTTAGAAAGCCAGCACACTAAGGAATGTTCTTAAGGTATGCAGGACCATAAGAACTCTCACCATTGAAGAACATCGGAGCATAGGAGTTAGGATAGAGTTTTAGAGCTGAGAACTCAATTTGCATTCCAATAGTTACTAACTAAAACTAACTTTAGCAGATGCAAGTCAAGATAATTTGAAGTCCCTCCAAGTTTAAGCGACATTTCCAAAACCATAATTTAATACATTGGGAAAAGACTCTTTTGATTAAAGCCCAATACAACTTATACTAGAGTCTTGAGACTAAAATTGCCCCAAAATAGAGTGCTGCTGAAAGATTAAGGCCTCTTAAATTCGAATCATTAATTCCAACTCCAGCTGTTGCAATACCTTTTGTTGGCTAAGAAGCACTCCCATGTCAATATTCGCTACTCCATTTTGGTAGGCATTTGATGGATGCCACCTGTTAGTTATGGCAGAGCATGTGCGTGGATGGGGTTATAAACAATTTTGGACTCCACAATATGGCTCACTCTTCCTGAATTGTACCGCAACCCAAATACTAAGGACTAGCTCTGCACAGGATGGTGCCTTAAATAGAGGGAGAGGTTTAAGGGCATGAGGTGATGATACAAGGGACTGGAAGAAGACAAAGTGGGGCTCTCAAATGGATAGGATGAAAGCTGGTTTTTTGGAGGGAGAGAGAGAAAAGAAAAAAAAAAACTGTAAAAAGGCATCCGAGAGGGACCCTTTTGTGCACCATGGCTGGTAGGGCAGCTGTCAACATCCCCTGGCTTGCAGGGTAGGCCAACTTTATTATTATTATTATTATTATTATTATTATTGCAGGATATGTGGGAGAACGGTTCTACTTGCCTCTGTGTTTAATTACCTCAAAAAAAAAAAAAAAAAAAAAAAATTCTCTACTTGTTTAAGTTTAGATCAAGATGGAGATCAGATGTACGTCACTGACTAATATGTACAAGCATGTAGTAAAGCATCCAGGCTCTTATTTGACGCTTTCCCTTGCCAAGGGAACATCACGCTCCAGCTTCTTATCCTGCAAAAGCTGAAGAATGTCTTACGAAGGCTTTCCTGACCAGCGGAACACATAGCTTACCATTTAAAAGCTGAAAATATATCTGCAAGCCTGCCCGAAGCTGAGAATCCAAATGATGTGCAACTTGAACTTAAGGTTCGTTTGATTGGTAAAAATTTATTTTAAAAGAAAAATGAAGGAAAAAATTATATGTGGAGCCTACATATACTCTCTCTTTTTTTTTTCTAAAATCTTTATTTTTTTCCTTTGAAAAAAATACCAAACAAGCACCGCGCGTAGGCTGCGAGTCTTGGTCTCTATCTAGTGAAAAATATTACAGGTGAACATGTAAAACAAAATAAAGCTCAGATACATAAATCAAGCAGCCTGATCCCACTTACACATGGTTTGCAAGGTTGACCAATCCCAAACCACAACTTGTTATTTTGCATAACACTACGGCAAAATCTTGAAAAGCACAAGTTCTATATTTTCAAAAGTTTAACTGGCCATATGCAAAATAAGCTTTAAATTGCAAGGTAATGAGATATTATTATTGCAATGCTATTAGCAATAATGGCAATTTTACCTAAGCCGCTGGAGATCCACTCCGAGAAGAACTTCAAGCTTTAATAGCGTTCAAAATAGATTCCAAGAAAAATCAAAAATTTATGGTTGAAATTAAAATTATTTAAATATTTTTTAAGTGCAAATTTTTCTAAGAAAGAAAAAGAATAGGAGTAGAGTCAAAAGGAATAGAGTAGAAGTAGAGTCGGAAATCCCTCTTCTTATGGAATCGAAAATGAGACTAAAATTATTATCCCAACAAAGGTAGAAGTCTGAGATAGAGATAGGATTGGTAAAAACCAATCTAACCCATTCCATTACCACTGCTTAGAAAGAACAAAATGGATTTAAATGGATTGGACCGTACTAATGGCTGCAACTACATTTACACGCACAAGATGACACTTAACCACATCTTCCCTCGCAATAAGAATTGACTTAGATATACACACACAAGATGACACTTAACCACATCTTTCCTCGAAATAAGCATTGAATTAGATATGCGCTAAGGAGTTCCAACTACCTGCACATGAAAAGGGAAGCCACAACAAAAGATTGGCTCATCTGGTGAGTCTGTTCTTGCTCTGGCTCGGAGGACATCGGTTGCATCATTTATGACAGCGGCTGCCAGGAGTGTGTACTCCCCAGGCACAAGAAAGTAGAGCGAGAACGCATGCTTCACCTCTTCAAGCGGTGGAACCTCCAAATAGATGTCACTGAGAACGCCTGAGGAAGAAAAACAGGTGAAACAATTCCATCTTCCAATTGCTTGTTAAGCTGCGATAAACCATTCTCTAAAACTAGCAAATTCAGGAGAGAAAAATCATTATAACAAATTGGATAAGCAAGTAAATAGATCTTCAATCATAGATGACATCGATTCTACAGCTGAGTTGCAGATTCACTGCAGAACCCAATCATAAAATTCCAAAAGCAATTTGCCTGTACCATGCAATATAGTGCACCTTTTAGGTAGCGCTAACTGGTTTAAGAGGAAAAATCATTACCAAAGAGGGCTGGTACATGTATTCTACTAAAAATAGATGCGAATATTGAAACGGAACAATGATACAAAATCCAAATGATATAATAACATAAAATTGGAAAAAAAAAAAATTTACCTGCCCATAGCACAGTTGCATTATTTCCCCCAGTGCAATTCTCCCCTGCTACGTCTCTGCATGTAATGCCAAGGCTCAATTGAATCATTTCCTTGGTGTTGTTTCGAACAATAACTTCCATATGAGTCATCTCATGAGCTGAGATAGAACCTTTGCATTTTACAACACTCCCATTAGCACACTGACTGGGAGGATCAACTGAAATACTGGACTCTTTTGCAAAACCATTGATTTCTGCTGTTGCAACATTCTTTGCCAGCCTAAAGCCAAAGGTTAGAGGGTCAGGCAGTAATATGTCCATTACTGATGCTTGCAAAGCTGGTTGAGTAGCGTCTTTGATATTCAGCTCACCCATGCTATTTCGTCCAGACTGCCATTTTACTTTAATTTTTGAGATTAAGTTATTCAACTCAGCTTTGGCACTCCTTTCAGCAATGCTAGAACAACCACTACTGCCAATAGCATCACTTGTCTGAGCATCCTTTGCAAAGAAAGAACCATCAAGAATTGGCAGCTTGAAGTGCTGCAGGGGTATTAATATCCATGCAGTGTGGTCACGATCTATCCTAGTTTTAGGGTATCCAAAGTCAGCATTTTCATGGCTAGGAATCAGCATGCCACACTCATTATTGAGATTATCCAGCTGAACAGACACATCAACCTCAAATACAACATCAGTTGGATTAGACAACTCAAGTTCAAGAAGATGCAGTTGCCAGCTTCCTCTATATGGATCAATCTTCACCATACTACCATTCCTATTCACAACTTCTTCAGTTGGAATCTTGTCAACATAAACTGGTTTAGGAAGAGCTTCACTGACACGTGCAGGAATTTCCATAGAGAGCAAGCGAGCCTTCACAAAGCGCAAGCCCTGTAAAACACATACATTTAGTGGAACAACCAAGCGCCTTACCGGGGGCACAGAATTTTCAGTATTCTTGGATCCATCAGAATGTGTCCATGGACCTGGCAGAATAGAAACTACGGTTAGGAAATGTCAACAACGAAATGACAAAAGATAATTAGTGACAGAATTGACCAAAAGATGCATTACATAGCCAACTAAAGGTAGGTCAGTGGAAAACTTTGTTCTAGCAGATGTACAGTGCTGAGAAATTTCTGATTTGAAACACATATATGAACACACAATTTATAGGATTTTATTAATTTTTCAAATAATTGGGTTTAGTTGAGGACCCCTTCTTGTCAAACATTATGATTAGTTGTTTTTTTCTTGGAACACCTAAGTTAATATTTAGGACTTAGGTTTCCACAGTTGTTAAATAATATCAATTAAACCTAATAAATAATGTAAAATTCACATTACTTCCGATATATTTTCTTCATCTTCATGTTCCTCTCATTCCGTCAAATTATCCAAGTCTGTGTCCATTATGACTAAACGTTCGCCACCTCTTGTCTCCTCTCTAAACAATCTGCAGCAAAGTAGTACAAAAAGCACGAGATGTATTGGACAAATAGTGACAATAGAACTCTACGAGAACAAAAGTTGAAAATTAGTGTCACATAATCAGCTTCCGCATATCAAAGGGTGCTATATGGTTTTGGTATTTAGGTAATCTGCTTGACTCACTTTCCAATTCTCTTATTCTTTCTTCTTCCCACTATTTCTCAACAGCTGAATAATTGCAATAAATGTCTAACAAAAACTGCAACTGATATCAGAGTTTTGTCAATCAAATGAAGGGGAATCAAGGCCTGAATGTATAGTCAAACACTTACGTCACATACCCATACCCTTTCAGGACCACTATATTTGGGCCCTACTTTGATTTGGTTCAAATATATCCCCACTCTAAAACGGGCAGATCAAAGGTCACTTTGGAGCATATATATTTCCCCCTTTTTCTTTTCTCTCATGGAAATATGTCATGCACATAAAGGCCTTTTCTTTCTGCAGTCTACTTTTCCTTCTCTCTTTTTTTCTTTTTGGCTTTTTCCCTTATATTTGCTGGTCTCATTATATTGTGCCCTTAAGATGTGATATGGTGTTGTTTTGTGTATCATTAACACATGTTTAAGGCCTAGCTGCAAGACCAGCAAACTACATCATAAAGGCCAAGTTGTTGTTGTTGTTTTGAGGGAAAAGATAAAATAACAAGTCAACAAGATAAAAAAAAAAAGCAAGAAATGCACGTTATATTCTGATTTATAACCTGCAAAAAATTAAAAATAATTATGTAGTCAGAGTAAGGTTACTACAAGAAGTAATAATCAGTTTTTTTAAGATCAATTGAGAGGAAAAAAGTGAGATAATCAAAAGATTATCAAATATCTACCAGCATAGTGAATAACCAACAAAGGGCTGCTTCCTTCTTTAGATATCCTCTGTGTACTTCCACTACTCTTGCTAGAAGTAATTTCAGAATCTACCATGCTAAGCTGCCATGCTTTTAAGGTCACTGGAAGTGTGACTTCTCCACCTGATTTCAGAGGAAGGGCCGACATCAGAGCATCATGTGCAATTGAAATAACAGAATCTTGATTTTTCCCTGATATTGCAATATGAGCTTGCTCAACTGACACAGTTCCAGCATTGGTCAGACTTATCCAAATATTGCGAATTTCACCTTCATACAGCATAGTAGCAGCATCAGCTCCTACCACACGGGAAACTACCAGCGGTAGAGGGGGCACCACAGAAATGTTTGGAATGGAAATATTTTTAAAGTTGCCAGAGCCACAGCATCTGAAAGGGTCAGAAAGAACAAGACCTTGTACTGCTCCGAGAAGCAAGTTATCAACATCCTTGAATAGGTGTTCTGTAATGACACCAAAACAATGAACAATACATCCAGAAATGGAAACTGGTCCAACTTCTGTCGGGATTCCAGACAACAAGATCACCTTAGCAGTGTTAGGCGGAAGGCTCACACTTACAGGAAAAGCATCAAAGTTCCCAGAATGAACAAAGAGATAAATACTTTCAACCGTTAAGTCAAAGTTACAGGGGTTTGCCAATTCCACCAAAACTTGAACTGGCTCCCCCACAATCCAAGTCAGCTCCTGTTTACTGCTATTGGTCGTACCACCTTTGCTGAAAGGAGTGTAAATAAAAGGTCCTGAAGGAGCTGAACCAGTCCACCATTCCTTTTTCAGTGGATTGCGCTTTATTATGTCCATTTGTGAAGAATGGATTGGAAAGGAATGCAATCTGAAAGGAATAAAAGACCAAGGAGATTTTATTCGTTGGAACATCTTACTGCAAACTTGCTACATTCCCTTAAATAAAATCTTTCACTAGCCTTTTTCATATTTTCAAACCATGCAACAAGACTGGATGGATTTCAGCACATAATCTAACATTTGAGTTGGCATGATTTTAATAAGGAGTTGGCCACAAAATTAGCACAATTGCAACTCAAAAGACAGGTAGTGACCACTATTGCTAATTTGATCATTATCAGCATGAACTAGAAAAATGATTAAATATAGTAAAAAGATCAGATATTAATTATAACCATGAGATAGCTTTACATATCAAGGATGTATTTTACCTATGCATGATGAATTTCATGATACTTACATATGTTAGCATTCACTCAGCTGCTCCATATGTAAAGATAAAACATCAAGCATCAGATATAAGATTAAATTCTCCAACACATGTCAAATAAAACAGAAAAGAAGTTTTTTGTTTATAGAGCAATGGGAAGAAGAGCAAAAAGTAAATTGGAATCTGACATCAACATATTCCAGATAAAAAAGAGCTAAGAGCAAACTTTGCTAAACAAGTTTTCAGAAAATTTGGTTGGATGAATTTAGATATGAACTACTAGGTACGGTTTCTATAGCAAAAATTGCAGTAATAAGAAACATAGAACCTTCTATGTTATACCCAGACAATAGCAAAGGAAAAAATATGGTCAGACTTACTCCAAGGATTTTCAGCAATGCATGTTTCTTAAGGCTTCATTTGGTTGCAGAATAGGGTATTGGGGGATAGCTACCACTGTTTCCTACTCCTTGTTATTCCTCAACAAAGGCACTTATGCTGTGGTTAGGTGATCACCTTGTTCGTAAGGGTGCACAAGTTTGGGTCAACCCAAGAACCAAACAGAACAGGCCTTGTTGGATTGGTTTGGTTTGGGTTCATAAAAGAATTGGGTGGGTTCAAGTTCAATTATTAGAAACCCAACTAGATCAGTTTGGGTTTGGGTTGAGGGGTTGGGTAACCTAGACCTGAATTGATCCACTTTCTGTATATATTCGTAATGCATACATTATATATATAATTGATCTATAAGAATATATCAAGTATATATTATATAATATATTGTTAATTTTTTATAGATTTTTCACTCATGATTTTGGTTAGCTATTGCTGTTTTGAATGAAGTATTGGTTTATTGTGAGGTTAACGTGTAGTATATTCTAGATTTACAGATTTTTCTGATTTTGCTATTGTAGATGGCTTTGAAATATTATATATAGCTCTTTGCAATTCAGCTCTATTATTGATTTATTGTATGAATAGAACCAATTATTTATTTACTAATTTATTTTTTAAAACAACTTTTGGGTAATTAGGAAGCCAACTGGAACCAACCTGATCTTAATTGGATTGGGTTTTGGTTGGTTTCAATATGGAATGGCTTGATTTTGATTTCAAAATTTGGAAACCAGTTGGTATTGGGTTGAAACCGAGCTAACCTCTAACACAAACCGATCCAACCCATGTGCACCCTTGTTCGGTTGTGGCACCAGTGATAATGGAAAAAGTACAAAAGCAGGAAAGAGAGGAATAACTCGCAAGACAAGTCACTGGATAGATCATACATTCATTCTAAATCTTGTGACATGTTAAGGCATTGGTTGGTACCCAATTATCCCCTACTTTATTCAGCTTTATTCCACAACCAAAACACAACCTAAGTGTAACATTTTGAGGATGATAATAAGAACATGAAACCAAGATTGATCTTGAGAAATGCGGAGATGAAAACAACTAACTGCATGTGAATAGAACTATTTAGAAGAGCACACAAAAAATGCATAATTTATCAATAACAAGAAGAGCATGAAGGTGCCTGATGAAAGGAAGGGCAGGATCAGCACAGCGTGTCCCTGGAGGAAGCCTCTCTGCAGAATTTGCCATTGAGCTTGCAAGGCCACTCTGACCAGCAGGTGTGATCAGTGGGTAAAAAGACCTAAGTAGACGAGCTGCTGCACCCCATGTAGTAAGAGGATCTCTAGCATGAACAGAAGACATTAGTATCTCTCTTAACACAACCATTTGCAGCGTGCTCCACTGAGACTCAAACAAGGAGACTACTGACTGTGGGTGCATTTTTCCACCATCACCTTGACTTGATCCAACTCCCTTTAATGAAGCAAAAGAAGACGCAGTTCAGGGCATCTCAACCTTACATAGAACATCAAGTAAAGCAATATAGGAAGATCAACTGATATCTTAAAGCATACTGTATCTTAGTTTGCCAGTCGCATAGAGATATCAACCGCTTGCACGGCAACACCTTTTTTTTTTATATAGCAATGATTTGGTGAAAGAAAGGTCTTACTCTCAGGAAGCATAATCATTATCATTGCTCTTGTCGATAACAAGAAAATTTTTGAGACTATAAAAGTTTAAACATTGCTTAGGAAAAGGTATAATAAATCAAAAAGAAGTCAAGGTGCGTGTCTTCATGTATAACTACTTAATATTACTTGTAAAACGTCAATAATGGATACAAAAATATCAAATGACAGTAGTATAAATATTATACATCAATCAAATTGCATGGTTGTTTGATCAGTAATTTTGGATGATACTAATATAGGAAAAGAGGGAATGCATAACGAATAATCAATTAATAGCAAGAAAGTATGGTGCAAGCAAGGCAGTGCACTAATTAGGCACAATCTGCCTGTCCCAATTCCAACCTTCTAGCCATCCACTCAATAGAGCCTTAGACATGAATTCTATGTAAAGTGCCTCCAATCATCCTACCAATAGCTTTTTCTTATGTCCTATAACATAGCAACACATGGACTCACAGAGATCCACATAATTGGGTGAAATCAACATACATCCAGCTGATAAAGCTTGAAAATCCAATTTTAGAATCCCATTCATGTTTGGATCAGCCTTGAAGACCAAGGGCAATACCCACAGGGGAAGATCTTTTCCAAAGGAATAATTCAGTCATTGCCACCGGACTTAAGTTGTGATCAGGAATTGCCCTCTCTCTCTTCTGCACTATTCCCCATCCCTTTACTGATCTACCCTATTCCCCATCTTCCCTAAATCTCTGTAATCTTGCTCAAACTCCTATTAGTTAATGGATCAATGGATCCAAGAGGAAAAGGTATTTTATGTCTGCTGGATATTGATTCAAACAACGCAGGTTTTGATGAATGGTTGTGGTCTTAACAGTTGGATAATTTTGGATAAATGCAAGCAAACTATTAGTTGATGTGCTCTTATTCCTCTCAACAAAAATCTTCATTCTACGGCAAGAAGGTAAATTTATTAAAGAAGATAGTGTATTCATGGAATTGAAATAGTATATGCATTAACAGTTATTGTTGTATCTTTTTTTTGAGGGAAATAATTGCTGTATTCCTGTGTTTTGACTTTCTTCATACATGGTAATGGCAAAAAGAGGGATGATTTTATCATCATGTCAATATATAGAAGAAGAAATGGACTGCCTTGCATTGTGAGAAATAGTCCAGGCTCCCTAGGCAATCCAGTCAGCTGCCTACTTGAGATCCAAAGAAGTAGTAGGTGCCTAGGTTGTTGGTTTCTAAGCATGATCTCTATCATGTGCTGCACATGCACCTGTGTCTGTGTTCTCTTTTTTCTTTTCTTTGGGTGTTGGCATTGTGGAGAGAGGTAAAAATAGAGCATTATTTCAGTAGGCAATGATGGAATCCCAGCTCTTGCATTTTATTTAAGCATAACATATGTGGAAAAGAAAACACATACAAAATGCAAAGCAAATCTTGTGAACCATCCATTCCTCCACACAGAATATTTTGCATGGTATAGATAAAGATAAAGTTCACCATCTTAGATTTCAGCAAAATAATAGCAGTTACGGTGACAAATATTTAAACTGAAATGTTTGATTCACATCAAACCAGATAGAAGTTGGCTAAAGAACAAATACATCAGGAAAAATGAGAATACAATAGCATATCATATATAACTTACATGGGGTGATGTATGTGGCCTTGGGCTGGCCCTTCTACTCTGGACACGGTAAGCATTTGATGTCATGGTCAAAACTTGCATAGCACTAATAGCTGCACAAGTATCTTCCTGTTGCAAGTACATCTGAGCAGCTTGGTGTGAGAAAAAGGCTGCTTTGCGCTGATAGCCAAGAGTTCCAAATAATCTAGCTATTTCCACATAATGTAGCAGCCACCATCAACAACTCGACCACCTCCTTAGCAAGTTCATGCCTGACAAATTTAAACACAAAACTGATAAAACATTTATCTCAGAAAACAAAAAACAAAAAAAAACACTTTTATTGTGTCTATAGATCCCTGATTTCCATGAATTAATAAAGATTAGAACAATATAAACTGCAATAAAGACAATTTCTTCAACTGACAATAAATTCATTCATAAAATTGGCCAAGACATACATGACACTCAACCCCAAAATAATGAAATCTTGATAGTATGCAAGCAAGTTCTTCTAGTGGAGTACATTGTCAAAATTAACTATAAAAAAAGTCATTCAACCAAAATAGTTACAGGAAAATTCTTCTATTCTCACATTATTTTTTAAAAAAAAAAATTAAATATCATTGCCCCTCTTATTTTTGGAGGTCCTGCTCTTACATACACTGGATAAGGCTCCTCGGTCACATAAAATGTGCCAAGATCCCCCCATAACCCAGCTTAAACATTTTATCTTCATGCTTATTATTATTATTATTTTATCAAGCAATGCAGAGTTCATTGAAAGGATGCCTGTCTGAGAAGGGCAACATGCTTACAGATAGCAATAGCAAAATAATTGCTCAAATTGGTAACGAGGAACCCAGCCATACCAACAATTCTTCTTTCCAACAAATGAAACATGTCCATTCTTAGCATATCATATCTACAACACAAATAGAATCTTTGGGTTGGATGCACAGAACAGGGTGCATAGTTTTGGACCATCGATGCATGTCCTTATCACTGCTTATTGTCCTGTATCAATGCATGTTGAAGTGGAACACATCAGCGGACACCACTTTATATCTATACAAGCTTGTATCCCACTTTCTTATTTTAACCTCTGCCTATCCTAAACAGCTCAATTTTTATTTGAAACAATCCAAAATTCTTCTGTCACTTCTTTTTGCTTTTTTTTCAAAGAATTGAAAGGCCAGATCAAAAATTCAGACATGGTTAACAACAAAAATTTAGTTCTTAAGGGATCAAATAATAGAAATAGAAATAACACATCATACATAAACTTTATATGAGATTCCAATAATATTATCAGTGCTTGAACTAAAAATACAATATGTATTGGATTTTTGAGCATAGTTATATGACCCCTTATAGATTTTATCTTAAATTTAGATGTTATAGTACTGTTAATGTGTATCTGTAGCCATATAGCATGAATTTCTGTGACAAATTACGCAGTCTATATTGAGTGAAAAAAGGAAAGGGTTAAAGTATGTTTAACACTTGAAATTACTAACTTTTTTTACCAATTAAAAAATAACTAGAATATTGTCCACATTAGGGTTTCTACATGTTTAGTATGTTCTCCATGCAAGCTTACTATGTTCTCTATTAATGCGGTACTCTACTCTTCAAATGAATCTTTATATGGAATGTGCACAAAGAATCTATACCAACATGAACTCTAAGTTGGTTTCCTACTCATTTAGCTATAAGTATTGTGAAAAAGAAAATCAGATTTTCTGCCCTCAAATACTTGCATCAACTCCAAATATGCACAGCAAGTTTCATGGATTTCAAAGCTATGAGTTTACAACCATCATGAGTATTTCAGGAGATGAAAACATTCTTAGGGCCAAACAAACTAAAGGGCTATATGCCTTTATCATCGTGATATCTTCAGCAGCACTACTGAACATTTTATCAGAATTGCACAGCTTGGTAACTCATCAGCCTGGAATACTTATCAAAATGTGGAGATGATTGAGGATCTCAGTTGCAGATGCAATCAAACCTAGCCTTTGCACCCGGAAGTCCAATCCCTTAACAGCATGTCCAAAATGGGTCAAGTTCAACAATTCGAGGTTGGTTACCTTGGAAAGGGTTCATTCTTTTCAATTATACCTATTAACAAAAATACTATAATTTGAAGTCAATTCAGAGTATTGAATGTTTATACAGAGGGGCTTCCTTGTATAGAGTTTCAAATCATTAAGAGTTGTACATGATACTAAAACATGAGGTTTCTTACACATTGTTCTCTGTAAGGGGGCAGAGAAGAAGCAGAAACTCCTCAATGAAGTAGCTATGCCAATGCACCAAGTGTAGACATACAGCGACAGGAAGGCTTTTTTGGTGATATAAAATAGATGATCCAGTGTAGACCCAATTTTCTAGGCCTTCCAAGCAACACTGCGGACCTGGACTTGCCATAGCAAGTCAATTCGGTCATAGAACTATTAAATATCTTTCACAAGGAAGACAAATTATGATCAGTACGCTCATCCTGACCATATGAAAAGAGCCAGAATCTTTTATATCAGGGGATTAAGTTCAAAAGGAAAAACGACATCCTAACTCAATACATTTAGTTGGCTCTATCTTTCAATGGTATTCGATTGTCCAAGATTCAAAAGCCATTGGTCTTTTTAATATGTGTCATCTGATCCAAGGAATATGAGGTAGGCAGCAGGTACATGTAGCAAATACATGATATGCCCAAGGGTGCAAACATGTTCAGAAAATGATGGTTCACAATAATAATGCTGCTTGGCTGCCATAGTCAATGAGCTAGAGTAATAAGCAAGGGCACTTAAAATGATTGATGCAATTTACTTAAACCCAGTATGCTTGTAACAATTGAAAATGACTTAGAATTTCATTGACAAACATGTTGGAGCAGAGCACATCTACTTAAGTATGTAAAGCAGTCTTTGCTAGGTGTGAAATGGGCTTTACATATTGAAAGCTTGGGCTTGGGTGTCAAATTTCAAGTTGCTCCAGGCCTTAATCGGTCATATGATAACGATCAATAATATTAACTAGAAACACATGTCAAAGCTAAAGAAAGCCTCATATTTAACTGATATTAAATGCCATGATTAGATTCAACTCTTCAAGTAATTTTTTTCAGCCAATAAGAACTGAAGATAGGTTTCAAATTAAGTTTACATACACTATATTACACAAGTAATTTATTATGCACTTGAGATCTAGGCTGATTGACATAGAATCAAACAGTCAGGAGCACACTGAAAGTAAAATAACAATTATATATAACTAATTTGCACATTCTTACCGGCAGATGTATCTAGCCAGCTTCAATGCAGCCTCAAGTTCAAAGCTCACTGCTGAAACTCTAGAAAAAATCAAATGAGATTACTTGTTCATGCATTGTACTGATTTCGATTAATGAAATATCAAGAAATGCATTAATATAAATAACTCTGTAGATAAACTATATGGTGTACAGAGCATGCCAGTTGATGCCAGAATTTCTTAGATCATGGTAAAGGTGAAGACACTAAATTGGTAATTCAGCTCTCAGTAACCATGTGAACAATGGCGCACTCAATGGGCAATAGCAACTTATACAGCTGTTCTTTTGTGATTTAAGATTTCAAGTATTGAGTTGTACGCAACCCTAGAGGTCAGATTGTTTGTTAAGGTCAAGCAAATATTTCCCTTGGATTTGTTTCAGTTCTCTAAATCTTCCAAATGTTTTTTTTTTTTTTTTTGACTGTATCTTCCAAATGATTTAGAAGACCGAGTATAGTACTTATACTTACTTGCATACCTTCAGTAAGCACTTAAACTTTCAGAAAAGATCCAGAAATATTGGAATTAACAAGCCAAAGCATAGAGAGGACTTCTTGATCTTCACTAGGTTTCAGAGATTGTTATTATGATGACCTTTTCTTTGTGTCTAATTTTTTATTCAATGCCAACTAAAATAACCTTGAAGGTTGGTTTTGTGATGTTAGAACACATAGCCGATCCAATAAAAACCTAAGGGTGACTTCTTTTTATGGAGGTAATGGCAAAAATCAAATTTATTTTCTAGCTTGATCAATTGGTGAGAAGATTTTGAGATAAGATATGGAGAAGTTGCATGATTGGACACCACAAGCAATATCATGGCAAACAGGTTAAGGCTATATATATCTGACCCTCTCTAGACCAGGCATGGTAGGAGCCTCGTGTATTGGCCATCCTTTAGATATAAGTGTTATAGGTGTTGACTGATAGGGTGAATAGAAAAGCAAGTACAAGAATTTAGGGTAAGGTATTTTATAAATAAAGCAAAAGGATGGCCTTAGTTATCACAATAGGATAAATATCAGCTACCTTTGTGCATTATCTTGTAAATAAGATCTCCGATAAAGCTGGATGACAGTGTAATAATGACACTTAACTTCCTCCTCTAAAACAGGGTCGTTCTGGTCCATACGATCAAGCTGCAGATAAAGAAAATCAGTATTTATAGGCACAAAACTTGAACTTTTGACTTTCCTATAAAATCAAGAGTTTGAATACAATGCCCAAATCGTAGGTCAAATGGCATTACTGGCATCTTATGCATCTAAAATTTAAGAACTTCATGGAGAGTTGCCAAGAGTAGAAGAGTCAGTTTAATATTCTACCCGAATTGATTATTGATTGAATTTGCATTTATCTTCTGAAAGAAAACCATTTATTAATATGTAGCTATGCAACCTGACAATTTTTTTGCATAGACCATACAACATGAGGTGCTTACCAGTAAGGCACAGACACTTCCCTCCAAAGCCCCTGCATGCCAAAACACATCCCCAGTCAACCTAGCAAGTTCTATTGCTGTAGAATAATGTGCATTAGCATCAACAGGTGATCCAGCCAACAAGCAATAATCCCCTATCATCTTTTGGGCACGACCAAGCCTTCTTTTTTTGGCTTTGATCACCTAGAGTTTCACCAAACAGATATAATTTTAGAAATAACTGAAGTCTTCAATGACTCAAAAGACTCCTAAGTTATTTTCAGCATCACAAGGTTTAAACATTTAAATCCTTAAAACACCTAAGGAATGAACCTCCTCAGAACTGAGACTAGATTGCAAATCTAAAGGCGTCTTCAAAATGGTCCCTGTAGATTCTGCACGAAGAACACATTTTTCAAACTCCATCAATAATTTGGCAGCAAGATCTTGCATCATTGTGAGCATGTGAAACTGCCGTGTTTCTGGATCAGACGGTGGGAACAGTGTAATGTTTTCTTTTTTGTTACCATCATCCTCTAGCTGTCTCCAGTAGCCATGAAAACATAGATACAGTAAGTCAAACAAAGAATCTGTAGGTAAATTAACTTAAAGGGGATCTTTCTGCAAATCTAGAAATAGGACAAGGACGTGGAACTAAAAATTAAGATGGATAATGTGATAGCACAAACATCTTGAAGTATGTCATATATAATACTCCCTTTTTCTAAATGCTATTTGTAAGTGGGTTCATTGTATTGCCCGCATATAGTAGGTGCATGATAAGTGTTCCACAGAAACAAGAAATGCATCAAAGAAATCAGAACCTTTAATATGCAACCAGACTTCATGTGAAACTAAATAGATCAAGATTTCAAATCTACGTTGTATAATCAATAGGATTACTGATCAGTCAAATATTTGAAAAGTTTGGTATGATAGTGGGAAAAAAAATATATCAAGGCTTAATAAGTATAAAACAGATATTCCTACTAATATGAAGTTATCAAATAACAGCAGTCTGACATTTATTAACCCAATTAGTATGATGTTGCTTGAGAACCTAATGTGATGCATATCCTTGTTAAAGAAGAAAGGTGCAAAACTTTAGCTGTGCTTTTTATATGATTATTGTTTACTCATTAAATTAATTAATACAATAAAGAAGATTCAACAAGTCTTGTCTCAATGCAATCAATTGGAAGCAGAGTTCTATGTGGTTCCTTACAATGATTGACCCGTTTTAATTCCAGTCAAACTCAATTCAGCTGACTAGTCCAGACTGGCATGCATGCACACACAGGCATACAAGCACACGCGTGTGCACATATGTACACCCTTATGGTTGGCCAGGAATTATTTTATATTTTCTATTTAACTTAATAAATTCAAGAATTTCTCTTTTCATCAAAGCAACACCAACTTCAAATTCATTAACTCATTCATTATCCTAAGCAATGGCTCATAAAGCACAATCTTGCAAAAGTCCTACTCATTTTCGCAAGAGTCTATGCTGCCATCATCTAACCCTTTGCCACAGCTGATGCTCTTGATCATTGCTGATCATCCTCATTGTTGTTGCTCTTCAATGTCCCCATCTCTTATGGTCTTCTTTCTTGACTGTCAAGCCTATATTTTATGCTACTATTGGATCAGTAGTGTTTGTTTCTCTCGCCACCATTTCCACAAGTTATTTCATCCTTCATTAACTCTCAATTTCACTACTTTGTGAACAACTTAGCTACTTCTTTACTGCTATTACTGCAGCTCAGCCTGCTTCAATTCTTATGCCTCTATAATGCTCATTCATCATTGGTAATTGCTGTACAAAAAGAGCTCCTCTACCATCAAATAAAGTTCAACTGCTAAAAATGGGCATCAAAGCAAAAGTTAATTTGAAGAGCACCTATAGATAATGTGTTCTTGGCCTGGTGCAGCCTAACAAAAGGAAAATTTTATCTACTGCATACTTGTCAAATTATTCCCGTGAATATAGTCATCGGATTTGTAAAATTGCCCTAGTCTCTCTCCATCAAAGTTTGGCATCCCAAAGAACCGTCTCTTGCCTCTTTGTTCAATGCATGATCTAAATTAACATAGGCTCGCCAATAAAGCTGAGTAACTGAAATGGAGGTTATGTTGGTTCCATGATGAAACAGCTTTGCGATATATAACTTGCTTTATGGTCCACAGGTTGTAAGAAAACCAAGTCTTCTATAGCAAATAAATTCAGCCCTTGGTGGGAAGAGAAAAATTATAGCGGGATCTGTTACCATTTGTTATGGTTATCAATTTAAAGAGAAAAAAACAACAGCATCTTTGTTTTGATAAGTTACTGAGTGGAGACTAGTTGTGTTATTATTAGGATTTGATTTGATGAATTATCCCCGAGATTGGTCTTTCGTTACATGACTTTGGCATTTGAAGTAATGATATTTTCCCCCCAACTAGCATATATACATGCAGAAATTCTAATTTCTTAAATTACCATCTTGAAGATGCAGCTTGAGTTCTCATCTTAGCAGCCAGAAGTTTCTAAGTAGGACAGGGCATCTCCTTCAAAATCTGTCCGAAACCTCACTCCTATGCTCAATTTGTGAGTGTTTCCTTACTTCAAATCCCTTCGGGAGATCCCTTTCTACACATCCATGCTCAATGTTGCTACTGGTTTAAGTGACTATGGTCCCAATGCTTCATCCCAGACTTACAAACCTGTAGTTGAACAGCATGATATTACTTAGCGTTTCAAACCTACCAAATATACTTCAAACTTAAATTAACTACATCTATTCAGAAGTTTAAGCTCTACCTTTACCACTGTTGTCCATCAATTAAAAAAATCCTAAGTTTATGATATCATTAATTTTCATTATTCCAAGACTGAATCTAACCCAACATAAACTAGGAGTTTAAACCTTAAGTACCATCCTAACCTTAATTCTTCTTTAGTATACCTAAATCAATGGTCACAATAGATCATTCATGCATCAATTTTAATATCAGAGACAAGGTTGATTCATCGTCACATTCAATGACGTGGTAAAAACTCCATTGAAAATATACAAACTAATGACAAGATGCATTGTTTTTGAAGTTGCTTAAAAAGACATCAATTTCAATGAATAGGCAACTATTTTGGTCATATGGAGCACATAAACTCCACAATGCCAAGACCAAAATTTCCCTCTTCTCACAATCTTTGCCCCAACAAGATGATTTTAACATTGGTATGGTTTGTTAAGAAATATTAATTTAATAACAAAGAAATAGTAATCTCATAACAACAAGAGCAATAAAGAGAAATCACCCTCCAGCGACCTAAGGGAGCCCAATTCATGTTCCACAGACTCAAAACAAGAACTTTAAGTCAAAACCATCTGCATTAACCACTCAAGAATACTCCCGTGTCCAAACCCACTTACATACCACGGTAACTCGACCACGATACAGAATCTATAAATTTACTGCTAGATCTAGTATTAGCCCATGGAGTGGACCACACCACATAGACAAGATTTACGTCGGCATGAATATTGAATAGATTTCTCCACAACATTGCGCCAAAAATTTCATCAGATACAGAATCCATAATCTCAACATTTTACCAGATCAAGAATCAATATTTTCAAGAATTCACTGGATCAAGAATTTAGTTATAGTAACGATAGCGTAAAGAACGGGACGATGCCCAGACCTGGGAGTCGGAAGGGCAGAAGGCGAAGCATCGCTTGGCGAGGGCGGAGGAGTAGCCCTTGCAGGTGGCGGCAAACTGCTCGGCGACGAGATCAAGATCGGGAGAGGAGGGGCAGTAGCAGAGACCAACGACAGCAAGGATCTTGCGGCATGACTGGAAGTCCTCCCAGGGGCTTGGGGACGCGCCACCGAGGATATACTTGAAGCGGAGGCAGCCCGTCTCCCAGGGCCGGCGGGCGAAGGGGCTCTTCTGGTGCTCCTTGTAGAAGGAGCTGATGGAGGAGAGGTCGATCCGGGTGTGGCAGCCGAGCAGCGCCGCGTACTCCCGGAACTGGGGGCGCGGGATCGCGCCGCCTACCGGCAGCACCGCGATCCGGACCATGGACTCCGTCTCCATGCTGACGTCCGGCTCCATTGCCGCCGCGGGATCGCCGAAAGCCGGCGGGGGAGGGCGGTGGCGGTGAGAGCGACGAGCTCCGATGGACAGCGATGGCGCGGAGTTCGTTAACTGCAGTGAAGTAACCGGGCGAAGGAAGCCACGAAATCGAGATGCAAGGGTCGATAGACGACTTGAGTTTAGTTTATTATTATTTATATTTGCGAGACAACGAAAAATTAATCGACGATTTTACCTTAAATAGCACCCACTCTTGTGAGGGGTGGTGAGGGTGTGAGACAGGGGGCTCGTGTGCGGTAAAGAAATGGGTGTCTTTTAACGGGCTTTGTTCGTGGAAGCGGCTTGCTGGGATCGGGACGGCTCGGTTGAAGATATTCCGACCGAACTAGACCGGGTTCGGTCTGAAAATTTAACCCGACCAAATTCAATAAATCTCGGCTAGCAATACTATCTTTGTGATATGTTTGTATTCAGATGCCACTTTATCTCATGGGACTAACCGTGTAAACCCCTTAGTTTTAAGAGTAAAATCATCATATGCATCAGTATATTAAACTTATATACTGACAAAGCTCATGCCAGTAGTTTATGTCTAACAATTTAACATGGCAATATACAAAATATACAAGTAGATTCTCATACTAATACCTAATGTATTAAATTCAGCCATATCGTATCCACATAATATGACTATTTTTATACTACCCTCTCGTAACTCTTCAGCCTTTTTTTTGGTACCATCGATTTAGGTTAGTAAGGAATCATACCAATACTGGCAAAACTAATACCACATATGAACAGTAAACATCAAATCAACAATCTCAACAATTCATGGCATTGGATTAAGTCACTCTTATCATCATCATATACATCAGCATACTGAAGATATATACTAATAAACTTCATGCCAATAATTCATATACAACAATCTAACATGGTGATGTATGCACGCACAAGTTGATCTCATATTAATGCCCAGCGTATTAAACTCAGACACGTCATATCCACAGATCATAGCTAGTTCTACACTAGCTTCTTGCGACTCTTCAGCTTTTTTCTGATGCCACCAATATAGGCCAAAGGAATTATACCAATATTGTCAGAACTAATGCCACGTATCAACAGTAAACATCAGATATATATTTCAGTGACTAATCCATATGCCTCCAAAATCATAACTATACCATAAACAAAATAACATTTTTCAACATATCACACTCATATATCTTAAATCAAGAACAAAACCATTTCATAACTAAAATAATATATCACAACAAATATAATAACTTCACAAATAAACTAATGTGCACAATTAAATATGCTGAGAAATCTAATAATAAATTCATGACATATACAAGCATGCAAGATATGAAACATATTACATAATAATAAATGTAGAACTTCTACATTAGATTACTAATCTAAAATAATCTCTTTAATCAAATCACCGATCACCTATAATTAATCATGAGCAATTAATTAGTTAACTAAAATTTAAAAAATTACCATTGTACCCTTCTAGCCCATATATATATATATATATATATATATATATATAATATTACCATTATATCTCTCTTACTTAGGCTTATCTAGATTAATTATGGCCTAAATGAACTTTAATGAGACCTACACTTGCTTAATTATGTCAATTGAGGCTTAATTAGATCACCAGGCAAATCAATTGAAGTTTAATTAGATTAATTAAGTCTAATTGGGTTAAACCCAACAAGAATTGGCTTGAACCTAACTTGATTAATACCAATTCAGTAATTTGTTTCACTGATTTGACTTTAAAAATGATTTATGTTCACTAATTTGGATCAAAATGGGTTCTAGATCGCTTGATTTTGCCTAATTCGAAAATCAGGTTCATTAATATATTTTTTTTTTGTTTACATCTGGTTCACAGTTTGCACCCTATTTGAATTTCTGGTTCAAAGGAATAGACTAATACAAGTTCTGATTCACTGAACTGAACCCAAGACTCGTTCTGGTTCAGTTTGGTTCGGTGATCCGCAGCAACACCAAGTCCCAGTTTAAGCTACATGGTTCAGGTCAAGCGGTTTAGCTAGGTTTCTAAATCAAAACCCGGTTTGATTCCAATTAGACCTGGTCTGATTTAATGGGTTCAGGTTTTGAATTGGGTTCTGGTTCAATGAACCGATCCCAAATTTAATTTCTGGTTCAAAGAGTTTGGGCTGGATTCAGATTGTCTGAAAGGCCTCAGTTAATTTGAATTAGGTTCTCTGATCCAAACTAGTTTGGCTGAACAAGTTTCAATCGGCTAAGTTGGTTTTAAATTCCATTAGAGAAGAAGACATGAACTCAGATTGGATTTAACGAGCTTACTGGGTTTGAGTTTGATTTGATTAAATCAATTGATTTTTATTCAGAACTAAAGGAACCGGTTCAAACTTCATCCTGTTCACAGATAGATTTAAGAAGTCAGGATGTCTTCTTCTTCTTCTTCTTCTTCTTCTTCTTCTTCTTCCCAAGATCACGATCCCATAACTGATCTTCATGAGAAGAATAAACCCTCTTTCTACATGGTCGATCAATGTTTCAAGATCACCTGCCAACCAGATTGCTGATCCAAGGCTCTATAAAAGAAAAGATCATGTGGATTGATCCCAACAATTGAAACTCTTGTTGATTCATCCATGTTCAAGCTTGGACATCTTTGCATGCGATCCCCTCTTTGGAGATCTTTCATCCATGACTTTAGGATTGTTAAGACATGATCATTGTTCGGAATTGTTCTTGCTAAAAAAAAATCATGCCAGTTTTTCTGTAAATGATGATGCATTAACATTCCTCATTTTTCCAAACAGGTGAGTACCTGAACCTTAAAAAACATAATTATATAAAAAAAAAAAAAAAGAAGAAGAAGAAAGTTATATTACTTTTGTTTCTAATTTCTAAGGATTGGAAAACCTCCTGTGTTGAGAATTTGAAGCAGCAATTACAATTACTCTTGATGGCAAATTAGACTCCTCTTGCCAAGATGATGCTCGCTCTGTCCATCCGGTCTTCAACTCATGACTTGAGAAGTTGTCTTCATGCAGCAGCGGGAATTGGAAAAAGAGGAAGCTGGCACGGCGAGACGCAGTCCCTTCAATGAGTGCTGAATGGGGTACGATATCTTCTTGGCTTTGCATGGAAGACGGTGAGATCTAAAGCGAGATCCATGCAAGTCGCAGCCGCAGTTGCGATGGTACGGCCTTCGCTGGATTTCTGAATCGAAGGCTGATATACAGCCTTCAAGAGCACACTGGATCCAGCCCTGAGCTCCAATGGCCATTCTCCCGGCCTCTGCTATATCGTATCTGCCTCAGCTCCTCTCATGGTGGTTCTATTTTCCAAACTACCAACCGGTTTTATAGGTGGTGGTGGTGATGGTTCCAAAGAAGACTTTTGTATTCTTGTTAAAAAAAAAAAAAAAAAAAAAAAATGAATGGAATCGGCTTAACCCGTAAGTTCCGTTTTGTCTGACTTTACAGCATCTGGTTGACTGGCGTTATTTTGTTCAAATTGTTGATTTTGACGGCATTTCTATTCCTCAATATTAGTTAGACCAGCCAAGTCAAGGTGACCGGTTGCCGGCTAAAAAAAACATGCTGCCGTCTCTCTCTCTCTCTCTCTCTCTCTCTCTCTCTCTCTTTTTAAAGTTATGCTTTTGGTCTTCAAATTTTCATGTAAAATTTGTTTTAATTTTTAAACTTTTAATTATTACAGTTTAGTCTCTAAAATTTTTAAAATATTATATTTCTTATGTTTTATTATAAAATTATTTAAAATTAATAAAATAACTATTATAAATATATAATTTAATCGATAGGATGATATGTTAGTTATTTTAACAATTTTAATTTATCCTAAGATGTTAGAAATTAAAGAACTAAAATAAATTAAGTGAAAGTTGGTTGAGAATCAAAAGTATATTTTTTATTTTTTATTTTTTTATCTTTACCTCTTCTTTCAAAGAAATTAAATGGAAGGAAGTCAGGCTGCCAAAATAACAAAGCTATATCTACCCACTGATTAAAATTTATCCAGTGGCAAGTGCAACCATCCCAACCGCATCCCAACCGCCCCACCACCCTTGCGTATTGACGCAATTGAACTTGCACTCTGAAACAACCATCCATGGAAACATTGAACTTGCATTGAACAAAGTGTTTGCTGAACAGTTCAGTAGTTCATTAAATCAACATGTGATGGTGAGATAGAATCAGCTAAAGTTACATTAAAGCCTCTTGGATGCCCGTGCTCTTACTAAATTTTTGGTTGGAACTCTTTTAACTTCAAATATATATGGATGAAGGATTAGACTAGCCATGCTGGAGTTTGAAGGTCGGCTTGAATCATGATCTAGCCAAATTTGAGTTCAATGATTGACTGGGCTTGGCTTGTTAATGTCAACTTTTCCCTTGACACAGCATGCGGTCAGAAACGGCAAAGCATGCAATGCTTGAACTGGTCATACATTTGATGCATCCCTGCTGCTGGTCAACGTGGTTCTCCATGCCAGGTGCTGCACGGCAGTTGACAGTCTAAAAGCACACAGCTTCGTCCATCCCGAAGATAGGCCATGTCGTGTGGCCTACGATAACCGGCTAAAATCTTCTTGTTGAGTCTCGGATAATTTCCCTTGAAGCAGCCAACCTAAGTATTTATTAATCCTGTGCCTTTTAGCTAAAATTAAGTAGAAGATCAAAAGTCATCTAAAAAGAGCTATATCATCTATGATGAGCAATTATATGGATTCTAAAACCAATAATATGTCCGAAATTAAGATCAAGGAAAGGATGGCCAGTGAACATTGTATATGTTCCTTGGGAAGTTAATTCGAAGATAGCCGATCATTTGTTCGTTTAATATTCTTTGTTGAGATCAATCTTATCATCCCTAAGTAATAGTATCGGATTGAGTAGATTATCCATAATTATTTCTAAGCTCTGGACTATACGGAGGATGAAGAAAGTGCAAGCCAAATGCAAGAAACATTGGAATCAAAATAGTTTTATTTTTTATATGGCATATAAGAAACGGGAGAAACTCAAGAATTTTATTTAAAAAAATCTTCTCTTTATATTGAGTCCTTTACAAGATTGATTCATTCTATGAGTAACCTTTTATCTCAAAAAGTCATCAAAATCCTATACAAATTTTTGTAATCTTTTTTTTTTCATTGTATCTAATTATCTTATAAGATATTTTGATTTTGATAAAACATAAGGAAAGCCTTTGTTTTCTCTCTATTTTATTAAAAAAAAGAAAAAAAAGAAAGCATCCAACGCACATTGATATTCATCCTATGGTAAGATGGTCAATCAAATTACAATCTTGGTATATAGAGCGAGAGAATATAACCTTTGATTATTGATAGCTCAAATTCAAATGCCAAAAGCTACCATTGTGAAAATATAATAGTTGAATAGCAAATCAAGTTCTCAATAACATCAAAACTTTCTAATACTCCTTTGATTATTTCGTTTGTTAATAATTGTTGTATTTATTTGAGATTATTTCGTTTGTTGATAATTGTTATATTTGTTTGAGATCAACATACTTATCATTATGTATTCTTAAAAACAAAAAAATAAAAAAAAATTATCATTTTTCATATTTTAATGAGAAAATAGCGTGCCATAGGAGGGAGCCAAAATAAATAAATAAACAAACAAACAAACCATTATATATTAAATCCACCAAACCTAGGGGCATCACTGAGGTACAAGAATATTCAAAAAGAAAAATCCAAATATCCATTTGCTGCTGCTGATTAAGACTAATTAAGACACTTCCCTTCCTTTGCATCCACGGTCCGACGCACTCCGGCGTTGGCGGAGCCTCCGGTAGGCAGCCGCGAAGCTACGATGGAAGCTCCCCACGATCGCCGGACGGGATACGACACTTTGGTATTGCAAGGGAGGTCCATAGGGAGGCCGCCGGATCGGTGCAAGGCACAGCTGCAGTTGCGGTGGTACGGTCGCCGGCGAACCTCGGCGTCGAAGGCGGCGATGCATCCCTCGAGGACGCTCTGCAGCGTGACCTTAGTTGCTGCAGCGGCCATTGGAGCACCCCTTCGTTTTCTTCTCTCCCAAACGAATAAATGTAGAAAGGAAGAGACGGTGGCGGACGATGTACGTAGGTGGTTTCGTGGGGCGTTCCAAAAGGTTGGAAGCCGTGGGTTTCGTTACTGCTCTGAAGACAAGAAAGAGCGTGCCAACGGGGCACGACGCTCGGGTTTGGTCGTCACCGTGTCGGCAAGGCACCCGAAATTCCTCAGTTTACCGCACCTCACAAGAAAGTGATCTTCCGTGTCATGCAAATTTTTTTTTTTTTTTTAATCTCTTTTTCTTGGTACTCTAAGCAAGGAATAAGTGCATTTCTATTAATTTTATACTTAAATATTATATTATTCTTATATATTTTAATTATATTTAGATTTTAGTTTAATTTAAATTTTAATTACTTAAGCAGTAAATATAAATTTAATAAATAAATGTTAAATTTATTAATATGCTTTGTAAAAAAAAAAGCTATATCAAACCCTATCAAACAGAGATGGAATTGAAAATAATTCTTCATTTTGTTCCATTGTCATCTCTAATTATTTTGAGATTTTTTGTTAAATATAAAGTATTTTTTTAGGATTTATTTGAGACAACTGTTCGAAGGAAAAGATAAAAATAACTGTTTTTCATCAATTATTTGATACAGATGTTTTTCAACGATAACAATAAATAGTTACCCAAATAGGGCTTAGATCATATTTGCATGCGCCTCATAAACACCACCGAATGAGGTTCTTTGCATTCGAAAGGCATCTCCTTATCTTACATCCCACGTAGCAAATGTGGAGTGTTATTTCAACAATTTAATTCTAATTAATCACACTAGTTTAATTCACACCCGTTTTAATTCATATATAATTAAAACTATTATCATTATTGCTGCTATCATCATAATTGGTATTATCATCATCTCCATCACTTAGACACAACACCACCAATGATCATTAGTGCTATCACTATATTAGCAATATCTTACCATCACTATCATAACAGTAGTCATCATGGTCTCCTTTATCTCCATCCTAATTATGATTGCCTCAAACACTATTATCTTACCTATTTTTTTAAAAAATAATCAACTATATTAAATATATTTATATTTTTAGAAAAAAAGATTTAGATTTATTTCTTAAGTGATGTTATTTAGCAAGGCTTAAACTCTGCTAAAGATTTTTTTTTCTAGAGTAATCCTGGATGGATGAGTCAGCATCTTAAAACTCGAAAACCTCTCTTATCATGAGGAGGGGTTTTCCATCATAATCTCAAAAACAAAAACCAAAAAAATAAAAAGCGAGTGAAAAATAAAAAAGAAATAAATTATGAACTAGCCACGTTCAATCTAACTCATAAGAAAAGAGCAATTATTGATCCAATAACTTGAAACTAACCTCAAATAATTAAGACACAAGACCTCGTAACAAAGGTTAACTCTGTGAGCACTCCTATTATTCAACGAATAAGAAGAAGAATTTAATTCACACCCGTCTCGGCTTACAACAAGCATGGTCCAAAAGACGAGAGTATAGATTGCCACACTGTCACGATACGTTGTTATTTCGTTTGAAAATTAGAAAAGTCGGCCTTCGAATTATTTTTCTGCTGCTGGTGGCAGTTGCAACGTGTCGTGCAGGACATGGAGGCCTTTGGAACTCTTAGAAGAGACCGGCACTTTCTTTGTTTTTATTTTTTTTTATTATTAATTTATTATATTATCACAATAATTGTGAACACCGATAATGACTTGTAATGATATCATAAAAAACATTATATAAAATGTCTTATGACTTCAGATTCAATAATATTACACATCAAAAATTAAAATTGCATTAACATCTAATTATTAGTTAGAACTAGTTATATGCTAGTGCATCATGCCTTTACTATCGGTTGATGAGATAAGTAAAAATTAAAATTAAAATAAAGCATTAAATAAAATTAGACATATAGTTAAAAAAAAAAATGTAAACTTTCTTAGATTTTATATAAACATTGTTTTACTATTAGTTATGGTGCATATAAAAAAGTAAAAAAATAAAAATCAAACATTAAATGAGATTAGACATCTGGCTAAAAGCTTTGGAGGTTTATTATGGCCTTTGTTTTACCTCTCTCTTGATGGCGATTAATGATTCAATATTAACTACAGGGTTTAGCTATGTTATTTTTATAATTTTTTAAAATATTAATTTATAATTCATCATTTAAAGATTTTATTGAAAAAAATTGTTATAAAACCATCATAAATACAATTTGGGATGAATGAGAAATTAACTGATGACACTTAATTCTTAAAAATTTTGAAGGTAAGTGACACTTAATTCTTAAAAGTTTCGAATGAAATTTTGAATGTCTCATACTTATTAATTTGGATTAATATAATTTGAATTAATATCCTTTAATCCCAAGCCAGTTAACCTCCCTCTATAATACCTATATAAGGAGGCTTTGTCTTCTTTGTAAAACCCGAAAGTTAATATCGGAAAAGGAAAAGAAATTTACACAAGAGCACAATCACAAGTTTCAAGTATTTTTGAGTTTTTTTTTGTGTTATCTATTTTCGTGAGTATTTTTTGGTGACAGTCGTGAGTATTTTCTGGTGATAGAGTGAAAGCATCGTTCAAGTTCACCGGAGTCGACATGGTGGTGCTCTTGTTTAACTCGATAGTCGTTATATCCTGAGAAGCAATTGCTCACATTTTCTTAAGCATCATTGATGTAGAGGGAGCAAATCTGCTTTAAGAAAAATATGATTGCATCTGCCTTGGCTTTCAATTTCTGCTTCATAATATTTTCATTCTTAAAATTGTAATCGTATTTGTTATTTTCATTTGTTCTTCTTCTCAATCTAATAACAAATTCATTCGAAGCTTTTAGTCTCTTATATCATTTTTTTATGCCCTTTTATTTCTCTTGGTTGCATTTAGGTAGGTGCCGACTGGATTCCCAACTGAAAACCTATTTCAAGTTTGGCTTAACGTTGACCCAAAACTATTCTTAAGATGGGGTCAATCCTTCCACAGGTTTCATAATGACCAAGTCTACCATGGCTCGCTTGGATGATATTAAAAATAAATCAGCCATCGGATAGGATCAAACCACTGCTTTTCCCTTTTTTTTTTCATTTAGATGTTCGGAATGGGCAAGAAACATGTGGAGAAAACTTCGAATGGGTAGAAATTTTTTCTCTGCTGAGGAAATTGCTGAGCCATGATTATTCAATCCATGATGATCGAGTTATACGCGACCAACAGAGCAAGAAGAAAGGTTCTAGCGGTTGAATGACCGCTTTATTTTTTATTTTATTTTTTTCTTCTGGTATTGAGTGCAGCAATTGAACATGAATCTTTGTAGGTATCTTGTAACCATTTGACTGAAAGAAAGCTTGGCTTCTTTTAGGAGCAAGAGAGGAGCACATCCAGGTGGCTAGCATAATTTTGATTAAACTAAAAAATAAAACCAAATTGATGCAATTCAGTTCAGTTTTTTTAACAATCAGGTTCAATTCCATTTTTTTCTATTTAATTATTCAATTTTGGATCAATTTTTTTAGAATTAAAATAGAAAAAATAATTTTCTTATATATCCTACCTATTAACCAGCCCAAGCGAGTTAACTTTAACTTAATCCAAACCCAAAACCTAAATAAGTTATCAGTTAACTTGTAAACCTAGGTCCATTTAATTATAGCATTTTCAAGTGGTAGTAAAATAAGGTTGTTCACCAAAAGCCTAAAAATTAAATTTTTTCGACCCGATCAAAAAATAAAGCTTTCAGTTCAAAAATCTTAAAAGTAGGTCATAAATATAAAAGCTTTGGTTCAAAAGCCTAAAATATAGGTCGGAAAATGAAATGCCCAACCCCCCCACCCCCACAAACCAAAAAAATACAAAAAAAAAGGCCAAACCAAATTAGCAAAATTCGGTTTTATTGATTTGATTTTTTTAAATAATTTGATTTGTTTTGATTATATATTTTAGAAAATTTGATTTGATCAATTTTATACAATTTTGAATTAAACCGACCAAATGCTTACTCCTTCAAGTAAACAAATCTCTACTTCTTTGCTCTTTCTTTCTTAAATTATATAGTGGCACTCCCAAAATGAACACCCCGATCGTTGATTAGTTGGAATGGAAGGATAGAAAGCTAGCATATAAAATTGTATGGAACACCATCTTTGGCTCAACACAACCAAAGTATTAGAGCTTAAAGATCTTTTTTTTGTGAGGCCATCCAGATGTAATGATACTCTAATTTGGATACTCTCTAATGAAGGCACCTATTTTGTCAACTTTTTTTTATAAATTTTTTAATGAGGGAGGTCCTCTAATCGTATCATAAGCCAATTTGAAAGACTATTATTCTAAAAAGAAATGATATTTGTTTAGCTAGTATTGTGCAATCATGACACTGAAGAGAAACTTGTAAAAAAAAAAAAAGATTAGCCCATTAGCTCAAATTGCTTTCTTTATAAAGAGCTAGTTGAGACTACCGCCTATCTTTTCTTCTCATATCCTTTTGCTAAGAGAATGTGAATAATATTTTATGATCAATTATGCATTCACTTGGCACTTCAGAACCTGAATCGCCTATAGACTACCTAGAGAAAAAAAAAAAAATTCCTAACTCTTGTAGGCTTGCATGGAACTAATTATTTCTCACTACTTGGTGATGCATTTGGAGGAAAAGAAACTCTATAATTTTCCCCTCTAAATCCTCATCTTTATAATCTATTCTCCAAAATATATATATATATATATATATATCTTTTCTTTTGTATCTTAGAGCTATATATCTCTAAGAAAAGGCAGAGATTGGGCCTTGTGTGCTTCCTGTTTACTGTGAAAAGAAAAATGCCATACGAATCTACCCAATTTGAATAAAATTCAGTTATATTTAAATAAGAGGGTGGCACCATCTACCACCATGTGGCTAGGACCATTCAAGTCCGATCAAGTGCATTAGAGTTCTCGCGCATGAAAGAAGCCTTGGCATGAATTTTATCAATTAGAATTTCATCGCAGTCTAATTGATAAAAACTGTAAAGGTGCCCACCATGCACGGCTCAAGCCTTGAATCCAACTCTCATTTACTCATCGGGTACATTTGGCCAGAAGAAATGAAAGAAATGCCTTCTCAATTTGGTGAGGATAAACTGGAATTAACTTCGACCGGCATTTGCCATCAGGTACGGCATTAGCAGAATTTAGGAGCCCTAAGAAGGAAGACTTCGATCAATTTAAGACTTCTAAAGACCATTCACACGTCCTATTTATGGGATAATTTTTGCTCTGAAAAATCTCTAAAGAGCAACCAAAAATTATCTAGTGCACCATCAACCTAAGTTTAGTTGTTGTAATAAATCAACCTTACCTGCAATCCCCCCCTACAAATGTACCCTACCTCCTTCTGTGAGTAATTTTTTTTTATTTTTATTTAACAACTCGAGTGAGCTGCTGCTTTAGTAGCAGTGATATTATATATATATATATATATATATATATATATATATATATATATAAAAGAGGGAACATCATTATCCTTTAATTTATGAGTTTCAATAGAGTTTGATGCAAGAAAATCTACTCAAGGCCCTGGCACAACTATAACCTCATGGGATATAAACCTTTATGATATAAGTTTTGTATCATAGACTATTGTGCATATTTTGATCGCTGTTACATGTTTCATTTCAGATATAAACAGCTATCTTCAATCAATGATTCATACATGATCGACATTTAACAAATTCTTCTCTATTTCTTAATTATATCACAGTCATCAATATTAAAAATAAAATATATGGTAGTAATTTAAATATGTATAATATTTTATGGTACAAAGCTTGAACAACAGAGGATCCGTACCTAGCTTAGCATGCTCAAACTAGTGAGCCATTATGGAGGCCAATGACATGTTTAAGGACGGGGCAGCTTAAAATTAGAGGCCTGAGACATCAGAAAAACAGAGAGAATAGGACAGTTCACAAAACCCTGAACAAATGCAGCCCAGAAGCATCAGTTTGGACGAGGAAAGAGAGCTCAGCAGGGAGTGCAGAGTCCAGGAGAATTTCTTCATTTGTTCCTCTTCTGGCGAGCCAACCAGCAAGTTGGTTTGCTTGTCTACCAGCACGACTGGCTTTGAAGGAAGGCAGTCGTGATCCAATGAATAATCGTGAGAGCGTCTCCTTCCACCCAAAGCTTAAGCTTATAGCAGTGAAGAGCCATCGTTATACACGTAGCCCTCGTCGAAGACTCGAGGCATGGCAGCAGAAATGCAAATTTTTCACCACGCGGAACTTGACGACCCAGCCCATACAAATGGGCCCGTCCACTCCAGTGGCATCCTTAATCCTCAACACCGACATCGCTCACAGGTATCATTCCAATGTCATCCACAATTACGCATGGTCGGTAAGTCCCATGCCCTTCTTTGTTTTTGTTTTTTCTGTCCATCTTTTCCCTCTGGCAAGTTACCATCATCGATGAGGTCTAAAGTTAGCTTGTGTCCTCGGCAACCCATTGTTCTTGGCGGCAAGCTTTGCTAAATTCTAGTGCGGAATTCCCCAGACGAAGCCTAGGAAGTTTGGGTGCATACTTTGTCACGCCTTGCTCTCTATTTCGGCTATAAATATGGCCGCAAGTGCGGCTGTGGAAGCCAGTCGAACCAAAACAATAAAGAGCTCCGGGGGCGGCGCTGCACTGAGGAAGACGATGGCCACTGGAGCTGGCGGACCGCTCCGGTGCGTCTTCGATGGTTGCATCGCCGCCTCAGACTTGGAAATCCGACGAAGGCCCTACCATCGCAACTGCGGTTGTGCATTGCACGCCGCTCGAGGTTGCTCCAAGGCCTCGCATTGCAATAAGCGGATCTCCTATCCGGTTCGACGGCCGCCGGCCGGCAGAAGACTGAATCTAGTATCAGTAACAAACTCTGACCTCTCTTCTCCTGCGCCATCTCGTACGGCCACCTTCAATATTATCGACGGGAACTTCGCAGGACCGTGGACGACGGCGGAGGACTTGTTTGGAGGGAGACATACAAGGAGTTAGGCTTCAAGTTGTCTTAGTTGCCTGCATGATGAGCGCTATTGTTTCCCTCACTGCAATTTGCGAGTCAAACATTTGATGTTGCATTTGCTTATGATTATCTCCTCCATGAATTTATCCTGTTCCAATTTTACGTCATAATATTTCTCCCTTTAGTTTTTGGATTGATGTTGCTCCCATGTGTTGTTAGAAGAAAACAAGCCACCCAATCTACTATCATCTCAAAACGTGGGTCAGTAAAACCCAAGCAGCTAGCAAAGATAGAGCGCAATTATGCTTGAATCAGAACAGAACATGTCCTAATCTGAACAGTTTTGTCCATGTCCTTTCGAATTAGAAAGGATAAAAAAAAAAAAAAAAAAAAAGCTAAACCGATCATTAATTTTCACAGCAAATTGAAGTTCCGTTGCTGATCAATCACAAAGCATTTGATTTACAATATAAATTTTCTTTAATTTCTAATCCTTCTTATTATATATGCATATTTATATTATTATATACAAAATAACTATATACAATATAAAGATAATAATATGTGATAAAAAATAACTGCATGATAAAAATAATTATATATAATAAAAAAATAATTTTTTTAAAAAATTAATATGATAAACTGAGTATTATGTAGTTGATTAATAAGAATTAAATAATTAATTTTTTTTATTCAAATCAGTGCCCACTAATATTGAGACTAAAAGGATTTAAAAGAAATTCAAGACACCATTGTATCATGAGACGGTTTATTATACTTAAAAAATAAACTTTAGGAAAAAGTGATTTATATTTTCAGTTACTACTTGGATGGATTTAGCTCTAAGTTTGTAGAGATAAGCATTTTTCTGTCTCCATTTCTATAGATAATTTTCAAAGTGTTGTTCTACATAAAAAAAAATTTCGAAACTATATGATTAAACCAGCAAATGTTGTGGGGCTGACCTTAACGACGACTCGAGTAAAAAAATATATAATTGGATTGCACTTGCCTCCTTTTTGCATCTCAAAAAGAGGGATGAATTTCTGCCGTCTAGATAGTGGGGGTGTGTGTATTTATTTATTTATTTATTTATTTGCCGACAATGTTGTCATTGGAGTTATATTGACTTCAACCATTGATGCATATCGACTAAAATTTGTAAAAATTAATTACCGTTTTATAATTTATAAATTAAATATCTAAACGTTGGCTTGATTTGCCTCCATAATCCTACGTAGAGATCACAGCCATCCATTTTTATTACCCGTCCTTTTATTATTTTTATTACCCGTCCATTTTTATTCTGAAAGCTCCAATCTAAAACCCTAACCCCCCTCACATACTTCCGACGCTTCTCTTCTTCCTCATCTTCCCCTTCTCCTCCGCTGCCGCCGGCGGACTCCGATGGCAACGGCGGCGCCGGCGATAACGAAGACTCTCCTCCTCCGCCCCTTTCCTCCTTATTCAGCGACATCAAGGAGCGGCTCAAGTCTCCACCCACTCCTCCCCGCCGGATCCCCACTGACCCTCCTCCGCCGCGTCCTCCTCTTTCCTCCCCCAAACCCGCCCCCACCGCCTCCTTTGAGGAGATCCGCAAGGGCTTAGCTTCATTCCGCCGATCCGGCGGAAGCCCTCGGCCGCCCTCCGGCGAGCGCTTCCCGTCGTCTCCACCCGCCGTTTCCTCCGAGAAGCTCTTCAAGAACAACGTCCTCAACAAGAGCGGCGGCGGCGGCGGCGGCGAATTTGGCAAAGAGGAGGCGGCCGAGAAGGGCGCAAGAGTCTCCTTTGGCTCCATCATAGAGGGTTTGCGGCAGTTCAATGCCTCCCTGAGAGACCGGACCGGGCCCCGCGCCTTCGACCTCAAAGCGTTTCAGGATAGCTTGAGAACCTGGCGGGGGAGATCGAGAAGGGACCGAAGAAGGGGGAGGGCGAGGGGGAGCCGAAGGCTAAAAATAAATAAATAAATAAATAAATTTGAACACGGATGGTTAAAATATTCCATGCATGGTAATTCTAGCATGTTGACTTTTTAAAGATAAATTGATATGTAATTTCGATGTCATCGTAATTAATGGAATGATATTTAGGTCCATTCTTGTGTTGATTTTGGAGTTCTTCAATGAGTTGATAGCATGCAGATTGGATTGAGGAAGTCAAGAAGTGCTCATTCTCGTTTGAATACGAGAAAGGATGATTTTCCTTATAGTATATTATAGTATATCAGTGGATAGAAGGTAGAATGATGCCCATACTCACCATTAGATATTCAACCTTCTAGTTTTATCGCCAAGATTACTGATCCATATTCCTGACATTCTAAAGCCTCTACCATTGTTAACCACTTAACCATCAGTATCCGAGAAAACAAATCCTCTACAGCTTCAAATATCAAGTCGCCTTTTTGTCCATGCTTGATAATATTCCCTCTAAATGTTATTCTAAGTGAAGTTTCTATCACCCCCTAATGTTAATCTATAGTTAGTCTGCAATAATCCCACTATAAGTTTTTTATTTCTATGAGTGCTAATTTTATCTGGCTTAAATGATAATTTTGGTATTGTAATACCTTTTCTTCCTCCAATCTATCAATGTTGCTAATCCAAATTTCATAATGGATAAAGATAATAGTCAATGTTTACCAAGGGGCAAACTTGATACTTTGTGGAAGATAATAAATTCTTAATAATCAGTATTATCAGAAATAAATTCAGAGATATGGAAAAAGCTAATGTGCTATGGGAGTCGTAACTTGGTCATGTACCTTATAATTTTGGGCAGGTCAGAGGGGCCCGCACAGAGTCTAGGTTCGTTCAGAATTATTTGCAGTGTCCTTGAATCTGGCAGTAGTTAGCTATGGGGATGCACACCATTTGCTTGAGCTGCAACGATTATTGCTCGGCTCCTCGTTCAGTCCAAGGTCATAGATAAGTCCCTTTGATGATGTTCATCAGTATAGGCACCAATTACAGGTTTTAATGAAGTCTAATTTAAATATATTTAATTGTTCAGTTTACAGCATTAGGCTTATCAGACTAATAATTCATCTAGGCCTGTAATTGTTTGTTGATGCTGTGATTTGTCACTTTGGAACGAGGATTTTATCAGACATGCTGTATGGTTTTGAGAATTTCGTTTTCATTTTGCAGTGGCACAACTCATTACCAAAATTAAGCATCTATCAGCTGTTTTACGTAGCAAGGTAATTGAAAACTCTTTATGATTTTCGTTCTGTTAGTTTTTGGTGCATCTATAAAGGTTATACCAAGTATGTGATACCTCAAATTTAGTTTCACATTAGATGGAAGAAAAATGTGCTATGTGCTTATAACTCAAGTCGACTCGTTACCCATTAACCTTTATTCGAGTTTTTAAGCCACGTGGTTTCGGTTCGCTAACGAAGTTTATTAGGCTAACAAGTGGGCTTGGGGCATTATAAATGGTATCAGAGCTGATCCGAATGTACGAAAGTTGGTGGGCATAAGGAAAGGGCTACACATGGGGCGGTAGCAGAGTTCCGCCATGGCGTGGAGCCACCCTTGCAGCACTAATGATCCGATTAAGGATAGATTCTGACTAGCTTGTCATAAGGTGGAGAGATTATGATACTCCAAATTTAGTTCAATATTGGATGGAAAGAAATGTGCTATGTGCTTATAACTCAAGTCTACTCGCTACCCATTAACTTTTACTCGAGTTTGGATCCAAACATGGAAGTGGTTTGATAGCCATTTCAATGGGGTAGAACAGGTATTGATTGTTTTTAATAATGATAAGATAATTACTTATCGCTCGTTGAATATTATTCAACGAACTCTTCTTTTAGCTTTCTTGGAGCCTTCGACGGAGGATGCCATATCTAGAACGCGATGATCATCGAACTACGCAGCTAAAACAGCGTTAATAACTTAGCTGTTGTAGTATTAATTAGCAGAGAAAGTCTCAAAGGAGTACTTGGCTTCAACTTTAGCTCTAAATGTGTAACTCGATTTCAAGTATGTTGTAAAAAATATTGCTCTGTAATACGAAGAAAGAGGACACAGTTAGGGATTACCATAATCACGGGAGTCAATTTCTCCATGACAGAATCTTAAAGCGGCACGTAAGGTATGGGGCGATGGGATGAAGCCGAAACTTGTGCTTTCGTATTGGACATATGGATGTTGCTCACACCGTAGCAAGTCATTGAAACAAATTTATGTAACGTAGCTAGCTCAAGTTCTTTATATTCTCGCGCAGGTGGAAAGTACTTTCCTTTCTAATGTCTAAAAGAAGAGTTTTGCTATGGTATTTTTTAATTTTTTTAAATATTAAAAATATTAATTAATCAATCTTATTATTATTATTTTTTTAAAAAGGATGGAGATGTATTATTGGCAACTGCTTCCAATTAGTTGTATGTGTAGCTAGTGGGTTAAAAAAAAAAGTCAAACTTTGGAGCAATATTTGACAAGTTGGGATATGCCATGTTCCATAATGGTCGAGATAGGTTGGAGGAGGGCAAGGTGATGATGACTTTGGCCTTCATCAAGGTTTGCATTGGTAAATAAAATTTATATAATTATTTTAAAATAAAGAAGTGGCATGTAATTTTATTTATTTTTATTTCAATAGATTTTAAGTAGAACTCATAGGTTGTATTATATCTTCTTTCAGAAAAAAAGAAAGCCAGCATGTGGAAGTCCTCCTTCATGTTCCAATTCAGCTTTTTTTTATTATTATTTTCTTTCTTTTATTCGGTTCTTATATCATGAAAGAGAATGGAAAGCTGAATCAAAGAAAAATGGAAGCCAAACAAATTAGGAATGATGCTAATCTAATGGTGATCGATTTAATAAGTCATAAAAGTTCAATGACTAAAGCATCATTTATTATATTAATAATTTTGATTTGATCATACTTTTTTAAAAAAATTAAAGGAGCACTATAAAACATTAAAAGAAGCTATCTTCTTCTCAAACTTTGTCGGGATAGCTCAAGAAAAGTAAACACAAGCTTGAAGATGGCCCTCCGTTAATAGCGCTCATGTAAAAAGATAAATGGTACTATAATCTTTAGTTTTTGTTGATTAACCATATAATACCTGATTTAATATAGTAATTCTTTTTATTATATAATAATTATGTATAATTTTATGTTTATTTTATGTAATAAAAGAATAACTACATTAAAATAGCACATGATGAACTAACAGTTCATCGATAAGAATTAAATGTCATTGTCCGGCCATTTGGCCGGATCCACCCCGAGGCTCCACTCGTTTAGAATCTTCCATGTTCTCCAATCATCGCCAGCAGTCCCAAACTGCTATTTGTTTGTTTCTTTGTTTTTTGTTTTTTGTTTTTTTTTGTTTTTGTTTTTAAATCTTTTTTGATGAGTCACCAAACTATTGTTTTTGTTTTTAAACCTTTTTGATGAGTCACCAAACTTAGAGCGTGGCCCTTGGCATGATTATTTCGAGGCCATAAAAGCATTGCCGTACCAAAATGTAGCAAAAGGAGCGTCCAACGCGTGCCTTCTCCCTGTACCAAGCGTGCACCTTGTCTTCCCAAAGTTCTGGTCCAGAGCATTGACCCTAGCCCTCCAAAACAAAGGCACCGACTACCTCCACGTGGTTAGGCTTTCCATTTCATTCCTCCCTCTCCTTCAAGAAATATTCTTTTTAGCCTTCGAATGCTCTCAGCGTCGACTTCGAAGCTTTCGCGTGCGAAGTAGGTGCTTGACAAGGGGAGGCTGCGAATTTGGCTCCATCTTGTCTTCAAGAAAAGATGGCAAAGACTTCTCAGTGGGCACTCCCACCAACCTGTCCCTCTCCCGCGGTGGTGTCGTTCTTCCCACCAAACCCGTCGCAGACCCCGTGTGAGGCCCACGCTAATCGTGAATCCACCGCTCGCAAACCGCGTCATTTGAATGACGAAGAGGTACGTGCATGGCAGGCACGCTAGGATACTCGCAGTGGAAGATGAAGAGCTCCGACACTGCACGAAGTCTTCCATCCTCATGCCTCCTCCTTATCTACCCAGCTGAAGGGTGGTAGCAGACCAATCCCTCGGACAGGGATCTAGACTTCTGCCGCCGATACGTCGTATACTGGTAGGGGATCTAGAATTGTACCTATAACTAAAACGAACTACAGCCTAGACGCTAGTCTCCTGCATATATCTTCTCCCCATATACTACAAAGATGCTGGCATTCAATGAAAAGTTCTCTTCCTTCATAATGAAAAACTTGCTCCAATTTTTCATTTTAGAGTAAAATCCTGTTCCTATTGCATTTCACCCCTTATATTTTCCCTTGCACCCAACATTCGAAAGGCAAGTCGTTTCAGATTGGCATCACCACCAAGTTAACTTGTTGTCCATGTATGCTTGGATTGTTTGACCGAGGAGTTCAGCATTTTTGATCGTTGTGAAGGTGATGGTGTGGGCTGGGATGGATTGACTGTTACTGTCCCCTTCCTCTCAACCATGATGGATGTTTTGATTCGTTGCCATGGAGTGGAGGTGGTTGAGATAGTGGTGGTGGTTGGGTGGTGGAATCCCATTGCTTCACCTCCCTTGTTTAACCCACACTAGTTTTGTGGTCCCAACTTCTTCCAACAATATCCCGTCAATCAATGCAATGTAATAACGTACAAAGGAGACACAGTTGGTTTTTTTTTGGGTGTTTTGGATTTTTCCTTTGGTACCCAAGATTCGTTACCCAGAGTACACTCCTCTCATTACAGGAGGGCTCAGAATGGAATCGTAGCGAGCCCCACAGTCGACGGAGGCGCATGAAGGAGGTAAAGAAGGAGAACGAAGAAAGGAGCTTCTGGCGCTCCTAAAGTTTGTAAAAAACTTTGAATTTTGTGAATCACTGTAATGCTGTCATTGGCTCTGACCGGTTCATCCACTGAGCTGGTGAAGTGAATCCATCCGTCCCTCCGTCACCCTTTGCATGGTTTACGGTAATCTTATATCTTTTTATACTATTTTACTTTGGCAAAGAAGACAGCCTCGTTCACTTATTCATTTATTCATTGGTTCATTCATTTATTTTGGTGGGTCTGTTTTGGTAAGATACTACTGATTGGTTTGTGGGATCGCTAAGAGATAAGATCACCAAAAATTAAGAGGTATTTGTTAGGGACATTGAAGGATCATATTCCATCTTATTGTATGACCTTTTCTTTAAAAAAGAATTAAAAAAACATAAGTTTGCATAGTTATAATTATTAAAATTATTGTACTAAACATGAATCTTAGTCATCTATTTTATTAGGGTTCATCTTTGGTGCTTTTATAATATATTTTTTTGAAAATCAAATTTAAATCTAGTTCATCCAATGCACCATACAGCGTCCTGATATCTGTTTATTTTACCCTTGCTATCCTTAGCTTTCCCAAAAATTATGACACCAGACCAAAAACAAATAAAAGAATCATAGCAAAAGCTATTATTACCATGCACATGTATGCATATAAATATTTGTAAAAGAATATTAGAATTATTTAAAAAGAAAGATGAAAAGTTACATTGCAAGATAATGAGTTATAGTATGGGAAGATGAAAAATAAGGAGTTATAGAATGCGAAGATGAAAATTGCTTGAATGATGAAGAGTTGCACGGAAAAATGAAGAGATGCATGAAAAGATTAAGTAGAAGAGGAGAAAATCTTGAAAATTTGGATAACCATGCAGAGCACTCTAAGAAACGCTTCATTAGTGTAGCCAAAAAGTGTAGAAAATATCTATAACTCTCTCCGATATATATATATATATAGAGGAGATTCACTTTGTGAAAGCAATCAAGAAGTGAGATGCTTACTCAGTGTTATAGTATTTTCAAATAAGCCCTTTGTATTCTTTGCTTGTTAAAATAAAAGTTGAGTGTTCTTAGCTTTTTCTATTATTCTTCTTATTTCCTTCTCTTAATCTTTCTATTACGATTTGGGATGTGTAATCTAATATGCCTAACTATACTTGAAAGTGGTCTTCCTCTCTCTAATATAATTATAATTACGTATAATTCATTTGAATTTAAGTTTTGCTGAACAAATCTATTGATTCTTGATTTTGTGATGATGAATAATAGTAATATATAATCTGTTAACAATAAGCATAAGATAACTGGGAAAACCTGGGCTTTCAAAATTTTTAGCCAACCAATTCTAATAAGCTTTTCCTTTTTGATTTGTTGCATTTGCATAAGTTTAATAAGATTTTTCATGATGCAGTAGGAATATCTACTGTCAGATCTGCCAATCTTTGACCCTTAGATGAAAATTTTTTTTGATAGACTTGGTCTATCACGTAAGATGTAGACTTGATCTAGCATAAAGGATGTAAATCAAGGCAACCAATGAGCACTACGTCAGCAATTTTTAAGTTTGAATTTTGATGGTTTACCATTTAGTCAAGTTTTGATCAAACACTTGATCAATTTAACCAAAGTTAAAATTAAGTTTTAACATAGTTTGATAAAAATTATTGACATGATATTCATTAATTGATCTGATTTACATCATTTCTATCTAAAAATCTCTTCTCGTGCCTGAGTGAAGGGCACCTGATTACAAGAGCTAGGCGTTTTATTTGGAACAACATCTTCCTGACCATGGCAAGCAGGTGGCTTTATTGTCGTCACGCATCTTTAGGTTTGAACGAGTCGGCCGCTAACCAAAGTTTGGTGCCTCCTTCAGCCGACCAGGAGTTTGACTGTTTTTAATAACAGCAGGAAGTATTTGATATTAGTCAACCAACTTTTCTTTTTGGCTTGTTTCAGCAAAAGATGCAACTGCTAACAAGAGTGATTTCGTGGGGGGATATTCTATCCAGATTATTGGAAAAAAAAGAAAACCATATCAAGCGAACAACACCTTTCGGTTGTCAACACCACTAGGAAAGGATTAATTATTTTTCACTCGGTAAATAGTAAATTTTACCAAAATTACATAATAAATCATATGAGGAGATATAATTGCAAGATTGCACCTCTCACGTTGACGTCTTTCCTCTTTAAATTCCAACGCATTGCATGAAAAATTAGACCTTTCAAGTCAAATTATCTTTGGATACTAATCTACTGGGTAGATAGATATACCATTGCATAAATCGCAAAAAAAAAGGAACAGAATACTTTAAACAAAGAAATAAGTTATCCAACTTATCTCTTTTGCTGCTGTTTACATGCTACCTTCTTATTTCTTAACACCAAACTTACCTTCAAACCATACGGCGTCAAGACATAGCAAGGACGAACTTATCTAAGACTTCATTGCACATGCAGCGGCTCTCTTGTTCTCACTCGCCGTTGTTATGAAGGAGTCCTTGCCATTAACTTGTTCATGCTTGAGAGAAGCCATCTCTTCTTTGAACTTGGCCATGGCAGCTCTAGGAAGGCAGACCAGAACCCGAAGGCCACCCTTCATTGATGGATCCAGTCTGAAAGGTGGCAAGAACATGCATAAATCCACATAACCGAACATGTCCCATGGCACCGGCAGTACGTTCACTGAATGCTTCCACCCAAAGTCTGCCTCCATGAGGCTCAAGTGCCTCCAGTCCGTCAGAAACATCGTCGCCCCAGTAGCTTGCAGCTTCTTTGGTTCTCTAATCATCTCGAGAGACCCCAAAAGCGACTCCAGATACTCAACTTTGGCAGTACCTTTTTTACTCTCCTTGATCAGCCATGCAACCTTAGAGAGCGGCCCTTCGCATAGTTCCCTTCCATTCAACGCCAGGGTAGAGCCAACAAAAGCATTGCCATAGTAACCCTCTGAGAGTGGAGGGTCCAACACATCCCTCATCCCTATGGTAACTGAGAACTCTGTCATCCCATCTAGGTTCATGTCCATGGCCTTGAACCTGGCCCTCCAAACAAAGGCACCAAGTACCTCTAAGGTGGTTAGGCTCTCCTTCATTTCCCCGCACCCACTCTCCTTCAGCAAGTCATCTTTTAGCCTTCGAATGCTCTCGGCATTGACATCGAAGCTCTCATGCGCGAGATCAGTGCTGGGCAAGTAAGGGGAGGTTGCCATGGCTCCATATTCCAGGAATGGTGGTGAGAGCCCGTCCACGGCCACTCCCACCAACCTCTCCCTCTCCCACACCGGCTTCACCGAGGGCTCGCTCTTCCCGCCTGCGAGCTCGGCCACCGCCCGAAAGAACTGAGCAGAGCCGAACCCATCACAGATCGCGTGCGTGAGGCCCATGCTGACCGTAAATCCACCACATGCAAACCTCGTCACTTGGATCATGAGAGGGTGCACGCCGTGCACGCTGGGGGATTCGTGATGGAAGACAAAGAGCTTGACCGTGTCGACGTCAACGCCATTGAAGTAGTCGAGCGATTCGAGCGTGCAGTTGGCGGTGGCCGACGAGAAAGGCGCGCCTTCTCCGGTGCAAGCGACGCGGAGTTTTCCATCATCATGCCTCTTCATTCTCCCAGCTAAGGGGTAGTAGTAGACCAATGCCTTGGAAAGGCCTTCTTGGATCACTGAAGCTGGGTCCGGTTGCTTGGAGTCACCACTATCGCAATCCTCGGTTGCGCGATAGACTTGGATAGTGTGACAGAGGAGTTCGATATTTGGATTGTTGTCAAGGGTGGAGAGGGAGAGGAGGGGTGATGGTGTGGGTTGGGATGGCTTGACCATTAAAATCTCCTTCCTCTCAATCATGATTGGTTCTTTGAGCTTGGCAGCCATGGGATGGGGGTGGTTGAGAATGTGGTGGTGGTAGCGGGAGTGAACTTCTCAGCTCTGGAGGAATCCCATTGCCTCACATGGTGATTAAATATAGGAGGAGAGTTGAGTTCTGGGACCAGGGTAAAGGTTTAATCCACTAGTTTTATGGTCCCGAGTCCTTACCTACAGCATGGTTGCAAAAGCCTTTGTTCATTCATTTTTCTTTTTCTTTTCTTTTTTTTTATTGTTGTTGTTGTTGTTGCCCTTTTTTTTTTTAAAGAGAAAGTAAGGAAAGAGACTTCTTCCACTAATATTATTTAATCAGAAGAGTAGTCATAAAAAGCATTTGCAAAGAAGATGAAGGAAGAAGAGAAAATACTGCACTACAAGCAGATCTATGTGCTGTTGTTGTTGTCTTGTAAGAAAAGTTCATTCATTCATTGCTGGTTCGTTTGGGTAAGAATACTATAGGCGGGTAAGAATACTGTAGTCACGTTTAATGTCAGTTTAATGTCATTGCCGTCTTTTTTTTTTTTTTCTTGTTTTATAAGAAATTTGCATCCATTTCATTGCATGCCAGTTTAATGTCTGACCACATCTCTCTTAAAAAAAAAAGAAAAAGAAAAAGAAAAAGAAAAAGAAAATATCTAACTATAATAATTCAACATTACATAGCACACAACGATAGTCACTGATCATTGTGTATCTTACATTGATCTTCGTAGCAATGCATCATATTCCCATGTTCTTAAAGTTGAGCAAGAAAAGTATTAGGGGTTTTGAAGGATGGTTACATCTAGTCACATAGCCTATTTAAAAAAGAACTTGGAACTTTATTTTGCCTAGTTATTATTTAGTATTTGGTTTCATTCATTTCTATAATTTTTTTTTTTTTTTTTTGGGCTAATAATGTTAGTTGTTGAATTCTTGGTATTGTCATGATTGAATGATAAGCAACAAGATAATATGGAAATTTCAGCCATCCCACTCCCAAAAGATTTTCCTCTTTAATTCGAAGGCTTCCAAAGTTGCAATGCCACGTCGCTTTAATTCGAAGGCTTGCAAAGTAGAAATACCACATGGCTAATGGGAAGGTGGCTATTGGTAACCACCAATGCGTTGTGGTTAGGGAGCACTACGAGTAGATAAGATTTTCTTTTCGTTTTCACCACCAGCACCACGGAGTGGTATGCATGGTTTGATCCCTTAGCTCTGGCTGTCCGGTTCTGGTTACCAACCTTGACCAATCAAGACATTTGCGAGTGCTCTAGTTAAAGGTAACAATTCTTCAATGGAAGGAAACCATGTTCGATGTTAGGTGTAAATAGTTCAGATCCTGGGAAAGCTAAGAGGTAAGGGTATCTAAATCAAAGCATAGGGGCAAGTTTCCTTGCTCTTTCCAAGGGAAGACTTTTCTTTTGCCCCCATTATCCACCACTACGATCTTAACAGCTGGGATGTTCCACCTCTGTGAGAAATATTTTGGAGGCACTGCACGCCTGCATGGCCTCAAGGCAGGCGGCACAGTCAAGGGTTGGTGGCAACTGTTGTTAACCAGAATTGCTAACAAAATTTAGCTTGATTCACTTAGCTCTAATATCAAGTTCTATCCCAATATTATGACAATAGCATGAACTGAATTCAACCAAACTGATCTATACCAATTGGTACTAATCCGAATCATTAGATATTATTCAAAGCTATTCAATATCAATCCATACCATTCGTTATCGAATGATTAAAAGTAAAAAAAAAAAAAAAAAAAAACATTGTGCATATAATATCATATTGATTTCTATTATATCAAATTGATAATATACCAACACAGATCTCATTTTTAATTTTATTGCCTCATTTTTATTATTTATAAAATATATTTTTTTATTTTTTACTTTTTTTTTTTTCAACTTGGCCAACGAAACTATCTAACCTGGCTGCTGCTCACCGGAATGAAAGCAGAGTAACAGCTAACATAAGTCATGAACAAGTTGGTATGTTTTTAAGAAACCATAAAAATTTATATTGTCAAAAAGTGGGTAAACGTGTTACTTTCGGATCCTTTTCCTCAGATTGTTAGCAAGCAAAGAAAGCTAGTCATTTTTTTTATCTTATCTTATTATATTTTTTTTTGATAGCTATAGGTAAAGCACCACCAAAGTTTGTTAATAAAACGAGTATTTTTATTGAGTCTACCACAATAATATATCAGGCCTTGCTCCTTTGCAAAAGAGGACATGGTCATGTATGCTACTTCTCGTAATATAAGCATAGCTGAGGTCTTGCTAAATCTATATTTGATTTATCATAGTTGGCATCTACCATAACATAATTTTTTGTCTTAATGTCAATGCTAAGATTATCAAAGTTTTACAACTAATCTTCTACTAACCAGCGTACTAGCCCATGTAATGCATATTGTGTAATGAATGACAAATATATCACCCCATTTTCATGATAAAATGATCATAAATACATCAATCCCATGCCTCACTTTCCTTATCTATATCAAAAATTTTGAACTCGTCGTCTCTCTCTTAGACCTTCTACTATATCAACCCCAATCCCAATCCATGTTGTAATTTATTCTGGACATTATAAATTGATGCTTTCATAAAACTTTTTAGTAAGCTTTTTAGAAGCTGGCTACTTCCGTACTCATTGGAAGTTCCATTCTTAAAAAACTCTAACATGATCGTGCCATAGTTTTAATTACGCAATACATAATGTTTCAAAGCCCCATCATTGAAAGATTCTCTATGGTTTCACAATTTTATGACGGACATTAATGAAATATGCAAAATATTTGATAAGGTTCCATGAATTTAAAAAAAAAAAAATCAAACATAAATGATAAAAAAAAGGAATAAGCTCGCATCATGATAGTGAATTGTTGTAGCATAAGCTGAGTGAAAAATAATGCATCCTACATCAAGTTTCACGAGAGATCTTCTACAAGAGAAGTAATGGAAAGAATTCGGTATAATTCGGTATCCAAACATGCTACTCTTGTCACTAAAATGAGATAAGATTGACCTTTTTTCTGCAGAAGAAAGAGAGAAAATTATCACTAGAATTAAGAAAAGGCAAAAGGTTGTCCAATTTGTGACCCTCAAGTGTTGGCAAATTAATAATAAACTAGGTAAATAGACATAAGCAATGTGAGTTTTGGATCATATATCTCCAAATATTTGGATCAGTAATTTGCTTTGGATTGGCTTTTCCTTCCTTTCTCTCTTTAAAAAAATAATTTAAAAAAGTTTACACGTAGGCAAAGTCAATAGTTGAAAAATTTATAGTCCATTAGTTCTATGCTGGCATTAATAAGCTTATCCCATTGCTAACTCCTGATTAATTAGCCAGACTTTATACAGAAAACTTATGCCAAGCATGGGTATGTAGATGAAGTAGCAACAAGGTGACACCATTAAGAAGATGTTTGAAGTTAAAGGCATCAAATTCTTACCGTAATTTTTTATTTTGAAAAACAAGAAGTCTAGAAATTAAAGATTAACATTCTTCTTCTTATCTTATATTTTCAAATTCAGGTGCATATAAGATCTCTGGAAAAAACTTATCATAGCCAATTTATCAAAGAATTTGTATAAAAATATTCACTTCCAACAGCTCAAAAACCTAAAAGAAAAGGGATGTCCGTATATAGACGTGACTAATAGAGACAGTAGGCTCCATATGGTGCTAGTTGCAAAAGAAATCAAAGATTGAAGGGGGAAGAGCTTGCTTAAATCTTCAGTAATCACAGAGAGGAAGCTCCCTATCTGACAATAGACCCATTGACTTCCAGCGCACCTGTCACACCTGTCACACTTTGGCAATCAACTTGTGAAGATATCTCACAGAATGGGAGTTGTTCATGGATGATATATCCAAATTCATGGCCACTATAACTTTTTAAAAGAAAAAAAAAATAAAAAATCCGTAAAACAGGAGATTAAAAGACTGATATCTCTTAGGTTCAAATACAATAGCATGCTGGCCAGGATTTTAATTGAAACCGGAGCTATAGCAATCAGGGGCCTGGGTGGATGGTCATTAACAACTTTATAAAAGTTGAGATTTTGACAGCCTAGCAGCCTCCTGCGAATGCCATGGCTGGATGATGCTAAAGATAAAGAGACTGAAGGACGATGGTCCATCAGCAACGTTAGATACAAGCATCCAAGAATTAGTAAGTTAGTAACGATGGTTTAGTTGGTTGTCCTTTTTTTTTTTTTTTTTTTTTGACTGAAGTCCAAGTTGGTTGCCATGCTGCTGTTGCTTGAAGCGGTTTGATGTCCTGTGACGTTAACTCTCTTTTGAGCAGTAGTTTTCATTCTATGGGACTGGAGAAGAAGTGACATAATTGGCCAACAATGAACGCAACTTTGGCCATTGAGCAATAGCTGCTCAGTTCTCTGTTACAACAACTACATTAATTCTAAACTACCTTAATTCTAAACTAAGTTAAGATTGGTTATGTAATTCCTTTTTCTTCGGTCGTTCTACTCACTTTTATGCCAAATTTTTAGTAAAATATAAAGATTTTAAATTTAGCTATTTGATTTCCTTCCATAAGAAAAACGTTAAGGCCGGTTGACAGCCACAACCACAGTCCTAGTGCCCCTTGAATGGCCACCTATCCAGCAAATAACTAAAAACAACAATCAAGTCGAAGACGGGATTGGATCTAAGGGATGACTTTAAAAATCATCAACTTAAATCTAACTTATTTCTTAAATATGTTAAGATTTCAAATCTAAACTTAATATATTTAATAAACAGGTTACTCAACTTAACTTGCTTAACTTATTTAATAAATATATTATAATGGATCAAGTTGACACCTGAACTTATTAAGATCTATTAAATAGTAATATAAAACATATAAGTGCCTTTCCATTATAAATTATAAATCGATCAAACCTGAATCAACTCGGCTCGACTAGTTATTCGAACGAATTAAAGATATATGATCTAAACTTGACCCACTTAATATACGGATCAAGGCGGATCAATCTGTTTACAATCTAAACTTGTTTAATCCAAATCCTAATCCTAATCTATTTTTTGTAGGTTAGATATGGATCGGATAAAGATGCGGGATCTTATATTGCCGCCCCTACGAATGACTGCCACATAATGCCAGGGATTCACCTGGGCGTTGAGTGGCAATCAGCGGTGGCCCTTGAAAAAAAGAATGAGTTGAGCATGAGTTGAGCTTAATAGGCCAAGTTGGTGACAACCTCACAAACAAAGCCTTGCTTCAGCCAGCAAGCCTGAGAATGGGTGCTGCAGCCCAATTGTAGTCTAATGGGCCCCAAGGGTGGAATAAGTTTAATTCCTGCCAACCGGGTTCAAGCGAGCAGGAATAGCAGACGGTACTTTTACTCTGAACCTTAAACGAAGAACGACCTAAAGTTGGTGGAACAAAGTCATCTTCGATGCTTTGGGATTTCGTATTGCTTCGTTGAAGCACCAGGCCTGGAATAGCCACGGCCCATATACAGCGCCCATGAGTTCTCTCAGATCAATGGCAGGTGGCCAGCATAAGAAGAGGAGAAAAAGGAGGATTTTTTTGAGAGATCTAACACATGTGACGTGCATGCAAGGGGAGTGCAAATATATTAATTGATTTATTATGTGCATCTTCTCGACATTCTTCATCTTTACTGCTATATTTTTATCTGATATCGGCTGCTGTTGTTGCCAGGTTTAACTTAAAAACATGTAATAATACGTTAAGAATGCAGCGTTCTTAAAATGTTAGGACAAAAAAACTATATTTTCATTAAAAAGAAAAATTTTTCAATCTCTATGAAACCTGTTCTATGGAAAATCAAGCATTATGATTCATTTATATTTGTGCGTGTAAAATGAATAGGTGGTAAAATGCAAGAATAAATTAGAATTGTGTCCACCTCTAATAATCCTGGTCGGGTTGGACTGGACCAGGCCCGGCCTTTAAATGGATATCTAGGCTGAGAAATTCTTTGGGCTTCGAGCCCAAATTTTAGCTTTGGCTCGTGCGCTCTCGGTCCCGCCCGTGCTTCTCCGATAAATGCAACAAGACACGAACATTCAAATGGCCAAAATACAAATTTTACTAAAAAAAAAATAAAGAACTACAATTCTGGTTCATATTTATAGCTTTCTATCTACCAAAATTTTTAGCCAATCTGCATGCATGTTACTTTTGGGTACATGTATTGCATTTGTTTTCCATTCATTAGGCAAGAGTGACCTTAAATCACTGATGATTCTTATATTACGATGGTTTAATCTTTAGTGATTTAAATTTATCATATTTTGTATGAAATATCTCAGTAATTAAAAATTTTAATAATTTAAAATCATTATGTTTGGTATAAAGCATTTTGAATCATTAATTATGAAATACTTAAATTATCTCTGACTAGCTATTTTTTCTTGACTTAGAAAAAAATAACAATCCTTAATTATAATACCATAGTATCATGATAATTATATTATATTATTATATCATAATTATATTATATATTTTTAATATTATAATTATTATAATATTATTTATTATAATAATAATATAATTTTATACTATTTATATTATATTAAATATAAAAATAATATCAAGTTTTTTTTAATATGGATGAGGAGCATTTTGATTCTAAATCTCAAGTCAAGAACGTTGTTCGGGCTAATCTTAGGTATAAGATCACCAAGTTAGGTGTTGATTTTAGAAGTATAGATAATCCAATATTACTACCGCGTAAGATTATTAAGGTATAATCAAATATGATGATCCTATCTTCTTCGCTTAAATTATTGGGGATTCTGAATGAAACATTCTATGCCAAATGCCTCCTTAAATGTTTGACAAGAATTAAAGTATTTCTACTTATGGGATTGATTGATCATAAGATTTACAAACCTTCATTGAAGTCAAGGTTAGGGTGAGAGAAACACCATGTATGATAAATTACGTGCACATAAATCAATGTCAAATATCGTCCCTACAATCCATCTTTGGATGGAAAAATTCATGTTAATTTTAGCCTATTCAGCAAGCAGGGTGCAAGCCCTGCAATATTTTGAAATATTATAAAAGATTGAGCCAAAATATTCGATGGATAGACCGCATCAATCCCCTTAAATATAGTGAACATAATATTAGAGTTTCATTATTTAAAGCCACATGAAAAATAGGTTGGAGAAGCAAAAAAAATACACTTTTGACTTTGAAAAAGGCCACAACCGTGTAATGGATTATTGATAAGGGCGTAACCAAGAGTCTCTCTAAAAATCTTATACAAAATCAAGAGTAATTTTATGCAGACTTAAGAAAGATTTAAAGAGGAGGAGGGCAATTAAATTCAAGGGGGCTCAAGTCTTTTATCTTAACAACCATTTATGTTAGTGTTATAAATTTCAGTGTTGTGGGGGCCTGGCTAAGACCCTTGGATCTCAAGGGATCTATCTACAAGTTTTTCTTGCATGCTCGGTACTTGGTGGATATATCAAGATTATTTTTCCCAATAAAGTTGTGAGGTATAGTTAATATATTAAGATAATTTTTCTGGCAACATGGTATGGCAATTGGTTGATGACAAAAGTACAAGTTTAAAAATAAAATAAAAAAAATATGAATTTTTTTTTTTTAGGTAATTGAATTTCAATCCTATCGATTTGTTATATCATTTCTTTATATCTTTAAACTTTATTTTATTTATAATATCTTTTATATACAGTAAAAAATATCATAGAAAAAAAGATATAGTTATTAAAATTAATAATAATAATTATAATAAGATAAAATTACGTTTGCGGCGAAAGTACACCAAACCTTTAACCATGATCGCTCCCTTGCCATCCTCCCCCGAGATTACTACCATTATTCCTTAAACTTTCCGCCTTTAACCTTTGAGAGGTGACACGATTCTTATTCCTTTCCTTATCACGGCGTGTTAGAAGCGTGGGCGCAGCAGCGCCTTCTTTGTATCTGTCTTCTGGCTAGCGCCGGCCGAACCAAAGTTTCTTAGCTGGAGTCCAATGACGACCGACAATCCCCTGAACCCGGTCCATTCCTTCCCCAATTGAAATTCCAGGTTCACACCGAACCGTCGCCGGTCCTGAACCCGGGATCTTCTCCTCTGGTCGACTATTCTTTCCGCCATTGAACCGCCGGATGTGGTCAGACCGGAACTTGTACGGTTCACCTGAAACACAAAAAAGGGAACCGCCAAGGGAATGGGGGTACTATCGGAATTCCACGCGCTAAGGCCTCCAAACCTCGACCCGCAGAGCGATATATAAAACCCTACCTTCTGACTCCTCCGTGACTCGCATTTCTCCGATCTCGGACACGCCCCTAAATCTCGCCCTCCGCCATCGCCGAGAGCTCCGAGAGGGGGGGGCTCGGTCTCTCTCGCGGCCAAAGGTCAGTTCTTTTCGACTTTTTGGTTCCCTCTTTTTGTCCTTTAGTCCGTTTCTCTACAGTTTTGTTTCCAATTTCTTGTTTCTTTTCATAGAATTTGTGCTTCCGTGCAAAAGTTTTATACTGCTGTAGATCTGTGAATCCTTCGTACCACACACTAGGATCTGCGCTTTCTTTATCGATTTCTGATCTAATCTCCTTCCAGATCTGGGGGAGAATGGGTTTCGCGGCGATATCCGAGGCCCAGATGGGATTCTTCTCGAGATTTAGGCTCTGGATCTTGTTTTCCTTGCTCTTTTTCCTATCCGGAGAAGGGTTTTACCTCCCCGGGAGCTACCCCCACAAGTATATTGTGGGAGACCCCCTATCGGTGAAGGTGAACTCTCTCACCTCCATCGACACGGAGATCCCCTTCAGCTACTACAGCCTCCCCTTCTGCCAGCCCCAGGAAGGCATCAAGGACAGCGCCGAGAACCTCGGCGAGCTCCTCATGGGCGACCGCATCGAGAACTCCCCCTATCGCTTCAAGATGTTCACGAACGAGTCCGACATTCTCCTCTGCCGAACCGATCCTTTGTCCACCCAAGATTTCAACCTCCTCAAGAAGAGGATTGATGAGATGTATCAGGTCAATTTGATTCTTGATAACCTCCCGGCGATCCGGTACACCAAGAAAGACGATTACTTCCTCCGGTGGACTGGGTACCCGGTCGGGGTTCGGTCCGGCAACGCCTACTATGTGTTCAATCACCTAAAGTTCACGGTTTTGGTACACAAGTACGAGGAGACCAATGTGGCGAAGGTGATGGGCACTGGGGATGCCTCTGATGCGATCCCCACCTTGGGCAAGGCTGGTTCCGGCTCGCCTGGGTGGATGGTCGTGGGGTTCGAGGTCGTTCCTTGTAGTTTCCAGCACGATTCGGAGTCCATCAAGAATCTAAAGATGTACGACAAGTACCCGGCAAAGATTCCATGCGATTCCACTGCAGTGGCCATGGCCATTAAGGAAAACCAGCCCGTTGTTTTCACCTATGAGGTCTCGTTCGTGGAGAGCGATATCAAGTGGCCATCTCGATGGGATGCTTACTTGAAGATGGAGGGAGCTAAGGTTCACTGGTTCTCAATCCTGAATTCGCTCATGGTGATCGCCTTCCTTGCTGGAATTGTTCTTGTTATCTTCTTGAGAACCGTCCGGAGGGATTTGACCCGATATGAAGAGCTTGATAAGGAGGCACAGGCGCAGATGAACGAGGAGCTCTCAGGATGGAAGCTCGTAGTAGGGGATGTTTTCCGGGCACCGAGCCATCCACAGCTGCTCTGTGTGATGGTGGGAGATGGAGTTCAGATTCTCGGTATGGCAGTGGTGACCATCTTGTTCGCTGCCCTTGGGTTCATGTCCCCTGCTTCTCGGGGAACTCTTGTCACTGGTATGCTGTTCTTCTACTTGGTCCTTGGAATCGCTGCTGGGTATGCTGCTGTTAGGATTTGGAAGACCATCAGATGTGGGGATCATTCCGGATGGGTTTCAGTCTCTTGGCGTGTTGCTTGCTTCTTTCCCGGTATAGCCTTCTTGATCCTGACCATGCTAAATTTCCTCTTGTGGGGGAGCCGTAGCACAGGGGCCATTCCTATCTCTTTGTTCATTGTGCTTCTCTTGCTTTGGTTCTGCATCTCGGTCCCTCTTACGCTTGTGGGCGGATACTTCGGTGCCAAGGCTCCCCATGTTGAATACCCTGTGAGGACCAATCAGATCCCAAGAGAGATTCCTCCGCAAAAATACCCATCATGGTTGCTGGTTCTTGGAGCTGGGACCCTGCCATTTGGCACCCTTTTCATTGAGCTCTTCTTCATTATGTCTAGCATTTGGATGGGCCGTGTCTACTATGTCTTCGGCTTTCTCTTTATTGTGTTGATTCTCCTTGTGGTTGTGTGTGCCGAGGTTTCCTTGGTCCTCACTTACATGCATCTATGCGTGGAGGATTGGAAATGGTGGTGGAAATCCTTCTTCTCATCGGGATCAGTGGCTATATATATCTTCTTGTACTCGGTGAACTATCTCGTGTTTGATCTCAAGAGTTTAAGTGGGCCTGTATCTGCCACTCTCTACCTTGGGTACTCACTCTTCATGGTCATTGCTATCATGCTTGCGACCGGCACCATTGGATTCATTTCTTCGTTCTGGTTCGTGCATTATCTCTTCTCTTCGGTGAAACTAGATTGAAGACCCACTTCCACTGTTCCACAACAAGGTTGCTTTCTCACTCCAAGAGCATAACCGGAGACATGATGAAAAATGAAAATAATACTCAACTTATGAACAATGATCTCTGTTTCTATCATCTCAGTTTCTGTCATCTTCATGCGGATGCGGCTGTGACTGTACCCCAAAAAAAAAAAAAAAAAAAAAAAAAGAAAAATTGGTCTTTGGATTCCTTTTTTTTTTTTTTTTTTTTGAGCTTAGCTTTCATTTGCCTTCATTATGGACGCTTGGTAAGATGTAATAGGATGTACTTGCTGAGCTTCTTTCCCTCTGTAATTCTAGTCTTCTCGCTAGTGCGCTTAATGTTGAGTGACAATCTGGAAATATTTGTTTCATAGATTTCTTTTTTATCGGTTTGCACTAATACATGAATGAGAAATTTATAGGTTGTGACGCAACAGTGACAATTGATGATGGGTTTTTGTTTTTTCAGTTTATTTGTTTGTTTGCAAATGTGATTCAGTCTCTAAAGAAGCTTGCATGGAATACGGATTCAAAAACGTGTTCTTGCTAATTCTTCTACAGTTTAGATAAGGACTCGTTCACAGTTTGACACAATTCAAAAGGCATGAGATGTGTTCATATCGGGACACATAGATGATTAATATTTACTCTTTTGAAGGCTCTTGTATTACTTCCAACCTCTGTTACTTCCGGAGGGAGTACTGTTTTAATTCTAATATCAAATATAAGGATAGGAAGCTTCATTGCTCCCAGGTAAATGTTGTGTATCTTAGAGAAGGTGCAGGCTAGTACGGAGGCTTTTAATAAGCACCTTACAGGAACTAAGCTAAGTTGCGTTCATCCTTTGCCTCATGCTTTTTCTCAGGATTAGGAGTTTTTATGGATTTTATGAGCTAAGGTAGAGTAATGATGTATCAACAAAGTCAGACCGAATTTATATCGTGATTTTGCATGCATACGGGCAAGCATAAATGTATCACATACCTACATAAAATCCATAACATACAAAATTATGAATTTCTAGTTGTAATAGAATTTTTAAATATTTTAACTTGTCTTCTTTTCATATTAAATGCCCTTTTTTATCTGGATCCACAGAAAAAAAAAATCGTGTTTCAAATATCTAATTATTGAATTAGAGAATTGAAAAAAATAGCAATTTCGGGAGTGAAAATGCCAAACCGTGGCTCCAAGCCTCTATGGGGCTTGGGTTGATGCCAGCTATCTTCTGTGGTACATTAATTTTTTTTATATGGGGATCGTGTGCATCTTTTATTAAAGGTTGAGCACATCTTCCATCAAACTTTATTTTTCTACATATGTCTTTTGGTCATGAGGTGAAGCACTGATTAAACTTTTCATTGTAGTTGGCCAGATCTTGAGCTACAGGAAATCCTATAATAAGAATTGAGTACATATTAAAGCCTTTTTTAAGAGATGAGGAGGTCATATACGTTGATCCTTACTGTTCGTTCGTTAGATTTGAATATGATTTGATAAATCCAAGCTTCAAGAGATGGTGGTGTGACCTATAGAGGAATCATCAGTCATTCAATAATTGAGTCATGATGTTTCTTTTTTCTTGTACGAAGAAGTATTGTGAATTAATTTAGGTGAGACGGAGCTCGGATTCTTTTTTATTATATTCGATGTTCTAGGCTTATATCAGGTCCAAGTGTGATGCCTGTAGCCGTAAGCGGTAATAGATTTAGACTACGCTGGTGGAATGCGTGGGTGACCATTTAAATTTTGTACACGTATTTGCAAGACACCCAAAATGGCCTGGAAAACAACAAGATAACATATCGAAAATTTCAATTGAGGTGGTTAACTCTAGAAAGAGAGCCTTTTTATTACATGATTGAATAATTTAATCTAAACTATAATTTGATGCTATCTGCCTTACTTTATTTTTCTCGGACTTTGTGTCCTACCTAATTTTGTAATTAGCTCACCTAACTTGCTTTGTCCTACGTGTTTGGTCTAATATTGGCAAGTTGGTATAGAGTCCTGAAGTCAACGTTCATATGGCTTAGAATTCTATAAAGTTGACATGTCAAAAGATTATAAATATTAATCCGGCTGCGTCTGAGTTTTCTTTCCATAAGGAAATGCCACGGACGTTTCCTCACGAGGAGAGAGATGAACACGGGCAAAATACATTCATGCAGCGTGAGACCATTTAAGAAGTACTTAAAACATCCTTCAAACATACTTTGGTTATTGGGCAAAATACCCTAAATAAACCATAGAGTTGTGTGTATCTGGGCTACCTTTATGTAGCAGGACATGAACTCAATATCGATATGAAAGTTTAGGGTACTCAATAACTTAACAAAATAACTACTAATCAACTTTGACTATGATTTACGCCCATCATCATAAGGGCATATCGATATGGGCCCTCTCTAAGAACTAGCCCGGAGCGGTAACTCTCAGCATGAAATTGAAAGGAATACTGCAAGTGCTTTCAGTACAACTCCTGATATTATCGATAGGTATACCTTTATCTCTATTAATGAGGATCTTTTGTTACTATTGTTGGAATCGGCTTCTGAATATGCTAGAGCTTATATCGGCCATTATGGATCACGAGCTGAATTGAGCTGGATTGATTAAAAGGAAAGGATCTTTATAAATTGAGAGAATGAATAGGCTTGACCAATTGTCATTAGAAGGAAAAAAAGAAAGTTGAATAGGAATTCCCAGATTGTTGGAATCTTTATTGAGAGGAATGAGAGGATATGCGAAAGTTGCTAGCTGATAAAATTGACAAGAAAAATAATGAAAAGAGCTGATTAAAGAATGCCTTGGCCATTTCGTAGCTCCACCATTTAAGGCAAAGGAAACCCTAGCCATTGAGTATTTATCTCAGGCCATTGGCATCATACACTCTACTAAAATAAATTTTATAAAAAACTAATCATGTATGATCTTAATTGGCGTTTCATCTATAACCACAAGTCATCTCCATATTTTGCTACATACGTGAGTTAGGTTCTTTAAGGCCTATTGGAGCTCTCTTCAATTACTTATAGCTAGATCAACCAGTTTCGGATCAAATAGGAAGAACTAGAATCTTTTACATCTAGAAAGCGTCTATATCTAATGGCTTACGCTGTTGTTCCCATTTACTTGCCGACACATTGCGTGAAAGGTGCGCTGTTAAAGTGAGTCTTTATTGCACTCTGGTTGTTCGCATTAGATTTTCTTTATTGCACTCTGCAATGAATTTTTCTTTCACCTCTTCCTCCTAAAAATAAAAGAAGAAGAAGAGAAGAAGAAGAAGAAGAAGAAGTATGGTTCAGTGATTCGACCGAAAATGCTGTACTCACACACAAGACTACTTTGCTTGTAGGGAGTTTACTTCATTAGTACAAAGGAAAAAACTTTGTTTCAGTGAACAAAAGATGCTCAACTCCGCACAACATAGGGTTGACATACTTTTAGAAAGAACATAGAATAATAAAAGATCCAATATGTAAGACACGATGATTATTAGAAATTCATGAATTATAGAGAGATGTTGTAATATACTCTTTCCCATAACTTCTCATTCTAGACTAACTCATTGAAATGCAAATAAGGATCAGAAATGTGATCAATACCGTAAAGAATAATAAAAGACTCTCTATACCCATATACAAATGGATGTTTTTATAAGAAAGCCATTAAAGGCTTTCTACAAATTGAGATCTGACTGTAGAAGGAATTTCCTGGACAAATATAGAGTAACAATATTTTGTAAATTTCCACTGAATAACATTTTCCATCAAAGCCAGCAATGCAATGCCTTCTTAAAATAGAGGAGTAAGAGAAAATTAGGCGAGGAAAAAGCTAATGCATGCCGTAAAGTGAAAAGTTTAATTGTGGCAAACTTTTAAAATACATATTTGAGATTCAGTAGATAGGTCCTTAAAGATATAGGGAGCATATATTAGATCTTGAGATTTGTATTGTAACAAGTTGTGAAATGCAACAAAATCTAAGTAGTTTTAATGGTTTCATAAGCTTCTTATCGTGGATGGCGCAAAAAAAAAAAAAAAAAAAAAAAAAAAAGAAGAAACTGCTGTTAATCCACAATCGTCAGGCTATCATGATTGTTACATAATACAAATAATAATGATGGTTACATAATTTAATGTAATGTTAATTTGAATAAGGAAAATACATGTGAGAGAAGAATAGTTCATTATTAATAAAAAATTATGGAGCAAATAATGTTATGAGCTTTTTGTTACTTGACTTTTATCTTTTGTTTTCTATTGTCTTTGATTTACCGTGCCTTCAAGTAAAATATTTACATGGAACTGATTGATTATAGAGTGATCATGCTTTAAATATCTCCAACTCCCTTAATGTATTAAAGATGGAGTGTGTAGATCCAGTATTTAGGCCTTGTCTAATAGAGTTGTGGCAATGGAGCTTCTGATAGCACAGTTTTTAGCAGCAAAATTTTTATAAAAAGCTTATTATTATTTGATAACCATATTTTTAAAGTATTTTATTTGTTTGATAGTCAAACTAAGAAAGTGTTTTCAAAATGAATAATAATAATAGATATTATATAGTATTTTTAACTATCTTTGCATTATCAAATCTATTATTATATATTATTCTTAAATTATAAATTATTATAACAACTTATCATACAAAGATATCATTATTATAATATTATAACAATAATAATATAATATTTTTATTTTTATTTAATAATTATATTATAATATTTTATTGGAATGTATATCATAGCATTATCTACATAATTACATGATATTTGTAACAACATTTTCATTCAACATTTATTATAATATAATATAATGTAATGATTAAATTGTTTGTTAATATGTTATTATGATAATATAATAAAAATATTTTTATATAATACATGTTATATTATATTATTATAATTATATTTTATTAAAAGTGATTAGTCTTATAGTTTGAAAATGTGATATGTTTTTCAATTAGGGATGGACAATGGAAATAAAAAAATTCGATCTCCATAAAGAATTAGTCCCATGAGAATGGGTTTGAATAAATTAAATGGGGATGGAAAACTTTCAAAAATCTGTCAAATTCAAATTTAGAGATGGTTTCATATTCAAATTCAGAGATAGAAATCTAATCTCCATCTCTGAATTCATCTCTGAAATTTAATTAAATAATATATAAAATAATATAGAGATTTTGACTTTGTACCCATGCTGCTATGTTTGAATCTTGAGCGTTACAAAAATCTAGGAGGTTTATATTTGATAATTTTATTTTGTAGACTTTCAATTAAAAGACTTTCTAATGGCTTATTTTGGTCATGTCTCTTACGCTTACGCTTACATTGAAAGTTTTAAGATTAATATAATTTTTTTAATAATTTTATTTTTTTTATATAATAATATATTCTTGATAAAATAATTTATAAGAAAATCATAAGTATATAACAATTTTATTGTTTATATATGATTTCATTAATCCTATAAGTGTTTTCTTTTATTTAAAAAAAATAAAGATTAGAAATTTCCTATAAAGATGTGAAAAATCAATCCGCATTGAAATTGAGGTGGGGTTGAGAAGGAAGAGTAAGGTTAGAAAATATACCTTCTATTTGTTACCATATCCAAGATGTGAGAAAGTACTTTGGATAGAAGTTTCGAATTAAAGCTTTTGTCAAAATTATTTTTAAACTTCCAAATAAAAGCTCTCCGGGAGGAAGTTATTCCAAAGATTTCATCACACACCTTCTTATCTCACAGGGTTGCTCTGTGTGGACCTAGACCTCAAAGCACTTTTGGCTCCCCATGAAAGGTTCCCTAATGGAGCTCTATAATCAAGAAGCTAACGAATACATGGGGAAGACTACCAACGGAGGGGGAGAATAAAAATAGCAATAGAAACAAAAAAAATAATAATAATAGAACTAAAGTACTCATGCCAATATAAAATAAGGTATATTTTTTTTTAAAAAAAAATCCTATACCTCATGGTTTAAAAGGCACTTGAGTCCTGGAAGCCACGCTCTGGATAAATGCAGCAGATATTCCACGCTACAATCACCCTCAAATTTCAGAGATAGTTGCCAGCATACAAGAACATATTAAAGCAGTGTCACCTGAGCGTTGCTTCTATGGATCTGAAGCTGGAGAGGACTATGTGGAGGAGAGAGAGTGCTCATCTCTCTCTCTCTCTCTCTCTGATCTTTCTCTCTCTAAAGCAGTGCTACCTGAGCGTTGCTTCTAAAGGTGGAGAGGACTATGTCGAGGAGAGAGAGTGCTCTCTCTCTCTTTCTCTCTCTCTCTCTCTCTCTCTCTCTGATCTTTCTCTCTCTCTTTAAACGTCCACAGAACGAGTGCAGCAGACGCACACAGCGCGGCACGACCGAACTCGACGGTGGTCGCACCCCGCCGAGTGCGTCCGCTGCCATCCCCGCTCTCTTCCGGTCCTCCCGCAGGAATACCAAAGAATACTCCGGCGTGTGACATTTATACTTAGCCCCCTGCGATTACGATAATCCCTAATGAGGAAGGCGAGAGGGAACCTTTGCTACTTTCCACGTGGCGCTCTTGGATCCGTTGAAGTAGGTAACGCGGCAAGGAGGCAGCCACCGCACCGAGAATAAGCGGTACACGTGGCCGAATCTCGTGCAAAGAAGGTTGGCGCTAGTAGTCCTCAGGTGGATCACGGAAGACATCGCCATTGGGATCGTGCCACGTTGCGAGATGATGGCCTCGGGCCACTCCTGTTGACGTGGGGCCAGGGATGGCAAATCGTACCAACATATCGGGGATGGATCGGATCATATTATACAAGCGAACCTATCGGAATTGAGCTGTTTATTAATCGAACCAAAAATCTAAATTCAAATTCAAGTATTATATAAATTATATAAATTCATAAAATCTATATAATATATTTAATATTAATTTACTTATAAAATAAATAAACTTTTTATTAAAAAACATAAATTCTTATAAAAATATATAATTATTATTATAAAATAATATTTAATTAAATAATAATATTAATTTAGATAAATAAATTCAATAAATTACATCCAAATTGATGAATTGAATTACACGATTGATCTATTTAATAATTAAATTAATTACGAATTAATTTTAAATTAATAAATCAATTCATAGCATGACTTATTTATTAATTATTTTGAATCTATTCGATTTTAATTCAAATTCATTTGTATTCAAATACGTTTGCGCTCAACTTAAATCTACTAATTTCAAGGCCTAGCAGGCTCAAACACCCCAAGCAACCAACCAAGCCTACTAGATCACACACAACATCATGTCTTTTAGTCTTACAATATCTAATGTTATGCTTTAATATTTCCTAAAGCAAAATCATGAGCGCTATAAAGTGCCATGTAATTTTTTTTTCCAAAGCACAATCATGATCGCTTAGAAGTGCCAAATAACACAATCATTATAATTTTTATAAGGCTTCTTGAAATCTTTTGGAATTAAATTATTGTTATAATAACAATGCTCTTTAACACATGCGCACGCGTGTATATATATAAAATTCAGAAAAAAATATTATAAAAATTACTAAGGATAGAGTACTGCAGGCTCAACCCAGCAGCTTGAAATATAAAAGGACGTATTATTCTAATAATAGTTATTCAAATATTTGAGAATAACTGTATCGAAATTCCATCCATAAAATCATGAGTTTAGATTCAGCTGGAGATTTTCCTGGTCTCTTAACCGAGGAAAGCGTCATCAAAGTTCCATCATCTAAAACCAGTGGGGTGGGAAGGAAGGAAGGAAGAGCTCGACAATTCCGATTAAGACTGAAACTGAAAAGCGTAAAAAGAAGGAACTGAATCATTCGACTTTTTCTAAATGATTTGTGTGGGTGATAACATAATTATTTATCTACTTACGAAATGGTCAAATTAATATTTATTTTCATCAATATCTGGTTATTCACCATGCTGCAATATCTTAACACACAAAACAATTATACTTGGGAGGAAAACACAGATGATGTATAGAGTGCAAGGGACAAGTTCTCATCTACAAGGATGGCCATCCTAATGATATACTCGGATCAGCAATGATTCATGGACTGCAAGAGCCTGCAATATTGTGTTTGAGAGAGAACGAACCCATCCAACATAAATTACCCAGGCCCGGAAAATTCCGAAATGTGCTCTTCATGACGCTATTCACGAGTAGAGTCGGAAATCGAGCAGGGTTGTGAGGCACTCTCAAGCAATCATTTTTGTAATGACAAATAGAAATAGAAAGCACGGCAAAAGAGAGAGAGAGAGAGAGAGAGAGAGAGAGATGGAGATGAACCAGAAGGCAAGCACACAGCACCTTCCTTCCAGATCCACCACCATGTGAACCACGGTAATCGATGAAATTGTTCAAATATGTGACATTTTTTCAAGGTAAACAGAGTATCAGATGATCCATGATTCTCAGACCTTGCATCCTCTAAAATTCACATCATACTTGGAAAAAAATTTAAAACAAAATAATCGGAGCAAAGAAACAAAACACGTTTAAGAAGTGGAATGAACATCATGACAGAACGAAGAACAATTGATCTCAATGGAATCTGGAATGGTCGCTGGTTTAATTCCAAGATTGATTTTTTTTTTTTAAAAAAAAAAAAACAGCATGGCAATCCACATACACTAATTCATATTTCACTTGAAATCACTGGCGAATTCACGTATACATCACACCATAATCATTTTTTCACGCTAGAATTAGCAAGCAAAGGGGGAAAAGTTCAATGGTACAAAGCTGGCGATATCTACCAGCTTCTATTTCAAAATTAGACAATGACACCTAACATCAGAAATACTAGTTAACACAGCAACATCTAAACACATCAGAATACGAATGACCATCCCATAAATAACACTAACCCATCCCACCTAAACTTACAAGCATGCCATAGGCTTAAAACTACCACCACCAAGATCCATAGAACGAGATAATATAAACTAAACTAGCATGAACTTTATTTCTCCAATTCGACGCCTTCCTTCTGAAAAAATAGAGGAAGATCTTTGAAGCGGAGAAAACCCTAACGGAGAAAGAGAAGAAGCCCACCATCAATCTCCCCACAAAGCCCCTTTGTGTCCTGCCATCATCCAAGCATCACCACCAAAATCCTACTTTTCCTTCAAACAGCCCTAGATTTCGTGACCAGCCACCGCCAAAATCCTATTTTTCCATCCCAAATCACCATTAACCATCGATCCAGCGAAGAAAATCGGAAAAAGAGCCGATTCCCTCACCGTTATGAGAGATTGTCGAGCCGAAGCAAGCACCGGAGGCTCCTAGTGGCCTCATCGCTCTTGATCGCTTCGCTGCCTGCCTTTTTCAGGAAGAAAGGCGGAAAAGGGAGAGAGCTCGGTGAGGGGGAGGCGAAGAAGGCCGGCCCGGCGTACTCAGACCCCAGATCGGCGAAGCCGACCTTCTTCGGGAGGATGTCCGGGTCGGGGCCCAGAAGGTTCGTGGAGCAGAGGACCGATTCCTCGCCGTGCGACCGCCTATCCACGGCCGGGGGTCCCGAAGCCTTCAACTCCTGCCCACGCTTCAGGATCGTGACCTCCTCCATAACGAGTTGCCTACGCGGCCGGATCTCGGCGTCCCCAGGGTTCTCTTTGCTCGGAGACCCTGTCTTCCGGCCGGACCGTGGAGGGTTGGGTCGTGTGGGCTTCGTCGGCTGGGGAGGCTGGGACACCCGGGCCGGCCGGGGCTGAGGTCTCCGGCCGGCTTTCGGCGGCTGAGGAGGAGGCGAGGTGGATGAGCGGGGGGGTTTCTTGTGCGATGGTTTCACCAGCGCCGGAGGACGGGATCCGAAAGCCTCGAGATGGAGGCGGCCTTTCAGGCAATCACGAGATCGGAGCACCGCTGTACCCATCTTTGGGGCCTGGAGAAGGTTGCGTAGAACAACCGAGAAGAGAGAGAACGAGAAGAAGAGGGATTTATTCTGATAACACGAAACGAAAAGGGGCTGAGCTCGGTTTATATAAAGCGATAATAGAGGAGACCCTATCAGTTAGAAGACTTATATCCCGACGACAGCGTATAAATTCATATGCGGGCACATGATCCACCGTTGGATTCAATTAAAAAATAATAATAATATGGGGTTCTGCTGTTGGAACTTGGAGAGGACTCGATGGCTCCTGGTTGGCGAATCTGAGGTAGATTTCATGTCGGTATAGAAATGTTTATGAGGACGTTTGACCGGGAGCATCGTTCGCGTTTGGAATTGTTTATGAGACGACGTGGCGAGAAAATAACCCGTGGACGCAATTATCAGAGGTGTTAAGCTCATGCCCTCCAACCGTAACAAAATTACGTGACGGCAATAAGAGCGGAGGGCCTACCGACGTGACGGCTCTGATTGCTTGTTGCGAGGCGTGGACCCCGCCTGATTGCAGCCTGGCTGATCGGAACCGCCGAGAATGAGGAGACAACTTCTCAGTTTTCTCATCCTAATCGTATGATCTGAACAGATGGAGTCCACCGTTTCAATAATCTTTCACCTTTGATCTTCGATCGAACGGATAATATTGATGCAGAGAGGGAGCGGGGAAAGATCGAGAAGAAAATTATAGGCCAGAAGTGGCCGCTTGTCCTCTAGCGACTGAGAGGGGTATTTTGGTCATTGAAGGAAGGGTAAATTTGTAATAACGAGAAGAAAGGAGGGTCGGTTCGGAAGGCGCCTCGATTCACGAGTCGCCGTCCGGACTGGCGTGAGGCAGACGACGCGCCGACAGCTGGCAGGGGGTTCGGTGGACCGACCTAGGAGGGCGGTTGCCGGGAACCGCCTTCGGTTTCGGGAAGTGGGGCCAGAGGGTAGCGCCTTCGCCGGTTGCCGGTGACGCGCTCGCCGGATTCGTTATCGATCCGAACGGTGCGGAGGCGAGGACGGGGACAGGCTTTTCGGGGACCATGCAGCGCCGACCTTAACCCGCCAGGGTTTCACGTGACCAGCACATGCGTAGAGAAGACTCCTGGTCAAAAATGGGCGGCGCCTGGAAAAAGCCGTTCACGTGAAGACCTAAAACCATACCCTTTCGCAACGCGTAGGGACATGCGATGAGGCCAGCATCTCGTGGGGCAAGGCTTGTTTTTTATGAGCGACCAGAAAGAGTGAGAGAGAGAGAGAGAACGTTAATAACAAAGTGCTAAAGATGGTGGAAGGAAGCTGGATGATTTCATGATTGTTTATTTATTTGCGTGCTAGGGCTTTGCTTTTGTTAAACCCACTTGCACGAATTATCGTCGGATTGGAGGCATGAGTGGTGTGAGGTAGAGTTACTTCAGTATGAACATACTATCACAAGCTAGCTCATTTGCTCAAAGCCCTAAGCCGTACGATCTTTTAAAAGCAAAGATTAAAGAGAGATTCTTCATAAAATTTTGTTAATTAAAAAAAAAAAATTAATAAGATATAAAGAAAAAAAAAAATTATAAGAACTCTGATAAAAGTTCATTGGCTTCTTAAAGTAGAGAGTGTCTAATAAGGAGAAACTAACAATAGATTTGTGTAGGACTAAAGATCAGAATGATTTATTCCTACAAAAAAAATCTTAAGCTTCTCTTTTGCCATATATGCCATATGAATGATATAATCAGTTAATCCTAACTTTTCTTTCATTCGATTTACACCTTCATTTTTTTCTATTTTACCGATAAACTAGGTAAATTGAAAGACGAATGACTCAAACATAAGGCATTAATTAAGGTATCCAAGATAGACATCGAGAAAAACATCTAAAAAATAACTTATTATCCCCACATAATATAGTTATTGCATGCCTTACACCCTTTCCTAACTAAAATTTCTCTTGTATGCAACTTATTATGGAGGGTTAATTAAAGAAAAACTATTTTTTTTAAGGAGATAAGCTTTCCACCCTATGCTATAAAAGGGGTAGATTATATCGCAGTGATTGATGAACCTCTAGGAGTAGTTCATGCAAGGATTTTAAGGGACGTCAAGCGATGACGAAGGGCAGATAGGGGTAAGAAGACATGGTAGCTACTCAATTTGCAAGGATTTTGAGGTAGAGAGGGATCATATACACAAACTTTCCACTATTATGCTTTTTGATTTTATAATGAGGCCACTAAAGAGTGCTTCGTGGTAGCTCTACTATATAAGGCTTCAAAGAGAGAGGTTAGAAAAATTCAAGCCAGCCTTTTGCAGAATCCGATGTTCTCTCTATTATCAAGTTTATAAGTCATGTAGTTCCAAAAGACATCTAAGTCGTTACTGATATCATTTTATAATAAAGAAGTCTTTCATATTTTTCTTTTCTTTCTCATGACAAATCGACTTCTGAAATGATATACTTTAGATATAAATCTATGCGAAAGAGGTTTCTTTTCATTGTTTTTGATTATATATTTTCAAGTTCAATCAATAATACTAAATTCATATTCTTTAAATTTCAGATGCCCAACTCATCTTTTTTTTTTATTTTTGCAAATGACCTTACAATTGATGAGATAGTTAAATTCACTAACTGCTTCTCTTCCTTTTTAAAGGAAGACTCTTCTTAATTTGTCAATTCCATGATTTACCTAATTTGGGAGTTTGAGCATGGACATGAAGTAGGATGCAAGTGCTAATAAATAGATAGCAATTTTCTTTTTATGCAGCTAATGTTCTCTCTATTTTCTTTATAATCGACAACCAACATTATTTGAGAATCTTATGGTCATGAAAAAGTAATATGAGGTAAGTGAAAGGGAGACTCTCTCTTTTGCCTAAAGCAGCATAATCATCATGATTATTTTTTATGCTTTAGGTGCCGCATGAAGGATTCCGTTGCTCTAACATTAAGCAAGCCAATAAAGATTATGGGCAAGAAAGGATTGCTTCCCATAGCTGATTATGCTTTGTTAGAAGTTGCTACTGACAATTATTTTGAGTATAATGCATGGGGCAAAGGAGTAACTGGATGCTTATATAAAGCCCAGTTTGATGAAGGCATTGTTTTTGTTCTGAAGAAATTAAATGGTGACCAGAAGGATTATGAAAGAGTTTGAGGTAATCCTCATAAATTCAAACTCTGTATGATATTTTTCTCTAATTCTGAATGCTCTATTTCTATTTTCTCTCTTTCTTAGTCTTGCATTTCTATCAAACAGAGGATTGGAATTTCTTCATGAGCACTGCAACATGCCAATTACTCGTAGCGATCTAAAATCATCTTGCATTCTTCCAGGTTTAATGTGAAGGTCATTATTAAGAAGTTTAGCTATATATCCTTTACATTTCTCAGTTATTCATGAATAAGATCCATTCTTTTTATGTGGTAGATTTCGGACTCTGGCCTTGCAGAAGCTGTTGGTAGTCAGAACAAAGATGACTTCAAACTAGATGTAAAACACTGCATGCAACTAGTTCACATCATTATCCAAGATGACAGTGCTGGATATCCAGGTGAACTTCGTGAGAAGAGTAATATTTATGCTTTCAGATTCTTTTGGGGCTCCTGATGGGAAGAAAACCAGTGGAAAAATGAGCACCATCTCAATGCCAATTTATTGTCATATGGGTATGCATCACTCCGCTTTGCACCGTTTTACCTGAAGAAATTTCGTTTTGGTCATCATTTTTCATCCAAATGCTCTTGCCTTGCACCATCTTTCTAAAGACTTCATATCTTTCTTTGTAGGCCATTCCTCGATTGACAGATCAAAGCTTCCAAACATGGTGGATCCTATGATCAGAAAGGCAATGGACCTGAAACACTTGTATCAGGTCTGCTGTTTGGACTTACTGAAAACTTTCTGTTTTTACCTTTCTATTTTGCTTTCTTTACCAGTATGATATGAGGTTGTGCAGGTTGCAGCCATTGCTGCGCTATGTCCAACCAGAACCTAGTTAGGGACTCTGACAACATTAGTCCTGCACACTCTCATTTCTCTTGTGCCAATAGAACTCGGAGGGACACTGAGAGTTATGGAGCCATCAGATTGTGTTAGCCAGAAATCCTTTTGTCTCTTGATTGGCATATCACAATCTACCTGACGAGCATTGCAAGCCTGCAACAAGTGAGAGCACAGCTGTCATCTACATTTCTTATGCACAGGTTCTACTTGCCACTGCCCTTAGTTTGCCTCCTATGTGTTCCAAATTGTTCGCTTGATAGCTTGCACTGTTCATGTTAGAGTCCAGTGATAAAATTGACAGTGGAATGTGTGCTGATACAGCAGAAATCTTTTTTCTTCAATGCAGTTTTAATAAAGTTATGTGGCTGTTATTTTTCTTGCATTCCAGAAGATCATTTGTACAGATATGAGCTATATGGAAATGTTTAAATAGATTTTGACTTCATTTATGCAAGCTGTTTTGAAGATTTCAAACAAAATTATGCAGCAGTAATTTTTCTTGCATTTCAGAGGGTCACTTGTACAGAAATGAGTTATATGGAAATACTTTGATTTTTATCTAAACTTCTGTTAGCTCCTTCGAAGTTACTGAATTTCAAAGAAATTTAAGCTGAAGAATCTGAGACCATATGATATGGGGCAATTGATCAGTGAACAATTCAACCTAGCTCAGGGCCATTGAGCTTTCTTGTGCAGGTTAAACTAAAGGTTCTAGTCTCTCCCTCCTAGAGTTAATTTTTACAATTATTTGCCTTCAATTAATTACTATTGAGGGTGATATCCCTCACAAATTCAGGATTTTGTAGATCATCTCTGACAACTTCAATAAATGTTCCTGCAGTGCTCCTCTCCTTTTCCAACCTTCATTACAAATTAGAGTTCCTCTCCCCTCAGTGGTCTCTTCTAGTCTTTGGGGCAGCTATAATGATGTTCAACAATGACCATAAGAGGCCTGTTCTTTGTTGATCAGCGCAAAAAAGGGGAGAAATTACACAACAAGATGGATGTTTTGAGGAAAGATTTGAGGAGGTCAGCCTTGACCCTTAGTATCAAGACATTGAAGATGGATGAGCATAGCCAGTTCCATAAGAAGCAATTAAAACATTGTTGAACATCTGTTAAAGCTTTTATGTTTACCACTTAGTAAATTTCTATATTTTTCATAGATTTGATTACTTGTTACAGAAATAAAAGAAAGGATCTATATGGAGCTAAAAGGGCCCCTTGAGGGATTACAGTTGAAATTTGGCGCATTAGAGTTGAGAGTTATTTCTGCCAGACAAGACACATTAATGTCTCATTCATAAAATCGAGCAACAATGTGCAGGATCTGAGACTGGTTGTCAGAGATTCTGGCACCTCTTTTGTTTGAAATATCTGGAAGCAAAATTATTCAAGGACATCCATGGTAGGCATTTTAGCCATGCTCCATGGTAGAGTTAAAGCTTTCCTGTACAAGTTGATCAAAGCCTTTCTGATATCTTTTTCACAGAAAAACCTTACTGATATATAAAAAGATAAGGTGAAGTATTCTAGAGAAATTTCTTTCATGCTGGCTCTGGTTGGTTATTTTTCCTCACTTGGCGGCTTTGAAAGGCCAGAGTAAATAAAGTATTCTCTTTCCTTCCTTTCTTTTGGTGTCTATTTATTTTTTTCCAAAGCTTTCCAAGGGGCTATTGACAAACAGCCTTGTCCCCAAAGCTAAGAGGAAGTCTGAATTTACCAAAACAGTTTGTTGGAAGTACTTTTTATCACCATATTGTAATTTTGACTTCTTATGTTGTGGCAAACATGTAGCCAAAATCTACAGGGACGCTAATTGGAGTTTTCTGATTGGTTGATTAACCACAGTAAAATATTAGCAATTACAATATCATCATAGTTCAACTCAAGAATGGAGTACAATGGAACTCAAGAATCTGGTTCATGCATCGAGAAGAGGAAGTCCATTGCACTATCTTAGAAAAATGGAAGCATTTATGCAGCTGTGAATTTTCGTGAATGAGAGTCAAAGGAGCTGTCGCTCTGCTCAATGCTACAATTTAAAGAAGGATGTGACATCAGAGGGTGCCCTGAAAACATCTGGAGCAGTAGCTCATGAGGACATATTCTACTTGGACCAGCTGTTTTTCTTTCAACCTCTTTAATTTCTTATGCAGAATTGATAGAATCTTGGTATAAGTTAAGAGCAGCCATGAAAATATTTCAGCATCTCAAAATTATATTGAAAGATAACTCAACAACTATTATATCTTGGGTTAATAGCCATCCGGATTATCAACACTCATAATTAAGTGATATTCATCTTATCATCTCATTTGTTCTCAGAGTTGAATGTTCACGTATTCATGCCAATTAAGTAGCGAATTTTTTTAGTAAACTAGGTTACATCAAGAAAAGAAGAGCCTGATGGACACATCTTTTCTTCCACAACTTGTATAACTCACTTCTACCTGTGGGATTATTTTTACGAGGTCTTAGATCTTTTAATTTCTTACCCCAAAAGAAAAAAAAAAGAAAAAAAAAAAAAAAAAAAAGGAGATGACAGTAACTTTGTGACCCAAATTCCTGTTAATATTCAATTTGAAGCAGGTTTTCTGCTTTTAACTTGGACTGGATTAATTTCTTCTGCAGATTAATTGCAATTTCACAGCATAAATAAGCCTAAATCTCAATCATTCAACTGGTGAATCAATATGCAGGTTGACAATCTAATTTATTTGCATAGTTTTTACAAATTGGACTTGAAATCTTTTTATGATCCTAGCTTTGTAGCCCATTCGAGAGATACAACACTCAATTATGCTGCCACTATTCAGAGCTAGCACTGGCTAATTTAATTTCCAAGCAGTCAATCTATGATGGTAGGAGCTGGTTTTGTGTCTTGATAAAGTCGTTGGCATGTTAATTAGAATGGCTAATAAAAAGTTTGCTCGAAAGACTCATTCCACATAAAAATGAATCCGAGTGTTTTTTTGTTCCATTACTTTGGATTGATGGTGTTTTGATGGAGGCGGAAACCAACAACTTTCTAGGGGATTTATTTACCTTCCAAATTAAAAATTTGAAACAAAAAGGGAAAGGTTTCGAGTACCTTGAAGACAACTGTACTTTCTTTCAGGTGTTGAAAGTAGGACTCTTAGATTAAATATAAAGGTCATGCAATTAAAATAAGTTATTCTAATGAGAACAAATTATTTAATCATTATATGCTTGATAATAAGTATGCCAGTCCAGGGTCTAGCGATTAATTTAGTTGAGATGGTTCAACAATAAAGCTCGTCGAGCAGAACGTTCAAGATCAGAGGTGGGTTAGGTTCAGTGCTCTACTTACTACCAGCTCAGTGCTTGAGCTTGAAGCTTGAAGATGGCACCCAAAATATTGAATTTAAGGATGACCCTTTGCCTAATTATTGAAGCCAATTTGTCTAACATTATAGCATGGTCATAATCTTTAACACCATTTGTACATACTTGTTTATAGTTGTTATGTGCAGGCAAAGAACCAACAAAATAAAATGTTTCTTAATGCTTTGAAACTTTTGAGATTAAATATGAAAGAAAATCTTTTTTTCAAGTATTGTACGAAAAATAAGTAAAAATAATTAAGAATAGATTTTATAATATTTTTTTTTCTCTGTATTTCTTTTAATTTTAGTGTGGATGATAATTGTGAAGGTTTATAATTTTTTAATTATTAATAAATTTATCGTTTTTATTATCTATCATCGTAAGTTCCTCGTTCTGCATTTCTTTTGTTTTTTTTTTTTTGATTTTGGGCTTATTATTTTTGTTGGTAAACTTTGCTGTGCTGGTAACAACGGACGCCACGCCATCTCAACCTAAGAAAAGCTAAGCCCAGCACACCATGGCATGGGGATAATTTTTTATTTTTAATACAGTGGTTAGCGGTTGGCCAGGTAATATTAGAGAAATGATACTTTAATTAGGATAAAAAGGTGGGTCCTACCTAAAATATAATAATTTAATTTCGAAAAGGTAATCCATTGGACGAGTCAACCCGTTCCGATCCCGGCCACGTTCTCCACTTAATTCCCCCCAGATCGAGCCTCCACGGGTCCCACCGCCTTTCGCTCGTATATATAAAATATTATAAAGCCGGAAACGGTCTCCTGTGGCGCCGGTTCCACCCATCCTTGAACTTCTCGTCCAAAGTTGAGCCACCGTCCGACCCTCACCAAAAACACAGAAAAAAGAGCACCCTGTCGCCGTCTCTTTCCAAGAACCACCGCCACTTCTCTCTTCTCTTGAGATCGCTTCCAAAGAAGAGAGAGAGAGAGAGAGAGAGGCCGTTTTCTACTCTCTTTTTCTTTGGGTTCTTTTGGTTTCGTGGGAGGGAGAAGGGATTGAGGATGGCGTCCAAGAAATCGGCGGCTGGCGAAGGATCGGAGGGGGAGGCGTCGGAGAACGGGTCGACGGAGATCGCCGTCCGGAGCGGGAGCGGCCGGGAGATCGAGTACTCTGGCTGGGTCTACCACCTCGGCGTCAATTCCATCGGCCGCGAGTACTGCCACCTCCGGTTTCTCTCCCTCAGGGGCAAGTACGTCGCCATGTTCAAGAGGGACCCTCACGACAACCCTGGAATTGTCAGTATACTCTATATTTCTTGACCTTTTTCTTGATCTTCTTGTTATGATCTTCGAAGCGTTGATTGTTTTTTTTGAGTTTTCTTGAGCTATATGGATGCAGTATTTGAGATCCATATGCGCTTCTTTTGAAATTCTGGTTACTGCGATATAATAATGATCAAATTCGGTTTGGAATTACAAGAATTACTTGGCAAGAAACAACACACATTGTTTTCGTTGGAGTTTTTTTTTTTTCCAGCTATTTCGTTTTCTTAACCTTTTTGGTTGGAGCTATATGGCTTTGGTCATAGCATTCTTTCTATATGCCTCTTTTTTAATTTCTTATTGTGTGCTGTGATAATCGGAATTTCTGGTAGTGTATCAGCAATAGTTTCCACCAATTGGAATTAGTTTGGATTGTGTGCCGGGGGGGGGGGGGGGTGTGGGGGGAACACAGTAGTGTTTTGATGTTGGATGAGCACACATTAGCTGTTATTAATTTTAGATATTCATAATGAATTGGTGCATGGCAATGTTGAGATGTGTGTAAACCTGATTGCCCCAAATTCGTTGCATGCACCTAAACCCTCTCTGTTAAAATAGAACCACGTGCTTATGATACTTTGTATTTTGGGTGCTGTTATTCTTGAATTAATTGATTCTGTCGGTGGCATATGTGTCTCAAACAAATTTCTTGGGTTTATCGGTGGTTGAATTTTGCTTGGAATTAATGGAACATATTGGAACTTTTTTGAGATTTAGCTTACCTGCTAATTGGATGGTACGCATGATTAGAATTAGAAGCACGGTATTCTTTTCTATGCAATATATTACATTTACAAATAGAAGTGGTGAGTAGTTGGCAGGCTTGGAAGTAAGAGTTTCTGAAGATTTACTCAATTGAATGCTTCTTATTGATGATGATATTAGGCAGCATGAGCAGTACAACATGGTAGTTTTTGTTCATTAGCTTTGTCTCCAGTCATTTCATCTAGTTTCAAACTCAAGATTCTTCATAGAGCTTAAAAATTTATTTCATGACCTCTTATTCCACATTGACACCCCTCACTTGTCCTTACCTTCACTGGACATTCCAAGCTGCACAAAATATGGCAGGTGTTCCTTACCCTTAACCCCTTAAAACTTCATCACCCTCGATGTTCCCCATCCTCCTGAAAACTCCTTACACAATCACCATCTATTGCTTCGTGTCAATGTCTGTAACACCATTTTACCAATCCTCCCCAAAGCCCCTGCCTTAAAGATTCAGTGTTGCAGATCACACTATGCTTCTTGCTCTAGCATTACACTATGCTTCTTGCTCTGTTTAATGCTAGAAGCTCCTTCAACTTTGCCATCCTTAATAATGCTGACCCTTGTTCATCCTCTTTCTCAGGCCTCATACAATCTGGCAAACCTCAAAGACCTAACGTTTTAAACTTTCTTTCTATACTCCAAACCATCTTCAATATCCAGGCCCTACCAACAGCAAACCCTTTGATAGAGGAGCCCAAAGAGAAAGAAACAAACTTTCTATTATCTATTGTACTAATTGCAAAGATTGCTTGCTGGATTGTTGATAAATCTTGAGGACCTTTAGCTATATGGCTTGCTTTAAAAGAATTCAAGAGGAAGAAACCAGAGCATAAATCATAAAAGGTCTGATGAGATGCAATTGAGGCCTGGCTAGCTCTACCGGACAAGGATGTTTATTCAAACTAGCAATTCAGGATGTTTGTTCATGTGGTTGAATAAGGATATTAAAACTTGATGTCTTCTTTACCATGACAAAGAAAGATATATGTGCTTGTTTGATATTTCCTAGAAAATGTTTTCTGGTTGGAGGGGAAAATAGCATTGAAAAATAAATATCATCTCCCTCATGAGATTTTTTTTTCGATGGAAGGGGGGTAAAAGCGTGTGGGCCCCACACATAATTTTTCTTTCTTCCTTCAACCAAACATGAGAAAATGAGGATAGAAAAGTTTTCCACTCCAATTTTCTTCCCAACTAAATGACCCTTATGTTGATAACAAGATAGAGCAGTACGCTTCTTTTATCTTTTTTCCATTTTTTTTTTTTTTTTTAAGGTAAAGGAGGGGTTACCCAACACCATGTCCATTAAAATAGTGAGGTAAAAGACAAGGATTTAAAACAGGAAAATAAAGCAAAGATTTAAAAAAGAAATAGAATGAAAAAAGAGCAGAGCACTTTAAATCAATAATTCTTTCTTGTTAGCCATCATGCACTGATGTTTTCTCTAGAACTATTATATAGCTCAAAGTTGTAAAGAGTGCCTTCTGTTATTATACAACTGAGAAAAATATTTTATAGTTTTTGTTATCATTAAAAAAATAAGGCTCACTTGTGGCTTAAAATTGTTCATTGCTTGCTCAACTAACATGATAGGCTTGACCCTGTGACTGCTGACATGGAATCTTGAGCTGGATTATCAATAGGACCTCATGCCTTAAATATCAAGCAATTTTCAGATGTGAAAAAAAAAAACTACTGCGGTAACATAGAAGACTGCATCAAGAAACTGTCAACCTAATTTTTTCAATGAACCTATAAATTTTGGAAGGCATTCCTATGTTAACTTTCTGATCTGTCTCCTTCAGTTCGATTCAGTGATCTTACTCACAGGTCTAATTTTAATTGCATTTTGAGTTAGCTCTTCGTAATTGTGCTTGCTTCTAATTTTCTCTCCTTTCTTCTTTATGAAGATACTTTTATCTCTTCTTGTGCACTTTTGCCTATTAATTTTGAGATATGTTACTGTAAATGTTATACTAGCTGGCAAAATTTGTGATGTCTGTGACATGAGAAGAATTCAAGTTGTCTGGAGTTGAGATACTTATATGGCTGTCTTTTTTCACCCTATCTCTGCAGAGACCCATTAGGAAAGGTGTTATAAGTCCTACGCTTATGGTGGAGGATCTAGGGTGTCAGAAAGTCGATCATGTGGTAATATTCAAAAATTAATTAAATTTGAATTAGTAGATAGGGTTCGTATTTTCAGTTTCAATTGCAGTAGTCAGTAATGGAATTTTGGTCTGCTTTGTGTTTATTGGTTTATCATTCTTTCCTCTTCTCTTAGGTATGGATTTGTTCTACCATTTATTTATTCAAGTGATCTAATGAAAATGCTATTCATTATCTAGGAACTTTATGTTCTCAGGTTCTACAGCCGATTGGACCAGACCAAAAAAGGAGATGTAAGTGATTTTTCTTTTCAAACTACTTTTAGTAAGTTTTTGTTGAAAGGTAATATCTTAAGTTTACAGTTTATAAACATTATATTTTGTATAATCTTGTACTTTAAATGCCAAAATATAATATTTTATGCATAAATGGTCAGGTTGTTAATACTGTGATGTCGGCAGTAGTTGGATGACTCATTTATTCTATCAACGTTTAAAATCTTTTTTGTGAAGGTTGAATGCATTGCTGCACTGCCAGTATTTTTCAATCTGTTATCGGACGATCCATTCAATTACCTGAAAATAGTATATATCTGTAAACATGTTGCTCTTTGTAACTTGAACACACATTTTTGTATGGATAAGAGTTTGAACCAACAACCTTAACATGCTAATATTCTTGTTAATTACCCAAATATGGGTCAAAACCCTACTCATTTGATGTATTGCCAAGAGATTTTAGGCATAGAGACTGCTTGCTTTCTTTTCTATGACTGGTTTATATGATTTTGGAATTTTGCTTTCCCTGAAACTGTATCTGTTGTTATCCAAGAGATGTGAGGAACTTTTGTTTGCAATCACCACCACTTGAAATTTAATGCTGCAGAATCCATGCCCTGTTATCATTGGAGGCATTCTTGGATGGCTACCAAGATATCTCACTGCACTGCTTTGTCGTTGACAGATAATTGTACAAAGCTAGCCTAGCTGGGCAATTCGCAGTATCTTGTGTATTAGTTGTTGTAGAATGATTCAAGCTGACTACCATGAATAAGCACTGACGATTGAGCAAATGTTAAAGCTCAGTTCTTGTTCCCAGAAAAAGTATACCAGTTATGTACAGAGCCTTGTATGCGCATGCGGCAAGAAGACTAGTGCACACATTTTACAGTTCCAGGTTTTTGAATGAATTACCATCCTGTGTGTGCATACATTGATGAATATTTTGTCCTTCTGGAAAATGGTCATAAGGTAGGAGATTACTCTCTCTCTCTCTCTCTCTCTCTCTCTCTCTCTCTCTCTCTCTCTCGCACGTGCATGCTTGCACATGCATGCAGAGAGAGAGAGGGAGAGAGAGAGAGACTCACATGTGCATGTGTGCATGCATGCGTGCACACATAGACCCAAAATCCATACAATCAAATGCTAACGTACACCCACATCCACAGACACAACACAAGTTATTTGATTGTTATAAGATCATTCAAAATTATATCTTGTACTTTTCAAAAATGAAAATTTTCTTGTATGCATTCTTTCCTGAGAGAGGAGGTTTGCGACATGCTTCAATTCAGTGCTCTTGTTTCATTGAAATAATATTTGCTTCCAAAATTTTTCATCTTGACAATTTGTGACATACCATCAAATCAACGTCTCGCGATAAATATCCCATCCATTTAACCCAATGCTGGATGCATGTCTAATCTCATAATGAATTTATGATGGGAAATATGTAATTTTTTCCCATATTCATTGTAATCTATTACTATGTAAGTTCACGAGATTACTTGAAGATGTAGAAAGTGGAAAATGTATCATTTCTTGCATAATCTATGAACTGCACAACACCTGTTTTTCTCTTTCTTTTTTTGAAAATTTATTCAAGAGGAAAAATTTTTGCTGTCTTGCTTGATCTTAGTTTCATTCTTTTCAAAAAAAAAGAACAAAAGTTGTGATCATGATGTTTCAGAAGTGGTTATCACATTTTGGTCCAGTAAGTAAGTTTTTATTGTTCTCTTTTGTAGATTGCTTGTGCTTCTCCAGGAGAGGTACGTAAATGGTTGGAGGCATTTGATAAGGCGAAGCAACAGGTATGCAACTATTAATCTAAATTATGATGAGTTTATAAGTGCGTAGCTTGACTGGACTCCTTCACATAACAATCAATAATATTTTTGGGCGTAAACAGTCTGCAATTGAATGTGGTAGCCTATTCTGACTTAGAAAATAATTGGCATGCTCATGATTCCTAGGTGTTTTTAAGGTACCATTGATCATTTGTTATCCATGCATGTCCATTATTATGTATTTAATCCGGATAACTTCTGTAGCTGATTCTTTTTCTTTTGCTTTTTCCTTTTTTTTTTTTTTTTTTTTGAAGCATTAGCTTGCTATTCTCTGTGTTTCCTGTAGCTGTTACATTTTCTCTGATAACTTAAGGTTTATAAATTTCTCTAACAGGCTGAGTATGATCTTCTTCAAGGGAATGGCCGTAATAGACTAAACATTGACTCTGAGTATGATATATTTTATCATGTTTAAGTGATCCTATAGGTTTCTGATATTTTTGTTTAGTGTTTTTGAATGGCAATTTCTTGATAATGTAAAGCTGTCTCATTTGAAGTTTCATTGTGACAGACTTAACCTAGAAGGGCATCGACCAAGAGTGAGGCGATATGCACAGGGTTTGACAAAGCTTATAAGAATAGGAAAAGGTGAACTATATGAGTCTTTATGATGAAGTCATGCAGATTTTGTTTCTAGATCGTTATTATGTTTAATACTATTTTTCTTGATGTTTTATGAAGTTTCTGTTGACTACGTTGCGAAGCTTTTTGTCACCTATACTTTGTTAAGGGGCCTTTTGTTTGTCTACAATTTAATTCCCTATAATTACAGGCTGATATTAGAAATGCTGCATTTGGCATTGTAGTTCGAAAATTTGTTTCTGCCAGGTTGTCTGTGATTGAAAACTTCAAATGCAATTATAGATGTTTGGTTATATGATGCTGAAAGAGATGGGGTAACCCTACAAATGATCTGATAGGTTACCCCTTGAAAACAGTGAATTGTTTACTCTTTATGTTATAGTATAATAAATATCATATTATTTTTATAACTATAATAGAAAACTTAGTATGATTATCAAAATATTATTATATTATTATAACAGCAATTACCTTACTAGTTATATCACTAAAAAATAATTTGATTTTTAATAGTGAGATATGTTATCATAATCATAAATGTATTCATAAGAGGTAGACTTGCTATATTCGAATGTAGTCAAGTCTAAATCCAGTCACGTCTCCCACCCTTGGATTCATACAGTTTACGGATCCCAAAGATGAAAAAAGTGAAAAAGATGGGATGGCTCTGGAATCCGTATAAATCGAAGGATGAAAAAGGTGATTAGATCCTCTTATAACAACTGATAATTATTATATAATAGTTCTCACAACATAATTATGATTATTATTTTAGTATTGCATATTAGGTAATAATAAGAATCGTTATGATACAATAATAATAATTATTAAATAAGTATATTATGATCATAATAACAGATCATTATTATAAAATTATGATAATAATTATAGTAATATACCTTTTATTATAGTATAATAATCATATTATTTTTTATTTTGATAAAAATAAAGATGTTATTTATTATAGTAATTATATTGCTATAAAATAATTTGAAATTTTATAATTAGATATGTTTTTATAACTATAAATATATAGTCATAATATGTATTATCATAGTAACTAATAATTATTGTATCATAGAACTTATAATATAATAATGACTATTATATTATATATAATTATTATATTATATTATATAGAACTAATAATGATTATTATATTATATATAGATCATAAAACATAATAATTAGATAAGTATATTACGGTCATATAATAGTAGTCATTTATGAACATTATAACAATAATTATTATATTACTATAACTTCATAAAATTTATTGGATGTTATAAATTATTATAATAATAAATTTATATTTTATAGTATATTTATGAAAATAATTAGTATACTTAATATTGTTAAAACAATATAATTTTAAGTTTCAACAATAGGAGAGTGGTGTGGGAGTCCTTTGAGAGCTGCTTCCAATTGTAACAAGTCATGCAATTGGAATTGTATCCAATTTTGCCTATAATTCCAATTATAACATTTGGGTCCTTTCTTGCAATTCAAATGCAGCCTGCAGTTGCAATTGCAATCATCCAAACAGCTGTTCTAGAGAACTGCAATTTAATTGCAACATTCATATCTACAAATTAATTGCAGGCAAACAAATTGCCCCTAAATGGATCTATTAATCACAAGTTGGTCTCTAAAAAAAAGAAGGTCTCTTCAAATACACTCATGCATGATCTATTCTTATAGTTCAGTCTTTGCATCTTCCTTATCCTTGGATGGTACTTAGGAAAGCTGCAAACATATTATCCAAACCACAATACAAAAGAAGGTGGGAGTCTAAGGTCAGTTTGAGAATCCTTCTCATGGAAAGACACAACAAATGTCTGCAAAAGTGTCACCCCAACTTTACCATGGAAAAGTGTCCTAAATCTACCAACTACAATTAGGTTCCTAGGAGAAAAAGGGTTATCTCTAAGACCTCCTTTGTGCATGAAAAGCTCTTATAGTCTACTGTTTCCTTCATTTTTGTCCTTGTATGGTGCTTAGGCAAACTCCAAATGTATTTTCTGAATTTTGAATAATACTATCTAGGAGTTACAAAATGGTCGTATATCTGGGTGCACATTTCTTAAAGGAAAATTTGCACAAAATACCTTTCATATAGAGTACATGCTAACATATCTTTATGAGATTGTGTAAAACCAATAAACGCAAGCCAAAGATTTCGGGCAACTTGTCTGCACTTGTAAATAATTTCCACTTACCCAGTTAGCTCCAAACAATATGCTTTCTTTCAATACTCTACTGTGGCCCTGAAGTGGTTATAGCTTGTTATACATTGAGTAATTGTATCTTCATCTAAAAAGCCCAACATGGATTCACACAAAGAGAACCAACCACTAACATTGAGTCCTTTGAAAAATATTGATGTAAGAGAGATTCTCTAGCCATCAATCATTCAGTAGGAAATGATACCCAAATGTTAGTGTGAGGAAACCATGGCCTAGTGGCAACCATTGAGCATGTGATGCGACCTCATCATAATTGTGAATACTATTTCAGGCAAGATTTTAAATATCGATATCGAATCTCATACCTTTTTTTGTATTGGAATTGTATGGTATTGGTATGGTATGGTATGGTATGGTATGTACCAAAGGGAACTAAAAACGATCAGTACTGAGCAGCAGAGTTAGTATAGTACTATTGATATGCACCAGTAAGAACTGGCATGGCAAACATATCATTGCTAGTGTTGTATCAAAACGGTACAATACCAGGAGTACCATCTCACTCTGGTGATTTTTGAATCCATGATTTCATGTGTGAAAATTCTCTACTCTATGTCATGACTTGGCCTGAAGCTAGTATCTTTCGATAGTATAACGTGTTGACTTTTTTTCTTGCCCGAAGATTAAAAATGTGATAACATTACTTATAACTTTTGTGTTTTCATATTATATGTTAATCCATACACCAGAGTTCCATAATCATGACGACGACAATGGTTTTAGGGAATACCTATTCTAACATCTTGGCCGCAAAAGTTCATGTTATTGATGTTTGTTCATGTACAACTATTTAATGAATTAGAGAATCGACATCACAGATCATTATTATGCTTAGCACCACCTTTAATATTTTATGATTGAATGATATCGGTGTTAGGTATTGGAATAACCAATATGTAAATAAAAGATTATGTATTATTCACATTTGAAATTATGGATTTGATGGTTGGTTGTACAGATATGTTCCTTCTTAATCCTCAAGGCTTATTTAGATGCCTAAGTAAGGCTCAGGTTGCTCATCTTTACTGTATTGTATTGACAATACATACCATGCTGGCTACTTGTCAGTACAATACATGGGTGCTTACTTGTCAGTACAATACATGGGTGCCTACCTCTATGCCATCTGTGTTGGCACGTGTTGATGCATCTTGGCTTGTTTCGGTGTTTATCACTTTGATACACATCAATAGAAGCCAATGCATTGTGAAAAAAGCTTTTACCCTATTTTCCAGGTTTAAACATGTGCTAGAACATCCTGAACAAACTTTTAGTTCTGCTTGAGATAGTTTGAAACCATTCTCCTGTGGAATATTATTTTTATTCAGTGAAGATATGAAGGCCTGACATTCAGAGTAGACATGTTAACAATAGAGGATTGTTTCTCTGCATTTGAACAGAGGTTAGAAACCTAGTCCCAAGTACTATTAGCATATGAACTTTCCATGGTTTCAGTTCTATTATGTGTACAACACTTATAATATAACTACATGCTTGCCTACAGTTTTATCGTAAACTTTAAGATTATTTTTTTGTTCATGTATAAAATAGTTATATAACGATAATTTATATAAAATAGTTATATAATGATAATTTATATGACAAATTACTCTAAAATTATGCAATGCGTAATTTAAACTGCAATCCATAGAAATCTTGGATAGGTTATCCTAGTTTCTGATTGATTGGTTAGACTTCATTATTATTTGTTTGAAACATGTTTTTGGACTATTATGAATTAATTTTAAATTGGTTTATATTCTAATAAAATGTTTAAAATACTGTATCTTAGCATGCCAGTTCCAGGTATTTCTACAGACCAGCATTTTTTTTTTTTTTGGTGCCAATGTGTGCTAAGTGTTGGCACACAGGCCAACCCTTGATTGACATGGACATCATGTGCCATAATTCTTGTGCTCAGGTAAGTAACCAGGTGGCAAAGGGGACAAGCCTAGGGTCACCTTTGTTGTCTGACAAGCTTTCACTTGCATTTTTATTGTTCACTTAGATTAGTTTGCCAAACATAATGCCTGATGTTGCCAAAATTAAGATTATTTGCAATTGCAGGTCCAGAGATGCTTCTACGGCAATCTTCACATCTTGGAAGTAATGTGAGAACAGGCACACATCTTGAAGGTGACATGGGAGATGCTTTTGAAGCCAATGACTGGCGATGTGTTCGTATTGTTAATGGTAACCATCTCTTAATTGTGTTCTGGTGTCATTTGAGAAATTCTGATGTGTATGATACAAACATTCAGTAATATTTGGACAAATTAGGTGCTTTTCAAAGCATAAAATGGTTATCTAAGATTTCAATAGGGCAGTTCCACCAAAAGATTAATATGATGAAAAAGAATCCTCATTGGGGCTCTTGAGTTCAGAAAGACCATGGTCCTTAATCCATTACTTGGAACTAGTTATTGTCATTAGTGACTAATTAATCACTAGCTTAGGTTCTACTTTAGAGGTTTTTCTCATTTTCTTTATACTTCTTTCAAGGTATTGCTAAGCAATGATGAGTGATGCTCAAGGCCTTTGTAGCAAACTCCCGAATCCTGATCCTGATCAGACATGATCACAAGTTCCTTGGCTTCCTTTATTTGTACCTTTTGGAAATGCTACCAAATCAAGGAATCAGAAATGCCTTTGTATTCCTATGGCAAATTTCTTTTCAAATTAATGCATCTCTTACTTGATGTTTTTGTGATCCTCATGATGATTTCTGGTAGCATCTCTTAGATAACAATTTTATAGTGCACAAGCGTTCCAAGCCAAAGAAACCCATTATATGGCTAAATTTTAAGTGGAGATGATATGCACAAGAAGAAAACATAGAATAATCAGACTAATAATAAGAAACTCTGTATTTTTCTTTGTTCTTGGTGTGTCCTTGAGCAAAGGCAATAGAAGGAGTTTCCTTTAAATGAAGAAAAAGGAGAAGGAAAAAGAGTTTCCCTTAAATGAAGAAAAAAGAAAGAAAAAAGAGTTAAGGTACTACAGCAAGGTTAAAATGATCCCTATCAACCTTTGTTTCTTGCAGCCGAAATAAATATTGTGTTCAGGTGATGTCCCTCTTATTTTGCTATGCAATAACACCAACATTCCTGCTCAAAATTGGGTTCTCATGACTTCTAAAATGCAATTAGCTCTCATTTCACTTGTAGGTGATGGGCATTGAGTAATCTCTTATTTTGCATCAATGTTTTCAGTCTGTGAAATTAAGGTATAACTATTTGAGCAGTTATGTTATTTGACAAACTAATGATTCACATGATCATGCCAAATAGATATGACATTTAGGTGCAAATAAAGTTGAGGCATCAGTCAGTATAGGATAGTTCGGACCAAGGTCTACAGACCAACCCATAACTAACTATATTGTACTGGTGAGATATCGGCAATTCGGTATGATACCGAGATTCAATTTAGTATGAATCAAATTGGTTTGAACCGAGTGAAACTGCCCCATACTAGGTTTGGAGTGGTACTATGAGAGAGAAAAGTATTGGCACCTTATTTTAATGTGGAGTGTCTACCATACTGTATCAACCGTGCCTACCATACCATTAATGTGCCAATATGGTTATGCCCTTTCTTTCTAATGGCCTGTTGTCTTGAATACCTTGGGAAATTATGTCTTTGACCGTTCAAGAAAATTTGAGATGTTACATTGTTACTTGTATTTTGATGTTATATGTTTACATGCCAAAATAAATAAGGAGACATCTCCTTTTTCAATGGAATCTTAGATTTAAATATTGCTTGAATTGTTTTATTATATTGGTATTTTAGTTATATATCTAAGATCTTTTCTGTTTTTCTGGTTTGTAGGTGTAAGAATTTTTGAGGACGTGTCTGATTTAAAGGTACCTCTTTTTCCTTCCTTTCATGGGTCATGAATGGTGACATTCAGCTACATTTTGCTAAGATACCTGACTTTTAAATCGCTGCATTGTACATGCATGAAATTTGGTATATCTTGTATCAGCCATCCCATATGTTGTCATGAAAGAAGAGTTAGGACAACGAATTATATCGGAATAGCCAATTTATAAAAATCTAAAGCTGCACAAGATTTCTTTCAAAAGAAAAAAATATATTGATATGAAAAGGATAAGTTTTGAAGCATCACTGGTGATTCTCTTAACATAAAGGTAGATGGTAACCTTACATCTTAAATGCTACAATTCATGACACCAACTGATTATTAAAATTACTCCCTAGTCAAGATTAGTGATGTTTTACATAGCCATTTTGAAAAAGCAAGAATAGTGGTTTGGTTGCCAGAATAGTGGAATTGGCAATTGCTTCGCATAACTCAAAAATGGAGCTACAACATCTTTTCAATTTACTGAGGTTTGCAAGGTAATGGTGTGATATCAAGAAGAGTGCGAAAGCACTATTGATTGAAGGGATGGTATTATTATTGGAAGTTCTGGTTTTGCTTCTAGTCACTTGCCTAATTTGACAAGACTGATCTAGTATAAATGAAATACTGTCATAAAAATAAAAACTGATATAAAATATGAGAAATTATGATAATATAAGAAGGAATTATGTAGGAAGGATATATGAATCAAGTCTTGATAAGTGCAAGTAAGCATGTAATGCAATATTCATGCAGATGACATTGTATCGAAGATGTATTTTGTGGTTTATTCTGTTGATTTGACTACAAAGATAACCTTCTCTAATTTTTGAAATTCACACATAGTGATTTGTTTTGATTTAAACAGAAGTATTCTTTGTTGAACTCGTTAGTCATTATTGTTTGGTATAATATTTGCCTTCATAAATTCTTGATTAGAGTAGTCTAAACTATACCTTTTGTTTTGTTTCATTTTTTTGTTTAAAAAAAAAAAAATTCTCCTACAATTTCAATTTGGCTATGGTTGAATTTCAGTTTCACGTTATTTTTTTAAATAAATGGAGATGACAATGTATATAATGCAGGATGTGCTTACTTTTTGCAGGGTGCCAAAGGTCTCCTTCTTAAGTCTGTTGGTGTTGTGGATGCAGAGGCAGATACTGTCTTTGAGGTGGTTCTCAGCCTTGATAAGCATAAGAGATATGAGTAAGTTGATTAAATTTGTATGCTCTACTTATTATGCTAAACTCCTTCTGAGAATGATTCTTTGCAGGTGGGATATGCTAACATGTCACCTAGAATTGGTGGATTCAGTAGATGGGCACTGTGATGTTGTTTGTGGAACATATGATCCAAAATTTTTCAAGTGGTATGTTAATTTTGTAGCTTTCTTGGATTTTAGCCATTCATAACCGATATTTTATAGGATATAGATAGAGATAGACATGACCTATAGAATTTAGCTGCAGCAGTTCTTGTGCATCATATGCTTTGAACACCTAAAGTAGGAAATTTCACATCACTAGTCGTTGAAATTTTAAACCATTAATCTGGACCTGTAAGACCTTTATCATGTAAAAGGTCTAAGAACCAAATGTCTGCAACTTTTGGGTTTGTGATAAGGATTCAATGTATGCAATGAATTTCTCCATAGGTAGCAATGATCTAACATATGCTGATTTCTGGTGAAATATGTCAAAGTGATTTCAGTAGAGCCACATTTAGTTGCATCCTTAAATAAGGTGGCCTTTGATTAAGTGATTGAGATCCCTGTGTCCAACCTTATTTAACTATGATGCAAGTGTGGGCAGAGATTATAAGTAGAGAAGTAAATGCACGTACACTATATCATTAATATTATGTACAGAATGTACACAAATGAATCCACCATAATTTGTTCCTCTTAGCAAACTAAGGATTCTGGACATGTTGTAGATCCAATTTTGTTTGTTTTCAAACTTCTTATCATAGTCGTGAGTGTTATGGATGATGATGGAGAATGTATCAGATGCTCCAAACTTCTCCTTGTCCTTTTAGGAGCCAAGTACTGGCATAGATCATTAGCACCAAAACACATTGGTTATGTGAAGGGTATTGAATGCATGTCTGGTGTTGAGTCTTCACACTTTCCTTGTTAAATGAGAGTACTGGGAGTCAAAACAATGCTATCGTATCTCATGAGGAGCTTGCAATTCCAGTTAAGAGCGGCTGGAAACAGAAATGTGGATGATCCCAGTAGAGGGCTATTCAAAGCATAAACTTGATTAAGCTCCAATTTTGGACTATTTGAGAGCATAGATGTAGTCTGATACAGGATTGTTGGAGTGTTTAAGTGAATCAAACTCTAGGAAGGACAATTGGAGTATATTGCCCTGTTAAATCTGTCGGTTTTTAAATATGGCTTCTCCCAATATTAAATATTTTCAAATGGAGCTTTCTTGATACTAAAAGAAAGGCTCCAGTTATAATGTAGCCTCAGGTAGAAGGGCTGTCCCTGGTGATTTTACTATGTGAATGGATCCTCATGGACTATAATAGATGAAGCTGGATGTCTCAAAACTCATTTATGTTACCAACTTGAGAAGCAAGCTTCAATGTAGGCCGTCAGCACTGAAAGTTGCACTTTCATGGGGGGTGCTAAGCTCACATGTAGATTTATAGGTCTTTGGGCATCTTTGGTGATGCAAGAGAACTGAACATTAATGGTGAAGATGTATGACATTGCTAAATCATATGATAGAGACCTGTGGTGCCCCTCAACTATGTATCAAGACTAAGGGTCTCCCCAAACCATCTGATGATATAAGGTGTCTACTGTCTACCAGTTGTTTGATAAAAAAATTCTATGAACTGTTTGATAAAATAACTTAGTGCTGTCCAAATGTCTAATAAAGAATTAAGATGCGTGCAAACCATCTAGTGAAAACGATGTGCTTCCAACTGTCTGATGCAGACTTGAGGTCTCTTCGAATTGTGTAATGAAAGCAAATCAACTGATCATGACTTAACGTATCTGTACACCTATTTAGTGAAGACTCAAGGGTTCCCTAGGATTCTCTTGTAAAGACATAAGGTGTCCTTGGAAAATACTGCAACAATAACAACAATAACAACAAAGTCTTAATCCCAAACTAGTTGGAGCGTCCTTGGAAAATGTGATGAAGAATTAAGGTGTCCCAAACCATGTTATAAAGATGCTTGAGCATTGTGACTTTCTTACAACTTCAAGGAGGAAAATTAGCTGCAACAAGATGTTGAAGATTCTTTGCATTTCCTTTTGCTACCTTTAGAGTATTGAATTGTAAACTTTATGAGGAAGCTCCCATTCAACAAACAAGGAGTAGCTAGAATAAAGAAAAGAAGTACCCAGTGATGCCATGAATTCCACTTGAGAATTGAGGGTTTTTTGATAGCCGACCCCAAATAGTTTGGAAAAGGCTAGATGGCTGTAGCTATGATAATTAATGGGTTTTGATGATTTTAAATTTTGATCATACGAAATACCAAGCTATTCACTTTTAAATATGAATGTCAATACAAATGTATCCAAGGTTCATATACCGCCTTGCTCTTTCTCAACTCCAATGAGGCAATGATGGTAAATTTCAGTTTGCAAGTATGATTCATGGTGCTATCCATGACTTGTTTTTGAGCTTTAGCTACACTATCAAGAGGAGTGGAGGAAAAGTTTATCACAGGAGGTCAAGATGTTTAACTTAAGAGATGAAGCATCCTTGGTGGCTGCCTCATTGTTCATCCATGCGGTGATTCAAGCTTTGGCCGAACAAAGGCTGAGATAGCCAAGATGTCTTGTCACGCCCCAAACCCGATGGCGGATCCAGAAGGTGGCAACCCGCCGCATACTAGGCATGCAAGGCGACAATAGCAGAACAATTATCACATAAAAGGATACTAAACTATCATGTCATTAAAAGTTCATAATATTTTTAATACAAAACCATGGCAGGAGCAAACTAGGCAATGTCTGGACAACATGCCATATAGATAACGTAAGATCAAAGTCTGTACTGCATGCAAGATAAATGACATAAGATCAAAGTCTAGGTTAGAGTGATGAAAGCTTCATTCTACCCATGTTTCCCCCTTCAAGTCTTTGGCTCTGAAAAACATAAATGAGAGTTTAATGAGCTTATGCTCAGTAAGCCTAATATAAACATATCATAATAACTTCAAAATATAGCATATCATGTATTTTCATGCTTCCATATGTTAAGAATACATATCATTTTGTTATCCAAAATATTCATTCTTTTATAAATATGCTGAAATCATATTCACTTATAGGCTTGAAATAAATTGAAAACAGATACCATATTGTGTCTTGAAAATGCAGTTCAAATTTTTCAAGTCATCACAAATCAAAATCCACTGTCATTAACATTTATATTTCTTGTTACAAATACATCACGGTCGCATACTATGTCTACATATACCCCTATGACAAGGTCAGAACAGAGCACCACATAGGGTGTATTCTCCATATACATCCCTTATGGAGGAAGGGTCCTGGTACCAGAATCATGTCAAAAGTCATATCATATCACAGAACAGAGCATCACGTGGGTGTATCCTCCACATATATCTCCTTTGGAGGTGGGTCCCGGATTCAGAAATCATATCATGTCATTTCATATCATATCATAGCGGACTGTGGGTGGCATGTATTCATGTTCAAAACTGATTTTCATAGCATATTCAAATGATGGAAAAACATTTTTGCATAATACAATCAAATACTATCATCATTTGTTGTGGTTTGAACATATCAAATATATACACTTGCATACGAAATTTAATACACTTATTCTAATTATGCATAAATTAGCTAAATTCCAAAAATAGTAATATCAAGTATCCAAATGTATATCTTGTAATAAAAAAATTCATTTTGCACATTTTGCAAGATAACATAGATAATAAACAGTATGTAAGCCAATATAGCATATAAATCCAAAATTGGCATATTTTAATAATTTATGAAAATTATTATTATAAATGGCTTACTTACCTTCGAATGCTATTCCATAAGCATAAATTAGCTATCTAGACTCTTGGCACCTACAACATAATATTTATAATTTTTAATTTCCAAAATCATGGTGCCAAAATAACTCCTAGCACTCTACCTAGTCTAGTCCTGGATTCAACTTGGGGCTTGAATATCTCCACATATGCTAGCGCAAATGGGGAAATAAAAATTTTCCGACAAACTAGGATCAATGCTGATCCAAACCTATATCTCAACATATTGAGCCAAGTCCAATTTGGGCTCCAAAAATTGGGCCCAATCGGGCTCAATGGGCTGAACTAAGTCTAACCCAAACCCAATTTTTCTCTTTTCCCCTGCCTTTGGTTCACCCGAACCAGGGGAGATATTGCTAGCGGCCTAGGGTCGCCGCCAGCCCTTCCCCGGGCCACCCGACAAGCCGCCCCCGATCGGCCCAACACCAGCCACAGCCGACGGCCTCCCTTTCTCTCCTCTTTCTCTTCTTGCTCTTCCTCTTCTTCTTCCTCTGCTTCCTCCCATACTGAACCCACTGCGGTGGCATGGCCGGCGCTTCGGCAGGCCAGGTCCCATCGGACGCTGCCCTGGCCAGGCCCCATCGGACGTCGCCTCGGCACTGGTCGAGGCTGCTGCCCACGGCCCGGAGCCGGCGAGCTGGCGTGCTCGCCGCCGGGTCCGAAACAAGGCGAGAGCCGAATTGGCTCCCGCACTAGATTGAGGGTCGCCGGGCGACCCTCTCCTCCCCCTCCGCCGTCGAAGGCGGTGCCTTCCCCACCGGAACAGCCGATCCAGTGGTGGGGACGCTCGGAGTCGCCAGGCCCCTTGGCACGGCTTGGCCGCAGCGTGGCCGAGGCATGCCCATGCTCCTATACTATGAAAAAACTAGGACACCTCTGTACTATGAGATTTAAAACCTTGCATTAATAACTTGACACTCAAAATATTATCCTGAGGTCAATTTGTAAAGTGCAAACTATGAAAGGTCATGGTCAAGGTTCCTAGAATCTTCTTGAGATATGGTTCTTTCAAGTTCCAACTCTTTGTGCAAATTGATCTTACCAAGCACTGTTGATGTCTGCTTTTCAATTATGATAAATGAGAAATGACATAGATACTTCAATGCTGGAAGAAGCCTCCAATGTGGTGATGCTGTCTTCCCTTCATTTTTAGCTTAAAAGAAAGGAGTATGAATGGGAGTGGTAGTGGTAATTAGGTTTCTTGTAGCAAACAATGTATATTTTGTTCTTCACTGTTCAACATGGTACAAGAAATGAATACAGTGGAGGTATCGTAATTTGAGATTAGTTTGATGACATAGAATAGGCAACACTATTATATAATAAATTGATGTGAAATGTTTCATAGTACAAGTTAATGTAGCTTATTTTGGACTTATCTGGATGTTGTTGATTTTGAGATCTTTAATTTGAAATACATGGATAGCACCATTACCTTTTGTGCTTATGCTCTAATTAAACTTTCAAACCTCAAGATGATATTATCTTGTTTCAAGATGTCAGTTTCAGCAAAATTCTTCCAAGTGGTCAGTGGTGGGAGCGAATGCCAATTAGTGCAGCTGTTGTTTTGAGAGGCCAGGAAATAGGAACCATGGTGGAATAGTTTTCTTTAACCTATCTTCAGCTTATAAAATCAAGGAAAATGACTTTAGACTATCAATCACTAAGACTGAAATGAAGTTAGCCATCTAGTGTAGGTTTTGTCTCTTGTGGCCCACTTAACTTCCTCTTTCATGTTGATGGTGGTACCTTTGCAAAGAACTCAGAAAGGTTCTAGAGGAATGTTTTGACTTTCAGAACACTCATTATTACTAAATCAGAATGATTGGACAAAGGGTTATCGGAGACCTAAACTATGCCTCACCAGATAAATGGTTATATACACCGCCCAAATGTGAAAGAACATTATCAAGAGATTGGAGAATATGCCATGATATTTAACTTTGCAATGATTTGGTGGCAGATCTCCAATAAGAAATGGTACTCTCAAAATGGTCTAAATAATAGAAGTCAGCAAGGTCTCATGAGTTGGAATAATCCTTGTGCATGTTGTGGTGTGATCCAAAATTAAAGGTAGGCTCTGTTGAAATAACTATGTTTGTCAATTGAGGGCCTGTCCCTCAATCAAGATGTTTTGGTGAGTGCATATTAATTTGGCTTTGAAGACCCCTTGTTGGATCCTAAAAGTCCAACAAAGCTAAACTTTTTATCCTTTCTGATCCTCTCTATGAATTGTCCAAGTAAATGGTACTCCTAAATCAAGTCTTTGATGAGTTTTTTGGCTAATGATGGAGTATAAAGTGATCAGAAAAAGTAATTTGATAGAAGAGAAGTCCTGAAATCTAAGGTTTTAAATCTCGTGAGATTGGGCCATCCCAATTTTTCTATGGAATGGGATGTGCTGCCATCTTGCCATAAGATAGGGAGTGTTCCAAGATGCACTAATTGGGACAATGATGGGATGGTCCCATTCCGACACTGAGGATGGCAACCCATCTCGGTGCCTTACAGAATGTCGTACCAGGACCTAAAACTATACCAAAATCAATGCTTGTCTTTAGAAAGCATGCTTGCTTCATATGGTTGGAATAATTGAAAAGTGGCAAAACATAATAGTGTGTAAATCATATGTCCTGGAATCTGAAATTTTATTGTGCATTTATTTTTAATAGTTCACCTGGTAGCACAGGTAGGGATTAGACACATCCTTACCTATATATTGAAAAAAAAAGTTGGATGCTCAAAAGAATTATGAATTGTAAGATATAAAGATTTAGAATTTCCCATATCTTAGATTGGTATAACAACATTTATCTTACCTGATGGTGCCTTCTAAGGTGAAGCAATGAAAATTCAGAAAAAAAACAATTAAAAAAATAATGTTTAGCGCATGACCATGACCACAAGCCAAATTGCAGTTAAATCTACTACCATGTTTTCATCCATGTACATAAGTTATGGGAATGTTCAAGGGAGCTATTATCTTCTTTTACTCAACCAAGGTTCGCCGTACTAGGAACTGATACTATTTTGGTATTGGATCAGTATGGTTCAGTACGGGGCGTATCTTATCGAACCGATGGTATACCAGTGGACCAAAGAGCCTCAAGCCATAAATTGCTCAAAATTAGACTAAAATTGGTGGTTCAATCCGATATGGCTGGTTCGGTCGGTTTGGGGTCGGTTCGGTCGGTTCTCCTTCTGTATTGAACCAAAAGGCCGAACCGTCTTAGTTTTGGGCCGATTAGGTTCGATTTGCCCATGCGCTCAACCAAATTATGGCTTATATTTTAAGAAGGGTTGACATTCTCAAGTAAAAATGCATGAGTCTTTAAGAGGATGCTAAAGCCTTCCTATGAATAGCTGATCCAATGCCATTAAAACATTTTAGAGCTTTGCCGCAAGATTGGTTGAAATGCTATATTATTGTGCATGCAAAGAAAACCTGTTTTTCTTTGAAGCAAAGAAAACCACAGGATTTTTCCCCCAAAGGTTTATATTGAGTATTTTGGATTAAGAGGACACAAAGGTTTTCAAAATTGCCTCCGAATGAAAGGGCCTCTGGGAAAGGTTATGATCTTTGCTGCTGAAAGCTGGGCATGGAATTTGGGTGGGATCAAATCAAAGTCCGGATTGGATATTCTGGTTTCCTATTTGATTGGGTATCTTATATTACATTTCTTATTTCTTTGAGACCTCACAAAATTTATTCTTTTCTTTCAGTCTCTTGGACATTGGCCCACTGGCTGCAGTTCCAGTTTTTTTTTTTTTTTTGTGGTTAATATGGACTTCATTTTCCCTTGGTTTGGTTTCGAACCTTTTCTTTTGGCCTTAAGTGCTCCTTTCGTTTTGGTCCAACAATTTTCTAATTTGAATTCTGGTCATGTGTTCCCACACTTCTCCAAAGAAAATTTGAAATATTATACTACATGTATGCATTTTATATTCTCCAACTAGCTTTTGGAAACAAATTCTCGTTCAAGCATTTGAACCTAATCACGAATGTTAAGCCCTATCTAAGTTTATTGGGATTAAGGTAGCCTTTTAGTTCAAGGTCTTAGATCCTATGGAACGGAGCCGTCCTAGTTTTTTCATGGAATGGGATGTGTCATTTCATCCCAATACTTGGGATAGAAGATGTCCCAAGACATGCCAATTAGGACGCTAAGATAGTGGGAGGACAATCCCGTCCCAACACTTGAGATGGTAACACATCCTAGTATCCTACAGGATGTCCTGACAGGACTTGAAACCATGCTTTAGTTGGCTAACAATTTTTTTATCTACTTTTGCTAGACATTCTTAATCCTGATACGATTTTTTGTTGTGTAACCTTTTCAGCTTGATGCTTCAGTGTGATTGGAATTATTTTAGCTGATCTCCTGTATCTAAACAAGAACATCCTGTTTTGGGTTCATTGACTTGTATTTCTCAATGCTGGTTTTGATTTGTATAATGGCTAGACTAACATAACATGATGTCAGCATCAAATCTTCTCTTGCACAAAAAATTGTTTTTTGTGATGATTTTATCATCTTTGTCTTTCTTGTCCTCTTAAAATTGTATTTTCAGGTGGCAGTCAAAGAGAGATTTTGTTTTCTCAAGACGGTGGTTTCGTGGGCAAGATGGGTCATATAGTAAGTGATCATTTCATTTAATTTCTTCTATTGTTCTTGTTTATGAATTTGTATGACATCCTACTACATACTTTTATCATTGTAGATTGAGATGCTAAGATTTTGAGGAACATTTCTCTAAGCTACAATAAGGATATTGCTAGCAGTTTATTATTACTGGCTTTCTTTTGTTTGTCTTCTCTCATTTTATTTCTATGCATTGTCTATGCAACATTATTGAGAACTTATCTTTGAAATCTCTACAACATTTGAGAAGACATTTTACTTGTTGGACTATCACAGAAATAATTGCTGGGTTATATTCTGATATGTTTTCAAGGTATCCTCAAAGACTTAAAACACTGGTTAGAATGGCATGACATAATACTAACTGTGCCGATACCTTGCATGTAGCAGCATCAGCACAGTACTGACTGTGAGTTGGCATGCTGCCAAGCCAATGTGTGCTAGGAACTGTCACCAAACAGGATCTCACAACACACATGGCACAGCATGCCTGTTACGTACTGCTTCATTGCAGAACAGCATGACTCTGGCATGCAGTACTTCAATCATTGGGAATTGATATTCTTATAATATAGGAGAAAATTACATAATTGTAGGGAGGTAGAAAAAATCATGCTATGTACTTGCAGCAAAATATATAACAGGTTGCTTACATTTATTTGTATGGCTTTCCTCATTTACATTATCTCTGCAGCCATTTTATATTTTCCTGGTGTCCGCAAGAATCAGCCTCGAAGATCTGGTTATAAACGTACAAAAATCAATCGTAAGATTTCTTCCTAGTTTATATATTCTATATCATTCTTTATTATGTCTACTTCATTGTTTTCTCTAATGCCTAAAATCATTTTTCTGCCATGCTGATGATGTATTGTCTGCCTGCTGTTAGATGTTACTGAGTTGCCTTTTGTTTATACATGAGCAAATAAAGGTTACAGTTGTTCATGGTTTAAGCTTGTGTGGTATTGACTGTTGTATTTGCGAGCCTTTCTTTGTATACAAAGTCAGACTTAATGAATGGTTGATATTATGAACATGAACATGTTTCTGATACAAGTCATGCTCAGAGATTCCTGTGCATTTCTTTATAGTAATGCAAAACAAGTACACAAAACAAACTTGAACCATCCAATTCAGGATGTGCTGAATCAAATCAGTGCAGTATCAGGTTGAAAAGGCAGGTCAGATCAGGAAGGGGGTCTGTATTGGCCCAAACCAAGTGGAACCACATGGTTCAACTTGATTTGAAGCATTTCAGGGTGGTTTAGCCCCTTGCGGACCCTAATAATAAAGAAGCAGCTCTATGGATTTTTCCTCTCTTTTCTTCAAAAGGGGAGTGGATTTAGTGAGGAAAATTAAGGGTTGAGGAAAGATTTACTGATTTTGAGCCTAAATCAAGCTAGTGAGATTCATTCTGCTCCCTTCTCTCCATTCTTCTCCTTTTTTCCTTTTTTATATTTAAAATAGGCAGAAAAATTGTAAATTGGTGAAATCATGCCAAAATTTTGTATCACCCCTGCTAGGGTTCTATATTAATCTGATTTAAAATTATATTTTCAGTTATTTTTGTAACTTGGAGTGCATATATAGGACATAACCCCTCATTCCAGCATTAAATCTAGTACAAATGCATACTAGAAATAGGACCCAATGATAACAAATATGCTAGAATTATTCAACTACAAATATAGAAACATGGCTAAAATTTTATAATGTCTCTAGTGGAAAATTTATAGGAAAATCTGGCAAATCCACTATTTTGGTTAGACAATGCCTTTCTAGTAGATACTGATGGTAAATCAGGCAATGACAATTAGAGAGATAAGAAAGGTATGGTTAGAAGTCTGGAAGCAGATAATAACTAGATCTTTAGTTATCATGTCCACCTATAGATCAGGATAATATAGCCTATGTTAATCTATGAAATGAAGACAAAGATAGTAGAGTTAAAAGTAAGGGGAGGATGACCAAAGTCTAAAGCAAGAGTTCAAGAAAGGGGTAACAATTAGATGAAAAACATAGATATCGAAAACTAGGGTATACAATGTAATGCATCTACGTATCAAGTTGCAAATGTATGTTTAATTATTACACTTGCATTCATTAAACAATCATACAATCTCTTGGGATTATTATCAAATAAAACAATATCAAAACACCCTTCAAATCATAATTTAAAGATCCGTAAACCTTAAAATAATATTCAAAACCAAAAAAAAGGTCCAAAAAAATATTGAATTGGTACTGAACTAGTACATATCTGTGTATTGAATCTTAGTATAGCTCGATTTGATACCATACCACATTGGAACCTGATTAGTACGTTACCCGCTACTGAGATTGCAGATCTTAATGCAATGCATCTTAAAATTGATTCTAATGCCATATTTGTTATATTTTTTGATTGCTGAGTGGGTGTAAATTGTTAATGATTGACTTCTTAGTATTCCAATTTCTTTATGGCTTGATTACATCCATTCAGTTATTTCTTTTGGGCATTTCTGTAACAGTGGCTATTGGTTCTTAAAATAGTTCTAAGCCTGACCCTCATGTTGCAGCTTCTATTTGGGAAATTAGAAGGCTAAACACATCAGAGTCCACTGCAAAATGCCTTGTGACTCTGATGTTGGAAATCCATTCAAGTGCCTGGGCTAGATGGAAGAGACAGCACAGCTCCAATTTTGAGAAAACTGTTCCTTATGCTCTACTATGCCAAGTAGCAGGTTGATTCACCTTGCCTTTAATTATGTGCTTGTGCATGTCTATGTTCATGCATATATATGTGTGCATGTTGGCAAGTATTTGCATGTGGACATGGTTTGATTTTGGGAGTCTCCTGAGTGTAAAAGGAGATGCCCGGTATTAGTCTCTGGGAAGTGTGTATATTTCGAACTATCAAACTCTATTCTTTTGCTTCTGTAAAGAAAGTCCTGACTTCTTCAACTGTTCAGGATTAAGAGAATATTTTGGTGCAAATCCTGCCTTAAGATCTGATTCTTCCTCCACAATTGTGCATTCAACTATCCCTGACATTTCAAGCGCCCATGCTGCATTTGAGGATTCTGAAGTTAAGGACGAGTTCTATGATGCACTTGCAAGTGAAGACTTATTGGAAGATGAAGATAGTGATGATGATGTAGAACTCCCCAAGGTGGTACCCATTGTTTAAGAAAAGAAAAGATAATGATTGTTACTGACATGCCACTAATGTTCTATCATTTAGAATTATCCATCATAATCATGAAACAAATGTGTAATTATGAATGCACTTTTTGTCAGGATGGAAGAGTCAGGCTAAGGAATGTTTCATGGGCCATTGCAAGCTTGGCTTTGAAGCGAAGTACAGGTCATCTCTGACATGGGGCTATTAATATACACCTGGGATGCATTTTTAGCTCTATTTAAGGTTTTAAGGGCAGGACCTTACTGTTCCTTACTGGTTGTACTGTACCACAGCAGTAGGGAACAAGTTTCTGATACAGCATTCTTTTTCAGACTAGGTACCAGACTGGCATGCCATACTGGAACTCAATATCAGTAGTGTGCCAGTTCCAGTATGGGTACTTAAAACATTGGCTGTATCATTACTAATTTTTTTCCTATATTTAATGCTTTACCATATAAAATGCATTGCTCAACAAAAACAATTGTTTATAATAAGCCATCTTTCTTTTCTTTTTTTTTTTTTTTATCAAATTCTTGATTTTACTTATCCATTTAACATGATGAAAAATAAATTTTAGTTTTATCATTACTTTGAGATTACATTATGATTTTCTTCTTGATGATAATATGTCAATGTTGAACAATGTTATATTCAAGTAGGAGGATTCTTCATATTGATGCAGCTTTAGTTGAGAATAGTGAGTTGAATGCCAACTTTCCTCCAATCACCATTGATCGAAGTCAGTTTCATAGTTCATTGCATCATGGAAAAGGCGAATTTGACACCAATTGTTGGACTACTCCAAGTGGTGAAGGGTTTATGATAAGAGGGAAGACCTACTTGAAAGATTACTCTAAGGTTGGCAGCATATTCTCATTCTACAATCCTTCAAAGCAATCAATTTAGATTACCATCATTTTTATCTTAGTCTAAATATATACAGAAACAGTTGAACTCTATGCTAGATACCCATGCAACATATTTGTTTTGAAAGTAACAATAAATATTGAATTCACTCCCTGAAAACAATGAAAAGTTACCCTTAGAGGTACTAATTTTCTGCATAACAATTCCCTGATATTTTATTCCTCAAGTATAATGTCTGAAAGCTGATGGTATAAGATGCCATCTGAGTGTTGAACTTGATGCTTGTCTTATCTATCTCACGTTTTTTTTTTTTTTTTTTTTGTGAATTGATTTTTTAGTTGTCTTGATAAATGTTCTAGAGCCTTAATCATTTTAAGCATTCACTTGTAAAAGTTTCAACATTGAAAATCTTGGAAACCATGAACTGATTAAATTTACATCTGTATGTAACAAAACACAGGAAATGATTGTATTATGAAGACTCCATCTACTTTGAAATTTAATACCGCCGTGATCTTTAGATCTTCTTGGATATATTTTCTCAAAAATGTGGCACCATGTGCGTTAGAGATGAGCACATGATCACTGTGATGTATTCATATATATAATATGCTTATGTAATTTTTCATTGTTAAACATGATTGAGACAATCTATAAACATATCTTTATATACTTTTTCACACACAACATGATGGAGCCATAGTCTATTACCATTGTATATGTTCCTAATAGGGCATTCTATTGAATCACTGTATTGGCATCTAATCACTCGGTTGCTATCTTGTGCTCATATTGCTAGCTTTAGAAAATGTTATGATGCTTTGACTTGACACCATGTCTACCAACTTCCATCATGACTTTGTTTTAGAGCATGACTTTATTTTATATTCTAGTACAATATCTATGGATTTTTGTGTAACTAGACAGATAATTGGAGGTCAAGTTGTTTGGAATCTGCTACTTGGATCCTATGGGGGTGGATTTGGCCACTATATGAAAGTATGTCTTTTGTGATATGGAGGGTACATGGTTATAGTTTTTCCGAGCTGCTGTATAAGCTGGTTATAGTTGTTTGACATATTTTCTTCTGTTTTTTTTTAATATGGGCAGCATGGTATGTCATATTGCTTTGTACTGGGTGCATATTGGACATATCGTACCATACCAATATCAAACCAATCCATGGCATGGGGCGCATTCCAATACTTAGTGCGTTAAACCAAGTCCCATACAGGGGTGCTTACAATATATCAAGAAGATACCAGTATGGGGTCTGGTGCTGATATTGCGAACCTTGATGGGAAGTGTAACTAAATAAAGAAAAATGTAATAATAAATAGGCCTTCCTCGCATGCTTAGCAACATGATATTTTGAAGTAACAAGTAGACTGGAAAGGGAAAAGAGAATTAATATAACAGCAGTTGGGTTTTCATGAATAATGCTTGTAAATGATTCATTCCAGAAATGTATATGAAACTCAATGCCATTTGTCTTTATAAATTAATGGTATTCACTTCTACTCTATAAGCATCGTTGCTAGCTTTGTTAACCATCCTAACTTGCTTCTGCAGTTTTGTTTAAACATTTTAGTTTAATGCTTCTACAGTTTTGTTTAAACCAAGGATTTCCATACCGAACCGAATTGGTCAGTTCGGCTTAAACCAAACTAGTCGATTCAATCTGAACCAAACCGAACTAACCAGAATTTGATACAAATTGCCCTTTCGATTCGGTACAGCAGTCAGTTTGCTATTTTTTCAACTTTTTTATATTTTTTATAATTTTGCAAAATTTTTTCTTTTTTTTTTTATGGTATACAAGGCTAAGAGCCTCACATGAGCTCACATTCTTTCTCCTGTCTCTTTTTTTCATTCAAAATCATAAGTAATTAATTTACTTAAAATTTCAAATGAAAATAAGGGAATACCCTCTTTTTGAATTCAACAAAATTATCAAAAAATCAAATTTCTTAAAAATAAAAAGTCAACTTTCCTACTAAAGAACAATTATAGAGAATTTCAGAAAAAAGTACTTAAGTAAACAGCAAGTTAGGAATGAGAGAGAAGAGAGAATGTGAACTCATGGAAGGTTCTCGACTCGTATACCACATAAAAAAGAAAAAAAAGCCATGAAAAAATAAAAAATTATAAAAAGAGCTGAACTAGCGGTACATTGCTGGTTTAGTTTGGTTCAGTACCAAACTGGTTTGGTATTGGTTCGGCACTTGTTTGCAATTTAGTGGACTTGGTTTAAACATTATAGTTTAATGGAGTTTTTGTTTACTAAATGCATGGATAGCATATTTTCATTAAAAAAAATATGCTGTCTGCCATGAGTTAAAATTTTGACATATGCACCAGTCTTTTTTCGTGATATGTACCAGCATTTTAATTGTAACTTCTGTAGCCATCACTAATACTGTAGCAACACAATAGGTTGTGGGAGGAGATCCTCTTCTGAAGCTCATTGCAGTTGACTGGTTCAAGGCTGACAGTAGCATTGATAAAGTTGCATTGCATCCCAAATGCCTTGTTCAGGTGAAAATTAATCCCCATCAAAACTTTATGGTATTCAAATAATTACGTTATGATGCATTTAGGTGAAAGGTGTTATTATCTCTCTCTTCCTACAACAAAACAATGGTTTTTGCATGTTCAGCTTACTGCCCATATCACTTAATAATAATAATGTGGTAACACAAATGCACGAGGCTGCAACAAAGGCAGGGAGTTGAATTTCTATTAGCCATTGTTTTAAAAAAAGTACGAACATCAGAATGTGTTATTACATTCCATGACTATCAATGCACATAATATCAATGCTAATTGCATGATTGGCTATCTAAATTGAGAATATGTATTTCTCATCAAGATTTAAACATTGAAAATCCCAAAAACCTTAGCCAAAAAAGGAAAAAAACGAAAATCAATAGTAGTTTGGTGGTTTCTTGCCTAAAATCAGGTTGTTAGATGCCAGTCAGACCTACCTGCCCTGTCAGTCAGCCACCCCATCCTAACCTAACCCGACATGAGCAACAACAGCACTGAGAACCATCCTGTTACATCATAAGTAGGTGAGTGGAAGAAGATAGGAATAAGGAGATATCCAAGTGGCTAATGTTGCATTTCCACTCCACCCATCTCATCTCCAACAAATTGATCATCTGAAAAGATACAAGTTCTGACATTAATACAGTGATTACATATTATACTTTTTTGTATGTATTGGATTATGTTGATATTTACCAGAATTTGGAATATGAATACCTACTGTGATATTTTCTTTTCTGTTATTCTGTGTCAGTCAGAAGCTGGTAAAAAGCTGCCATTTGTTCTCATTATAAACTTACAGGTAAGTGTTTTAAATTTCATTGTATTTATTCAGCTCTTCAGTTTGAATTACGATTCCATTCTTTGGCTATATTTGGGTCCTTTTTGATACATATACTTGTCTACTGAAAAGCTTGAGATCATTGTGCGCTAGAAGAGTTTTGAAAGAAGGCCTAAATTGTGACTTTATACTTTGATGAGCTTATCCATACCAGTCACACAGTTCTGCATAACCATATACTCAGCTAACTATATGAGAATCCACAGCTTGAGTTGGCAAGTTTCCTTTTTTTTTTGGTTGCCAGATCTCTTTTTGCAGGCAACGAACCATTGGAACTTCCTCAAGAATCATCAATTTACAGTTTTGTGAAGGAATCTTGATCCAAAACTAAACTAGCCTCATAAAATCCAACTGACCTATTTGTTGAGAATGTCAACATAACAGTATATTACATATAACGTTTGATGACCATCAGGCTATCTGATTAATTATTTTTCCATCAATGAAATTAGTTCCTTTTGATGTTGCTTTCCAAATTTCTATTGTACTTTTCTTCTATTAAGGATTTCTATTAAATTGCAGATTCCTGCTAAACCTAATTACAGCTTGATTTTTTATTATGCTGCGGAGAGGCCTGTGAACAAGGAATCTTTGTTGGGTAGATTTGTTGATGGAACTGACATGTTTCGAGATGCAAGATTCAAACTAATACCAAGTATTGTAGAGGTCTGCATTGTTAATTAGAAAGCCTATATGCTGGTGTCTTACATCCTGTTATTTGTATGGAGGCTTCAATTGGTTTGACTTGATGAAAACTTAGGGCTATTGGATGGTCAAGCGAGCAGTTGGAACTAAAGCTTGCCTTTTGGGGAAAGCAGTGACATGCAAATACCTCCACCAGAATAATTTTTTAGAGGTAATAATTCTGATTTGAGTAAGCTAATCATACCTCTATTTGATATTAGTGCTTCTATTAGACTTTTTTGATGTTCTGTAGAATATAGCCATGGTGCATAAGTTTATTTATTTATTTTTATGTCAAGTGTATAGCTGTAGTATATAGTTGTCAAAATCATAATTGGATTAGAATAGATCAGGTTGGCTTAATCAGGTTTGATTGGGTCTCGACTTTTGAGAGTCAACTTATGGCTGCTCTGGGTGGAGCAATTCCCACTCATGGTTGGTCAGGTTTAAGCTTCCTAATGATAACTTTTTAAATGGATTTACCCAAACCCAACCTATTGCAACCCTTTGATTAATCACCCCTAAATCATTATCTTCTTCATCCAAGATAGGATGCTGGATTGGATAGTCATTATGCCAACTCAACTCATCTTGACCCGAACTTCAAGCTTGTCTGTTCTTGCTTTAAATTGCTTGTGAATTTTCTAATTATATTGACTTAAAAATAAGACTGTTCAATCTTTTCTTCATATGGATCTACAGACAGATTTTATGTTAATACTGAACATTTTACGCCTTAAATATCAATTATAAGCAAAACCCTCCCACCTATATGTTCAAAATTTAAACATACTCTGACTGCATGCACATTCTGATTTTCTACATGAGTCCAGCGCTATGTTCCTTTAGCACCATACAAAACCCCACATTTGACTGCAAAATTTTGATGTAATGGTGATGATAATACATCTAATTAACCATATAAGCAGTTTTGCAAAACTTAAATAACTTACCAGGCATCTTTGCTGCCCTAGGGATAATCAGCAATTATCCCTGCTACATATTTTTCCCAATGCATATACAGGATAGCATTTGATCCGTCATTTTTCCTAATTATGCTTTATGTGGACATGCTATGAAATACATGTGGGACCTTGCTGAATTTCCTCATCTAGATTTCTCGCATTCAACATCATAATTAAGAGTGAAGGATACATTCAATGGCAAGGGTGACTTACATGTTCCTTCCACCTCTTATTAGTTATGTTGAAGGTTGGTGTATGATCCTTCTTGTTTTGCTCAAATTCAGACAATACTAATTGATGAGCATTTATTATCACTAGATGAATAATACATATGGCAAGCTTATTGGTATTTTTAGCAGTCAAAACAATAATTGAAGTACATGGGTTATGCTAGTGCAGATCACAGGTTGGTATCCTGTGGCATCATACTGCACTATAGCATGTATTAAACCAATGGTATGTCTGGCCTATGACAAGGCTTATAGCCCTGGTTTGAAATACCACTAAAATGGGATGAAACCATCAGTATTGTACTATTTTGGCATGAAATTAGGACTGGGGTACCTCCTAGGTTACCATAATAGGAGAAATCGAAGTATCCAAGCCAAAATGGGATGATATGCCTGTCATTAATCAGTATTGAGTCTGGTCTGGTCAACACGAAGCATTGGACATGCACCTGATCGAAACAGGTATCAACCAATATTAAGCTTGGTTTGACCATATGAAAGCCATCCCAAGCAAGGGGCAAGTGAAAAAAAAAGGTGTGTAAGGTGAGGGGGCCATGTGTTGTGGCTACCCCTTTTTTTTAGGACAACTTATGAGAGCCTTTGCCTCTGATGCAGCCTAGAAAAGAAAGAATAATAAAAAAAATGGTATCAGAGCCCAAGATCCTGCCTGCATTAGCCTCTCTTTTGACTAGATAGCTAGAGTGAGAAAAGGAGAGAGAGAGAAGGTAGGAGGATGATCTAGTTTAAGAGTGGAGGGTGAGATGGGATTTTCTTGTTGGGATCACGTCGGACCCATCTGGATCCCATAAGCCTTTTTCCCACCCCACTTATTTTGATGGCTAAAAATGAGTAAGACGTGGAAAAATTAAGAAAATTTGTGCCAAATTTGGTTTGCCTTGAAGTTTGGATATGTCATAAGGTGGACAGCATCACATAATGTTATAAATTTTTAACATAATAATATATAAATAAATGAAATTTGGGATGAAAAATTATAGCATGCATAATTGTATGCACATGCTACAATTTTTAGCTCAAATCTAATAATTGGACTGCATATCTAGGAACCCGAAGCCTAAGCTTAAAATTGGAATTAATTTCAAATTATCCCATCAAAATGGCCTGTAATCAACCATTGAGAAATATATGTAGTACCTATTGGGGGTGCTAGCCTTCAAAGGAATCTAATTTTTGAAATATTTATAAATTTAATTTTTTAGAAAATAATTAAAAAATAGAATTGAACAAAGCTAAAAAATGTAACAGAAATATATTTTATAAATGTAATTGTCATGCATTTCATTTATTAACAATTTTGTGTTTTAAACTATTTATAAAGGGAAAATATTTAAAATGGAAAAAATGATTAAATGTAAATAAATGGAACATATATTGATTAAATGCAACAAAATAGCTATCTTTTATTTTGTTGATTAACATATTTTAGGTGATTTTTAAGCTATTTCTAAATAAGATTTTCCTAAAAATCATAAATAATCTAATTAAATGTTAAAAACATGGAACATGCATCAATAATTAGTAAGAAGAATTTTAAACTAGCTATCCATTTTGTTCCTTGACTAAATTTATATGAGTTAAAATTATTTTTAAATGAAAAGTTGTGAAAGATGAAAAATACGATTAATCTAAAAATGTGGAATATGCATTCATGCTTAATAAGATGTTTTTTAAGACAATGATCATGCATCTTATTACCATATAAAATATTCATATTTTGAATCATAATTGATAAAATTGAGAAATTGTTAGAAAGGCAAGGATCTGATGATTGAGATGCCTAATATATTTATTGGATGCTTGTGTTGCCCATTGTATCGATTTGATGCTGAAATACATTGGCAACATGCCACAATTGAAGTAAGTTATGGAGATGAGGCAAGCCATCTCGAAGTACATGTATAATCATACATAGGTACTTGCACTAATGAGTCGCCATGTGGGCGGGGAGCTATTAAGGCCAATTGTGACACAGTTTGCCATGATCTATAGAGCCGTGAAGAGCCTTGTTGAGAAGAAAATGGGTCTTAGAATGTTTTACCTATAATGAGCGGATGAGGTTGAAATATTGTGTCTTTCGAGGGACAAAGAATTGAGGGAATTTTCTGAGTTAGAGCTTTAGGCCACAAATGGGCTTTCTTTACCCCAAGATGTGGGATGACAAGTAGCAAATTATAGATGTAGCGTGTGAGAGGAAGGTTACACCTCGTGCATCATAGAGGATAAATGGGACATACAGATGGGCAGGGAGTTGCATCTAGCAAGCATAACATGGTCAAATAACATAGCCTAATCCTTAGTGGTTACTTAACTGATTTTTTTTTCTATCTTAATGCAAATAAATATGGTCCTTTATTATACGTCACCTCCTATTTGAATTTGAAGTACTAGTGCACTAAGAACACAGCCCCTGATGAAGAGCTACCATAGATAGTCAGGGAAGTGGTGCAACGGATATTGAAGGATCAAGCATTGGTTGTAGAAGCAATCAATGGGGTAACAAAGTAATCGGTGAGGTAATATTTAATTGGCATTAATAATAATTCTATACTTTTTGGTTAGGAAAAAATGTTCCACAAAAGGTGTGGAAGTTTCCGAGGATAGGGGGTGGGCCAATCAATTTTTAGGATGTCTCCAGATATCATTATAAAATTGTTCTAATAGGTTAGTTTTTAGTGTTCGTAGGGATTTAATCTTTCCAAGTTAGATTATCTGGTTGTACAGTGGTGGGTCTAGTGGGGGCACCAATGCACCCAATTTGAGGAAGATTGTAATTTGAATCCTTTTATAAACTCATTCAATGGATGCAAGTAGAACTTGAGTTGTTTTGCCCAGTCCGCAACAAGATGTGAAACTGTTTGACTAGCAAGAGGCTACAAAACTTAGTGTCCGCATGCTATAAGATGAGATTGAGGTACTTGAATGAGGGCAAGGAGAGTAGACAAGAAGATTTGTTGCAGATCAATTTGTCCATGATAAGGAGGATCCAATGCTTTGATGGGTTGTAGAACAAGAGGCTTAAGATGAGCCCGTGCTAAATAAGCTTAGGCATTCTCCATGACTAGGCAACCATTGTGAAGGAGGTAGTGGTGTGCGATGTGGACAGATGAGTAGAGGAGAATATTCACCTACTATAAGCGAGACCTGACAAGACTTGATAGGAGAGGGTGGTCAGTTTGGTGGTGGTGGTGGTTATTTTCAAGGGCTCAGTCCATTCACTGGTAAGGTAAGTTGTGCATGCTGTGCAGGATCGAGACCGTGGGGTTCAAACAAAATTGAGACATGATAGAGAGAGACTATCAAAAAGAAGAAGAGGATCTAGGGGTGGTGCAGCTCAGAGCACACTGGATCAAGGTTTTAGGGATAGGTACAGAGAGACAAGAAATTTTGCTGCGAGAAGCTATATTTAGGGACAGGAAAATTGTATACACGCCTAGAACATTAGGAGCTGAGTTGAAAAAAAAAATAGACAAGGGATGAAAGGAGATGAGGAGCAGTGCTGAATATTCAAGAGCTATTCATCAATTGGAGGAAAGCGGATACTAGTGAAAGGTCTACTAGTGCATCAAATAGCTACAATGGAGAACAGCTGTCATTTTTTTACTGGAGGTTGATCTTTTAGTGCATCAGATAGTCAAAGTGGATAGTATGGTCCATCTATGAATGATCCATATGTGTTCTTCCACTCATTTTATCTTAAGGGATTTGTCATTGCACATTATGCCTCCTATAGTTATGGTTATAGCCAAAGGTTAGACTAGATGCTACCTCCTACCACCCTAAGCAGGATGGCTAGGCTTCTGTGATTACAAAATGTACGTACAACATAATATTAGGAACCAGAGCCGGGTTACTATTGGACATCATATGACTAGTAGGGATGGTGAAAGTATTCAGGCTAGTATAATTTTCATGGTTTGATCTACAAACAAGACCCAGATGTCTAGGGGGGCAATAGACATATTACTTGGGATCGATTTTATAAAGTGGGTCATTATACCTTTTTTTTTTACAATACTGCATACTCTATTTGCCGTTTTCCACTTGTAAATATTAGTTTCTGAATCCATGTTGACTTGTGAGTGTTGGTATCAATATCAACACTTTGACCCTCTGATATCACATATCCATTCAAATCTATAACTAAAACACTAAAAATAATTTTGTCTACTGAAATCATACGGTATGTAACCCCGTACTGTATTGGTATGGGATGAATCAATGCCATGCTAATCTGAAGGAAAATTGGTCCGGTATTGGATTTAAAACCTTGATTATAGCATTAAAATTGAGTTAGTGGTGGTGCACTCCAAGTAGCACACATTAAAAAAGGGCTGTGCAATGCATGAGGCTCTTGCCATTGCAGGTTTTGGTGAGAGTCAGATGAACGCAGCCTCACCCTATATTTTGAAAGGTTTTGCATTTTTTGAATCCATGACCTCTCCAAGGTTCATCTTTTCCAACTAGCATGGATTAGCACAAACTAGCACAGACCAACATGCGTGATACATACGACCATGCTATGATTGGATTAGAAATTCACACTGGAATTGTGAACAAGGATTTAGGTAAACAATATATGGATGGTATAAGGATAGTTGGCTAAGGTTTTTCATTTGGTCACAGTATTCTTTTAATTGACACAAAATGATCATATATCTCTGCAGAATTTAGTGTAGCTCTTCTGCAGTCATTCTTTTCAGGAATGCTAAACTAACTTTTCCTGTGCAGATTGATGTTGACATTGGCTCCTCATCCGTCGCAAGGAGTATAATCAGTTTGGTTCTTGGATACATCACAAGCATTGTTGTTGACCTTGCCATCCTGATTGAGGTCTGCAACCAAGTTACTACTAGAGAGAAGTTTCTCTATTAACTTTTAAATCACAATGCTTATTGTAATTCAACTGTAGCGCTATCCCTCTACCATATGGGTCGTTCAATGAAGTGCATGCAATCCCTTGTATTTTCTGCTTTTTGATATCAAACTGTTACTGTAAATAGAAGATTAACAAATTTCTGAAGACCTAGTAAAAATTTCTGTTGACATGCTAGAAACAATAGTTCAATAACAATTTGGAGCTGGAGAAAAACAGAAACAATTCTGATGATGATAAGGGGCTGATTATGGAAAATTTATGTTCTTTTAACTTGGCTTGCATTGTAATACTTTAGGTTTTATCTTCTTCAAGAAAAGATTGCTAAGAAATATGATGGTATAAACCTCTTATAAGAGCAATCATGGCTTTTTGGAATGGGGGGGATTTTGGACATCTTTATGCAGCACATACATTTAGGTAGATTTAGATAGAAGTAAAATATAATTAATTAAATGATAATATTAAAGATTTAATATAAATGATAATATTAAAGAACCATCTCAAATCTGATGGTTCAGGCTGAACCGTCCTAAACCGGTTCAGTATGGGGGGCGAACTACCATGAACCACCTGTATTGCCCCTGCATCGATGTACTGAACCATACCGAATCGAACCGCCCAGCTTGACCCAGTACAGTGGCGAAGGTAGTTGGGGGCCTCTCAGTTTACCTGATCAGTACGCCACTAGTTTAGTGTAGTATGCATTTATCGAACTATATGACCCGATGCTGGAACGAGGTATGGCAAACCTTGAGTATAACTTCTCATGGTTAACAAGTTATATTCTTCCTGTAACTTGTTTGTATTCTCACTCCAAAGAAATGTTTAAGTTTTATCTTTAGCAAAGTTGTGGCTTGCAAAAATATTAAAATATTGTTTGCATTGTAGCATTCAAATTGGCCTTTGTTTTCCACTCTAAATTTAAGCACAATAAGATTGTGGAAGTGATTTTATGTTTGTAAAATTGTGAGGTAAAAGGGGATAATTTGGGCTGCTGAATGCAATAATTTTCATGTTTTCTTATTGAAGAAGAATTTCATGGAAACGTAACCATACTTGATCTGGAGAATGCACTACTCCTTCCTATATTTAGCTGCATCTTTTGTTTCAATCCCCTTATTCCTCTTGGTGTCTATTCAACCACTTAAATTTACTAATAGATCATCACTTCACAACCCGACAGCCTAGTAACAGAATAAGCGCTTCATGTGAGTCAATGTCCAATTCAACAATCAACAAATTAAGCTTGAAATTAAATACAAAAATTGAGTAATCTAATCCTTACCTTATGAAAGGGATAGAAGGTAATAACTTAGAATATTGAAAGATATGGCTTGGCATTTTCATGTCTATACACGAATGTAAGTGTACATTTTTGTGTAATGCTCTACCTTAGTGGCACTGTTTAGTTTTCCAGTGTTAATGAATCTCATTTTACCATTCATGCTTCACTAAGAATAAATGCTAACCACTCAAGTGGTGAACAAAAGGGAATGAATGCAGTTGTGAGAGGTGGGCTGATGATTGAAATGGAGAGATTTTAGGAAATTTAAGGAGCAATTAGAAAGATGGTCGATAATTGCATAGTATATTTAACTTTAGTCAAATAACTGATAGGAATACGTCATTAGTGAATAAGGGGGGCAATCATCTTAATGAGTGCCCCCAAAGCAATCATTGGCATTTTTCAAATTTCTCGTCAGAAAATACTTTAAACTACTCTTGGTTTTCAAAAACATTTTTTATTTTTATTTTCTATTTTCATTCTCTAAAAATAGTTTTCATTTTCTGTTTTCTTATCTCTAAAAAATGCGTTTGATAAGTGAAAATAAAAATTATTTTTTATTTTTATTTTCATTATAAACATATCTTTTAAAAGGTTAGGCAAAAAAATTAAAAGGAATACTGTCAACTCCTATGTTTTCAAGTTCTCTGGCTTTTGTTTTCTACTTCTTCTTTTTTTTTTTTGGAAAACATTGAAAATATCATAAAACTAATTTCAGTTTTCTATCATTTTAGAGTTGTGTTTTTTAGAAAACTTGTTTTTATTTTCATTCATCAAATGCGTTTTCATAAGTGTTTTCTATTTTTTATAAAAATGAAAGCTAAAACGGAACCAAACACACAATTCTATTTCTAAAAACACAACACTATTTCTCAAAGCATCCAACATTGGCATTCATGTACAAATCCTCACCAATAGAATGGAATTGTTGGAAAACATCCTCTTAACTTGAAAATAATATGCCACCTCCATTCTTAGAGCTACAAGAATTGTTTTGGTAGGTGACTCTTAAGACAATCTTTGGGTGGGAACTGAATGCTGGCTTAACCTCAGAGGAGGGACATCCACTACAGTATATTTGGAGGATAGTTTTCTTGCTGGTGGATTTTGAAGCTACTCATGTCTACAGAAAGGCAAATAATGCTGTGGATTGGGTTGCTTCATTTGTTCTCCAAGCATTAGGATGCTATCATTTGGGAGTTGCCTGGTTCTGTTCTCATATCTGCAGAAAGTCAAATAGTGCTGTGGATTGGGTTGCTTCATTTGTTCCCCAAGCATTAGAAAAAAAGGCCTTTTTATCTAGTCATTCAAATTTTCTGTAATTTTTATATTGCTATTCTTACTTTGCATGCATAATCTCACCATAGCTTGTACTTAATCTATTCTTCTACATCACAGTATTGTTAACCTATTAATTGCATTCATCTTAGATCCAGGACACAATGTTAACCAAAAGGACAATTGGGTTCACATTGTCTCTACTCCTGGTGTTCATTTTGATGCATTGTCCCACTAGTCTTCTCATCTGCTTTGGACAACCATAATGTTTGTTTTGCATCTGAATTCATAATGTTACCCCCCTTAAATATCAAGCATCTGGTCATTGTGGCTTTTTTCTTTTAAATTGACTTTACCACAATCAGTCCTTTCCAGTAGTCAGTAGGTATCATCAATGGAGAGAGGGGCCTAATCATAATGCAAGGCAATTGCTGAGATACTTCATGCTCCTCAAAACATTCATATGCTTATGATAATTTTCCTCTTCTAGCATGAAAAATGAAAGTCTACTTGTTGCAGTTGGTTCTAGTATGTAAGGTTCGCTCTAGTGGCTTTTGGTCTTTTTGTATGAACACATGTTACATGTTGAGCTGTGGTGGATATCAATCGTCCATGGACTTTTTGGGGCAAGCGCAATGCATTCATCCAAAAAAATTAGATACATGTTTTTGATTGTTCCCTAATATAGTTATGAATTGACTTGAACGTCTTGCTGATGAGATTTATTGTTACTTTCATTGGATTATGTGAATCGCATTCTTTGCCATGATGTTGTGGTATCGAATTATGCCTTACTCTATTAACTTAAGGCCTTGAACAGAAAGCGGTGATCCTTTTTTTTTTTCTTTCCTGTATGCGTGTAGAAATGATCCATTTAAGCTTTTTAGCAAGTAGTGCAATGTATGATTGTAATGAACTGTGTCCATTGCAGGCAAAAGAAGAGAAAGAGCTACCTGAGTACATTCTTGGGACAGTTCGGTTGAACCGTGTGAGGCTCGACTCTGCGGTGCCTTTTTGAGGCATGTCCTCAGGTTGTACCAAGCTTTAAGTTATTTGGTGGTCTCTTGTTGTATCTCATGACTCAGTGGCCAGTTGTTATGTACATGTTTGTCTGGCAAGAAATGAGAAGGCATTCTTTCAACCACATTATTCAACAATAAACTAGCAAGATTGTAGCTAATATCCCTCTGAGTACATTGAATCTGGCATTAAATGTAACAGTATTGGTGATATATGTGGACAGCATTCTATTAAAAATGAGTGGACCGGAAATAGTATTTGTTTAGTACTTTCTGACACATCTCATGTCATTATTGTGGTTTTGGAAGAGAGAATGATGGAATGTGTGCTCAACTACTGTCAGATAACACTGGATGGATCTAATCTTTGACTGAACAGCACGGTAGCTTTGGTTTAAGATAGGTTTTAGGCATCATATACATATATCTATTCTGCTAAACAGCATAAAGTAACCTTGGTCCGGTTGCAGCGCATAAACAACCGTTTCGCAGTGTTGAATATAACACGCTGCCAAGGTTTATTGAGCCCCCCTTATACTGATGGTCGATTTTTTTTTTTTTTAAAAAAAAAAAAAGTGTCACAGGGCACGAGGCTCCACTGCACTGATGGTATCACAGCACAAAATGGAACGAAGTCGAGCATAGTGTAGCCATAACAGCGATTAGATTGCATGGCATAAATCTAGCTTACATCCTCTGGGGCTACAGCAGAGTGATTAGACCTGCCAATCTTGGGAGCAATTATCACTACGGAATAAGCATGATTTTGTAAACCGCAGTTGTATCAGTGCTCCAGGCACCCTCCCAGTTGCCTGGAGGATTTTAACAGCAACAGTTTTGTATAGGCAATGACAGCTATAATGGCATTTGCATTGGTCATGGCTGTCCTTGCCTCGCACCAGCACCATTTGCAGATTATATACACTGATCATGAATATCATTAGATCCAAGAGGACGACGTCATTATGCTGAGACTGATAAGGAGTTCAGAAACAGCAGAACCCTTCTGAGAGAATGAAAACTGCAACACTCCATCCCATTGATCTATCATTATCATGCTTTTCTTCTGTTCAAAAAGAGGGCTCAAGTTGTGGCATTGCCTATGGCCATCACGAGAAGTCCTTGCATCGTATAGACAAGTTAATTCCAAGAAACTACATCAAAACAATCGATGTCAATGAAGATATGCATTCTGATGCTTATACAGATTTCATTTCATTTCATCTTAGCATTCTATTATCTTGATAGGCATTTCAACTGTTCTACCATATCTGCTATATAATCCAAACTCTTAATGCGTGCATTGGTGAAGCAATGTGCTCCACATCAGTTCACATGCGTATCTTACGCCATACAGGAGTTTTCTTTGATATTGAACCTTTCATGCACTTGCATAGATATTCAAGAACGATGTGTTTTGTTAAGATAATTAATAGCATGATTGCATTGCCACTTGCAAGTGTCTATCGCTTTGTGTCTCTCCATGCAGTCTTAGTAGTCCTATTCTAGGCAAGTTTGATACATGCATCTCCGTCCATATTATCTCAGCCATTCATCCACTTGATCAGATCATCATTATACATGTGAAGCCACATCATCTTTTCTTAGCAAGTATTAAAATTTATGAAATTCATAAACCTGCCATTAATAATCCTTGATCTTCTCTAATAAAAAACCACAACCATATTTTACATTGTAAACAATTAAAATTTATAAACATTTCCTTATGATTCACCAAAATATAAGGCATTTGTAAAAAGATGAAGGTAGCGTCAATTAAGGATAACTCGAGGGAAGGATGAATTAGAAGGTTTAGAAATTTGCAATATAAATTTAGAGATGTACTGGCACGAAAGAGTAATTTGATATATGTAAATAGAGATAAACCAAAAATTAAATAAAAGTCATAAAGAAAAATTTAAAACTTTGGCATCTTACAAAAAAATTACTTAAAACCAAGTAGAATAAAAGAAAGGGATTCATATGATCTCAACTAATTTGAAATTAAAGCTTTGTTGTTGCATAGTAGCAGCAGCACAAAGCATTTATTGGCACTTAGACTATAATTATTAGTATTGTTATTATATACAAACACAAAATGCTTTAGATAATTGTTTGGAAATGCATGATTTTATTCTCATTACAAAATGGCTACAAATGGATGGACTAATTTTGGAATACATTAACTCAAGATAACAGCTGGAACAAGATCAGAAAGTCCCAGCATTGTCATGGATAAAGAATACGGTGACTCAACATCCAATACGATCTAACTGAAGTTGTGGAACGAATCGATGACGGCATCTGCAAGATATTCACGCAATCTGGCCCTAGATATCCTTAGTCATGTATATGTGCCATTTGTTTGTCATGCGGTCACTCTGGCAAGGCATAGAAATATATAATATGAGAGAAAATACAAGCCACAAGATTTTGCTTTGCAGTGCCATGAGAATTTCCAAACTGAAAATGGTATGGAACTACAAAATGAAACATTTCTACAGCCGAAACACAAACAAACAATACCTCTCAAATAGATATATTAAACATTCACAGTGTACTTCAGAGATCAGTTTCAGTTCAAAGAAGCGTGTCTACCTGTGCTTTGTTCAAGCCAGTCTTTTCCACTTTTATCTTTCTGCAAGAAGTAGTCAAAGAAACTCTGCGTTACATTCCTAATATGCCAGCCATTAATTCCATCTCTTGTTTCCATTCATTGAAGAGAGCCGAATCTCCAACAATATTGGCAACTATCCTAGCACCACCAAGAACATGAGGATTTGAATGCATTGGCCTGGCTGGCCTTTTCAGCTGGCTCTTCACCCTGATCATAAGAAGATTGGTTTAATATCGCATCAACCAACCACCGAAGTATATTATAAACCATATACAGAACAACCCAACTCATCATAAGTCATGCAATTTCAAATAAACTGTACATTGATGCAGCATCTGAGGACGAACAAACAACATCCTAGGTCTTTACTGTAGTACTGAAAAACCAGAAGCTCCAAACCAGTTTTACAAACAAGCTAACAAAGTATGTGGCTTCCACTGGCAAAACCTACAGCATGTCAAATTCTGGCACAAATTTTACAATGCAAACAATATTTATGTAGAAGCTGCTTCACCTGGTATGCGACATCAAAGAGAAAGGGACATGGTTCTTCTCTTGAATGTCATCGGCAATTTTCTTCCACTGTTCAGGAATTGGATTGGTTGCAGTGGGGTTGTGAGCACAGCCATGTAACAGAACACAAGATCCATCTGGTGCAGCCTACAAAAGCAAATCAATAATTAAATAAACTGGGTGCAGAATATTAAGAGCAATAGTTATTTCATCTTTTTAGAAGTAAGAATTTTACTTCTTTGGATCATAAATTCAGTTTTACAAATCAATGAAATCACCAAACATAACAATTTTTTTCTTGAAAAAGTAATCAATTAAATTGGTTTAAAAAAAAAAAAAAAAAATCTTATCCGACTGCTTAACATCAATTCAAACCTCTTCTTACAGACCTATTACTAGAAACTGGATGGTGCAGATGTTAAGTGGAAGGCTACAAATTGAGAACCAGCAGGAACTTGAAACATTTACGGGTTCCCAAAACTTGACAAAATATGATTCTGAGGTATTCCAATCATAGAATTTAAAGGACAATGTGAAAGTGGCACCTGAAAAGAACAATTTCTATCAGTAACAAGAAACATGGCAAAAGACAAGATGTAAACTTTCTCTGCGGCATCATTGTCGGTGTTCAGTTGACTCCAAAGCAAAGCCTAGCATGCTAGCATTCCATTAAAATCCAACCCAACAGTTCTCGGATCATAATACCGACTAATATTCAGATCAAGGAACCCTGGCATCGTTGAAAAATTTCTTGTGACTACTTGTTCCCATTTTTTTTAGGGAAAAAAACAAAAAAGAAGCTGATCCAGCATGTCAACAAAGAGATATTAGAGCACAGCTGGCCAAAAGATGCTCAGGCAAAGAGCAGGCATAACCCATGCTGGAGATGATATAAAACATTTGTACCAGGAAAATATCTTTGTGTGAATGCCGCAGCTAAATGGAGTGATCCAGTTCCTGAAAGACTTTGAACAGTAGCAACTTGAATTACAGTATGTCATAGCAGAAATTAATAATTGTGCCTACTTTCTCCATGTATGATAATTAGATGCAGATAAAAATTAAAACAAAAGAAAGAATCAAAGGAGGGAAGAAAAAAAAAAAAAAAAGCAAACTCTTCCTTCTTGGATGAAAGGATTATTTGCTCCAAAAAAAAAAAAAAATCTGTAGTAACCTTAGTAAATGCATGCAATCCTTCAATAAGAAGATACTGCAACATCAAACAGAAGTGAAAAGCTAAGAAAACAAAGACAAATGCGATGTATAACTCCACAAAATCCCTTCAGCTGGGTGCTTCAGTATAACCTCTTTGTTTTCTCTTCCCTCCAGCATAAGATTTTCTGCCTGCAGAATATCATGTCAATTAATTATCTTGAATATTAATGTTGGATGGTCGAAAAAGGAGGAATCAGAGCTCCTTTTTAAGTTTCAATTGATATTGGAAACAGAAAAGGATAGCCAGAGGTAAGGCAAAATCTGCTTGTGGTGTTGTCTTCACACACCAAGCATTAGATGCTGAAGTTTTCGAAATAAATGGTTAATAGGATCCGTGCCTTCTTGAGCTGTATTGGAAGCTGAGATCAAAGTTCACGCGGCTAAAGGAAAGGTATAAGAATTCAGAATTTTTTCTTCAAGTGGCCCCATATAGACACTATGAGATAAAGGAATAAAGGACACCTTTCTTTTTCAAGAATTTGTTTTTTCTTACGCTTCCTATCAACCAGAATCTACTCTATGGAGGTAATTTAGTTAAGCTTGATGACCTTGCGGTGGAATTTTTTCTTGGAGAGATTAAAGATGCGGTTTTTGAATTGTGTGGCATGAAATCTTCAGGTTTAGATGGGTCTGCATCATCTTTTTCCAAAAATTCCGGAACTTTCATTTTGTATAGAGCGAGGTTCAATTTTGCATACATAAGTTTGATCCCGAAGAAGGTATGGTCTTTCCTTGGGACCAGAAACCGATTAGTCTACTTGATTGCTTTGATAAAACTATTTCAAAGGTTCTCTTTAATGGATTCGCAAAATTCTTTCTTGACTTAATCATTGAGTCATAATCAATATTTGTGAAAGGGAATTTGATGTTTGAAAATTCTCTCTGCCAAGAAGTCTTGGGTTATTGTCACATAACTGGCGTGCGTGGACTTCCATGCAAATTAGATTTAAAAAAAATAAATAAATAAATTCTACCGTTGGAGCTTCCTGTTTAGAGTCGAGGGAGGAGTTCCAAATTTTGGTTTATGAAATTTACGAGGATGGCAATTCATGTTTTAATTCTGTATGGAATTAGCCCCAGTTCTGGAGAGGGAACAGGGAAGTGGCTGCTTTAACTTTTTACTCATGGGACGAGCTCAATGTGTTTGCCAAACAGACTCACAAACTCTGGTGCTTGCTGCGGCTCTCCATGATGGCCTACATCAATTTGGTTACCAACTTTGTCGTTGCTATGACCTACCTCAATATCTTGTCCAATGATTTAAATCGTCTGATAACGCGGATTGCTAGGTATATGATACCATATCCATCCAGTTCTGATGCAGTAGAGAATATCCAGTGCTGGGAACTGGAGAGTTTTACAGCCAGTCGTCCAGTTTCACTGGCATTTTATGTTTAGCTTTTATATAGTATTTTATATTTTATTTCTATACTTAATGAAGCTTGAGCTTTGCGCGCACAATGTAAATAAGTTTATAATATAATATAATATGATAATCGAAATCAAGGAGTAGAAATAAAAGTGGAGATGGGAATTCGAACGTGTTAGAACCTTTGCCGGTTCGGCCCATTTGAAACCCGGCCCGGCCCGGCCCGGCCCGGCCTAACGTGGTATAACTCCTCGCCGCTCTCCCCCAAAGACACCACCACGCAAGCGCCAAAAGAGAGCGTCTCCATCCCCGCACGTACATCGCCGGCTTCTTCTTTCTCCCGCGCCGATGTCGGTACGTCTTTCTTCGAGAAACCCCAATTGAAGTCCTTTTCGCGGATCAAATCAAATCTAGGGCGATTTGTCCTTCATTGCTTTCTTTCCTTTTTCCTTTACATAGATCTTCGAGTACAATGGAAGCGCCCTTGTGGCAATGGTGGGCAAGAACTGTTTCGCGATCGCGAGCGACCGGCGCCTCGGCGTTCAGCTCCAGACTCTCGCCACCGACTTCCAGAGGATCTTCAAGGTCCACGACAAGCTCTATATTGGCCTCTCCGGCCTCGCCACCGACGCCCAAACCCTGTGAGCGGAACCCTAGCCCTCATCCCCTGCTTCTCTCTCGTATTGTTTGAGTTGATTCGAAGATTTGATTTGAGCTCTTCTTCCTCTTGTTGTATTCGAGGTTGCAGGTATCAGCGGCTTGTCTTCCGCCACAAGCTCTATCAGCTGCGAGAGGAGAGGGATATGAAGCCTGAAACCTTCGCCAGCCTCGTCTCCGCGCTTCTTTACGAAAAAAGGTTTCAGCTTTCGTTCTAATCAACTTCTAACTCGCAATTTTAATTCATTTGGAAATTCGTGAGGAAACTATTCAGTCATTTGTAAAATGTCGTCCCAATGATATTATTTGTATGCAAGCACTTTCTTTCCTTCTTTCTTTTGTTTTCTTGCAATGGATTGTTTATATAATTATTTCAGGAAGTAATGGCTCTTATTTTGGTTTTTTTTTCCCCTTTACTGTACTTGAATTTTTAGCTAGATAACGTGACACAAAGATTTTGATGTTCTTGTAGGTTTGGACCATACTTTTGCCAGCCCGTAATTGCTGGATTAGGAGATGACGATGTGCCATTTATTTGTACTATGGATTGCCTTGGTGCCAAGTATGTTTTCTTTTCACCTTTTATTTTTGTTAGACTCAGGAATCTTGTGATATTTCTTCTTTACAATAACTGCTGATTTAGCTGCATCTCGAAATATTCAATGTGTACTATTGTTGCATATTTTGCAGAAAATCACTAAACTTATGATCACCATCTTCATGGGAATAGTAGATGCAGAAGTTCTCAGAAACTTTTCATGCTTTTACATATATCTCATGTCTGTTAATGTGTTTATCCATCCTAGAGTGATGAGGGGCCAGTGTAGCATCTCAATTTGCTGATGATTGATGAACCATTTTGTCACAATAAACATGCGTAGATAGCTTTGCTCATGTCCTTAAAAGAGACCAGAAAGACCATACCATGATAGTATGTGTTGGACGAAAATCAAAACTTATTTACTTTTTTGAGTTCGAAATGAATGCAGATTGCATTTCAGGAAGCAGTAAACATGCTGTGATTTGCCCAATCAATATGTGCATGCTTAAAATTTGAAAATTTTATGCAAGGACATGCCTTGGGATATCTCCTTGGGATATCATCTCACATTTTAAAGGTTAGAAAATAAAGTTAGTGAGCATAGCAATATACAATTAGGAATATGATTATCTGAGATTGTTCTAGAAGATTGGTTGTTGCTGCCCATTTGAACATCCTGTTCATTTTTCACCATTTGAATGTTGGTTTGGTACATGAAAACATGGAATTAAGAATAGGTGCTCTTATTGCAGTTTTGTAGAGGGATTGGCTGAAGGTAAGCTTGCATCTAACATGCCCATGTTACATGTTATAATGAGGACAAACTTGTGCCTTCTGAAGATGTTTCTGTGGAGCTGGTAAGACTTGTTGGAATGGATGAATCATCAAGATAGAAGCATAGAGCAGTTAGATTGTAGTAGTTTGGGTTTCAGCTACATGGAGAAAACTAAGCATTGACACATTGTGAAAAATCACTGAGGAAACTTCCAAAAAATTTTTCTAGAAGGACATCATGGGGCCATCAGAGGCTCAATCCTTTCATCCCTTTCTGTATTGAGCTAATAAATGGATGCAGAATATAATGCAGGGTTTTTAAGCAAAATGCATATGCTTGTCATGGCAGGGCAAGTTTATAAGGGCCTTCATAAATGGTTTGGCAGCCATTCTTAAAATCATCAATTTGGAAGTCATTTTTAACTTCTAAATATTTTTGCTGCTAGAGTTGCATAAGTTTCTTGTTCTTCATCTAACTTGTATTGTGTCCCTATTCTCACACATATCCTAAACCTAATGTAGTACAATGTATCAGATGTAATTTATGGCTGATCAACTCCAGAACTTTGAGTGATAGAACATCTAGGCAAAGAATGTGGCTGTTCCCATTATCTTTGCCATCTGCACATTTGAGTTGGGACAACATTGCCTGATACAATCAGGCAATCCTTAAGTGGGAGCATAAGGTCAACATAATTACCGCTGCATATCCAAATGTCTCATGGAAACTTCTTATTGTGTTTATATTACTGTATATCAGGTCAGTTCTGTTTATGACATCTGAAGAATTTGATCTGTTGGATCAAATGACCAGTGTAGCATGTCCTGTGGATAGATTGATCTTTTTTGGTCAAAACTAAGCTGACACTTGTGCATGTATTAGTTTCATAAAATTTCCAACATAAAGCGTGGAATATATGTTAGACTCATGGCATAGTTTGATAGTAAGCATTCGAAGGATGGGTCACAAGTTCGTTTTGAATTTGTATGCAATTTGGTTTTCCAGTTGAGACTATCATGGTAGTCACTTACAGAGCTGGCCATTGAGAGTGTTGAATTAGTAGTTTAGCTGTTTAGGGTTCTTGTATTAATGAATTGACTAGCTCGAGGGCTTAGATCATGTAATTGGGATATTTTGGAATGATCAGTTGTGCATAGATCCAGTGCTAAGGTGAAACACAAAGTACAATGTGTAGTGGCTGGTTTCACCATGGAGCACTAGGATCATTATACAAGGTTTCCAGCCCTCACAAGTTCTAGGCAGATTGGTCAGGTATGTGCTAGCGATGACTTGTGAATGGTTGTGATAATACTACTTAGGTGTGGGCTTTTGGAGGCATGGTGACTCTGAAGTAGCTGTGGTGAGACTGGTGGTTTATACATACATGGACTTGAAGCAACAATTGGCCTTAAGCCAACTACGATCATATAATCAGAGAGTTAAAAAGGTTTGCTGATTTGTTACTGTGATGGAAGATATGCACGTGGGAAGACCAGCAACTCTTGACAGCAAAGCAGATGGATATCAAAAACTAAAGATCCAATTAGCAACTTCTCATATTTGGTGCACTTCTTTTCTTAATGCTAGGTAAAATGTTACGTAGATGAACTTACTTTTATGATGAGGGATGGATAGTCTACATGTTGGACACTTTATGATGTCAAAAAGTTTGGTGAAAGTGAACTTCATGTTGCAAAGGATGTTTATTCTATATTTTCTTTTTTTTAGGTTTTAAATTTAGTTTAACCCATATGCTTGTCTCATGGTATGGTGATTAAAAGAAAATTGAAAATCTCATCATATTGATGGGTAATTGATACCCTAGGGTGATAATTTTCATTGAAGTCCGAGGTCGATGAACTCATCCAAGTATGTATGTTTCTTGACTTCTGTTCAATCGTCACATTGCTTGCTAGTATTGCTTTGAGGAAATTCAGGAAAGTGATGTGGATGTGTTTTTTGTATGATTTATGGATGCCAATGAATTAAGATGATATAATCAGCTAGAATGCATCTAAAATACACCCTATACACAAGAAGGTAAATTCTATGAGATCTGCACCATATCATCTGCAGGCAGATGGCTCCATATTTTGTCATTTGTGACAACATTTTGAAAGTCTGTTAATGTTATTAAGCACCAACTATTCTGACATATGTTTTGGCATTTTTTGGTATACTTATGTTGTAATTGTTGTGCCTGTTTGCTCATCTTGTTTTTATTTTTCTTGCATGCAGGGAGCTTGCCAAGGACTTTGTTGTTTCTGGTACAGCCTCAGAGTCTCTTTATGGTGCTTGTGAATCCATGTACAAGCCTAACATGGTTAGTAGGCTCTTCTTGGATTGAGTGCTCAATATCACATGCTGTCTTGTCCCCTGTTTTAGTTCCATCTATCTAGAAAGTTTGTAGCCGAACTTATATGGCAGAAAGTATAAGAATTATGCATGCTTAATCCTTGTAATATCAGCGCTTGCAATAGTGAGGTTTTAGGACCCCTATCTGAATGACAGAAAAGCTCAATCTGATTGCTCTTGTACATTCACCTTGGGCAATAGTTGGTGCTTGACATTTTGGATGTTCAATACGAGTTTCACAGTGAATGGTGCTAAAGTGTGCATGCCCAGTCAGAATACTAACTTCAATAAGTTGAAAACTGAAAACAATGAACCATGCCAATTTTCATGCAAACTTTACAAGGCACAAACACCAATCATGCAAAGTTTAAAATTAGGACTCAGTCAAAGCATTCAGTGTATGCTACAGTATTGCATGGGAAGGTGTTAATTATCATGCAAACTTGACAAGACACAAACGCCAATTACAATGTGGAAAATCAGGGCTCTATCAAGCTATTTAGTGAATGCTATAAATTGCATAAGAAGAAACCAGAAGGACATTGCCTTACTTTTTTGTTCTTTATCGCCAATGACTACAACTCATATGTTACTTTTTTCCCCAATTATGTATCTTAAAAAAATGTCTTTTTCTTGTTTTATTAGGAACCGGATGAATTATTTGAGACAATCTCACAAGCTCTGCTATCTTCTGTGGATCGTGATTGTTTGAGCGGTTGGGGAGGACATGTCTTTGTTGTGTAAGTTCATTTATCTCTTGCTAGCTCTTCCCCTTTTTTTTTGCCTCTTGACTTTGGCTAAATAATCTTTTTTTAAATTAAAGATGATGTAAATATGTGCAATCAAAAGCCACCAATTGTGGCTTTAGGAATGGCATGTGTGTGGTTGAGTTATTTTGCATGATAGTCAACCAAGTCAATAGAGGAACCATGAAATACAATTATTTCAATTAGGAGTGAGCATGGGTCAAGCTGGATCGGTTCCAAGCCAGAATCTAGACCAACCTAATCAGGATGAGTTTCAAAATTTTGGATCCAAAACCAAACCAATCCTCTTCTGGAATTGACCCAGAACCAACCTCATCAGATCGGTTTGGTTCCAGGTCAGTTTCAAGGTAGAACCTATTTTCTTTTCTCCTTTTTATTTAGCATATGTTTGATATTTAATGGCTAAAATTTTCTCTTAGTTGTATTTATAAAATGAATATATATCATATTTGTTGACTAATCTAATATTTTAAATTTTCTACTAGAGATGGAAGATAACTCATGCTTTGTATGTAATCACCTAGGTTTGATCCTTTGAAGCAATTAATTTTTTTTTAAAAAAATTCTCTTAAAAAAAAAGGTTGGTTCTTGTATCAAAAATAAAAAACTGACCTTTGGAACCAAGAAGCGACCTTATCCTATCTTGATGGGTTGGTATCAGTTCTTGAGTTACCCTACCCATTTGATCACCTCAGTTTTGTTCCCATTATATCACTTTTTATTTTCATTTTTTTCAACACACATCTCCAAAGTTCTCATATTTCATCTAACCCAAGGGCTAAAATCAAGTAAAACTGCACCAACATTTATTAGGAAATCATCACTAAGATTTATTATGAACATGTATTGTCTTTTTTGTGGATATCTTTAATTTGTGAGGTCTTAACCTTATTTACTACTAGAGGTAACGTACGTTTTAATCTTCAAATGTTCAGTGTTTGTTACTCCCCAAATTTTCACCTCTTCTCATCTTCATGCTGGATAATTAACGTGGATAAACTTGGCCTTTTCAATATGTATGTGATGTTCGTGAATCACTCCCATTTCTTTCTGCTTCTTAATTCAAAGGTGCTTTTCCTTGAAAGAGTACTGGACAGAAGCATATGGTTCACTGAATCTGTCAATAATTAGAAAATATAATGGTTAATTGTTAATTTCCATTGTCTTTTGTTGGTAAGACTGACTCTAAATTCCTTTGATGCATCTCTTACATAACATATCAGATAACATGCTTTGGCAGTAAAGTCTTGGATTTCCCTTTTTCTTTTTTTTGCCCTTCACAGTAATGTGCATTTTGTTTGGCTGACAATAGAAGTATGATGTATTTGGCCGACAACAGAAATCTCAAAGCTTATTGTTTGCTGATGTGCGGGTTACTACAGGACTCCAATGGAAGTGCAGGAGCGAACATTGAAGGGACGAATGGATTAATTCCATGTGATCTGAATACTGGCTATATTTTCTCTCAAAGCTGGTTTTTTAAACCTCCAACTGTATTTTTCATCGGGACTGTTTAGTTAAACTTGAATTTCTTTTCACCGTTGCATTCTGTATCTATTAGAGTTCTGTACGATGTCTGGATATGGGATGTTGCTGTCTGCTTCTCAACCTTGTTGCAGTTTTTTTTTTTTTAACAAAAAAATGTAAAATTTAGGCAGCAGAATGTGTCACGCTATTTCTCAAGTTCCGAGTTTTCCTTTTTCTTTTTTAGGTTTTTCACTAGGATTTCAGATGTGTTTTATATTGCTTGCCACATCGGATGCAATATAAGTGGTTTGTAGTTAAATGACAACGGGGCCTATAACATCTTTAGGATAAACTTTAAATTGTTGATCTCCAGGGAATTGGAGAATCTGTATTTTGCTTACTTTATGGGCTGCTATCCGTCGACATCTTGACAATAATTGTAATTATTATCATCATCATCATTATAGTTATTATTATAATAATAATTATAATAAGTATATGATGATGATAATGGTGATGTAGCTTCCATTCTAATTTTAAATTTTATGCATGTAGAAAATGATCGCATTTTTCTGTTTTTTAAATTAGAATTTGATTTTTCATTTCAAACTAATGTTTTCCTATTTCCTCATGAAAAAAGTAAATCGGAAATAAAGATAAAAACTGTAGGTGGGAAATGAAGAATGTTTTCTGCAACTAAACAACTCCCAGCATTCAAAGAAAAGTTGTCTTAGAAAACTGGGTGACTCAAATATGTTACTTTCATGGTCAAGGTATTCAAAGAAAAAAATAAATAAATCCTTAAAACAATTTTTTTCAGACCTATGGATGATACAATGAGTGCATGGCACATTATGAAGAATGAGTGTTTGACAAGATGCGGATATGGATTACCTGGGAAGACCAAGGGGAGGAAATCAATGAGACTCGCAAGCCACAAAACCTTGAGCTCCGCTTAGAAAACCAATTTATCTACCGTCTTTGGCTTCTTGTAGCACAAGATAGCTGGTGATACATCCACGATTGATTGATTTCACAATGCAAGATTTGGACAGGAAGGATAAGTTAATCATTTATTGGGAAGTATATTCTTCCTCAAGATTGCACTTTCAAGCGGATGAAAAGCAAATCGACATTTACCATCCAATTCGAGCATTCACAACATGTCGGTTTCACAATGAATCTTTAAACTGTTATAGATGCGCAAATCTTTAGCTTTCCTCCTAGTTAAAGGTATCTAACTTGATCAAATGTTCAAGGCTGAACTGTACTCATGAGATTTTTTTTTAAAATTGTCCTGCAGGCTGGTAGGAACTTCGGCTTGCAAAGGTGAGGAGGTTTACACGTGGCAATGCCGAAAAAGAAAAAAACACCGCTGCAAAACAAAATTAAAGCCAAAGCTCAAACAGCGTGTAGCAAGAGGACACACAACAAGACAAGTAAGATGCGGGACAAGCACGACGTATTATACCAAAGAGACAAAAAAAAAAAAAAACATACTAGGATAGCCCCAGTGCCGTCTGCTGACCATCTAAAGCTGAGTCACGTCCACTGAATTATTTGAACTCTTGTTTACAACAATACTCTCCCCCAATAACTTCCGTCCTACGAAAGCTGAGATAACTGAATCATCCCTCCATCTACAGACTCTGGATTGGTACATTGCTTCGTTCCTCCTTTAAACGGTGTAGTGTTGCTGGATTGCCTCGATATCTAACCCCTTGAGCTTCACGACAGAATCCACACGTCCCTTTAGCGTGGGCAGCTCCCTGAGGCTGCCGCAAACCATTGGTTCCATCCATCCATCCATCCATCCATCAATACCATATAAATAATTGTTGCCAAGAAAAGTCAAGTTTCTCTCTCTCTCTCTCTCTCTCTGGTACCAATTCGATGCTATGTGTTTGTGCTTATTATTAGTTTACCCGGCAATCTCCGCGCGCCTTATGGCCTGCTCGGCGATCTCAGATAGCTCTCTGTGGTTGTTCTTGTCGTTGCTGAGACCCGAGGTTTCCGAGGGCTGCAGGCCGTGCAGGGTGCGCTGAGCCGTGGCCCACTGCGCCTCCCTCTCGCCCCTTCCATAATCCTTCTTTGAGGTGAAGGCCGTCTGGGGAGCAATTCAACAACAATGAGAGTTGGTTCCAACGGAAAAAACTAAAACAGTTGAGAAAAGAAAAGACGGAAGAGAAGAGGTGGACTTTGTTCTGGAGAAGGTTGTCCTAGGCCTTGCCACTCGAACTGTAGCAGATGATGAACTTGAGGATGTCGAGAGGGATGTAGGTGATCACACTGTAGACCCAGATGAATGCAGCCCATCCCCATCCGATGCCTTGGATCCTAGCAAAGCCCCATGATGCGTACACCGCGATGACCGTAGCCACCTGATAATAAGAAGGCAATTAAAAGACGGATCATGGTAACAATAGAATTTAGGGAAGTAAATTTTCATCACAATATATATATATATATATTTATATATATATATTTGTTATGAGATGGTGATTTGCTCAGGGAAAGAGATGAAGAAGCTCACCAACTGGGCAGCAATGAAGGCAGCGACTAGCAAGAGACCAGGGCGCTCGATGAAGGACCAGCTCCTGGACCGGGTGATGAAGATGAGAGCCTGGCTAATAATACTCACTTGGAGGTACAGAGCTGCCGTGAGTTCATCGACGTTGCCCCTGATCGACTTCAATCCGAACTTTTCCTGCATCAGTAGAGAACGGAACAAATTAGCTATAATCTCATCTACGTTGCACGCCAAGAATCATAGTCCAGTTCGGTAGCTTGTAGAATTTAGTAGAAAGTGGTGGCACTCACAGTGACCATGTCGCTATCGTTGGCAAGCCAGAAGAAAACGACAGCCATGACGGCCATGCAGGCACCGAGGACTACTCCAGTGGCGAAGATCTCCTTTAGCTTCCATGAGTCAGGGAGGGGGGAAGGCTTGACACGGTCCTTGGAGATGGTCATGATGGTGCCGTCGTTGAGAATGGCCATGATGAGGACCATGAAGGGGGAGAAGTCGAAGCGCCAGATGAGGGCGATGAGCATGAAGCCGAGCACAATACGGATGGTGATGGACACGGCGTAGATGGTGTAGTTCTTCATGCGCTGGAAGATGGCACGGCTTGTCAGCACGGCGCTCGCGATCACACTCAACCCGGGCTCTGTCAGCACGATGTCCGACGCGCTGCGGGCTGCGTCGGTCGCATCAGCCACTGCAATGCCGATGTCGGCCTTCTTCAGCGCAGGGGCGTCGTTGACGCCGTCTCCGGTCATACCGCAGATGTGCTTCTTCTCCTGCAGCCTCTTGACAATCTCATACTTGTGCTCTGCGTTCTCCAACGAAACAAGGATCAAAATCATGGTCGTCATCATCATCATCCAATCCTTCTTACGTTTATGGAAGAATACCAGGGAAGACTCCAGCGAAACCATCAGCCTTCTCGATGAGCTCGTCGATGGGGGGGGCTTGTGACTTCGGTGTTGTCCTTATCTCCGAGAAGTGTGGATGAGGGATACATGTTGGTGCCCATGCCATGCCTGCGTCCGGTTTCCTTGGCAATGGCGAGCTGGTCAGCGGTGATCATCTTAACATTGACACCGAGGTTGAGCGCACGGCGGATGGTCTCGGCACTGTCATGCCTTGGGGGGTCGAAGAGCGGCAGAAGACCCGTGAATTGCCACGGGCCACCGGCGCTGTCCTTGTTAGCCTCAGGCACCTCCTGCATTGCAACCGCAAGGGACCGAAGTCCACGGTCGGCAAACTTGTCGATCATCTCGTGGATCTTCCTCTTGGCATCCTCTTTTAGGTTGCAGAGATCAATGATCTGAAAGCGACGATTGGATAATTCAATCATATTCTAAAGAAGAGATTGTGCCAATAGATTTCGTGTTATTAATAATAGGATTCATCTGTCAACCTGCTTAGGGGCACCCTTGCTTGCCCTGTGCCAGTTGCCATTGGAGTCGATGTAGGTGATCGCGGTGCGCTTGTCGACAGGATTGAAGGGCAAGAAGTGGACCTCCTGGATTCCGGCTCGAGCCTGGATGCATAAAGATCATGAGCACAAGAAGACATGGATTCCCGGTAGCCCAGCATTGCTAGATGTTAATAATAGAGTGACCATCGATTACCTCCTTAGGGTCAGCCAGCATTCCAACGATGGAAGCATCAATGACATCCTGGTTCACGACCCTGGAAGCTCTCGCAGCGTACAGGACCACTGTGTCCTTGTCCATGTCCTTGACGAACACCTGCACTGACCAATATGAATGAATGTATGTATGTATGCATGTATGTACGCATGCATGCATGTACCTACCTCGATCAAGTTGTTGTCGACGGTGAGCTTGTTGAGGGTGAGGGTGCCGGTCTTGTCGCTGCACAGCACGTCCATGCCGGCCATTTCCTCGATGGCAGTCATCCTCTTGGTGATGGCTCCCTGTTCCGAGAGCCGGTGGGACCCGATGGCCATGGTGACCGAGAGCACGGTGGGCATGGCAATGGGGATGCCACCAATGAGGAGGACCAGGAGGTTGTCGGTGCCGTCCCTGTACTTGCGGTGCTGGACCGGTACATGACGATGATCTCGATGAGCATGCCGGTGACGATCGAGAAGATGCAGAAGTTGCCGATGGCGGTGAGCACCTTCTGGAAGTGACCCACGTTGTTGGTGCTGTCGACGAGGTGAGCAGCCTTGCCAAAGAAGGTGTGGACTCCGGTGGCGATGACGATGGCCTCGATCTCGCCGTGCTTGCAGGTGGAGCCCGAGAAGACCTCGTCGCCTGGGTTCTTGATGACGGGGAGCGACTCGCCGGTGAGGGCGGACTGGTCGATCTTGAGAGGATCGCCCTCCAAGAGCCGGGCATCGGCCGGGATAATTCCAAATAAGGTGTGCACACATACCTTTTTCTCCTCGAGCTTGTTGGGGCCAAAGATTTGGAGACGCTGCTCCCCCTCGGCCGAGGTAAGCCCCTCCCTTGTGCATTTCAGCTCCTGGAAGACAAGATTCTGGAAGAATAGATGAGGAGGAGCATAGTATGTATATTACGAGATCAACAGTCTCGTTCTTGATCTGATCCAGAGAGGTGTTCGCCATTTTTTATGGTTTTCGCTTTTGGGCCGGGCCTTTTTCAGGTGAATAGAGCGATAACGCGAGCCCCAATATTATTACAAAAGAGGAAGAGAAAGAAGAGTGGTAGAAGAAAGGGGGAGAAGGAGAGAGACGGATGCACTTTACTCCCTCCTCCTCTCCTTAAGCCCTCCTTTATGTACCTCGCTTCCCTCTAGCAGGGGTTCATGGGCAGAAGAACAAAACAGTTCTATAGAAAAATGAAAAGAAAACGGCCTACCTCCCTTTCCTTTTATAGTGCATGCAGCACAACTGTAGGGAGGGCCAGAGAGAGAGAGAGAGAGAGAGAGAGAGAGAGAGAGAGAGAGAGAGAGGGGAGGCCCCAGCCCAGTGGCCGCCCGGCTAAACAGGACGCTGGCATCGCGACATGTCGCTTCCCAACAGGTGGGATTCTCAAGGGAGAGTTCGTTGTGTGGCCATGGCGAGGGAAGGGGAATCCATAATTTTTATTTTATTTTGAGTGCAATTTCCGATCGTCACTGAAGCCGGACTCAATTAGATTTGTTGCCGTGGGATGGGCCTCTCTCTGTCCACTGTCGAGTTCCTATGTTCTAGGAATGGAGTTTAGCAAAAATGACCTGAAATAAGATAAATTCTGCTGTGCCTAGGGACCTCCGGCCTCTCCACATCTCCATTTAGATGGAGGGAGCTAGGCCAAAACTACGAGAAGTTGATGGCCAAAGATAATTATGATTTCCATCTAGGTTTAGTTATTATTTTGGTTGGCTTATAACTTTTTGTTAAAGAGTGAATGCTATCATTTGAGTCTTAGAAGTCTCCGCATTTATTTTTAACGCTGCATCTAACCATATGTTATTGCTCTTTTATTCTTTTCTCGTTGAAATTTAAATTTGGAACATCGCGGCAACCTGGACATAACCTGTTAACACATTAATTTATAGATCAATTAACTTTCTGTGGTTGAAATTGCAAGATCTTACGACCTTATGGAATTTTCTACAAGAATGCTATTAGTGCGTTCTACCAACGTCACCAAGTCATCCAAGATTGCGTATGATGCGGGCGAAATAACAAAGTCAGCTCATTTCAACATGGCTACACCCTCTCCAATATCAACCATTTGGATAAATAGGATATTGAAAACCATACTACAAACTTGTTAGATCTTTCACTAAGGGCAGGCAACACTTGCTTATAAGAAATAAGACTTTGTCATCATGGACTTTCTCATCTGTCTCAAGAGTTCCTTCATACACTCATTTCCTGATTATTTGCAAACCCAAGATAACAAAAAAAAAAAAAAAAAAAGTAATTTTAGCATACTCCCACGAGCAATTGTCACTAAAGCCATCTTTCCACTTGCTTTCTAACATCTCATTACACGTACTCTGATCTTGTTCACCTTATAAATTTGAGTCTTCCACATTAAATGTAATAATTCCAAATAAGCATTCAGAATACTCTCGATGGCCTCATTCTCATAATACGCAAATCAAAGCATCTTCTCAAACACTGGTTGTTAATTCAAACTTAACAAGTAGAAGAGACAAAGGTTCAGTTTGTCTGATCTTGTTCACCTTATAAATTTGAGTCTTGCACATTAAATGTAATAATTCCAAATAAGCATTCAGAATACTCTCCATGGCATCATTCTCATAATACGCAAATCAAAGCATCTGCTCAAACACTGGTTGTTAATTCAAACTTAACAAGTAGAAGAGACAAAGGTTCAGTTTGGCAGATTACTAGGAGCTCATAGAGTGAGAAGGTTTACTTTACCCTTTCCTCCTTCCTCTCCACACATGCCATTCAAATTTTGTTGAAAAAATTTATACATACATGCATACGTGTGTGTGTGTGTGTACATACATATATACATATGTATATGTCTTTCAGTTTTGTCTTTTTACTTGCATTTTCAATGCATTGAGCTTTTATAACCACTTGAACAATATCTATAATTAACTTAATTTGCTTCTCTGCATATCTTATCCATTCACAACACTGCAACCCTTTGCTTCTCTTTCATATGTTTCTTCTGACCCCTAAGTCAGCCTATATTAGGAGTGACACTACTTAGTCTCCTCAATCAACAACCTTATAAATTTATCTTCATCATCTTAATTGCTAAATTGTCTAGTTTTCTTCTCCCTTATGAATTTGAGTTACTAATTTTACTCACTAATTTGTTTGCCAAATACTTCCTGAGACTCACCCTTTTTTTTGACTAAAGCTACGGTGCTCTAAAATCCGATAATTTTGATAGCCAAACAAGTCATAACACATCTCCCATAGAAACAAAAAAATAAAAAACATGCAGCAAAAACAACCACTCGCAATAACCAACCAACGTTTGATACCATTACAAATGCTACTGTACAAGTGAACGGTAGAAATCGGGTAGTATCGAATATAAAACTAATGTTTTGATTCATTGCATTAACATAACCAATAAAACCACCGTAGAAATCAATAGCCGTTACTCCAAAATGAAAACATTGCATCGAATATCAATACAATGCAGTGCCAAAACATATAAACTGAGCTATACTAAAGAAGGAAAGAGCGACCACCTAGGGCATTCTCAAAACCCTAGCTTCGTGCGGCGCCAGTGCCTGCGCTTCGCGTTGTACCTAACCATAATCAATAGAAAATACTCCCATTTAGAGATCAAAACGTGAAGAAAACGATGAAAATTCAAGGGGGCAAAAAAAAAAAAAAAAAGACAAAAGATCGAAGGAAGAGTGAGTACCTGATGGTGTTATCGGTCCTCATGCGGATCCAGTGGGGGATGGGGCGGTTCTGCCTCATCTTCTTCGCCAGCTTCTTCTTGATCCTGAAGGTCTTGTGCGACGGCTACGAGGAAAAGAAGAAGAAAGAGATAATAGAGATCAGATCCAAGCTTTCGAGACCCTAATCGGAGACTTTCGAAACCCTACACTAGAATAAAGATCGGAGAAACGTTGAGAGGGATGTACCATCTTCTCCGGCGCCGGTTTGGAGCTCGGCGACCCTGGCGAAAAACCCTCCAACGCTCGGGAACCCTAGAGGCGGGGCTCTCAGCCCTTTCATGGAGCCCGGCCAGCTTCTGGTGAGAGACCACTGCAAGATTCTATTTATTGTATAAACGAAAGGGTGTAGCATGTACAAGTTTATACATCGTAATGTCTTTAGAGCATCCGTTCGATTGGGACTGGATAATGGGCCGGCCCATGAATCTCTATCTAACAGAGATATGCCCAGCCCAAAACAACTGATTATTCTTTAAAAAATATATATATTATAATGGCTAAAATATATTTTGGCCCTCAAATTCTCACTCAAAATTCATTTTACTGCTCAAACTTTTAACTGTTATAAAATTAGTCCCTCGTATTTTAAAAATATTACATTCCTGATATCTTATTGATCAATTAAAGTTGATAGAATAATTAGCATGTCATCTTAATGCGAACACTTGGATTTACATCAGTTATTTCGGTAATTTTAACTCATCCAATGTAATAAGATGTTAGAGATTAAATTGTAACAACTAAAAATTCGATGATCGAAAGTTTGTTTTCACTTATTATAGTTAAAGATCAAAGGATCGAAAGTATATTATATTTAGTCCCTAGCGTGCCTCAAATATAACTAGAGTCAAATTTTGGTTATGTGCCAATAGAATTGACATGCATCTTGCTTGGATGAGGCCATGAATGGATCAAACTAGGCTGCACATTATATCTATAATCACGCTACAGCATCATGAAGAGCTTAAATAAACCTGGGCCTAGTCCAACAATCATCACAGAGGCCCATTGCCCATTCAGCACAGGTAATTACAAATTTGCTAGTTGTTGACGTTTGAAAATTGAGTTCCCAATGCCAATCAAGGTGAAGGTAGAAGGATGCCTGATGGATCGTAAAGAGTTTGAAGAGGTTCAGAGATGTTCTCAGGCTTCTGACATCCAAGTTAATACAATGATCAGGAGAGAAATAGTGAAAAATATAAAACTAGGGTCCTCCTCTATGCCTATGCATCATGGCATCTTATACAATGGTTGAGGGATTTGTTTTGCTTAATAATAGATGACTGGATATTGCTGCCATACATTTTCTAATACTTTTTTTTTTCAAAATTTACTCAATGCCTTTAAACTGTTATTTAATACCTTTATATCCTTAAACTTTTCATTATTTACGGTAGCACTCAAATACAGTCAAAACATGATAGAATAGGATTTGATGCATGTTTATGACTTCTTAGAATGAGCAGCACGGGCTTCTTTCTTGAATGAAACTTTCCATTTTGGGTTGCTACGTGTTATTCTTTAACTGATAAATATAACGACTCTTTAATTTATGGACGAAACTTAAGTGTAATTTGATACATATTTATCATAGGATATTTCATTTAACATGCGACACATGTGCAATTACCATACTTAACAAGCAACATGTGTTGGTTGGAGAAACAATGACAAGCACGTGTCGCATGTGAGATTCCAGCAGCAAACATATAATATACTGCAGCTAAATTTTATCCTCAATTTATTTCAGAAACACCGAATATTAAGCAAATTTGCACCTCAATGAGTCATAATAAAGTATGCTATCCCAGCCTCATGAGGAAATAAGATGGTTAACGGGGCACATCAATGGTCGTATATAACGGTGAAATGGTTTTCTCTACCCCATAGGAAGTCCAAAATTGCAAGGCTACGTCGGGCCTGTTTTATCGGATGGGCTTTGAAAAAATCGGCCCAATATGTTCGCAGTATTTCGTATCCTCTTGTTGCCGTAGTACACTTTATTCTTGTCAAATTTTGCTTTTACGTGCTTCAAAAATTCTCAAATCAATAATACACAAAACACCCACTAAATCTTTGAAATAACAACCGTGAACAGCTGGCTGATAAGCATTCTTATAATTAATTAAATACTTTACGTTGCTCGGGCCTTGTTTGAAATCAACTGTTTTTGATAGGTTTCTGCTGGCTGATAAGCATACATGTGAGGTAGCAGGTAGCTGTTGATCAACAGCTAATCATAAAGAAAGTATTAATAAAAAAATATAATTATATTAAAATTATATAAATTTATTAAAAAAAATTATTTAATTTTTTTATTCGATATATTTATTAATAAAATTTATTTAATTAAGTATGATAGTTAAGCCAAAACGGATCAACTAAATTGGTACGGTATATAAAGAAAGAAAATAATAAAATGGCATTGCATGGCATTGAGATAACAGTGCTAAAAGATGAAAAATGATGGTAGAGAGAATTCATACATGTGTTGGGATTGGGAGGTAAAAATTATGATTTTTTTTTTATTTTTTTATTCTTCATCAACTTTAATACCGTGTAGGCATCATGCGAGCACCTTTTCACATTTATCACTTTAATTAGAAAAATTTGCTTAATCGCCATTAATGATCATCAATAATTTTATTAATAAAATAAATTTTATGAATTGATATATTTTATTAAAAATATATATATAAAATTTAATAAAAATATTAAATAAATTTAGGTATTTTTATTGTAATTATATATTAAAGAAAAACTTTCTTGCAGACATCCAAGCCATTGGCGACGCCAATTCTCTCGTAGACGGTGAGAGAAAGAGAAAGGTAGGATTGGCTCCATGGTGCCAGAACCAAGGGCAGTAAAGTGGAGAGCAGAGGGGGTGGGGTGTGGTTGGGTGGTATTCATGGAATCAAAACATCAAATGGTTTGAAGGCAGGCTCAGGACAGCTTAATCCGACGTCCAAACAGGCCCTTGGAGAACTACGCACCGTAGATTTCGAGCCGGACGAGACCTGAAGTCTACTTCCTCCTGACAGAGAGAATTCATCGTGATATCTAACAAATACTTCTTCATTTTTTAATCATAACAAAATCATTTATATCTAAAATAAAACACAGGACAGTTTTCAAATTTATATGATAGTTTGTAGTATAAAAATTGCACCAATCCAAGCCTTAATTTTTAGGGACAGGAGAGAATTCATCATGTCTCATGTCTCGCTCTAATGAAGGAAGCAATCAAGTCCAGTAAAATACTAGGAAATGTGCATAGAATCTATAATCTCCATGGACAACATTAGGCATAAGCTTTTCTAACTAGCGTTGGACTTTGGTCAATCTTGGATTTGCTATTTAAAATTAAAATAAAAATAAAATAAAATTAAAAAAATGTCGCTATAAGATGAATTAATAGATAGGGTTGGTTGGACCTCGACATGCCACGAGTGTTATAAAATAATACACGCATGGATCCTCGTGCGACGTCTTGATTTGAATCCGATTAAAAAATAGATGTAAATCTAAGATTCAAGTTCACCTTGGTTGGATTCGCTACCGAGAAATATTTTTCACTCCAAGCTCATCTTTTCTTCCGACTACGCCATTCGTCTGAGATCAAGAGAGAACAATTACCGGACTTCGAAGCACATCGCTCTCAAAAACCAGCTGGCCAAACGCGGAAGAACATGGGGTCAAGTAACTCCATTTCTTCTTGCCTTTGAAGCTTGATTAATCCCATTGGCCACGGTGACGTCGATTGCTTCAAAGATCCACCACCTTTTCTCTTAATTCTATTCCAACGCTTCACATGCTGTTTCTTTTTTTCTTTTTTTTTTTTTTTACCTCTGGACTGCTTGAAGTCTTGCATGGATTTTATTCATGGTCCATCTCTCATCCCCATCAGTGGTAGCCACGGGGTATTGGACCCACCATGTTGTTGTGGGGGACAGCTTATATGATCGCGTCCTAATCATTAGCCATCAGCTTATACCCCATCTGCAAGCAGGATCCCATGAAGTGCGGATCCAAGATAGGGTCCATGGACTATCTTTGACCAGACACAGAATGAGAGCTATCTTTGGTCTTTAATACGTTTGTCTCCAATGAGTTGGTCATGAAACCGCGTTCTAACCATTTTACCGTGACCAACGATTGGTAGGGATGTCTCTTTGATGCCTAGGTTGCTGCTTTGGCTTTAATTTTTTTTATTTTTCCCTTCAAACATTTCGTTCCACATGGTTCCATTTATAAAATGGGATTTGTCAACTCACAGCTTGCTAGCATAATTTTCTCCGCGGATTGGATTTGTCGTGGAGCCAAAATGCTTGCGAAGTTTTAGTTGGATGCAAATTTGAGGACTTTTATATGTAATTTATATAGTTGGCTGAGAAGGATGTGATTTCCGTTATAAAATACATATGGGTTAGTAAGAAAATCAACTGCTTCATCAACTTCTCGGAAAGCATTCGTATAAAAGATGTTTGAGAGAGCGACAATTTTAGATTAAATACTTGTTAACCATGGATAGATACTCTTAAGATTACCAACGATCTAAGCTATCATCGTGGTGGAATCACCATCTAAAATCATGCCATCCAATGGTTGCCCATGCATTTCTTATAAACAAAGAAACCAATCCTCCAATCGTATCATATTGTAGTTAATCATAGATGAATGTAGAATGACAAAGGGCACATTGTTCGCATCTTGGTTTCTTTTCCCATCAAACACATGTTGGTTTATAGAACACTAACCTTAAGATCTTATTTAGAAAATAGGAAGATAATATCCAAAAATTAAATTTCTACAAAATGCATACTTGGGAAATAGATTCCCAAAATTAAGGTAGGCTTCTAAAAAAAAAAAAGACTTTAGTATGCTTAGTTAGTCATAAAAAAGAGAATTGACAAGTATAATTTCTTGAGTGACTGGTATCTTTCATATTTATAAGATGCCTTTTCTTTCTTTATTTATTTAGATTTCATCTTTTTTTATAGATTTTAAATTTTCTCTTTATTGAACGCTTTGTTCTTTATATTTTGTGCACTTGTAAATGCAATTGAGATTCTATTTTTACTTGTTTATGATAATTTAAAATTATTGATTTAATAATTCTTCATTCGTTGGATGCATGGTAGGGTAGTGTTGTGTTTTGAAAATGCCAAACAAGTCTAAAGCCAATGAATTCTTGAATGCAATCCTTATAAATTTTAGTATTCCAATTCTTAAATCTCATTCCATATGTGCTTAAATAATATTTATGCTCTCCATCATATATTTCAAAGTATAGAATTATCAATTTTTCAAAAGATTATTTATGCAAGGACAACGAAAGAAGCTTGGGATATTCTAGCTACATCTTATCAAAGTGTAAATAGAGTCAAAAAGGTAAGGATGCAAACATTAAAGAGACTGTTTGAGCTCCTTCAACGAGATAAAAATAAAAGCATTATTGATCATTTGTTAAGAGTTCAGAAGCTTGTTAATAATATAAAAGCTAACGAAAAAGATATCCAAGATGAGAAGGTCATAGAAAAAATTTTTTGAACCTTAATTGAGCGATTTGAATATATGGTGACTACTATTGAGAAAATAAAAGATATTAAATCTATGATAATTGATAAGCTATAACGATTATTAGAGGCACTTGAGTAATATCTGAATGAAAAGGCAGCAGTTGTAGTTGAGCAAGCATTGAAAGCCCAACTAAATTTGAAGCAAGAAGATAAGTCATTAAATAAGGCAGAATCAAATAAGAGAGGCTAGATTATAAAGGCAAAGAAGGATGGAATAAATCCAATTAAAGACAAGGTCAGCATCAAAGTCAAAATAAAAATAAATCTAATATTCAGCATCATAAATGAGAAGTACATTGAAAATAATGTGGAACTTGTTAGATGCACAGATAGTAATTGGGTATGTGATATTGAAAATAAAAAAAGTACTTTTGGTCATGCTTTCCATCTTAGTTCAAGAGTTTTTATTTGGTCATCTAAGAAATAATAAGTGATTGTTCTTTCTACTGCTGAAGCAGAATATATTGCAGCTAAGAACAAGTGCTACTTAAGTTGTATGGTTGGGAAGAATGCTTAGTAAGTTACATCATCAACAAAATAAGCTTAGAAAGATTTTTGTGATAACAAGTTTGCAGCATTGACAAAAATATTCAGTGTTTCATGGTTGCAGCAAATATATCAACATCAAGTATCATTACATTCGTGAGCTGTTCCAAGACAAAGAGATTGTAGTCAAGTTTTATTGATTTTAAAGCCAGGTTTTTTACAAAGCCACTTAAAGATGATCTGTTTATGAAGCTTAAGAAAATGATGGGCATGATGAAGTTTGAAGAGATTGGTTTAAGAAGCGCTATTGGAAATTAAACTAAGCTTGAAGTCATAGTCCAAGTACTTATTTGATTAGGGCTATTCTACTTAGTTGCTAAGAAGTCCTTATTAACATCGGTATAGGAATCTATTTCCTATCATGTTTGGTTTTTCCTTAGTTTATAAATATGGGTGCTTGGGCTATTATTTGTAAAGGTACCTGAAAGCATATGAGAGCTGTAGCAGTTTATGATTGGCCTATTAAGAGGTAGTCTGGTGAGTTCCAATTCATTAATAAAATAGTTTTTTTATCCTTATTATTTTTGTATTGCCTATACAATCTTTGTCATGCTTAGCAAATATAAGTACAATAAAGATTAGAGCATCTTTTTCACCGACAACTGAAGAATTGGCATAAACTTTTAAAAAGAAAATTTTTAACAAATTTAATTTTCTTTTTCAAGATCAGACTCCTTTGAAATATTTTTCTTTAATGTAGAAAATATTTAGGAGAAGTGTATCTTAAGTATTAATTAATTCCTTACCTCAAATATATTTTAGTCACATGGCAAATGTAAGTCAATAATAAATTAAAATGTTGCTGTCAGTGATAAAACAGAAAACAACTTCACACCTACCACTATAATTAACCAATAAGCAATAGGCGGAAGAAACTTTTTTTTTTTTAAGGACATGTACACATTTTATTATTATTATTATTATTATTATTATTTTCTTCTCATCTAATTGCTTTTAACTTTTTTATAAATAGGTGGAACCTCCTCCCTTTTAAGAACTCTTCTTTTTTCCATCTTGAGCCATAACATGGAGGTAAAAATATAATATCATAATATCACTCCGAGCGAGAGGTTTCAGATTTAAATTTCCATGGCAATGAATGAAGAAGGGGGAGAAAAACATATGAATGCTTCACAAGCTGCTTAAAAATCTCACTGCAACTTTATTTTATGAATGTATACTAAAAAAATACACATTTCAATTAATGTTCAAATTAAAAATAGTTTCCCCAAGCCCCCAAATTAATACTTAAAACTTTTTTAGCGAATTCATTGCAGCAAGCAAATGCCAAGCCTATATGATTTTCCTTTATATATTTTAAAAAAAATAATGATCAAATCAAAATAATTGATATTGCAGAAGATGTTTTAGTTATTGAACTCCTATGTTGGGTTAAACTGTTCATGAGTAGGCTAACATCATTCTTAGGACTTCTCCTCTTTTCCCTATTATTTTTCTTCTCTACCTCACCCTACTCATCTTGACATATATATATATATATATATATAGGCATGATGAAATTATAAGATGAATTCTTTTAAATCCTGAAATGAATTGTACATAAAAAAAAAATATAGAGCTTGCTCCAATGCTGCATCCAACCTCACCTTCAAAGAATTCACGATCTCAGTCGTCAAACACTGTTCATAAAATTTGATTTTTTACCATAGCTACGCACATAACAGGTTGAAACTCATTGCCAGTGATGTATCCACATTCCTTAAAATAAAATTAATCATTAAAATTTTTAATATTAAAAAATTTAGGAAGTACCATAGTAAAGCCATGGTATCTTAAAACCAAAGAAATGGCTTGGGCTAATGTAAACCGAACGAATTACAAGTCCGCATGTATATTTGCATGATATCAAGCGTTTGCTAAGCTACGTTTTGAAAGAAGAAATTACACCTACCATCCCAAAAAAAATCTTTAGGCCTCACATGACAGGACTAAAGTAAACAAAAAGAAAAAGAAAAGAAAAGAAAAAGACTCATTGCGGCAGTCATTTTCCAGATTCCGCGTTTGTGCCATGTGAGATGAGAGCGCTTCCAGATGTCCTTTTTGAACTCCGAAAACTTTTTGTCTTCCGGCACCCACGGTTTATTTCGCACCAAACTGCCGAGAGCGGGGGCACATGCTTCTTGAAGGCACTGATGGGCGCCGCGTTCCCTCCTTCGCCCCGCCTACCACCCTCTTCTCTAGCTGCAACCGCCCTCATGTGCTTCCCAACTTCAATTTTTATGTTTTTTTTTTTTATTTTCTTGCTGATAAAATCTGGCATTGAGCCCCAAATAACATAGCATGTTTTTGGCCACTTAGTTCCCTGTAATATTTCGCATTCAACTGGGCAGCATCTCATGTTAGGAAACGTGCCAATGACCGACTCCTTGAAATTTCTTGACAGCTCCTTGTGACCTAGCACAGATCCAAGGCGGTACTTTTCCATCCTTTTTCTTAAGGCAACGAACAAAAAGGGGACACAAATCTATAGCAACCACTCTTGACTAGATTTAGGTATAGATTGTGAGGTCTGTTAGACTTAATTTACGGCCTCGTGTTTATGCATTACTTGTTGGTGTATGGGGTACGGTGGTCAGTCTTCAAGATGATAAGAATAATTGTGGGCTGATCTGGCATTAGTGCCAGGCTAAGTGTCTATAGTTTTCCATGCAGTGGGAGCTATGCTCTTAAGAGACGGGGAACTCCTAAGTCTTCCGTTATCTTTTAAGAACAAAGAAGCCAGAGAAACAGAGAACGAACCATTCGTCTTCCTCTTCGCTCCAGCTCTCTTGGTTCTTCCCTTCGAGCCTCTTTCCTCTTCCCTCTCTAGCACCCCGTGGCTAGAGATGTAGACCGTCTCCAGCACCATGGCTAAAGATGTAGACCGCCATGAAGACTTTGGTAGCTTTCATTATCATCGATAATACGTTGCTTTCAGTGTTGTTGAGACTCTGATAGCCTTCATCATCATCGTTGATCCACTGCTTCTGTTGTCTATCTACAATAAAGTAAGTCTCCGTTACATGACTAACAATAATGATGTAAAAATGAAAGAATTGGCAATAAGTCCAGCAAGATAAGGACTCTTTGATGCTTAAGTAGAGGAAAGAAATGAGGGTGGCCAAGAAAAGACTTCATAGCCTTTAGATGTGTGGAGAAAAATAAGATATAATGGAGATAGAGATAGAGTGGAGTACCACTTTACTAGATGTTAGAGATGAGTTGTGGAGGAGCTGCGGAAGGGAGAGAGATCTTTTCACTATGATTTTAGTTTTTCTATGGATGATTTCTATGTATAATAATGAGACCGCATAACTTCTTTGAATCATGAATCATATGCTTCATTATGATGAGCTTATCTTTTTTTTTTTTTTTTGTTATGACCGTGCTACTGAACGGATGTATACCACTTGCCAAACAATCAGGCATGCTCTCTTGAATTGTTAAGTTGGTCCATAACATTGATGATATCTTCATGGAGCAGACTGCTACGTATCACTTTACTGAAGATTAAAGAATTCTGTCTCATCAATGCTCATATTGTTGTTTGAGCACGTGCATTTTGTAGGCATACTGATTTATGGTTTAGAGCTAACATGTGGAGCCATCTTTGATTAAGCCTTGTCAAGTTAGATGAAAAATTATAGAATCACCATCCTTGATATGTATCATGTGGCGAAGCATGGCACACCAAGGGCATGGGCAGTTTGGTATCTACACAGGTGGAAGCATGGGCGCACCATGGAGTGGGGCTAGGGAATCCATCAACAAGCCCAGAGAACAGTATCATGCATGGGGTCGAGACAAGAATGGGAAGGCCCAGAGAACAGTGTCATCCAAGTTGGGAGAGATGCCAATAAAATGCACGCGAGGAGCTAGCCATGGTGACCAATGGCAGCAACCTTGGATTCACTTGTTTGGCAAACTGGGTGGAGGATAAATGGGTCAGAAACAGCAGTGGAAGCTAGAAAAGGATGCATTCCCGTTTTCCGAGCTACCTTCTCACGTGGGCCAACAGTTCATGCAGTCATTAGCTTCCAAAACCATCAAACCAACATCACTGTCCTCTCCCAGACTATGCGGCATTTGCTCAGGTTTTTGGCCACCCTCGGCAGCGTGACATGGGCGTGGCATAGACTTGCATAACATGCCAAAATATTGCAACAAGGTGTAACGATTGCACTGCAAGCTAAACTGGACATTGTGGACTGGTGCATTGCACATTGAAAAAAGAAAACATAACCCACTTCCCACTTACCAGATCAAGAAGCAAGAAGAAGATCCTAGATTAAAGAGTTTTGGTTCTTCGAACAGAGCCTGAAAAAGAGACACCCATGGCTTGCTCTCATTGAAATAAAATAAAATGCTCATTATTTTTTATTATTTCTCATCACAACAAACTGTAATGAGATAAATAGCTATCATTATCATTATTTTTTAAATAATAATGTTTTATGAAATTTTATTTTTTCCCAAAAGTTTTCTTTAAATATGATTGCACAAGCCAAATATATATATATATATAATTTTATCTAAAAAAAAGACAAAGAAAAAGATAATGTCATCATTTTTTATTATTGTTTATAAAATATTAAAAAAATTGAATATTATTTTTCCCAGATGTCTTCCCTGGAGGAGTGCCTCGATCAGCATGCCCATGAATTGCTGTGGCTTCCCTTCTGCCTTCAATGGCTAAATGAGACAGCAAAATAATCATTTCGGATATGAGTTGTAAAGTAGCATGGTGGATTGTCATAATTCGGCCTGCATGACCTGTAGACAGGGTACATGGAATGTGATTATACTTTGGACATCAGGAGGAAATCATTAATTAGACCATATATATACTCTTCCAAACAAATAAGCAAGCTTGACTATTTGATGGATCATCACAATTTTAAGTTCAGAAAATTACGAATTAGAAAATAAAATTATAAATATATATATATTAGTTTGTCATATATTTATGAATTATTTTTGTTTAATTGGATTAGCAGTCTCATAGTACAGATTTTTTTCATATTTTTATCGATAATAAATATAAGAAAGAATTAAAAAATTTTATCTCTGTAAATTTGGTCTATACGTAGGGTTCTCATGGAAATGATAACTGGTTGGACCAATCAATAGTCAGCATTTCCCATAGGAAAATAATGGGATCTGAAAATCCATTCCTTTCTACAAGTTCTCTCTTGTTTACTTTGACGTGTCCCGAACTTAAATCAAGCAAACACCGAAGCCCTTTGCCTTGTGAAAGCGCAAAATATGGCACTAAGATCAAATTATAAAAGTGATGAGGAAAGTGAGGATGACCAAACCTTGTGGGTCCCAATGTTAATTTGGATTCCAGGAGGCTGAAAAGGGCCCAACCTGTCAAAAAAAAATCTACAAATCTCCTCCCCACCCTCACCACTCCATCCTGTCCTCCCCTTAAGAACAGAGCTCCCACACCTCCCCTGCTCCTCCTCCCCATCCCACTCCACCCATTGCCCATAAGAGAAACAGAGCAGCTTGCCATCATGGCTAGGCCTCAGCAGAGATATCGCGGCGTTCGCCAGAGGCACTGGGGCTCCTGGGTCTCCGAAATCCGCCACCCTTTGTTGTAAGTCCCTGAATTCTTCTTAACAGCAAGTCTCACTCTCCACCTCTGTTCCGAAGTTACCATCATTTAGCTTCTGTGCCAGTCTCAATCGAGAGAGCTAAAGAACTACATGTTTAAGCTCTGCTTCTGTGAATTTCTGCAGGAAGACGAGGATATGGCTTGGCACATTCGAGACAGCAGAGGATGCGGCCAGAGCCTACGATGAAGCGGCAAGACTGATGTGCGGACCGAGGGCCAGGACCAACTTCCCTTTCAATCCCAATGCCTCCCCCTCATCAAATTCCAAGTTCCTATCAGCGGCTCTCACCGCAAAGCTACACCGATTCAACTTGGTATCCCTCGAAGCCACCAAGCCCATTGCTAAGGATTCACCAAGGAAATCTCCCCTGTCGGTAAGCAGCAGCGCTACCAGTATCAGGAAGGCAGAGTCCATTGATAAGCACCTGACCAAGAACCCGGTAGTAACAACGGAACAACAGATAGAGACCAACTGGGTTGTCAAAGAAGAGCATGACAGTGGGGAAATGCAGTTCAGCAATCTAGAGGAGCATCACATAGAACAAATGATCGAGGAACTGCTGGATTCTAACCTCTCGATGGAGTTTCTAGTGTAAACCTTTTTGTTATGTCTGGAGATTGGTCCAATTCCCACCTACTCAAGTACCTTGAAGCAATGAAGCCATAGCCAAAGTTCTGTTTTCTTTTAGTAAGCTATCAGAGTAGTTGATCTCACATGTAGATGTACAGTGGCTATTTACACAATATATGTACCTTTTGTTCTAGTAGAAATGGAAGTGGAAGGGCATAATATTGAGTGAAAATTTTAAGCTGTTGGAATCTCCATTACGAAGTCAATATAAAATTGCCGGGAAGTTGGATAGCCTTTTTGCGAGGTTGTCTGAGAGATTTACTAAGTGGGTGATTTTGGACAATAACAACATAACTATGTTTAGTTTAATGGAAACCACATCCTGGAAACATGTGTTCAGAGGGCAACAAGAGTTGGGAGATTGGTTGGCAGTTCAAACTAGCTTTTCATTTCCTTTCTGGTGGGGGATTGCCCCCTCCTAGAAGGCATGAATAAAGGGGCAGAAGAACTGAAAAAAGGATGATCCAGTTCAGACTAGTTTACTTCCTTTTTCCCTTGGGTGCTCTCAGAATTTAACTTCTGGGATCCAACTAGTTCCCAAACTTGAAAGAGTATGTGAAGGGGTCTGAAAAAGCTCTGGTGCATGGATTTTTATAGGAGCGAATGGATGGAGAGGACTGGTGGATAATTGATGGTGATGGGTCCCCCATGATTTAGTATGGGTTGGTGTAATGGTAGTGGATCTTTGGGATGCATCATGGCATGTGCCTCCACATGCCTTCCAGTTCTAGCAGTCGTGGCAGATTTTGATACTTGGAATAATGATGGAAAACAATACCAATTCTCAAAACTTCAAACTCCTTTCAGATTATTATTATTATTATTATTATTACTACTACTACTACTATTATTATTATTATTTGAAGCCTGGAACTACCTTTGAGAAGGGTGGTAGGGTACAAGGGCTTTGACCCTAAACGGGAGCACAAACTTTTGACCCACAGGCTGGTCTCAGTTTAAACACAACTTAAAGCTGTAGGGCTTTATCTTTGCATGCTTGAGAGATGGCTGAAATTGGTCTAGCACTTTGTCCATAAAAAAGTTTTGATATATGATCCTTTTTTCCAGTCAAAGCCTCTTCTGAGTGAGAAATGTCTCACCCCTTGAAACCCCAGCCGAAGAAACCAGCAGCACAAATGGATCCTTGTCTCCACTTCAGTGACTTTTATGCGCTCCTGCTTACACTCTGAAGTTTAAAGACTGCTAGGCTGTTTTGCTTCATATAGACATATTCTATGAAACTTTATGAAATATGTAATACATTGCTTTATTTTTTTAAAAAAAATGACATTGACAAAACCTGCACTTTCTTAGAAAACATCTTTAAGTTTAGCATTCAGTTGCCCGTAAGAGAGTTAATCTTGTAGACTGGAAGGAGAAAATTAGACTAATTATTCAGGTAAGAGGATTTTTTTTTTTTTTTTTTTTTTTTCTTTTTCTCCTCACAGATTACCTTCAAGCATATCTATGCCTGTCTTTCATCCTTATCTTTTACAATTACTTGATCAAGCCATCTTCTGATAGGCTTTGGCCCCATTTGCGGACACACGAGAGGTTTGCATTTGATCCTAGACCAATACTTCAATTTGGTTGGGTAATGCAAAAAGAGCATAGGACTCGGACCAATTAGGCAGGTGAGTTGGGTATGCGTCCACATCCTATACCAAATAACTAGTTTGATCCAATCAGACCCATTGGCATCGCCACTAGAGCTACGATCCAATCAATAGTTCCAGATTCGATGTTGCAGTGTGGGGGAGAAGCTTTCCTTTTTGATCTTTTCCTCCTCCCAAGAGATTTCTATGTCCGTATAATTAGCAAGACAGAAGCATGCCTTGTCTTCTGAGTTTCACCTTATTCTCTTCCCCATGCCTCCTTATCTTCCAGCAGCTCTTTTTCCGGCCATTCATGATCTTTTCTATTGATGCCACGTGATTTCCACTTAGCTTTTATTCATTACACCTGTCTTAATTTCTTTTTCTATAGCTCTTCCTTTCCTCTGTTTTGCTCCTGTTCTCCCACTCAAAACTCCTCATAATTGCCATCCACTAGAAGATCACTTTCCGTACAACTGAAAGGCTATGATAGAGGCTTGCTTCAACTTTAGGCCTCAAGCTGATCCCAAACCAACCCGCTTGCGTGGTTCTTAACTCGCTCACAATCTTTACTAGCCTTCCTTTTAACCTTTAAAACAGAGTTGGATTGGGAGCATGCAAAGGTGAAGTCCACTGCACAAAATTAATGTAAACACACACAAACCACAGTATCTAGGTCTAAGGTCAACTGAAAATGATCCCTTCAAGGCTAGCTTCAAAAACGTTCCATGAACTCATCTACCCTGATGAGAACTAGATAAAATAAAAGAGAGAATCAAAGAAGAAGTGGACCAAGAGGTAAGCTTTGAGATATCCAGTTTGGAAAGAACTAAATTGCTGATCATTTTGGAGTCCTAGCGGAAATCTCATTCCAGAGGAAGCAAATGGGTTGATTTCCATTGTTGTAAAGAATATGAATCATATGATCAATGCCAGCGACTCTTAAAAAGTAGTGAAGCTCTGCATGAAAATCTCTCAATGGACCCTGGTTTTAACAAAAATAAAAGTTATTAGTAGCAGTACATGCGCTGAGCTAAAACGAAGAAAAAGAATTCATGTAGCCAATTTCAACTGGTTTAGAAATAAAGTACTTGTTGATTTACATGACTTCATCTTATATTGATCCTGGCTTATATTTCCTGCCTTCCTCATTATATTTGAAGTTGAAGCTGTACGTGTAAGAGGGCTTCGCAACACCTTTCATTTGTTTCAGAAAACCTCTCCTGGATCCATGCAGTGGCTGGTGGATGTATCATACATGAAAACCCTCTTGGACAAGTTGAGTGCATCCTAGGCACGTGAGAATGGTGAATGATGACGCTTTGAATCTTTCTTTGCCAACCATCAAAGACGATGAGATAGTGTCAGCTCCTTGATGATGCCAAAATTGTTGCTCCATCTGTGGGCACCCAATGTAATAATAACATCCATATAAATTTAGTTGTCTGCACTTTCTTGGATGAAAGGCTTGCAAGAATGAGGAGATGATCATTTGATTCTCTTATTATGCAGAGTGATAGAAGTTATGGTACAATAGTTGATGAACATTACTACTTTCATACGAAAACAAAAGAAAGAGAGAAAAAAATGATGAGGATTGGTTGAAGTTAGAAATTAGATTTTCTAACTTTTCCTTGGAGGAAAAATAATACTTTCCTAACTATTCTTCTCCTAGAGATAATGCTATCAAGTAGTTATTGGCTTGTTTGGTTCGTCAAATATATATATATATATATATATATATATATATAGTGGCTTCTAAAGTAGGAAAGTACTTCATAAGCAAAATAAAAGAAAGGTACTTCTAAAAAGAAAAAGTTAAAAGATACTTCAAATGCAGTTTAAAAATCTAGGTTGTGTTTGAATTTTGAGAACATTTTTTCTATTTTTAAAAAATATTTTTTATTCTCTATTTTTTTATTCTCTAAAAAATATATTTGGTAAATGAGAATAAAATTTCTACCTTCTCCTTCCCTTTTTTTATAAAGTTAAAAAAAATCTAATTTTTTAATAAATATTGCTTCACTTTAAAGCTTACAAAAATATTCGTTTAAAGCAACATCAGGCATACTTTTAAATATAGAACGCCCATCTTGATGGATTTGATTTTTTTAATTATCATGATTAATAAATTTTTATTTATATATTGTCATAACAATTGTTTTCATATAAATTGACTTCCATAAGAGGCCATTGAAGTTTTTTTTTTTGGCTAAACTATATTTTGACCCTTGAACTTAGGGGGTGTGTCACTTTATTTTCTGAACTTCAAAAAGTTGTAAAATTATTTATGAACTTCGTTTTTTGTTTCTATTTGATCCCCACCATTAAAACAGGATAACACTGTTAGAAATTTGCTGACTTGATTGACTTACGTGAACAAAAGTCGCGTCCTCCCCCCTTCCCCCGATGACCCTTCCCCTTCTCTCTCCCTGCCTGCCCCATCGTCGCTCCCTGCCCCCCCTTTTCTCTCCCCGCCCCCGCTCTTCGCAGTCGTGGGGAGAGAGAAGGAGGCGGCCCTTTCCCTTCTCTCTCCTGTCATTGCGGGGGGAGGGGGGGTGTGGAGAGAAGGGGAAGGGCCGCGTTAGAAGGAAGGGCAAGGAAGGGAAGAGCTGCCACGCGATAGTGGGGCCATAGGGAAAGAAGAGAAGGAAAAGATAAGGGAGGGGCGCGCAACTTTTGTCCACGTAAGCTAACCAAGTCAATAAATTTCTAATAGCGTTACTTTATTTTAATAATAGAGATCAAACAGAAACAAAAAACGAAGTTCAGGAATAATTTTGTAACTTTTTAAAGTTTAGAAATTAAAGTGACACATTCTCCTAAGTTCGAGAGTTAAAAATATAGTTTAACCCTTTTTTTAATGAAGAAATCTCTTGAAAATAGTTGCTTGACACATAAATAAGCTCTAGGTTGGGTATCTTGATATTTAATTATATTGTGCTTGATAATACTAAATGAATCCATGCCACACATTTTGATGTAGCATGTGAAATCATATTATATTGTCATAACAATAACATTAATGCTAATAATGCTTTGGATAATCAAAACTCACTATGATTAATAAAAGAACTTAGCTTTAATCTTGCTTTCCTTAGCTTCAACCAATTTTCCACACTCAACACAACCCTACAAACAAACAAGCAAACAAACAAATAATATATTATCATCTCTATTGCTATATTGTTGGTGCAAAATTTTCTCACAATTCTAGCAAGTGCTATTAAGTTATTTTGGTTGAATTGCCTGTTCTGCAAGGCCAACAATTACTTCAAAAATAGATTTAGAAGCTCTCAAATAGTCATGATTAGTTCCCACTAGAACCATATGTAAAGTTTTTTTGAGAAAACTAGTTATCTTGAATAAAAGGTAATAGTTGCAGCTCTTGGGCAGTTTTCCACAAGGATTTTGAAAGGGTTACTTGCTTTACAAATAATGGGATGCGACTATATACCCACTAGCTACACCCTAGTTTAGGCAAGGACCCCAAGTTCATCCGCTCATGTATGATAGTATGACACTATTCTTAGGGGAAAAAATGATAAATATGATGCTATTGATGACAAGTATTTGTAAAAGAAAGGATGATTACTTAGCATATGCTTTGATGTGCAAAGAAACTAGGTCATTAATATTTTCTCTAATAACTTTATCAACGACACTAATTTGCAACCCCGATATTATTCTCAAGTCTTATAAATCTTACACTTTTAATTTGGATACATTAAATTAGTCATTTGCATGTGAGGTCAAGCTATAACCAACATTCAATATTGCATCAAAATGAGATCAAACATAGAGCACAATTTATAGGAAAGTGCTTATAAAAAAATCAGTCAACTGTGTCCAAATTAAAATGTCTAAGAATTTCAATTTGCACTATACTTGGTTAGATCTTCTAGTATGGAACTTAAATAGGCCAAGCTCATGGTTGAGCTTTTACATGATTCATTCTATGAGTGTAGATATTTTCATGCGTTAGATCAATTTTTTGGCTAGGTAATGTTGGCAAAGCTGCGTCGCGACGATGATAATGTTGCTTGCACAATGAAGGATGTAACATTTCTCATGGGTTTATGATTAGATGCCAATTGGTTCATTGCGATCTCAATTGTTTCAGACTGAGCTACAAGAATTAAGATTGCTCTTGGGACAGCTAGGGGATGGGCTTACCTTCATGGCATCGCAGAGACTGCATCATACACTCAGATAAAACCAGAAAACATACTTTTAGACTCAAGAGTTCTGACAACCATGAGAGGAACCCTGGGCTAACATTGCACTTGAATGGATATCTGGCTTGGCCATCACTCCAAAGGCTGATGTTTATGGTTACGGTATGATATTTCTTGAAGTTATATCAGGCAGGAGAAATGCAGAGGTATCTGAGGATGGAAATATTGAGTTTTTCCCTCTCTGGGCTGCCAAGAAAGTTAATGAAGATGATGTTCTTTGTTTCTTAGATTACAGTTCAGAGGGTAAAGCTAATGTGGATAAACTGAGGAGAGCTTGTAGGATTGCTGTTTGGTGTACACAAGATGAAGAGAGTCACAGGCCAACAATGAGTCTGGTTGTTCAGATCCTAGAAGGGGTTGCAGAGGTGAACATGCCACCAATTCCAAAGCAATTTTATGGTCTTGCCCAGGATCAAGAGGATATGCTTTCTTGTAAAGCAACTTCTAGAGGGTAGACTTTTTGATCCATTATTTAAGTGAATTCTAAATAAGATCTGTTGTCACATGCAAGCTTTTGTTAATTCATTGAGCTGCTCTCTAGTATTTCCAGCTATTTGTCTTAAAAGTCAAAAAAAAGAGAGAGGATAATTGCTTGGATGACTTTATGAGCTTTTTCAATAAAGTACTTGATTAAATCTTGTGTTAAAAAATAGTTCGAATAGATAAGCCAGATAAATTCTCCAATTGTAGTTTTATTTTATAATGTGCTTGAAAATGTCTGACATCTATGATCAAATCATGGCATCATGAATTCACCATGATTTTGCACTAGTACTTGTCAAATGCTGTGACTTATTGTCCTTTCAACATCCATTGCTTGTCACACTCTAGGAATCTTTACAAACTATTGACATCTGAAGCTAATTGATGATGGCTGGTAGATATATCATCTTCTCTTTTTATTGAAAGAATTGCAATTAGTTATATATGCTGGTAGATGCATCATCCTTGAAGATAAAAGATGGTGGTTATGAAGAGAACACAACAGTAATTAGGACTAGAAATAGGTTCAACATTCTGATCGTTCTCTTTGGTGTTCGTTCCAATCTGTTTGTGATGCGAACCGATCAGTGTTCTGCCCATCTTCTATTCACACAAATGATTCTGGTCTTCTACCATCTTAACTTGGATTCATTCAATGTTACTTCGTATTGAAGACCATCATCTATCAGTTGCGTTGTTCGGCTGGGGACAAGAATCCAATATGTGCATCCATTAGAATAGAACATGGAATGAGTCAAGGAAGCAGCACAAAGTGGGAAAGTGCAAGATGCTTCATGTGAGATGAGAAAGAAAGGAACCCAAGACTGTCTAAATGTTGTCACTCTTTGATTCAAAAGACTGACTGTGTTTAGATGTAGCAAGTCATGCATTCAAGGTTTTACCTTTTCATGTAACAAGGAACGAATGCATCAAAGGGAAATCAAATTCAATCAAGTTCTTCCTGAATTCTCTCCGAAGGAACAGCTTCATCCAGTTGGCTGCAATCGTTATAAATTACTATTCTTCTTCATTAAAAAAACAAAAATTCAAAATCTCATGCCTCTGAACTCATATATTATTATTAAAGTTTTCAGGTGAAGGTTCAGCTGTGGTCAAAGGTAAGTAACATGTAGCTCGAATCATCAGAAATGGTGCATTACTTTGATGGCATGCTTCTGGAAGGGTGGTAAAGTTGCAAGTTATCGTTTGAATCTCTTCAGGGTTAAGATCGATTTCGTACTAACAGATCACCAATTAGAGCTTGAGCAATAGCAAAAGAGGTCTGGAAGAAGAGTCATTAGGGTAGCAATCAAAGGGCCTACGTAATTATCTAAAACTCCAAGTGTCTTTTAAAAATTTTTTTTGAGGAAAAAAAATATTATATTCAAATTTAATATTTTGCTAAATAAAATACTGGAATGGGAGCTCAAACTTTTGTCGGCCCTTACTTTTATGGAACATCTTGATTCCATCTCTTCTATTAGGACAAATAGGGTGGCAGATAGCCTTATTTAGAAACTCAGTTATGACGGTGCCTTCTTAATCAACTCCTATAACTTTGCGAACAATAGGAGTATCCTTTGACCATATTACAAAACAATATCGAAGATGATTGCTCCAGAAAAATTACAAGTGTTCTCCTGGTTTATCCTCAAGAACAATAAGTTATACATAAGTGAGGTGTTAACTAAAAAAAAATAATCTATTAACTCAGGTTGTTTTCTTTGGAGAATTTGGTCAAAGTCTCCTTTAGACCTTTTTCTTAGATATCTCTTTTTCAAAGAAATATGCATTAGAGTGACAAACTACTTCCAATTCTAAAAAAAAAAACCAAGAAGCTTACATGATCTTTGAATCTCTTGGAGGAAAACTAGCTTGGAACTAACGTATTATGGTGATCTTGTTAGATATTTAAAAAGGAAAGATATGCTAGAATTTTTGTTTCAAAACCATCTTCAACAACCGTGACCTCTTTCAAGATCTTGCATTACTTCAAATCCTGGAACTCCATCTCTATAAACAAGGTAGAGGCCTTGCAAAACAAGTTTTCTCTTCTCTTAGTAATTGCTTTTCTACCTCTCCTCTTCTTGTGTAAACCTAAGTGACAAGCCAACTCTATATTTCTTCCCATCTATATCTTTCTTCTACTAACAAGGGGATTCTTCTTTTCTATCTATACATTAAAAAAAAAATTTAAAAAATTATGAGTTTTTAGGTTTTCTAAATATGCACTAAGTTTGAAAAATATTTTTAAATTATTTTTTATTATTTTTCTTTTAAAATAAAGCGGTATTTTCTTAATGTACTCCATCATCCACCATTATCATCGTTATAACCATCACCACCATACTACCATCACTCTCTACCACCATTACCATCACCACTACTATATCTCTATTATAATCATGGCCCTCCATCATAATTATTTCATCACCACTAATGACTATCGATAACACACACTACCACTCATTACTACTGCTAATACACACCATCACTCACGTCGCCACCACTGCCACCATATTTGTGCCACTTTCAACTATACTTCCACCATCCATCCACCACCATCATATCTCCACCATCACCATCCATCTCCACCACCCTCCATCACCATCATATCTCCATCACACCTATTACTCTTCATATCAGTATACCTCCACTACTTATGACCACCACCATCCCTACCCCTACCTTCATTCATTCCTGCCATCATATCTATATCACCCATCACCATCACGACGTCCTTCACTACCCATCACTATACTTTTATCGTGCACCATCACCCCTTCACCACCCATCACTATATCTTTATTACTTACCATACCACCAACATTATTACCATGGCTCATTATTACTATCATCACCATATCTCTACCCTCCATCAGCATTATCATTATATATCTGCACCACTCACTACCATCGCTATCCTTTTCTACCATCCATCATCATTTATACCTTCATCTTCAACCATTCTTTATGATCTACTCTCTTTTTTTTTAATATTTTAAATTAAAAAATAATTTTTATTTTTAATAAATAAATGTGTTTCCAATTCTTTCATAAAAAAAGAAAAATAGAAAAAAGAGAAGAAAATTTTCTCTAAACAGGCCCCAAAGTTCTCTCTCAAAATAAAAATTTAGCCATCCTATTGAAGGAGTCACGAACCCAAATCTGACCGTAAAATTTAAACAACACTGCTTTGGCCTCGAACAACCGCGGTGCCGCTTGGCTTTGGAAATCCTGCTTCTAATGAACCCCTATGAGACATGCCTCCCAGGGGGGCAAATTGGTAGGACAAGCTTACGGGAGAGTACATAACCTTTGTTTACTTCATGGAAAAATCCAAAAGATCCAGCCCCTAGGCCTCACTCTAATGGCTTCGACCCAAGAGAAAAAAAGCAGTTGGTTCAGCTGAGAAGTGGTTCTTAAATGTACTGGACTAGTGGAGAACATGGAATGGCCAGTTATTCAGCTTATCCCTGAAATGATTTGGGAACAAAGTCTTCAAAAAATCTAATCGTTTTGATCCTAACATCATCACCAGATTTGTGGTGGATGTATCAAGGCAAGGAATACAGCGAGCGTGGTTAAAACAATAGTGCAGATTGGGCTCTGGTTTTGTCCCAACCAAAACCCAGGTGTCATATGTTTACTCACTTTGTGTTGCTTTCAGTATCCATGATGATAACAAGACTGGATTTCATAATATTGGAATGGAGGGTGTGTCAAGAAAACCAAATTGCAATGGCGTGATGATAAGTTTATGATGAGTTAACTGAGAAAAAAACAGGTTTATGATGATCTATAGTACACAATGGCACAAGAAACAAAAGCTTAGTCGCAGTTGGGTCGTGAGGATGAAAGCCATCTCTAACTTGCTTGAACGACTGTTCTTACACTGTTTATTCTTGTAATGGTGGTGGGTGTCCGAATTGGAACGAAGATCTCCAGAGGCTGTGACCGCCATCAGATATAGCAACAACGTGGTGGACGATATCTTTCTTTGCCACAGCTCGGGAGCCACCAAAGTTTTAAGAATGGGAAGGGAATGATTATAGGTGAAATCATTGGTGCAGTAGGACGATTGTCATTGCATTGTTTTGGTGCTAACATAGAGGTACCAAGCAGGGGATTAACAAGTCCATGGCCATTACCAAACAAACCCATATTGCAATATTTCTTAATCCAAGTTCGTAATCTATGTAGATTCAAAAATAAAAAAAAGATGTATGTAGCCAAGCATAAGCCTAATCATTCTTTTTATACTTAGATCGACATGAACCAAGAATCCTCAGCAATGTAAAATGAAACACAAACTTAAGCTTAAGCTAGAAACCTCTCATAAAGTAACAAGATAAACTTTACCCCATATATATTGTTCTCATTTTTGGCACGCTCAGCTGAGAAACTCATATGCCCTGAGATTGATCAAGTGGATCTTTGTGTTCAATGGATGACAAATGATTACAAATTTAGCTCTGATCTTCAATGAGTTGCTGAAGAGCCTTTGAAAGGTATTCAATTTTAAACTTGTTCAAAGGCACGCTTTAATTTTCTTCCTGCTTTGACTTCCCCATTGATTCTGTGTCCACTATAAAAATATTTTACACATGCATGGTAGATATAGTAGTTGTTGCATGTCTCCTCCCTCTCCTTCCAAAGCATTCACTCTCATGATGGAGGGCTGAGAGCATTAAGTCAATCCTGTAACACTCCAATTTTATCTACTACCAATTAATTTTTATTCAAGTTTTTAAAACTGCATGATTTTGATTCACTAATGAATTAATTGGGCCAACAGAAAGAATTAGAGCATTACAACAAAGATGATGGAAAGTTAACAAAAACAACACGTAATTACGAACGGGTGAGATCCAACGTTGGAAAAACTTAGCATGATGTTGCTGATCAAGTTGAATTATTAACACCTAGATGTGCAAGAAAAACTGGTAGCCTCTGCAGACCATGTGTTGCTGAATTTAGCACTAAATAAATTAATATCAATTATACCAGTGAATAAAGTTTTGGTCAGCATGTTAAAATTTATCTTCACAGCTTATGTAGACTAATTTTATCATGGTTTCTTTTTTTCTTGCTGGATTTGCCATTTAGGGTTCACCTACAATATCAAATTTCTCTTTCTTGTCTTCAGCACATCAATGGCGGTTAAATCTTTCTCCTAGTAGCTGTCAAATCCCCCATTTGAGCCATAAGATCTTGGACTTATGGAACAGATAGACACGTAAAATTAAATTTATAGAGGATAAGCCGTCAATAACCTCAGCCAAGTGGAAGCAGACAGGTAACAACCCCACAGATGTTGGATCCCACCAGCCTCATACCACCTACGTCCAAGTCCATATAACGCCTTCTTACCTCAGTTCTACCTATGGACAACCTTCCAAAAGGGCGGCTTCATCTAACATTAAGTGGCCTATCAATTTCACTGTTTTCCGTTAAGGAGATTTACTATCTTCTAGCTTATTTAATCTTATTATGAATGTGCTAATCAAATTGTTAAAGAAGGCTAGATCTGTTAATGTAATCAAAGGAATCAGGGGTTCTCTTTGCCTTTGTAATTTAAAGAGTTTTTATTTTACTAATGATTCTCTATTATTCTGTACTGCAAAAAGGAGGAGTCTTGCTGCAACTAAAGCTCTTCGTTTTGCAGTTGAGAATGTGTTTGACTTCAAAACTAACTTTCATAAGAACTTAGTAGTCAGCTTAAATGTTGATGAGAGGATCGCATAGTCATTTGTTATACTGCTCAATTGCAAGAGAAAAAACTTCCATTCAAATATCTTAGCCTTCCTTTAAGTGATAAAAGAATCTCCAAACGGGTTGGCACCCTTTTTGCCACGTATAAAGTTTATTGTATATGTATAACCTCAAAACAAAGTTATAATATATAATTCAAAAATAAAGTTCATCATTTTTAATCTAGCCCTCCTAAAAAAATATTCCATGGTTTGCTACTACCCGCATTCATAGGTTATTTCGACTATCTCATACTGGTTACAAACCTTCCAAAATTTGAATGCCTCTCTTACCTCTTCAAGTAACTCGCTGAAGCCTTACCATTATTTCACGAGCGTAATTGTTCAATGCTCTTTACTCAATTTTGAGCCATGAGAGGCCTACTCAAGATGGTCATAAGGATAGAATGAGATGCGAAGCATCTTATTTCATGGAGAAATTAGAAACCGCTCCATCCTATAACAACTAAAATCTTGAAGAAAGCAATGAGTTTGACTATTTCAAATGAAGCCCTCCTACTTCATGGAGCCGAAGAAGGATGGAAGAGGAGAACAAAACCAGACGGTGCCCCTGTTTGTTGCTCGATCTCTTAACATCTTTATATATAGGGGGTACATTTGGTGATTGACAGACAAAAAAGCCCACCAATCCCTTAATATTACGTTATTTTCAAATTACAATGGTACGGATTATCCTTGTTTACGAGGGTGATAACAATCCCAGTTCTCTACAAGTAGGTTGGCATTAGCAAACATATTGATCAGGATAGCAGGTCTGCTGGTCAACATGTAGTGCTCCTGCCGATGCAATGCGTGCAATGTGCTGAGCACGCTGAAAAAGTTTAATGGGATGAAGAAAGAATGCCATGAATTCATAAAATAACCTCTCAATGCATGCAAAATGAGTTTGATTTGATTAGATATACATAGCTAAGTTTAAATTTAATTATTTTTTTCATTCTTAAATTCTTATGAATAATATGTTTAAAAAGAAAAAAGGTTAAAAAATTTTTAAGTTTCATATATATATATATAACTTAATTAATGGATCCAGTATAGCTTCAAGATGTAGAATGGATCAGGCCGAGCTAACGTAGTGACATGGCAAAAATTTTAGATTAATGAAGTCAAACTGGATTGGAGATAAGACAAACTTGAACGGGACATTTTTTTTTATTTAATTCAACTTGATCTAATTCAATCCGATACCTTCGTCACCCTCCAAACTGTCCAAAGTTTGATGTCCAAATTTGAAAAAGCTTTAATTAAAATATGTAAACAAATACAATATATAGAGCTAAATCCAGCATTCTTTCGAATATAGTGCACAAGTTTGAATAAACGTGGTATTATTTTAAAATTAATCATTCAAAAAATTAAAGAGCTCAATATAAACAAAGAATTGTTTGTTGCTTTAGTTTGCATGGATGATGCTATGCAGGACCTTGAGCACTGCAATCAAAGTCTATATCTTGGATGTTAAAAATGCACGTAGATTCAAGGATAAAAATATTGTTTGACATGATAAGTTGCAAATTCACTTGCTCTTTTCATGATTAGATCCACATGAATCTTAGATCTCAACGATGAAAAAAATAAAATGGTTTCGAGATCTATATGGATTTAATAATGAAAAAATTAATCCAAACCGAGACTTATTATATATGAGTATAATAAAGTCTATATACGTATAGAAAGAGCGTGTGCGCATTAGACTTGACTATATTCGAATAAACTCAAGTTCAATATTCGATCATCTTCCATATCATTAGATCCATACTGATTCTGAAGCTACCCAATCTTTTTATTTTTTTTATATTTGAAATCCATAAATTATGTAATTCAAGGACGGAGAAGGTAACCGAATCTAAATTTTGGCTCCATTCGTATAGCCAAATATAAGATTCGATCATTTTCTTTATCTTTAAATTTGATCATCATTTTATCTTTAGGATTATACAGTTCACAAATGCTAAAAATAAAAAATAAAAAAAATAAAAATAATAAATTATTTATATAAATTAAAAAATAAAGAATATCATCAAATTTGGAACTTGAATATATATATATATATATATATATATATATATATATATATATGTATGTATAATATTATGTATGCATACATGTTAGTGTATATATAGGCACATGTACCAACGCACGTATGCCCGACCGCCCTCACCTCCTCCCTCTTCTCTGAAAGAAACGCTCGAGGGAGGGGGACCTAATTCTCGCCCTCCCCTCTTTCCTCAAACGAGGAATACGAGTTCCCCAATCTGAATTCCGACCGACTTCTTTTCTCTCTTCCCTTCTTCTCAGCGTCGCGTCTCGATTCCTCGAAGAAGATGAAGCGTTCATCCACCAGGAAGACGGGCTCGGCCGAGAAAATGAACGCTTCTTCCTGTTCCTCCGATCTCTTTCGCTCCGGTAATATAGATTTAGATCTTTCACCTCTGTCTCCAGACCCTACCTCTTCGAATTGTTTCGTTTCTTTTTATTATCTCGTAATCATCCGGACAAACCCTTCGCACGAGGGGGGAGTGTTTCACTTCGATTGTTGTTGGGATTGAGTTCTTTTGTGCTCTTTTCTTGTTCTGCTTATGAATTCTTCCATGTTTGTGAGCAACAGGATTCTAATTTTGGCTCTCTCTCTCTCTCTCTCTCACACACCCCTTGTGGTGATAATCGTGTGTCCGCATGTTAGGGAATAGGGAAAAAAAAGTTTAAAAAATCTTTTATTGGTGGATTTATGAATTCATACACGTTTTCTGCAATATGATTCCGAAGTTGTGTATTTTCTTGTTACTTGTTCTCTTGGTGATGATCTTTATATGCATATTAAGACAATGGGAAAACGAGTTCAAATCTTGACTTGATACGCGATCTTTAATTGCTGTCACTGATTCTTTTTCCTTATATTGAACCAATCATTGTCATCTTTTCAAATGCCTCTAGAAGTATAAGGGATCGAGAACTGTTCTTTGTTAGGATCCTGATAGAATGAATTGCAAGGACGGCGGTTTTCTTTTCTTGGTCTAGTAGTAATGATGGAGGAGCCTTGTGGTGGTATGTTATTTACATGCAAAGAAGACAATGAGAGAAAAGTTCAGATCTTGAGTTCATATGTGATCTGATTACCATTCTTTGTTGAGTTGCCTAGGGATCAAGAACTGTTCTTGTTAGTGTCTTGATGGACTAACTTGCAAAGGGTTGGCTTTCTTTCCAAGGTTTATTTGTAATTGATGGACAAGGCTTGGTGTAATTGTGTTAGGGCCAGATGACCTTGGCAGGTAGACAACATCAATAATTGTGCTGAAGACAAGGGAGAATAAGGGGAGTATATAAAATTTAACTCTTTTTTGATAAAAAAGAAGACTTTTAGGTGTTTTTGATGCCTCTACATATTGTACTGGCTCTATTTTGTGGGATTAGTAGTTCAGATATATGTATACATGGTCCACTTCCTTTTATCCAAATACAAGTTTCTAGGATATGACAATCACACACACCTCTTACATATGCTCTCTGTCCCTGATTAGCTCTAAAACGTTAGAGCTTGCTTCCAGCTACTTTGCCTTTAGTGCAGATCCTTAAAAGGATTTTTTTTTTTTTTTTTTTTTTTTTCTGTAGACAAGTTTTTGTAGTAGTTTATCTGGAATGGCCCACGATATCTTTGTATGAGTGCTGGTCGAGGTACTTAAAAATTCAAGCTAGAGGAAATACTATAAATCTATGGTCCAGTAATTGGGAATTGGAGACTGATTAAAATGAGAGGACACCATCAGAAATATCAGGTGATATCATAAGGAAAATTTCCTCATGAACTGTCTGTAATGGTTTCTTTTACATTAAGATAATCATTATATCTATTATCGTAGAAATACTTAACAAAAGACCATAATTATGTCAATCATTTATATTTGATATTGCTATTAACAGTGAGGTTATGGAAATATCTTTTGGACGCACCTCTACTATCCTTCTGATGGCATGACCTTCGATCCTTCAGATACACACCTTAATCTAAATTTTATTTATGTCCCTATCTTCATTGTGTTTCTCAGCTTTAGGATTTGGGAAGTATGAAACTCTGGACATCTAGAAAATCATTTAGTTGAAATTCCTCATCCAACCAAGGATCCATATTTTAACTTATCTCCTTGCACTGCTATATGAGTTAAATTAAATAGAGAGAATGTGAAAGATAAATTCTGTAGAAAATCTATTACTTATTCACCCCATAGTATTTCCCTAAAACCTGGCCTTACTACAGTTCATCTCTCCCTCACCTCTACAACCAATTGCTCCAACAAGGATAATGTTCTTGCTACTAGATATTGTTCCTCCTTTTATTTTCCTATGCAGACACACTCTCCACAATAAGACATGTCTTCCTTGATCTCCCTTGCTTCATGTCTTTCCCAATCACCCTACCCTGTTTTCTGTGTGCTGTTTGGGGCTAAATCTAGTCTGGAAACAGCAAAAAATGAGAGCATATAAAGACACTTAGATAGTAAACTGAAAGGTTAGATTTGACTATTTTAGTAAGACCAACCATCCCCTAAATTTAGGAAGTTATTTTTGCTGTTTCATTGGCCGCACCTCAATCTACTAGGACATTTAGAATTTTGAATTCTGATAGGTGAACCCCTCAACCATGTCAGCAATTTTCAATAATATTATCTAGGAGCTTTTAGAAACATTTTCAATCCCATAACCCACATAGGACAAAGAAGGCATAAAAGCAAATCTTTTCATCATTAATTTTAAGAGACAAGGCTATCGTACATTTTGTCATGGATGGTTAAAATTTAGTTGGGAATGCCATAATCATATACTCATCTTTTTAGTCTGGCAACCTAAGCAAAATTGTTAATTGATCTTCTCCATTGAGGTGAACATCAATTATTTCTGCAACCCATGTAATTTCTGTCTATTTTGTGGTCAGAAGAAAGCTTTTTACTGATTAATGCATGCTATTATATCTTTTTATTTTTTATAAATGTTTTGGCATCAAGAATGAATGGTTCACTTAAAGGCAAATTTAAAATTTCATGAATTTGTTTGAAGGAGCAGCGACAAGCATGACAAGTAGCTATAAAAGATGTGTGAATTTTGTATATTTGGACCAACAGCATCTTTTTGCACTATTTGTGAAGGAATTTGTTGTTGTTATTGAGGCAAGGTGCTTTGCCATATGTTATATGCAGACAACATTATGCTAATTGATTGTACAAGGCTATGCTGGACTCTATATTAGAACTTCGAGAGGAAAGTTTTCTGTTGTAAGGTTGGTTAAAGAGTAATAATAATTACAATAATTATGGGATACAAGTCTAGTAGGAATTGATATGAAGCCCCATTAAAATTGATAGAATTGCCTGAAGGTTCCTTTGGATGTGGTACTAAATCATAGTATTTCATGCCTTCACATGTTTGGAATTACAAGTTATAATTTTATAATTCATATTCACATTTTTCCTTCTTCTAGCCTTCTTTTTTTGATAACTAAACAACTCAACTTTCAGAATTGAAATTATTGAATCTAGGAAAGTGATAACCTTAAGATTTTGAAATTACAAGGCTCTAAAACTAGCCTAGATGAAATGGAGTCTGTAAAATAGTGAGATCCACAATGTACCATGGTTAAAATGTTAGGCTACAAGAGAGTCAAAGCTCATAATAGGAATACAGCTAAGATGTGAATATTGTGGTAAAACCAGGTTGCATACAACAGGGGATGAGTTGCATATTGGAGAATGCTTTGGGTTGCAGAGACTGAGGACAAAGCGGTGGAAGTTTGATCAAAGACATACATATATGCAACTCAGATTTCAGGAGCCCTGATAGACAAAGTCTTGGATTTCTATTAAAGGTTGGGAACAATACAAAGATGGCGTAAGATAATATAGTTGGAGTTGAGAAAGGTTATGAAAAATTTGGGTAAAGAATACCTGTGCTTCTTATATTTGAGGGCCTTTTATACACAAGGTCTTAGATTTCTCATGAAGAGTTGGGAACAAAAGAGGAATGGCTTGCGATATTATAATTGGAAGTCAGAAAGGATATATAAAATCTGGGTTGAGGGCCTATGTAGCCTATAAGAAAAAGGATTCATAAATCCAGCCCATATTCTTGGAACAAGGTTTATGATTTACAAGGTGGAAAATTTGTTTTACATCCTTTTTTTTATTGAAAGAAGTATAATTTTATTGTAGCAGATAACCTTTTTTTTAAAAAAAGAAACTTCTCTATATTCTGTTGCTGTTGGTTGAGAATTCTGAGTTTATTTCTTCATATTGATTCAAGCCATCCAGTAGCTGTCATTATTGATCTAGACTCTAAATGAAAAGAAATCCTCAAGTTAAAATACTGAAACAACAGAGAATAACTAATTTAGTTCACATAACAGGAATGACAAGACTGTGTATTATTGACATGTGAACTATGGACCTATATATATTTAAATATTTCATGATAATTGAGTCACAGTATATATCAAGGTGGGTGATTAGATGATAGGTGGTGAATAAGTTTTTTTTGGCGTTGCTGACATGTTTGCCTGGAAACCTAGGTACAGATCAAGGAGCATTGTTATCATGGGGGCATAGATGGGATGTCCCTAACCTCTAGGCTGCTCCCAAAGGCATAGATGGTTGCTCATGACTGGACTTGTCAATATATATTACTGATAGTTGGACGACTCTTGTTATGTTGGACAGTTGACTTTTGGTCAGCACTGGTTGCACATTCTTTGAGAATAACAGTCTTGCATTAGTGTGTGAACAGGTTTCTTATTTGCTGGTGTCTGCACATATCTAGTGGTCATGTACGTGAAGAGTGGCTTATTCTTTCTGATGGAGTCAATGGTTGTTTCTGTTCCTTCCAAGCATTTCATGGGACATATGACTTGAAGCTAATGCACCCTTTTTTGGTGCTATTGTCATTCAAACATTCTCTCTCTCTCTTTTTTTGTTTTTTTTTTTCATTCGCCTTCTGACTGTTGGAGCTAAAGTTATTTGCTCATTCTGTTATCCATCCTTCCTTCTCTTCTCTGTCAAACTGTTATTGATATATTGTCATGCCAAAAGCCAAAGGCCACAAAAGAGAGAGAGAGAGAGAGAGAGAGCAAATGTAGCTTTATTGCATGTACTGTGTGACCGTGCATGTACATTGGGAACTTTTTTCTTTACTGTTTTCTAAGGTAAATGGTTGGTACCATCAGGGTGGTTGTGGTAAGTGAAATAAACTAGTATAACCAGAAGGGTAAGATAAATCTTACCTCCAACATTTGTCAAGGTGCACAAAGGAGCAAAACATGTCTAGAATAGATAAGATGCATCTCTTTCAAGTTAAATAGCTGCACGCCAACCCCACTGTCGTCAAGTCTAAATTTTGAATTGCTATTCCTTTCCAGATATCTCTTGTTGTCGGGACTGTCTGTGCTAAGCTACTGGTTGATATTGCTATCTTAACTATAGATTTGCCATCTATGTTTTTTTTCCCCCTTTTCCCTTACCTTTTTCTTTTTCTTTTTTTTTTTTTCATCTCTTCAAAATGAGTATTTCTCAGATTTTCTTACTTTTTGCATCCAAGTACTATAATTATCTTGTTTTGGCTTGTGCTGTTTAGCTACAAGTAAAGCTGTTTCCAAGGAACTGGAACGAATAGATCAACTGTTTCAGTCATATGCAGATGACTCTTCAGGCATGATTGAGTGAGTTCAGAACACTGTTCCTGTTTCTGATCTTTATTATGGCATTGTCATACGTTATAAAAACTTATATTATTATAATAATAAAGTTGAGATTCCAGCCATTCTTTGTATAATTTCATGGGAAGCATGATTAATAAAAATTTAATAACTATATGTTGTGCTAAACGTTGTTCCTTTTATGCTTCAGCTATAGCTCGTAATTTCAGTGAAGAACTCATTTCAAACTATTATTTGACTTTAGTATGTATCTAGCATCCTTGTGATTTGCACCTTAGGTAAGGTTGTAAAAATGCTGATAAACTTCTTAATTCCTTGGGCATTTCATCATAGATGATATAGAATTATACTTATTCATGAAGGCCAGAATTTGAAAGGTGAATGATTTTTTCTTCAGAATTTGGGAAAATTTTGGAGACTGAACTTTACAAGATGAAATTTGAAGAATGTCAGGGATATGTATTGAAATTGGCTACTTGATTTTATGACTCAGATAACTAATAATATCTATTCTTCTCTTTATACTATCTAGGAAAGATGATAAGCTCTCTTTGAGCACATAACTTTTTAGCAACCTGTGATACAATAAAAGGAAACTTAGTTTTAATATTAACAACAATCAATTCTATTTTAGTATATTGGAATATTTGTGACCATGCTCTGCATTGGGAAAAAAATCTTTTCTGTAAAATTATCTTTTATACCAACTGTCTGCACACATTTTCTACATAAAAATACTAAAGCAGTGCCTCTTCTATTTTGATCTACTATATTAGCTATTATTGTTATAACCACACATTTTCTAAATTTTTGAGGGCGATTCTTCTACGTTATATGATAGCCCACCCTCATGGCCTCCCCCATCTACACTTAACAAGAATAAATGAATTTACAGTACATAATTTAGCTGAAGTTCCACCTTCCTACATCAACGGTAGTCTGGTAGGCAATGAACAACCTTCAATATTCACTTTGTATGATTGCTACACCAACAATCCAAAGGCATCCTATATATATATATATATATATATATATAGAGAGAGAGAGAGAGAGAGAGAGAGAGAGAGAGAGGGTGCTTTTGGCACATCGGATTAGAAGAGGAATAGGATTTTTTTAATCCTTTTTCATGTTTGTTTTTGCCAAGGACAGGACAAAATTTGTCCCACAAGATAGCTAATCTCGTTAGAAGGAGGATAACTTATTCTATCAAAAGAGATATTTTTATTTTTATCTTGTTGGGCTATTATTTTGTTTTCTCTTTTTTATCCTTATCCTCAGCAATGACTCTTATTTTTTCTAAGGGTATAATTGTTCTATCTAGTTTGTTATCCTGTCCTCTACCAAGCATGAGATAGAATAACTTTTACATATTCTATTCTTTATCCTGTCCTGTCCTGTGTACCAAACGCAGCTAAAGAAGATTGATGCAACAAATTTATTTAATGCTCATGCTGTACATTATATTACACACAAACACCCCAGATGCCTGACCTTGCACTCTTGCATCCATTTAGGCTTAAGTTGGTTTCTGAATACCTATAATAAATATAGCTCTTTCCTTCATATCTTCACAACCACTTATTCAAACTTGATGAGTTAGAAAATCTCTTTAAACACCACCTTGGATGAATGGATTATCATCTTTTCTTCTATCATGACTCAATCTACTAGGTTGGTTGGAACTTTTCTTGTCATAAGCATCAAGGCTTAATTACTCTCTCTCTCTCTCTCTCTCTCTCTCTCGCGCGCGCGCGCGCGCGCGCTTGTGTACGCTTACTTGCTTGTTCCACCCCATATTCAGTCTTTGTTAAGCTCTGGTGTTGTTTCTGTAATGTTATTTTTAGCTTTAATAAGTGCAGAGATCATGACGAAAAACTTTAACAAATGTTGGTATATATTTGTGCCTTGATCCTTCCCTTATATATGTTCAACGGAAAGAGGCATCCCTTGATTTTGAAAAAAAAAAAAAAAATTATACATATAGAAGATACCTACAAAGTATTGTGATTAGTAATTTCTCCTGACCTTAGAAATTTGTCCCAGATATTATTATCAGCAATTTACTGTTACATTTCCTTATATGAGTATTAAAATAAAACCAGTGTATAGATAATGTTATTGCAACTAAAAGAAGTAAATCTAAATAGCTACATGTGGTCCTGCGCATAAACATTAACATCATGTCCTTAACAAATAACAAATTATGAAAAGCTTTATATATGGTTCATAAAATGATTTGTACTAAAATAATACATGTCTCAATTAGGATTTTCCTCATATATGTTGGAGAATCATTTTCAAAAGTTCGTGCATGCATAATTAAGACTAGAGAAGGCTGTAATAAAAGAAGGTTTCAGACTTGCTTCGGCAAAAATGAAACAAAAAGGACAAATTTGATGACAAATTATATAGAGACTCTATGAAAGGGTCTGAAAATGTCATATTGGCATAGAATAGCTTCTGGTTCATAAAATTGTGTGGAATGATTCATAAAGCACCAATATGATTAGGTTTCTTAATGGAGCTTATGAATCATATTGGTGAATGTGTATTGTATCGCCTGTTGCTGGACGAGCATGGGAAGCTGAACTGATATTCGAGTCCATTTTAGCTAAGGGTACGCTTAACTACAGTTCTGCCTTTATGGCCAAGAAGATAGAAACAGCCTACAAAATCCTTATGCTTCTCATGGGGAAAGGCACAAGCATCCCATGTTTCATCAGAAGCATCTCTGCCTTCTCCTTTTGCTTCTTCTAACTATAGCAATGGCTATTGGATTTATCACAACCTTCCAAGTTTTTCAATTTGGAGTATGGATGAGGTCTTTTATTTGAAAAAAAGATTTGATAGCAATGAATTAGATAATAGAGTGGTAAGTTCTTGTTGGTTTGTCTTCCAAAGGAATATGTTTATTGCCATTATTAAACATGGAACACTATTTGACGAAGTTTATGCACCTAAAAATTTGGAAATCAATTTTATAGTCTCTTTTATTAATTTTTGTTTAAGTGGTTGAACCAGATCTTCCCTAGCTTATGGACATACTAGCATACTGCCACGAGTACAGAGAATTTGGGGATAGCTAATCTCAAAATTTGAAAAATCAAAAAAGCATGTGTGCATGCGTATGCGCACGTGTGTGTGTGTGTGTGTGTGTGTGCATGCGTATGCAAACTAATTGAGCCATGCTGGACTTGTTTTTGACATTCTGATACTCTCTAGCTGATATTTCAATTTAGAAAATAAAGTAATCTTTTTTTTTAAAAAAAAAAAAAAGCTTTATATCAATTCTGAAGCAGCTGTTTGCTGGTGCATAATTTTTGCTTACATTACTCTTTCAACAGCCCTGAAGGGATTGAGTCTTTCTGTTCTGATATGGAAGTTGATCATACTGATGTCAGGATCCTTATGCTTGCCTGGTAATATATTTTATACCTGCCACTTTGTTAGTGACATCTTTTGCATTTTTTTTTTCAAATGTTATGTTTCCCTTCATACTGTCTACCAATTAAAGTGATATGAGTTTATCAGGAAAATGAAAGCTGAAAAACAAGGATATTTTACCCTGGTATGTGTTTCTTCTAAAATTATTTAAATGAATATTTTTGTGATCTTCACTAGCAGGATTCCCCACTTTTTTTATAACTGAGTCCATTGTATTATTCCCTTCTGTGACAGGAGGAATGGCGAAGGGGCCTAAAGGCACTACGTGCTGATACTATCAGCAAAATAAAGAAGGCACTGCCAGAATTGGTGAAAGAAGTCAGTGTGCAGTTTGTTTCAAATTGTGTTCTACTCGCACCCTATTATTTATATTGATTTCCCCAATTCTCTAATTGATTTTGCCCATCCTAATTTTTGCCAAATTTAAGCTCTCTTGCACTTGTCTCTCTACCTTGATATCACATGGAAATATGCTTATATTGTTTCAATGCTCTGAAGGTGACAAGGCCGTTGAATTTCTTGGATTTCTATTCATATGCATTTCGTTATTGCCTGACAGGTATGCCAGTTTTTGGGTCTTCAGTGTTCTGATTTAAACATTATGGGATAATGGTTTTGGTCCTCTCAGATTCCTAAACTGTAATTTCACTCCATTTTCTTCTGCAGAGGACAAGCAAAAGTGTATAGACATTGAGAGTGCATGCGAACTGCTGAATCTTGTATTAGGTTTACAATTTCGTCCCCAGGTTGACAAACTTATTGAGTATCTGAAGGTGAATATTTCTTTCAGTTTTTGTATCTTCTAGAGGTCAATCATGAATTCTTCAAATCATCTATTAGCAAACCTGCTGTATTTCCAGCAATTATCATCTTAATATGTAATTTAATGCTTTGCAATTTTTACAAAACAAACTTAAAAATTTTTGTAGCCGACTTTAACTAGTTTGAGATTAAGACTCTGTTGTTATTGTTATAAATTTAAAAAATTTGTACTTTGAACACTGCAGTACCAACATGATTACAAGGTGATCAACTTGGATCAGTGGATGAGCTTTCTCCGGTTTTGTAATGAGGTACGATTCTGAACCAATAGATATGATGATTTGTTACACTTTTGATCTTTTATAATAAAAAGTTTTCCCATGAGTTGTCTTTCTGTGATCTTTTCCATATGCCTGTTTTCCTGGTACAGAATTAGAATTTTCTTGTTTTCCTGTTACAGATAAACTTCGCATCCCTCGACAATTATGACTCAGAGCTTGCTTGGCCCTTAATTTTGGACAATTTTGTGGAATGGATGCATGGAGGCCAAAGTTAGTTCTACATGCCAAGATGGTGTAGATGTTGCTGCGTTCAGCAAAGAATGCTCCATGAAGAAGGTAGGCAGACCATTTTCCCTTACCTTGGTAGCAGTTTGATTTACGTTTGGAAGAGAGATTTTTCTATGTACAAGTAGGAAATTCAAAACTCATTCTATTCCATCTGCATACAGGTCATTGGATATATTCTTAAAGAACATTTGCAGGAATTACTGGTTGAAGTGGGTACTGGCCCCTTGTGTTGAAGGGCCATTTGATTTCTCTCTTGGAAAATGCTCAGGAACCTTTCTATATTACTCTCGTAGCTTTAGTGCCCTCTATAAGTTTATTTATTGGGATACCCTTGAATATTGAATGAACAAGAAGTTTTTTTTTTTTTTTTTTTTTGAAACTGGAAATAAAATGCTGACGAATTTTGGCTGGAGAATATTGCCATTGTTCAAATAGTGACAACTAAAATGAGCAAATGCTATGTCTTACATCATTTGTTTGATGAGATACTGTAATATACTGGTGTAAACCGACAAAGTTTTTGAAAATGAAGTCACTGAATTCATATAAATCAAATGACTTTTTTATCCTAATCCCTGAACGTCAGAGCAGAATTTGTTTTGAGTACTAGCTCATCATGGTTATATTATCTCATTTGTAATCCATAAATTTCTATCCTTTAATTACATTTCTGCCTATATTGTATTTGTAAAGTTATGGAAAAAAAAGACTCTGAACATGGGACTTATATTTAGAAACAGAACCAAGCGCCCTTAGCCAGTTCTATTCAGAGCTTTGGAGATTATTTTCTGAAAGCATTTTACATATTTTACAATCATTTTCCAAGACACCCTCCGACTAGGTCCTCTTTTACTGTATCATCATTTCCCAAAGATTTTCTTTCTAGGGTATTTGCTGTCAGGACTCTTCTTATACTGTTGTCATGTAGACGAGTATTTAGGTTTCTTCCATATACGTTTGCTGCAGAGGACATAACAATTGGTGATTCGAGGTCTATTTTTGATGCAAAAGAGGACATATTAATTGGTGATTCAATGTCTATTACCGTGCCATATTTGATTAGCCCCCTTTGTTATACTGTCTGAGAATCATCTGGTAGTTGATTGCTTGCAGTTCCATCTGTATGAGAAAAGGACGTGTACACATGCTTTTAGAGCCTCTGAAAATGAATCTGGAAATGACAATAAAGAGGAAACTGGTTGATTGGAATCTGGATTGTTCAAATCTCTTGCTTTCAACTAGGTAGCCTTTTCTGACTCAAATAATTTCATACAAAATATAATAGAAATAGTCACAATGGTTAAACAATATTAAAGGATGCCATCTTTGCCCATCAGTTTTTTAATCTTTGCTGAGCAGGCGCAAACTTCACAAAGTTGGCTTGACCCACTTAATTTCAAGTCTTCCTGAGCTCTAAGACTTAGATAAAGACTTGCTCTACCGGTCAAATGAAATTTTCAGTGGATTTGGGACCCAAAATTTGTCCCAATTACCGGCCATTCTTGTATTTTATGGGTTTTATAGTCTATCCTAATTTATCCTTTCAACAATGACCTCTAAGATTATGTTCTTCATATTGCTAGTATTTTGCATTCTTCTCGTCGTGGCATGCAAGGCGGGCTGCAATCATATATCTGAATTTTGAGTTGACATTATAGTGAAAACCTTTTTCTAATAATGAAAAAGTTATAATCTGGTCTCTGTCTTATTTATTTGGATAGTGAATGTTAAAATAGTTCAAGCAATCCAGAACATTCGTAACTGAACCCTAATGACTTTTATCATTTGAACCTCTTAGTGGCTTTACTAATTAATCAGTTGACATCCATGACAATGTGATGAAATTTTTTCTTTTCAGGGAAACACTGCGATGAACCTTGAGTTCAGCTGTATGTATTTTCACATCTGTTATACTTTTGTAGAGAAATATTAGGATTTTTTTATTTTTATTTTTTGTGGAGCAATAGAGAGCTGTTATAGCGACCATGTAAAATGGTACTAGACTTGGCATGTTAGTGGGCATCCCTCTCAAGTTTTGGGTTAAAGTGATTCTCATAAATGGTTACTTTTGATGGCGTTCTTCTGCCAACTCTATCCAACATGCATTATTTTGTTTATATGGTAGCAATTTACCACAAAACTTCGTTATACACAATTTTGAACGGTCATACCCGGAATATTATAACAAATTTCTTTATTAATACTCTTTCAAACCATAAAACTCCTAGCAACGGTAAGACTGCAACACTTTCTTCTACACGCATATGGTGTATCCAAATCACAAAGAGCTGGAGATTTATTCTGTTTTTATGTTTGTTAGGGTTCAGTATAACTGTAGTTACAACTCTGACATAGGTTTTAGTCTCTATCCAAATCAGATCAGATGCAAATGATGATAGGAAGTCTATATTGGTGATGCAAGTCATTGGATGTGGTCTACTCGTAATATGCTTATACACTAAAATGGATGTGATTTAGAGATTTCTGATCGTGCATCAAAGTAGTCACAAAAAATATCATACTAGATGATAGATGCTTTTTGATCTACTGATATATGATCATTACAATATAAATTATGTTTGGCGGTTTAGATCTTAAATCATTCGGCAAATGTATCATACTTTTGACTGTATTTTGATGGTGTCGTAAATAAAATGAGAAGTTTAAGGGCATAAGAGCATTGGATAAGAGCATAAAAGTATTGAATGATAGTTTTGAACGAATGGGATTGAAGCTTGATTTTTTTAAAAAAATATTAAAAAATATGAGAGCTGGATCTCTTTTAACTTATTAAGTATATGGTCCAAATCATATATATATATATATATATATATATATATATATATATATATCTACAGATATTTAGACACGTGTATACGCCTGAAAATCACTGGGTTGTGGTAGATCAAAGTAGCTTCATTCTCAATAGATAAGCGTCTAGATGCTACACCATATATGATTCTTTGGGATGTGTTCCAGGGACGACAACGTAGACAGAGCAATGCGGAAATGTAGCATCATTTGTTGAAGCCGTCCAGTCGATTTACTCCGTGTTGCAACGTTATGAAGGGGTCCTCTCTCATCTCAACCACATATTAATAGATTTGATGTATCTTGGACTTTGGTTTGTCTTGCCGATCCCACATCTGGTTCCTCCTGTTAACATACATGAGAATGAACGAAATGATCTCAAATCAATGGTCTCTTCGTCGAGACCACCTGAGTTTTTAGAATTCCATTCCAATTCTCAGCAACTTGGACGGTATATGCCTCAAAATAAACCTTATTTATCCGCATTAAACTTTAATGGAAGCTTAATGGTACTGCTTATAACGTTGATGTGCTTTCTTCAACATGTTACGTACCAAGTTATAAAATTTTATCAATACCAGTAGGCGTAACAACAGCAAGTGGGTGCTCTGTTGCATTCATGCAATGGCAGCTCTCATTAGCCTTCGAATTGCTTACCCACCCTCCCACGCTAAGTTGGTAAGCAAGATGCTTTCTTCTCTTATTTGCCAAGTCTTGTTAATGCATGCTCGAAGTTGGTTGGACATAAAAAGCGTAGGTAGTGGAGGGGTTGCGAAGGGCCCCTGTTCCAAGCAGCTGCTTTTGAACCAGAATTAATAGGATTCCTTTGAGGTGGTTTTAAAATTTTCTATATGCTGACCAAAGTAACGTCATATTGGGCTATATGTTGACATATAGAATAGAGAAAGCAGAGAGAGAGAGAGAGAGAGAGTGTGTGTGTGTGTACGCGTGTGTGCGTGTGTAACAACTAAAGAAGCAACAACCCTGTAATGCTTTTTTGGTAGGTCTCTCTTGGAAGAAGCTTTTGAAGTAGTTGGGGAATTTTGGAAGACAGCCCTGACAACCATATCATTGCGCCAAGGAATATTAAGCGGGAACCTCTGGGTTGTTTGGTTTGGACTCTCATCAGCACTTGGCAAAGGGGTGTTAGTCGCCGTCTGATGTGGATGTGGGAACTTCCAAAGGGACACCAACCTGAGATTTTGTCCCGGGCTCAATAAGAAAAGATCTATGCTTTCCTTTCCTTGTGTCTTTAGTTTGTAATCTATTAAGATAAGAGCTCAAAATATCTGGCCTGCTTTATAGATTACAAGTGATCGAGTGCGTTTGCTATGACTTATCATTGGATCACCATCTAATCCTTTTTCCCATGGAAACAAGGTAAACTGGATGATGACGATCCTTCACGAGTAGCATTCATGCGTTAATGGTCGATTTTGCACCACAAACGTGGCAGTTGGTCACTGAAGAAGTTGCGTGCAGGCAAGTCCCAAAAAGACTTAGAGGGGTTTAATTCCTTTTCCCAGGGGGAACATCTTTCCTACATCATGAAAGTTTTATGGCTGGATGAGGTGGTTGGGATGTAACATCCCTCTTAAGAGGTGATGAGATGAGAAGGAAAATAGCATTTTGAGGGATATGGGAGGTAGAGAGTTATGGAGGGAGGATGGTATTGGCCCAGGGGCAGGGGGAATCCTGGCACATGGGTTGTGTCGTCCAAGTTTGGTGGTGGTGTTCTTGTTGGTCCTGTGGAGCCCCCTTCGCCCAGACCCAAAGAGCTCAATGGGGCCTTGCATGCCTCTACATAGAAGAAAGGAAGGAAAATTAAAGGGCAAGACATGTGGCTGCTATAGGTGTGGACACGGCAGCAACAAAAGCATTAAAAGGGCAATATGTAATCTGGCCATGGCAGCTCTGTGATCAGGATTGAGATGACAAGGCCAGACATCCAACTGTGTGATCTGTTGGTCTGTTTCTGCCTTCAAGGCAATGAGGCCAATACATGCCGGGCATCCAGTCCTTTGCCGGAAGCGGGAGGCACTTGGAATGTATCGCTCCGGCTTGCTTCCTTGAATGCCCATCATTTAAAGTTTGGATACTGAATCATTGTGAAATTTGCTTTGTTCTAGTTGCATGTTTTGTGGACTTGAGTTGGTACATACATGATTCAGTTGTCACAACAGCATTACCGTCTTAGATGTTGTCACGGCTAGTTAACTAGGCAAATATAAGTTTCTGATCATAAATCTATATATATATATATATATATATATATATATTCATAGAGAGAGAAAGAGAGAGAGAAAGAGAGATTTGACTACAGTCGCATGTAGTCAAGCCTCTTACCTAGTTGTTCTTTTTATCCTTTGAATCTTTAGATATCTTGAAGGCATCCCATCTTTTCCATCTTTAAAATCTGTAGTTCTTATAGATTTAAGAGTGGAAAGGACGATCAAGTTTGAGCTTAGCTACATTCAAATGCAGCGAAAACCAGCTCTCTATATATAAAGAGAGAGAGCTGAACTTGACTACATTTGCATGTAACATATCCTAAAGATGAATAAGGTGGAAAAGGGGTGGCTTTAAAATTCATGTAAATTCAAAAATGAAAAGGATGATTGGACTTAAGATTTGATTATATTTGAATGTAATGAAGTACATCTATTTCTCTATATATATATATATACACACATATATAAAGAGAGAAAATATGCATATTAAGATTAGAGTTATTCCATATTGCATAAGGGTTGAACCATAAATTGAAGCTGCATATAAAGTGCAAATTTGCCGACGGATCTGATTGATGAGCCATATTCGATCGGTTCAAAGTAGGTTGGGTTGCATTTAAACACCGGGCCATTAATTGGTTCAATCCCATTCGGTCTTGTAAATTTATTTATTTATTTTTCAATCTTTTGGATCCAAGTTGGATGCATGATTATTAAGTATTATTTTTTTGGGTATACTTATTTGCAGGAGTGCAATATTTATGCAAATAATGACCGATGTTGACCCTTGAACCAACTAGACTTATTAGAAGGTTCATTGCTTTTTGTTTAATCTCTCCATATGGATCAAGTTTTTCTACGTACATCGCATGCTACCAGAAAGATCCAAGGTTACTCTCTCATTTGCCTCAAAAGAATGCGTGCTTCTAATATTGCAGCACTCATTTATCGCAGCTACTATGTAGTCTAAAATTTATTCAAGTGTAAATTAGGGATGTGCTTGATTTTAAAGAATAATTTTATTTTTTTATTTTATAATAACGTATATAATGAATGAAAATAAATTTAATTTTCTGATAAATATAATTTTAAAATAATAAAAAATTAAAAATATATTCAAAATATTTTCACTGTTTTCTATTAAAAGAGAAAAAAAAACAAAGACTAGAGAACATAGATTTGATTTTTTTTTTTTACCTACTTTTTAAGGATAAAATTTATAATGAAAATAAAAAATAAAAAATATATATTTTTTATCTTTACTTATCAAATGTATTTTTTAGAGATTAAAAAATAAAAAATAAAAATTATTCAGAGAAAATAAAAATAAAAAATAAAAGTAAACAACATTCTTTAAAACTAAATATAATTTACTATTATTATTATTTGGAATAGAGAGAGCAGATATTTTGAGCAACAAAACAAAATCCCTCGAACTTCCATAAGTTTCCTTACAAAAATTTGGTTTTGCACCCATTTTAGATATATTTTTAGGAAATTTGATAGTTGTGTCAAAAATAAATAATAATCAACTACACATCTATTTCTAATCTCACTTCAACCGTAACACCCAATCCGTTAACCAAATCCTTAGGTAACATATTGTTGACCATTGCAATGGCATTAGGTTAATAGGATGGTTGAAAGCATCCAAATCTACTAAAGTGGGGATGAGCGCCTTAACTCCATGCAATAATTTTTTTAAGGTATAATTTATTATGTATTTATCTTTAAATTCTTCATTTAACAAGTGATGTATATACAACTATCATACTTAATAAATAACATATATTTATCATCTAAGAGTGTAAAATTATGCCAATATGGTGATAAACATCTCTCAAATCATACTTAAGTTTTTGTCCATTTCGCTACCAATCGATGGCGTCTAAATCACAAAGTCAAGTTTGGGGGGCAGCTATCCAATAATATATAATAACTTAGATTTATTAGGGCAGCCAGAGACATCTTTACAATAATGTCAAAGAAATTTTCAAAAAGGAGAACAATATAAGATAACGGTCAAAGAATGAAATGGAGTCCTTACTTTGCTATAAAGTAATGCGTGCAATTCTTGAAAGAATGTATAGAGTTCATGAAACCACCTCCATGCGTGGTCTTTTTCTAACCGAACGTGCCAAAATTCGAGTCACCCTCAATGACTTTTATATTCGAGTGGTTGCACATCTTTTATTTGGAGTTGAAGTAGGTCACTGCAAGAAAAATTAATAATTTAAAATTAATAATAAATTATTCAAATTCAAAGTCAAAATTATTAAATATGATCTATCTTATAAAAAATTTTAGAAATCAAAATTTGTAATCTATCATTCGAATTGTTAAAATGTGATCTACATTCAATAATTTAAATTTTTAATTTTTAAATATATATATATATATATAGTTTAAGTTTTTTTTATTTTTATTTTTTCATTTCCGTGTGCTACCTCCTGCCACCGTCGGTTAGCGTTCAAACATTGAAGCGGTCATCCAAACGGCCGTGGAAGAGAGAATTAAAGCGAGGATTTAGACCGTCGACTTTTTATAGCCCACGAAAAGCCTCCATTTTTCCTCTCCCCAAAACCCTCGAGTTCCCCCAAGTCTACGTTGACTCGCGTGCCTGGACATCTATTGCTCCGCCCGACCGTGGTCTGGATCCTGGCTCGCTGGAGGACACCTTCAAGTTTTAAGAAATCCAGCATGTGATACAGCTTCTAGTTCTGTTATTTATTTGTTTAAGTTGACTCCGTTGGTAACTTATGAGACCTATCATACAACCATTTTTTGACTGACGAATTTATTTATAAATTTGATTACATCAATGCTGTTTAGAGGCGGTAGAAACCTCATTCAATCTGCGAATCAAATTCAAACCCATTCAAAAAATTAGGATTAGAATTTTACCTTTTTCTTTTTTCTTTTTTTGACTCGAACATAAAATGATTCAAAAATTTTACGATCGGATTGAGTTGGATCATGAGTAATCTAAATGACCTAAAAATAGTATTTAAGTAAGATATTTTTTTAATTTTATCTGTTTTAAATTTAAGAATTTTATATAGTTAATATTATATAATTTTATGAATTATATTGCTATATTTTAATATTTTATATTCTTTGATATATAATATAGTTGATGCTCATGTGACTCAATAAATAATAAGATTAAAAGTATATTTTTTTAAGTTGTGCATTATTGAATGATTGATATCAATAGCTTCAAAGACCCTTGAGAAGGCGATAAAAAAAAGTAGAATTAAGTATAAATTTGCTCTTTTTTTATATATAGAATTAAGCATATTTCTAACATTTACTTATTTTATTTTATAATCTTATTAGTAATTTAGTATTAATAGTTATTTAATTTTAAAAGTATATTTTTATAGATTATTACTTAATTATATTATTTTTATATTTTATAAATTTATAATAATTATTTTTATTAGTGTCTAATCATGTTACAATTTTGTGTCTATCTGTTTTATCATTTAGAGTAACAAATAAGCAAAAGAAGAAAGGAAAGAATTGAATTAATCATTGATAATTACTTTAAAAAAATAAGAAAGTAGTGTATACTAAATTCTTAAAAATAAAAAAAACTAAGTTAATCCGAAATGACCCATGGGTTGACCCGAATCCAAAAATGACCGAAACTCGAAAATGATTCGAACCCAAATTGACCCAACCCAAAATAATCCGACCCGATCTGATTGCTACCTCTAATGCTGTTATCCAATCTTTCTCATCAATAAATATGATTTGTCGAAGAAAAATCTGATGGAACATAACCTCAGCCCAAGAATTTACATTTATCAAAAATTTAGACTAAGAACTCACATCTTTTTTGATTTCTTATGCTCAATAAGAAACACGTAAAAGGCTCCAAAATTTCTTTTGAGAAAACCCTTCAACGCCCAAGTTAACAATATGGATGAATAATAGAAAATGAGGAGGAGAGGGGAGAGAGTGTGTGAGATAGGAAAAAATAGCCTCCTTTTGAGGTGTTGTCCTTTATTTATAGGCATCTAGAGCAGGCTAACCATGGATTGAGCTTGTTAATGAATGGCCCATAATTATCTATTGATCTTGAATAGTTTAGCCAATCCTTGAATTGGTTTTGTTAGTTATAGGATAATCCAGATTATTTTATTCTAACCAATCAGGTGTTAACTTATGGATTTCTAATTTTTCCATCTAATGATCCTTGCCACATCCCCTCATCAAACCGGTTCATCAAATCCCACATCATCAATTAACAAATTGAATAATAACATAATTTGAGTAATAAACTAATTACTTAATTGAAGCCTCTTTATCAACTCTTGCTACATCGAAGAAATACAAATTACATTAGGTTTTGGTAGAGCCAAATAAAGCTGACGCTAACCTATCACTTTGTCACAAGGCATGTGGCCATTTTTTTGTAAAGGAAACAAGGCACATGGCTTTAAGGCCATGTCATCATCATCTGTGAAAACCAGACGGTGTCAGAAAGGTATAGCCAGTGAAACCTTTAGCTATTTCGTTTGACACATCGAACAGAATTACAAATGAGACCAAATAATGACCACTCTCACCCAAGCCCCTGTAGCAAGTGCAGTCATCCTATCATTGACCAACCTTACAATAGCAACAAAACATGCCATCACTATAGGGACAGCTTTTGGCACTGGGACTAAAGTTTGCTTATAAAAAAAAGCATCACTTGAAGGTGAGGAGTCCTAGCTTCTTCCCCAGCTCTCTTTTCTCAGCACCTCACATGGTTGTAAGCCACAGATCTTTATATTATTATCTTATAATGGGAAGGCTAAAAGGTCTGTCCTTAACCTTCTCAATCCTTCTCTCTCATTATCTTAAGCAATGGAAGATCTTAACTAGGTAACTCCTAACACCCTTCATGCTCTTTTTCTATTCTCGTAAGAGTGTTAGCCTTGGCATGGAGCTTTCTTTCACAGAGTTAAGCAGATCAGGTTCCTCTCAATTTTTAGCTCATCATCTTTGTTAACACTTAAAGACCCTGGATCAGATTTTGATACAATTAGATTTATAACAAAATTTAAATTTATTATAGAAACTAGTGTTTTGCTATAGTATTTCTTTATCTTTTTTAAAAAAAATATATGAATAAATTAAAACCATTGATATGAAATTGATTTTTTGGCCATTTAATTCTTATGACTAGTTGAACTCATAGAAACGCATATCTTCTTCTTTGCTCTGAGACCATCCCTCCTTCATTGGAGCCACCATCTCCTCTACTACTATTGTTTTCTCTATTTTTCTATCGGAGCCGTTGTCTCCTCTGAAGTTGCCATCTCCTTCATTTTCTTAGTTGAGTTATCATCTTCTTTATTTCTTCATCGGAGTCATCATCTTCTTTGTGGCCATCGCAATAGTAACCGCTGCAAAAGTGCCAGCAAACTACGTCGGCAATGGAATACAGATCTTCCCTTCCGAAGCCCTCAAGCTGTTGTCTCCTCTGCTTCCTCACCGCTCATGGTAATGGCCAGACCTATGATACACATAATAAGGAAGATGAAGGAATATTGTGATATGCTAGAGTATTTTTTTTTAACATACTAGCTTATAAAGTTTAACTGCCTTTTAGCACACTAATTAGATGTGTAACTAACCTGAATTCAATGTGTTTGCATTCCTAAAAATTAAATCAAATGATTAATTTTTTTAATATTTAAAAATATAGAAGTATCGTAGCAAAATTCTAAAAACTAATGTTTTTTGATGGATAGATGCCGACAAAAAAATGGATAGATGCCGACAAAAAAAAAAAAAAGAAAGAAAGAAAGAAAGAAAGAAAGGGAGAGAGAGAGAGAGAGAGAGAGGAAATTTCCACGCACGTTTCTGAAAAGGCAAATCAGATGGCTGGTTGGACTTTGGTAGACCTCAAGCGACCACACAATAAATTTCGGTGGATGAGGAAAAAAAGTCAGATTTGTCATTGCTAATAGTCAAGAAGGGTACACAATTGATAACCATTTAGAAGTAGCCTAAAACCTAAACCATATCAGTCTGTCCACAGTAGTAAAAAAATAAAAAAATTAAAAATTAAAACCACAATCTGTCATGGCCATTGGCATGCAGCCCGGCTTGCCTTCCTTCTGAGAGTCATGGAGTGCCGGGGTATAGCGTTCTCGTGCTTGCGGTAGGTCCCATATCTATTGACGTTTTTGTTTGATGTTGTACTTTTTCGCATTTTAATTTTTTTGAAAATAAAATTTTAATAGCACCCAATCTTCTAAAAGTTTTTAACTTGATGTGGTCCAATTTAGCCAAAAGATCGTATAATGATGGTGAGTGACGGGGCGGATGTTAACATGAGAAGGAAAACCTTAATGAGAGGAAGTGCCGCTCTTCGTGGTTCCATTCTCATCAGGATTTTTTTTATGTGAGATGAAGTCAAAGGAATTAAGCAACTTATTATGTGAATATACCTCACAAGATACCACTAACTCTGCTATCAAGATTAATAGGAGCTGTTGGATGAAAGACTCCGATTTTCTTCATGACTTTATTAGAAGTCTATAAAAGCAGCGCAAGATTAAGAGGTCAAACAGGTTTCTTTCTCTCTTTATTTGGATATTGGGTTGCTCGTCTAAGCCTTAGGATTGACTTTTCTTCTTATCCATTTTTCACTGACTTAAGTATTAGAAGATATTTTCTAAATGAAAACTCTGAAACCATCTGATGCTTTTCTTTTAGAGTGCAGAAACGCAAGTAAATCAATTAGGAAAGTGCTCTATTGCGTGTAAATTAATTCTGAATATAGGCATGAAAAGATCAGATTCAGATGTCAACACAAATAACCAATAAAGGTCTTCAAAACATTATATTAAGCAATTTGCAACATTTACTCAACAATGAAAGATGACCTACAACAAGGAGTATACATAAGATAAGAGGATGAAATTTCTAAGAGCACCGATTTAGTGGCTCAAAGAGGAGGAGTTGTTTCTCACTAAGCAAAGGATTAACAACATCTCAATACTCCGTTGGAACATCGATCTGTCCCAAAAGCTCCGAAGATTAGTACAATGGAAGGATTCTTCACACCAATCCGAGTTGTGAATAGAAAAATGGCCTAAAAGAAAGGTAACAATATGCTGCAACTAGGTAGTTTCTTTTCAATGAACCAAAAAGGAAGTGGAAGTAGACAAAAGAAGCTCACGCTTCTATAATGGCTTGTTCTAAGCTTCGAGTAAATTGTCATGATATAGATCACATATATTTCTGAATGACTAGAAAATAAACTAGAAAATAGGTTGGTCTTTGTGTGCTCTATACACCATTCAAAGAGCTATTCTTTTCATGCAGCAATGAGATTTGAACTTTTGCCTTCAGCTGGAAAACATTTTGACTCCCTCTTCGCATGAACCCGAATTCTGTCTGCATATATTTATTTAATTTACCTCTCTAGCACATTGAACCTAACTTGGTAGATAATTACAAACAGCAAAACCCTGTGCATCTGGGACTAATAGACAATATCAAACTCACTTAAAAGGCCCTTCTTGCATCACCTGAGCATGAAATAATTCATAAGCAAGTATGAAGACCTCCTGTTCAATAAAAAACTCCATGAACTAATAGAAAGTTTGTAAACTTAAGATGGTGGCCACTTAAATAGCTATTTCTTGAATATTGCGACATCAAACTCACTCCCTACTCAATGATTCGCCATAAACTCCAGTGGAAGAAAATTATCCTTCAAATAAAATAAAATAAAAAACCCTAACAAACATCCTTCCTTTAAATTTAAAGACTACCTATCATGTTAATAAATCCTTCTCCATTCCCACTGTGTTCTTACCTCTCAAACAGAACCGCCCAAAAAGGTGGATATCCCTCCTTTGATCTCACTTGGAAATAAAAAGATGAACTTCGGTGCAGATCATTGTTGTTGCTCTCTATTTTTTTTCTCACTTTTTTTACAGTTTGATTTAAGTAAAAGCTAAGATGACCGTAAAAAAGTAAAAAAAATAGAGAGAAACTGCAGCCTCATCCAAAAAAATCACACGTTAAGTTTAAGTCCAAAATAGACGAGGAAAGAATGGGCTTCCAACAGGCTCCGTCCGGCGCTCCGGCGGGCACAACCAAATATTGGAATCGGGCCCGCCGACGAATGCTTGTCTTCCGCCAATTTGAAGCGGATCCATCTTATACCATGTGACGTGATCCAAGAGCTCTCAGGATCATCGTACGATCGAGTGATTTCCAAGGCCATCGAACCAAATCCGGACTCAACGTTCTTAATGGCGACTACAGTATCTTCAAGGAGGAGAGAGTACGTGGGGGGGGTGGGCCGTGTATCTTGTGGCAGAGAAATTAAAAAGGACAGAGGCAACCCCAGAGGCTGGGATTGGGAATCTCCTCTGCCCCTCTCCTACGGCCCTCACGAGGCCAGAGGAGAGGCTCAGGCTGGGTGCCTGGGTGGCGCTCCTCCCGAGAAGAGACCATGGTATTGCCAAAGGCCGGTAAGGCTACCTTCCCGTCGAACGGTCAAACTAGCCCATGAGAGCAGATCATGAGGAGGTTCTCGCTTCTACGTCGCCACGCTCTGTCACTTCTCGTGAGGAACGAGAGAGAGAGAGAGAGAGAGAGAGAGAGAGAGAGCAGCAGCAGCAGCAAGGGTGCACGCAAAACGCCAACAACAACAACAACGACAACTGGCAAAGGCGAGGGTCCCGCCACCCACATGCGTTGCCTTCACCCGCGGGCTCCCCGCTCCCAGCCAACCATCGGACCAACGGTTCGATGGAGAGGTCAAAAGCGAGAACCGATCGCTTAAAATCTAGAAGAAAATTATACGAGCTTTTGAAGACTTTTACTTGTCATTTAAATCAAAAATGAAACATAGGCCAGGCCAAGGAAATAAAGGGCTTCTATGAAAAGATCATGAATGCTTATATATTTTCAACACGAATAATTGAATCAATATGTTGTTGACTTTATATTATATTGTCAGGACTGAAAATACTGAGAGAATTGTATTAAATCAAAAGGTTTATTTACTGTGGGCCATCCTGGTCTCCTAGGATGGTCGGATACTATATTGATTCTAAGTCGAATGTGGCTGGATTTATGTCAACTCCCCTTCACCACTTTAGAGTAGTGAATGCCTCCAACTTAGGTAGCCTCCTGGCTCATGGTTATATTTACTCAAAACATACAAGAGTTGTCTTTTAGGCTTGCTTGGGCGCCCAGACTTCCCATCAACATATACTTTTCAGCGGTTATGTGGAGGGAGGTAGGATGGCAACTTGAGCTACCCTAGAGAGAGAAAGTGGTAGAGGGACTTTCACATCTAGTTTCAACGTTTCAACAACAGTACAAATAATAGAAGAATAATATCCGCATCCCTACGATTCCCCCCTCCTTTTCGCTTCCTCCAAAGGCAGCAAATCCACGCCTAAAAAGAAGGCCTGCACCGAGGCAAGCCTTCATAATTTCCGCCTACGGTTGCATGCATCGCATCCACACCAACGCAAAACATAGCAAAAATTGCATGCAACCAAGTGAATCTAAACATATGACCATTGTTCAAAGACACGCTCACATGAAATAATAAATATGTCATCTATATAATAACAACTCTTATACATTCAAAGAAGTCCCCATATTCTCGTTAAATTTACCAAGTTACTATCCCATTCTTCTGTTTCTTTATTCAGCTATACGCCTACGTCCACCAAACAAAATCAAAATAAAATAAAATAAAATAAAAAGCCACACAAAAGCTCATAGTAACTAGTAAGACAATATTAAAGAAATACAGAGGCCAAAAAAAAATAAAATCGCCAAAATGCCCCTGGCTAGCTCTTCCAGGCGTACACCAGCAGCGAGAACCCGTCGGCGTTCTGCAGTTCCGTCTCCTCAGGGCTCGCCCACTCCAACACCGTCGAGCTGCTTGCCGACGACGCCGACGACGACGACGAGGAGGAGCTCGTCTTCAACAAACTCTTCTTCCTCCCTTTCCTCCTCCTCGCCTCGCCGCCGTCGCCGCTGCTGCTCTCGCTCCAATTCCTGTTCTTCCCAAAATACACCCCGATCCCCTTATGGCACGCCCGCCTCGCTGGCCCGCCGAAGCGCTTCACGAAATGCCCCTCCTCCCCAGCCTCCGGCTCGAACTGGAACACGAACACCGCGTGCCCGAGCTCCGCCGCCGCCATGGCGGTGGCGGGGGCGTCGTCCTTGGGCTGGAAGAGCCAGTTGTGAAGGTCCCACGAGACCTGGACCCGGGCGCCGCCCTCCACCTCCACACGCTCGCTTCCCCGGAACTTCCACCGGAGCCGCCTCACCTGGAGGACCCTCTTCCCGTCGACCCCCAACCACATCCCCGCATCCCTCTCCTTTTCCTTCGTTCCGAGATCGATCGATATCTCTCTCTCTTTCCCCCCGAATCGCACTATCGTCTTGTATGATCTCCCGCCGCCGGAGTCCCCCAAGACTACATGCTCCCTTCTTGAGATCAGAATCGGGCTCCATGGAATCGTCCCCCTTGCGGCTTTGTTCTTGCTGTGGGCCTCGTTAACGAGATCGCCGGCGACGAGGAGCATCTCGCCGTCCAAGGCCACAGCGACGAAGTACCCAGCAGATGGCTCGGGGCCGCCGCCAGCGTGAAACCGCGCCCGCGTCAGGTCCCACGAGAACTTCACCGTCCGGTGCCGGCGGTGGTCCTCGAGGTGGAACCGCTTCGACCCCTTCCGCTTCCAGAGAAGCCACGGCCGGATGCGGAACCGAAGGGTTTCCTCGTCGTCACCGTTCTCCTCCTTCATCGCCGCCGCAGCTCCGCCGCCGGCGAAGCGGAGGTCCGCGTGGAGGGAGAGGCCGAAGACGGTGCGTGACCAAGACAGGGCAGCGAGGCCGAGGCGGGTCTCGTATACCGAGGTCATCAGGCTCGGCCCCGTCGCCGTCGACGCCGGCGGCCCCCCCGTCGCGCCGCCGGGGAAGCAGCTCGGAACCGGCTCCGGCATCCTTTGCTCTTCCTCTCTTCCTCCCTTCCAAATTACCCGAAAATTCTCAGATTCCTAGGGATTCGAAGCTAGAAAGGATCAAACAACCTAGAAGTTTGTCTAAAAATTCCCAAGAGTGGATGGATAGCTGGGGCAATATAAAAAAGAAGCGAGCGTGAGGCAAAAGGCTAGGACCAGAGAGGGAGACTTCAAGTAACAGCTGGAACCAGAACGAGACACAAAGACCTGTTTTTTAAATAATATCATAACAGCGGGCGTCGGTAGTGGACACCGGTCGGTGACCGTAACATGGAAAGATCAAAAGAGAGAGCCGGGCCGTTGATCTGGTGGAGCCAATAAATATATATATATATAGAATATTCCTCGCAGAGAGCCACGTGGCAAGTTTCTAAATGTCAAAGCTGAGGAGAGGCTGAGATGGGTAGAATTAATTCCCATGTCTCAGCCCCTTGCCTCGATCGATTTCGTCTCCTACCTTCACCCACATCCGGCGGCCGATCTCGTCGTTGGTTCCACCCACCACCAATGTCCCAGCCGCTGAAGGTTATGAGCGCCAGGGAGGAGAAGAGGCGGGCGGAAAGCACGGTTGAGGTCGGGGCGTGGTCGTCAGCGCCATCGGAGGAGAACTCGTCGGAGAAGTCAACGTGGCAGGTTTTGTTCTCGGTCTGGATGTGACGGGATGGTGTTGACGGCTGAGGAGAGGTGGCGTTCCGGCGGAGCACATGATCCGACCCTTTCTTCTCTTTTCCCTCCTCCAGCGGTAATCGCCGGAGTTGGAGGTGGTCACCGGATGGACTCCGGTGGTTGGTACGCACGGCTCCGGAGAGCTTTTAGCCTTTGGGATTCCCGCTTTAATTTACCGACAATAATGATATAATTAGAGTAACAGTAAGGTTACAATTGTTTATTAGTTCAAGGAAGGAAGGAAGGAAAGTTTAAGTTGATGAAAGAGGGTGAGGGGAGAAGAAAAGATAGAGACGGCATCGGATACACGGGAGCTTTGGTGGAAATTGGGTGTCGGTTTCTAAAGCGCAAGAGGGGAAGCTGTAGTTAAAGTTTGGGTCGTCCTCAGGTTTTCGGAAATTTTGAAATGTCAACGATTTTATGATTTGTCCAGAGCCCTACGTAGAACGAGAGCTATTTACAAGCAGCTACGTAAAATAACTATTGATCAACAGTTAAGATTATAATTACTTTTAAATAAAATTTGAATCGGATAACATGCTTTGACTTTAAAGATCTATTTGGATCTTTGAATGAATAGAAGAAAGAAATTGAAAAAAAAATATATATATATATATATATATATATATATTAAAAACAGAAAAAATAATAATAATTTATGTTATTTTATTTGGATTAAAAAATAATATTTATAAAATAATAAATATATATTTAATTATAAAAAATATAAATTAGAAATACTTTTTTATTGAAATAAAAATTTTAAATTTTTGAAAAGAAATGAAAGAAAATGTATACCCCTAATCCTATTTCCCTCCTTATCTCACTTTCATCTCAAACAGAAATATTTTTTTTTCTTATTTTCTTATTTCTATCCATTCGCATGGACACTAAGTTGGCTCTTATTTTGATATGATAATTGTAAGAAAATTGTCAGACCTTCTCACTGTGATGCTTTATTTGTGTACGACTTGATGTAAGTGGAGTCAAGTCTGTAGATGGTATTATGGAGCATGTCCCATAGGTGACAAAAAAATGAAAAGTAGAAGGCTATAAAATCACATTGATAAATATAACTTTTAACGTGAGGTGGCAATCAGATCGGACATTAGATCCAAATTTTATCCACATAAATTCCATCTATTTATTTAATAGATCAAATATTTAAATCAAAATTTAATTATTTTTTTAAATAGATAATCTAATTTGATATACACTATATTAAATCAAGCATCACCCCTAACTTTTGCCAATAATTTTTTTTAATTCTATTTCATAAAAAATAGAATCAACATAAATCCTTCGCTCTTTTATTTTTAAAAAACTAAACATGGTAGGAGCTATTAGGCTAGTGAAATTGATCTTTTGATTTTGAGATAACAAAATTTATGTTGTCCAACTAGTTAAACCTTTACCCCCTCCTTAATGTATAGTTAGCGGTGAAGAAAAAAAAAAAAATCCTAACATACGAGCTGATAGATTAGATACATGTGATTAGAGACTTGAGATTAAGAATCTATTTGCATTAACTATTGACCCAATTGTCAGCTAATAATTATCTCACATAGCTCTTGACCAATAACTATTAATAGCCACTTAAAAATGCTCTATTAGCTATTCCAAATAGAGTCTTATTCTTAAGATTGCATTTTAGGTTGAGTCCAGATATTATAGGTGGACTCTCGAGCAAGTCATTCGAAGAAGTGATCAAGACTTTGTAGCCAATCTATTTTTCCAATTCTTAGAAATGTGTTACTATCACCATTCACAAGTTCTTAGCTTCAATGTGGTGTATCACTCTTCCCATTATTTTCCAGGGTGGCAACCGTGCCTTGCACTCTCTTAATCATACATTGGCATGATCCGCTTTAGAATCTAAGAGCAAGGATAGCATCATCCAGGGAATGAGTACATATCCTATCCTGGTGTAGTTCTCATAAACATGTTGCAGGTGATGTACCTTTGTGCTTTTTTCCAGAAACAGAACTATAACATGTTTCTAAGAACCACACCAGCAAAGGAGAAAAATCAGGTGTAATTCATTTGCCATCTCGAAAGGAAGAAACATTGCTCGAAATAAGTAATCTGACCACCTTATATGCAATAAGGACAAAGGTATAGGACAATTCTTTATGTATAATTTATTGTGCTTCTTCACTTAACAAGCAACATGTATATCATCATTCTATTTAAAAGAATTGTATACATCTGCTATTATTTTTCAACGAAGTTTAGAAGACATTATTTTTTAAATTAAATGATGGTATATATGTTACTTATTAAATGAAGAACCGCACAAACCACACCTAAAGAGCCACACTTAAATTTTATCCATGTAATAAAAGACTGGTGACTAATTGAGATCAAATTGTAAAAGCCTATATAATTTTATCAGCTTCAAACTACCACACAAGATTGACCTAGTTTTAGAAGATGCAGCCACACTTCAGGTTTATTAGCAATATGTGCAAAGAGAAGAGAAAATTGCAACATCAATATCAACAAAGAATGCTACAATCAAATGCACAAATAACATGCCAATACAAGTAACTAGGATCGACATGTTTCAATTTTATGATGCCCTACTCGCTTGCAAAACATTATCATTGATATTGTATCAACAATACCAACAAAGAATACTATAATCAAATGCACATATAACATACCAATATAGGTAACTTGAATTGGCATGCTTCAATTTTATGATGCCCTACTTGCTTGCAAAACACTATCATTGACCTTCTAATGTTGATGTAGCTTATGGTAGACGCCACTTCTCCAATCTTGTTTGGAAATCCACATTACTTTTATTATATTTGATCCTATTAAAATGCGCAAAAACACTCGAACTGGTCAAAGCCATTTGTAGATTGGCAATGTTACAAGAAAAAGTATTTAAAACCAGTCATGTATAGAAACCATCCATCATCAATTGGAGTATGTAATAGTATTTCAAACTATACGCTAGAAAGCTAGATCAACCACATCTAGGTCGCACATGACCTAGGTCTAAAGACAATGATGTGTCCACTTCAAATATAGGAAAATTAGATTAATTTCAAATCAAACAAACTAGTCTAAGCTTTTTAATTCAAAGACGAGTGTTGACCACATAATTCAAACTTGGCCCAGACGCAAATGAATGGGTGGGTCTAATGTCTGCATCCTCTACTAATGAATTCATAACCTGATTAATTATCATGACTGATTTGAACAACTATCATGCAAATTAAGGGATGAATAAATTTTGGCCTATTACTGCGGTCTGTACTATTGTCCTTGCATTCTTTTAAGTAATTCATGATATTAAAATTATTTATTTAATATCAACTTAATGATCATTAAGTTAGAGTTAGTTTTTAACTTTTGTTGTAAACCAATGTCAATAATTTGGATATTGAATTTAAATAGTCCATCATTGATTTCCAATTATTAGTTCTCTTTTTAAGGAATCAACATGATATCTGCAGTCCACTGCTCCCCAGTTTCTTCCTTGGACCACTGCTCAAGCTTTTTTTTTTTTATATAGTTTTTTATTTTACTTCACTCTTGGTTCTTGACCTCTATAACATGTTTATGAGAACTCTACCAGGATAGGATATGTACTCATTCCCCCAGATGGCCTTTTTCCAGATGGCATATGAATAGAAGTAAATATATCATGGGCTCATATGAATTACAACTGATTTTGGGATTCAAAGAATATTCAAAGTTTGGATCAAAAATGATCGAACCATATCAAACCAGGTGGGCTAGGGTAAACGATATGGTTTGATGGTTCTACTGGGTACAAGGGCTGAACCAATCCATACCACCCCTGAATCGACATGTATCACATCACACTACCTAGTTCGACTTGTATGGAGCAGTTCATAAATTGTAGCCATCTGATTTATCTGATTAGCATGCTATTGATTTGGTATGGTACGATTCATAAACAATACTGATTCCATGGGTATAATGAAACTTTGTTTGGGCCATTGTGGTCTTAAATATGTATGCAGTTGCTGCCCGGAGAGGGCTTATTTGGACTTGATACCCAAAAACCCAATTCCAGCCCATCATGGTCCACCATACTCTACAGATTAGGTCCATGGGCCCGAAGCTGGTGACTGTGAGCCAGAATGGCCCGAAGCCTATGGCGCAAGTTGGCGGTGTTTGATCTAAAGCTTGCACAATAATTCTCTCTCAAGTTAGTTCGTAACAATTTCGTCGTTTGCTTGGCCAAATGCGGCAGTGCGGTGCCCTCAGAGCATCCAAGTCCCTACCTATTGGAGTTTAGAGAATAGTCCCCGCTGTCTTAGGAGATAGTTTGAATAAATTTAAGAGCTCCACTAAAAAGGTTTGTGTTGGAAAAAAATATTATTATCTTTACTTTATGAATTTTTATTTTTTTTTTATGCATAATAAAAATTTAAACTTTATCCACTAAGAAACTTAAAATTTTGTAATACTTAAAATTAAGATTTATGTTTAAATAGATTTATGTTTTATTGTAAGACTTAAATTTTGAATTACTTGACTATTTGTTATCTGGAGACCATCTGCATCAAAACGCTTCATCTGGAGAAAATACCATAAAATTTTATGGTAGAATATAAAAATTTATTGCCATCATGAACTGCGGTGAAGGCAGAATTTAAACCTCGATCACTGATGTCCAAATCCCAGTAATGTTACCGGCATGCATTTGTAGCCCAGTGGTTGCAACTTGGTCAATAAGGAACTTGTCCATTGCCGATAAAATCTCCATGTTGACTTTTTTACAGCTCTTTGTTCCGATAAAAAAACTCCATGTTGACTTTTTTACAGCTCTTTTGTTAAAGGCGATCAGGTCATGCGTGCGAAAATAATCCCAGCGACCAAATGTTAGTTCTCAAGTGGTGCGAGCGAGATCGACAGCTCTTCACGTAGAATTTAATCAGCCCAGCTGCCAACGGTCAGCCTTAATCATTCTCACGGACATTGGCTAACGTAAAACCGGTACTTCTTGAACAGTTGACCATCCTTTTTTTCCACAAACCTACTCTAATGGATAACAAGTCACCAACCAACAAACTTAACACCTGGATGTGCGATCTAAATTGACGCGCAACACCAAGTCATCTAGCCAAATATTATCATCATCTGAGAGGAAATAAACCAATCAACGTGATGTCTTTTAGACCTCTCGATTGATCCATGACCGGAGAAACTTGTGTGCGATAATGCACACACGTCTCCCTTGTTTTGACTCAAAAAGAAGAGCGTTCTCATCCTAAAAACTAGGAAGAGAGCGAGAGAGAGAGAGAGAGAGAGAACCGCGGCCATTAAGTGTTCACCACCACAAGCCATCTCCATCCCTTTCTCCGCCGCTAAGCTAAGATGAGACGAATCGCCTCGTGGACGAGGGGGGCGCTCGCCGCTTACGGCGCCACTTTATTTATTTTTCTATAATTATTATCGAACGAGAGAATGTTCTTCGAGCGTTGCCGCCGAAAGCACGGTCGGCGCACCCTCGAAGAGGGACCATCGCTGGACCGCCCATCACTGCCTTTCGATCCCACACGTGCGTACGACAGCGACGCTTCCTTCCCCCTTTTATCTTGCTCCCGCGGAACCACCGTACGTTAAACAGTTCCGGTGGAACCCCCGAAACGAGACGGAATCAAAAAGGCAATCGAGTGAAACGGACCGGAGGTGATCAATGGAACAGCAAACAGCTCCCATAAAGAGAAAAATATATTAGCTGGAAGCCTTGTTTTTTTAAGTTAATAAAACAGAAGCCAGTAGTTAGCGAGATGGAGAGCGTTGCAGCATTTAATTGTGCATTTAAGAAAAAGCAAATAATAATAATAATAATAATACATGGGAAATGCTTTTTAAAAAAATAATATTTTTTAAGAGAATTTTCTCTTTCCAAACCAAAAGCTGCTGCCGCCGCCACCGACGGCGATTAGACCTTTAAGGTGGTGGAAACCCCTGCGAGAGAAGACGAGGAGGAAGAGCGTCGATTCCTTCTAAGGCTTCTAGAAGTCCCCGAAGAGGAAACGGAGGAAATGGTGGCCGCCGTAGCAGTAGAAGAAGCCGTGGTGGGAGGAGGGAATCGAATGGAATTGCTCCTCAGCTTCCTCTTCTCCCCTTCTCGGTTTCCCCTGGCCTCTTCCCCCCGACTCCTCACCGCCGCCACTTGCACCGGCAGCACGCAATTGCAAAGAAAACCTAGAGATTTCGATCAAAAACCGCTCAGAAACCTCCGAAAAACGGGAACTTTGGATCGAAAAGGGAGATCTATCTGTTGTGGAAGAAAAGTACCGATCTTGGCGAGGCGATTGACCCAGCGGGGGATGGGTTTGCTGGTGAGGCGGAGGCAGGCCACGTCGCAGAAGTGGTTGCAGTTCTTGGAGATGAGGTTGTAGGTGTTGCCGGTGTACTCCGTGGCGAGCTCCTCCATGAGCGCCCGCACCTCCCGCGGCCCCAGATCCGTGCGCCCGATCAGGATCGACTTCCGGAACACGAACCCTGGGCACTGCCGCGGCTCCCCTTCAAAGATCCCCGTCGTCGCGTGCTCGTGCGCCCCATACGCGTACTCCACCCCGTGGACTGCCCCACCCAAACATCCAGGCTCATTCACCCCGTAGTAAAACAACACAAGAGGAAGAAGAAGGAAAAAAAGAAAACGAAAAAAAAAAAAAAAAAAATCCAATCTTTAAACCCCCGAAAGGGAGGTAAGAAAGAAAAATCTCACCTTGGACGCCAGAGTGGTAGATGCCGAGGCCGAGCCAGTACGCGTAGACGTTGATCGGGGTCAGATCGTACACGTTGAGGTACACGGGCACCGTCCCAGTCTTCCGCTTCCCGGAGCGTCCTTTGATGAACATCTTCCGGCTGCGGCGGCGCCAGAGGAGGCGGAGGCCGGACGGAGTATCTCAGACGGCGGATCGGAGCGGCGGCTTTCTACGATTTTGCTTTCCGATGTCGATTTGATCTAACCTCGAATGATACTTAGCTGGCATTGAGGATGGGAGGGAAGAGGAGGAGCAGATAACGACAGGGGAGGGAGGGGCATCTGAGGAAGGACAATGGGGGCGGATAGTTCCCTCTCTCTTCGAGCTGGGGCTGTGTGATTTATTGTGGAAGGGGCGGCCCGCCTCGGTTTGCTCTCCGCTCCTCTCCTCTTCTCCTTCTAGACTAAAAGGGTTCGTTCTTCTTCTATGCTCTCCCTCTTTTGGGAAATCCCATTCCTTGGAGCTCCCTCCTCGGGATGCCACGATGTTTTCTTCTTCCCGAAATGCCCCCCACCCGCAGTGAATTTTGTTACTTTTCGGGCCGATACCTTTCTCGTGTCGGCGATCCGTTTTGAACTATCGAAATGCCCGTTTTCCGTTACAGTTGCGATTTTATGGCAGATTCTTTTGACCGTTATCCCAGCTATTAAAACGAACAGGGTGGGAGCCGCGTGGGAAACGCTCTTTTTTTTTAAAAAAAAAAAAAAAAATTCTTGATTTAATTTTCGGAAACGGCAGGAAGCTTTCCCTGCAATCGTTTCCTAATTAGTGCAAGTAATTACTTATGTTGCTTTAAATTGCATCTAATTACTCAACTTTTTTTTTTAAAAAAATTTCAAGAGCATTCTTAAGCTTCTTAGAAAAGAGTAATGATAGATCAATAGGTTAAGGCCGGAAATGAAAACTAAAATTATCGTTCTGTTGGAATATGAGTTGCTTGTGAAGGGTGCAATACTATTAATTTTCAATTGGCATAAATTCTAAATTTATTATTATTGGCAACCTAGCTCCAATGCCACCACTTGGATATGAGGAAACTTTTTCGACGATCTATGATGAAGATATTTGCTAACTGTGACAGGATTTGTACATTCTCTACTTATTAACCTTAAAATTGATGGTTTCCATCATTTTACCCCCTAGCTCTAAGGATAGGGTGACTGAATTCCAAATATAGTTTTTCTACGGACACAGTAACACTTCCAGGCCATAATACTGTTTAGAACTGGTGATGTGTCCACACAACAGCAAAGAGTTGATGATAATGTTGAAATATAAAAATGAAGAGTGCCGCAGTTTATAGTTTAGTGGAAATCCGCATCATCACCAACATATTACACTGTGGTGTATCTTGAGCCGTTTAAATGGAAAATCCAAACCTTTGTTCATGTAATTTAAAATGCACGGACCATGGACCAAAGTTCATTAGTCTGGATTCTTTTTTTTAAAAAAAATAAAAAATAATTTAAAAAAAAAGGTGATGAAAGGCCAGTTCAGTTATGTCACAATTGGATGCAGGACATAACTCTTTGCCAGATTCCTTTTGCCTCGACTCTCATGTATCATCAGATTCCTTAACCTATGCATCACACTTAATAGTGTTTCAATGCTCTCTGGCATGTTTGGCAAGCCTATCTCCAATGGTGAGCCATTTATATTTGCTCATTCAGCTGTTTTTCAGTTGGATGTGGTCAATATAGCATCCTCAAATTCTCATGTAAAACCAAAGAAAAATAATAATAATGTTCTTTTATTTGATCCAGAGACATTTTGAGTTTCTAATTTCATGCTGTTTTCTTTTGCTCTGCCTTACCATATAAATACCTTATAGGTGGATTCTTGGGGAGAATTATCATTCCAGTTAATTTTCACAATGCCGTTACATTTTTTTTTTTCTTTTTTTATCCAACTAGCCAATCTATAATATCTCTCTCTCTCTCTCTCTCTCTCTCTCTCTCTCTCCCGTGTGTGTGTGGGGATTACCTTTTTTTTCTTACCATATTGATTATTATTTCTGAGGATCTATGTTCATTAACCATAGGTTCTTGTTGCTCTTGAGGGATTTGATGGCTGTTATGATAGTATTAGACATTTTGTTTGTGTGAATGTATTGTCTGCATTTTTCTTTTGGTGAGAAGAGGTTTGAGGGCAACTCTAGTCATCATTAAGGTTCATTCAAGCAAATCCTTTCTTAAGAGGTTAATAAATCTGTAGGCTTTGAAGTGGCAATTCGATCGAATTGGATCATTTCAAGTTAGGACACTTTCGAATTTAGGTCATTAAGATTAAATTCTAACCCTAAATGAAGGTTAGGATTAACTCATGAGTTATTTTTGATTAACTTAGCTTTTTTTTCTGAAGAATTTCATGCATGCATTTTTCATTCCTTTTAAATAATTTATTAATGATTAATTCAATCCTTTCTTCTTCTTTTTTAAGTAATAAAGAAGATAGGTATAAAATTATAGCACGATTGGATACTATTAGAAATAATAATTATAAACTTATAAAATATTTAAATAATATTATTAAATAATAGTCTATAGAAGTATACTTTTAACATTAAATAAATATTGATGTCAAACTATTAACAAGATTACAAAATAAAATGAACAAATATTAAAAATTTACTTAATTCTATAAATAAAAAATGTATAAAATTATGCCTAATTTTACTCTTTCATGTCGTCCTTAAGAATGTTTAAAGCTGTTGATATTGATTCTTCAATAATGCTCAACTTGAAAAAATGTGTTTCTAAGCCCATCATCAATTGAGTCACATTATCCTTAACTATATTATATATCAAAGAATATAAAATATTAAAATACTAATTATATAAATAATTTAATTGATAATTTAGAAAAGTCTATAATGCCATCTAAATAAAATTTAAAAATTTAAAAAATAAAATTAAAAATAAAACTTATCACTACCTAAACAATCAATTATGAGTGGTAATTAAACCTTTTGTATTTTTCGGCAAATACCATTTTTAAACCGTTTCAAGTTATCCACCACTCAAGCTGATCTGATTTTAAAATTTTTAAGTCATTTCAGTTTAAGACGGAAAGTGAACACCTAATCTTATTTTTTCGAATGGATTCAGATTGGGTTTATGGATCAGATCAAGTTTCCGCTGCCTTTATAGAGGCTTCTTTTCTCAACACTCCGAATCTCTCACTTTGATTACATCTAGAATTTTTCGCAAGCTGATTGGCCACCTCATTGGCATCTCTCTCCAGGATATTTATGTTGCATTACTGTTCTACACAGTGCTGGTTTATTGCTATTTTACTCTTCAAGACATTTATGCTGTACGCCTTAGTGGACATGTTAAAAGGTTGTCTATTGTTTTGCAAGTCGGCATACTGTCTGATTGTCACTGCAGTTTACCAAGTCATGAATTCCAAATCAACTGCAATTTTTGAATTCCTCAAAGCATAACTTCATTCATAGCATCCAGATGATTGAAGGCTGAAACCTTATCTGCAAAAGCCAATACCAAACTTCAAGCCAAAATTCACTTTTGTTCTTGTTCATGGTAATTTTTGCGGCTTTGATTAGAGGTAATGCTGTTGCGTTTCAGACAAATAGCACTAGAAGTAAAGACACATCTGCTGTTATAATCTCTTGTTGAAGCATATTCATAATGCGGGCAACAATGCAAGAATTTTTTTACAGAGATCTTCAATCCTTTTGTGGATCTTTAACCTTCTCCAGGGCATAACCATTTTGAAAGCACTTCACATGCATCATAGGTGAACCTGCTATAAGATTATGTTCTTTGTTTCCTGTTGATATTTAATGCATACTTGCTTTGAATCAGTGTTTTTTTTGGGGCGATATTCACTACTTAAAATTTCCATGAGACTATATATCATTGCTTGTTCTTTCAGAGCCACATTAAAAAATTATACTTGTCCTTTCAGAGTTTCATTTAAGAATTAATGATCATCTTATATTCGTTAAACTAAAATCCAGGGGTTTTGTTAAATTAAAACACAAGAGTATGCCAAGAAGTTGAAATGGTGAAAAGATGGCATTATATCGGTTCAGCCACAGGACATGGCTTCTCCACTGGTAACCTACCATTTGGTCATGAGATGTGCATTCTTATATGTTTGACAGTGTTCATGTTTAAATTGGATCTGCATTGTGTGCCAAAAAAAAGCATGGCATGGCAAGAAAACAACAGAAACAAGTGTTTTTGAATGGTTTACATTTTGGAAGCCACTGACTGTCTTGTAAACTTGTTCGTTATCCTTAAGTTTTCCTATCTGATTCCAGAGTACAGTTGCCCAGTTCTTCTCCTGTCCAATTACAGATTATGGTTTTCTTGTTCTGTATGGTGCTCGATATATTCGCATCTGTTTCTATTCATTTAATGTATGCAAAATATGATCATAGCCTGTCTATAAGAATTGGATTAGTAGGCAAATAAGGATACAAATATTCATAATCCATGTTCAAATTAGTGTTCAGATATTATATAATATCTGAATGTCTGCACGCACGCACACACTTTCTCTCTCTCACACACATACATGCATGCATGCATGCATACATACATATTACCTATGCATACACATATGCATAGAATATGCACGCACATATATATGAAGGTGCCGATTGTTGCCTATTTTCAACAATAAGGACTCCATGCCACTCCATTGCGTATGAAGCACCCTTCTCTTTTCACCTCTTCAAAACTATATCTAACTTGATCTGAATTCTTGCAGTGACATTATTGACTCTTGATTTTAATGACCAACAATGTATTTTACACCAGTATAACTTGTCTTGAAATCCAAGTAACAACCATCTCTCTCTCTCTCTCTCTCTCTCTCTCTACATTTCTCAATGTATTTTATGCCACTCTTATGCATACACAAAAGCATTTGCATATACATGCATGAGCAAATTTCTAATATATTCAGAAAAAAAATAAAAAACTTCATTAGAAGTTATCATATTAAAACTGATCATGAGGTTGGCGACTCACCATTCTATCTTAGAATTTCAACTTGGACGGTAGAAGAGTCCTAATTAGATTCTAAATAAGGAGAGAAGGAATTTAGGCTTCATGAACAAGCACAGGATTAACTCTTTGAGATTGGACTGGACTTAGGCATGAATATCGAGCCCGACTACTAATGTATATTTTGGTTGAGTCCAATGTTTAACCAACTCTACTTTAATTCCACATGATGAAATCAACATACAATAGATGTTCAAAGTACTCTTAGAACAAGCTATTTTTGCCTTTCCAAAAATTCATTTCTTGTTGCCATCGACAAATAAATGAAAAGCAAAAAGTTCTGTGACTCTTAATTTCTCCTTTGAAGAGGCTATCAGGACATATAATATGTTGTCCCTTTAACACACCGCCTAATTAATAAATTGTTCAGTGCTACGGACGTCTGTGTGCTCTGATTTAGGTAAGCTTGTTTTAGTTCTCAATCACATGTTTAGGATCTTCTGTTAAACCAATGCCCAATTTGACCAAGTCTCAAACTTCTTCCATATTCTAGGTTGTTTGTTGGAAAGAAGCCTTTCTATTTGGACTACTCTCTTCTAGTTGCATCTAATAAGGTGTGAAGTCTCTGATGAAGCATGCTTATTCCTAATTGCTTTAAAGGTCTATAAATCCCCAGACTCAAGGATTCCAGACTGCATGAATGACAACCACTTGGTCTTGTTTTCATGGATAACAACAAACTTCATTATCTTTAAAAAGTTTGTTTGATTGGCCTTTTTGGCAGAAGCATGGGGTGGTCCCAAAAAAATCTCCCTTCTACAACCGGTTCATCAGACAAAATCTCCACTTACTTTCAAACTAAACCTAACTTTGTCCACTAAAGTTATAGTTTTATGTCTCCACCAGCTTGAAATGGCATGGAATAGGACAAGCTTGTGAACATCATTCCAAAGCGTTCTTCATCATCCTTTGATTCGCCAGTAATTGCACCTTCCAAAGTTGGATGCAAAAGAGGCTTACCCTGCGCATCCAAGAGGCCATCTGGATTCACAAGTAAGACAGTGTATTCATAACTTTCGGTATTGATTATTTAACCAAAATTATGCCCATCATTAGCTTGTGCCATCCACAGCCGAGGATCAGTTCTTTATATTAACTGTTAATCTTCAATAGCTATCCGCTGATCTCCTACAGTTATATCAAATAAATTTATTAAATTCACATGATAGCAAGCTTAGCTCTACAATACCCCTCAATTACTTACCTGCAAGAAGGAGGGCAAGAATAAGGTAAGGTAAACTGGCTTCTTAATGAGATAGACAAGCATTTATTATTTATTAATGACTTTAAGATGACTATCTTCTAAAGACTATCAATCTTGTTTTAATTTCTTCATCTGGGACCGGGTCCAATAAAACATTACTCTTCTAGAAGTCCAAAATTCTAATTAGCATAAAAAGGAGAACTAATTAGACCCCATATAAATAAAAGGATCCAAGGAGACCTTTAATTAAATAAAATTAATTCAAAAGAGTGGAACAAGAGGTCGTTTAGAAGAAATTATTTTTAATGACTCCAACAACTCAACAGATCCGGTCCAAAATTGCACTTCAAATTAGGTAGGGCTCAAACTCCTACTCAATTATGCATTCATAAAAGGACAAAACATAGATACACTTCGCTAGATGTTGTCATCAAGTTCTACGTATTTATATAATTTTACAAATACCATCAGACTCTATTAGGTGTTGAAACAAAATCAAAAAGATAGTATTTGCTAATATTAAGAATTAGAGTTGCACTGTAAAATTATATATGTGCTGCTTATTATATGAAAAAATTGATAACAAACAACTAATGAAGTGCACTTAAGTTCTATTCTTTATGAAATCATACACCATATTAATTCTCAAACGGTCAAACTTGATTTTCAAAAATTAGTTCAAAAATCGAAACTCTACCTTAAAATCTTACGCACGCCACCTGGACTAGAGCTAAAATGATACCCTACTTGAACCAAAACCATCAGCCGTTGAATTGTCTTTGGATCTAGATCCTAGGCACGAATTCTTTACATATGCATCGCAAATCTATTATCCATTCTTCTATTAGAATCTCGCACTGAACGAGAGATAAATGCTCATTAATACGGGAAACAACGAAATAGCTCGCATGCCCCAAAAAAATTAAAAAAAAAAAAAAAAAATTTAAAAAAAAATAACACTTCGAGTCAAAGCTTGTAAAGTTTGTCAACCGAGAAGTTAATGAAGGGCAACTGTTGCCATCTTTGTTGCTAGGCCGTAATTTCTCCTCTTTAACTTTTTTAACGTGGCATTTAATCATCTGTCCATGGTTTGCTCCCCTACAATCCACGAAATAATTCACGGTCCAGAATACAAAGCATATATGGTATGTAAAATAAAAATTTGTTTATATATCCATCAATCTCTAAAACAAACAAAGATGATAAGCATCCAATCCATAGGATAAGAGTTCTCAATCATTCAAACTAATAAGAAAACCATCACCACCATGTCAGAGTTCTCCTGAACTAGGAATCCATATGAACAAACATCACATGAGGACGGCCTGGAAATTTGTGGCCAATTCTGGAGATCAGAAAACTAAAACTACTACGACCTTTACCATATGCTCTAAAGCTTAAGAGACAAGTCGAGCGCCTGCACCTCCTCTTTGCCAACACTCAATTGATCTCCACCACCCCACCGGTATCCTCCGGCCGCTGCCGCCGCCGCCGCCACCCCGGCCTCGTCGAACGTTGCAAAAGGAGCGGCCCAAAAGCTCTCCATCTGTAGTCTCCCCACAGCTGGCTGCTGATCGATGAACGGCGCCGCCGGCCGACACCAGCCGTGCCGCCGGTTTAGCAGTCCCCCCGCCGCCCCGAAGTACGGCTTGTGGACCATGGAGTGCGCCTGGATTCCCAACGGCCTCCGGCCAGACGGCCCATGGATCGGCGGCGGCGCCGCCATCATGCTTGTTGGAAAACAGTCCATGGGGTGGACGGCGAGGCCGAGGCCGAGGCCCGGCCGAAGGGGACCTCGCTTGGCGAGGGACCGCTCGCGCTTGTGAGCGTTCTGGTGCCCGCCGAGCGCCTGCGAGCTGTAGAACTTCCTCCAGCAGTAGTTGCACGAGAACACCCTCTGCTCCGACTCTGGGGAGTCCGGCGGCGACGCCTCCACGGCGGCCGGGCCGCCTAATGACCCGATGAGATCGAGCACGAGCACGGGCTGGGCTGGTGTGCCATCGTCGGAGTCTTTATTGGACAGGCCGAGATCTGGTGTGCCATCTACTACAGCTACTACTACTCTTCTCTCCACCTCTTTTGCCTCTGCCATGATGGTTTTGTTGTTTGAGATGCTTGAGGTGGCCTCAGAGTGGTTGGTGGCTCCGAGCGACTCCATGAGAGAGGTGGTGAGGCTTGGGATTGGCCGATGATGTTTGGCGCCGTTTAAAAAGAGATGGTCGGGCCAGAAAGATGCAATAGATGATGAGGATGGATTGCCGTCTCCTTGGTACGAAAAGGTGACCTGGTTTTCAGTTACTTTAGGCTTGTATGCTTGCAAGGAGGTGAGGTTGAAGGGTGGTGGAAATTAGAGAACTAGGAAGGGAACTTACATGGCAATAAAGCTCTCTCTCTCTCTCTCTCTCTCCCTCCCTCCATAGGGTGCCATTTGGGACTCTGACTTAGCTCCCCCATACCATACCATACCCATTGCATAGAATTAATTAAAATTAATAAATATTAATTTAACAAAATGATACGCCAACTATTGCTAATCTTATTGGACTTCAGGAGTGTAAAATTTATAAAATATGAGGAATTAAATTATAACTATCAAAAATTTAAGGATTAAAATAAATTTTAAATGAAAGTCTAAAGAGCCAAAATATATTCTATCCATGGATGAAGCTATTCTTATGGTTAAGCAGGAGAAACCCTTTCAGTACTTTACCCAGTAGTCTTGCCATTTTGGGCTTGTTCCCACTAGGAAGCACCCATCCAAATCTTTTGTAATGTGACTCAGCAACTTCGTGGAATTCGACGTATTTATTTATTCATTTAAGACACGCGTGTGAAGAAATAAGCATCTCATGGCAGCCTTCCTCTTTAAGCTTCTTCCATATAAATTAGATTGGCATCCAACATACTCTGCCTGTTGTTCTATCCTAATCAGTAATCAGTGACCTTCCATCCAAATTGGCCAATTGGCTTTCTTTTTAGATGGCTTGGAAGTATGGTAAGTTGATAACAAATCGAAAGTTGGCAAGGCGGTTCCATTTGAAACAGAAAGATGAGGAAATTAAGAAATTTATGTGGTTGTGCTTTCGATATACTTCTTATTGTATTGCATCTTCTTAGCACACCGATAAGTCTGTCTTAACTTAGTTTTTTGCATTATTTATAGATAGAATTTGAGAATATTCAAAAAATTTAATGGCTAATCCTTAAATAAAATTAAATGAAGTTTTCCTTTGAAATATAAAAATGAAAAACTATTCTTTTATCTTACTCCCACAAACCCAATCCATTTAAATTTATAACTTGGCCAAACCAAGCAATCTCATGAACTAGAGGCCATTAGTACTTACACTTTACCAAGGGGTCATTGGTGTTGAATCAATATGAGTAAAAATGAATTGTGCTTGAATCTTCTTACCAAGTGGTTGATATAAATCTTCCTATTCATTAAGTCCTTCCAATGAGAATTCTCATCAAATATATTTGACCAAGCTTGTTTGCTGATCAACCTGATTCACCACACCCTCTGGTTGAAGTTAATCTTGCACATCATAATGAAATTGAATGAATGCATGTAAGTAAATGTGATTCCAGCCTTAGCCTACATCTTATCCTCTTGTGTTGCAATAAATCAACTTTCATAGCTCATTAGTCGATTTCTCTATTTAGAACGAGTATTCTATGAACGTTAAAAATATACTCGAGTTAAGAAAAGGTCGTACTCTATTGTACTTCAATGCAACTAATTTAAGTGAATCCTAATTATGGTTGGTCAAATGGAGCATCCTTTTAATTCTTTTCCCTTCAATGAAAACTCTCCCTTGGCTCGCAATTATGCACAACTGAGTAGGTGCGTTTATAGGAGGTTCATGGCAATATGATAGAAATATCACAAGGCATAAGGGCCCCTACCTTACAAGCCAATGATGGACCAACACATCAAGCTAGAAAGCCGGTTGTTCTTCCTGTCCTAGGGGTGGACATGATCTATATTGGGATATCATGAGTGGCAGATATCTTGAATCTCTGATAGAAATTTCTATGCAAGCACTCATCTCTTGGACAATCTCTGCAAGCTTGGCCGACATGTGGCCGGCAAGTAGGTGGCAAATCTAATGTGGATTGGCCCAACCCACCATGTGGTCTCAGAAGTGCAATCCAACAATGTGGTATGGCCACATCCTTTGGATGCTCAGAAGAGCCAGTCTCCCTCTTTGAGATAAGCACTGCTTTTTCTCTCAACTGTCATCACACGCTCAAGTCCACTGCAACACAATTTTCCTCCTCTCCCCTGTTCAAAAGACATTGTCATGGGCCAAAGGAATTGGTGGCTGCAAGTCACCTCTTGGTGTGCTTCACATGTCTCTACTCCTTTGTCAACATGCATTGAAAGCTCATGCAACCGATGTGAGAACATATTTTTTTAAAGTTGTCTATTTCATCAAGGAGCAAATCTCATTGGGATCTCTAAATGTCCCCATCTTTCCTTAAATTATATCCATACTCCACTAAAAGAAACTTTGCCTAACATCAGCAGATATGGATGAACGAGAACGCCAGCCCATAACAGCAGGCCAAAGAGCCGCTTCCTCTGGAATCGTGTCACCACCTTGTAGACAATCGTGTCACCACCTTGTAGACATGCCCATTGAGTAAGATGGAAGCCTTGGGACCATCTATTTACCTGGAAGATTTCTAGGAGAGGATTAAAATGACTCCATGTAATGTGTATCCATTGAAAGTCCCTGTCCATGCTGCGATTGGCCAATTGGCAGAGCCCACCTAAAAGAGATGGAAAACAAAGGTGTTGGAAGTGATTCTAATTTTCCAACTACTGGGGCCATGCAGAATAATGTTTTGTTTTATGGTACTGATCAGTCCTCACACTGGTGCAGTTCAAGGCGTCAGTGGTGGTGCATATGATCAACAACATATCTACAGATGATTTATGTTCAGACCAGGACAGGTGGGAGGCTTTCATGTATCATGTATGCCTTCTGACTTGTTCTTCTGCACCCATTAGCTCTAATATCGGTGGAAGAAAAAAAAAAAAAAATCAAGGTGCTAGAATTGTGTGGAACTGTTGAGCTGACACGTGACAATGTAACCATGAAGCCTATGCTGGAAAGTATAAGACATTGCTAGAGAACAGACATGCCGTTTATCTAATTGTTTCTGAGTCACAAAAGCATACACTAGTTCATTAGCGATGTTGGGACCATGCCAAACAACTCTCGTCTGTCTTGCATCTGTTTTATTCTACACACCACAAGCAACACAAGTTTGCTTTATTTTATCAAACTTGAATGAAGTATAGACCAGATAAAGTAAAGTTAATAGAAGGGCTTTATGAATATTGGGATCAACCTTAAACCTGATAAACTAGAACTAAAAAATCTCTGGCCAATAAAATTGTTTTCCAATCTTGAAAGGTCTGCCTCAAACTGAAGGCATGATATGAATTCTTTCTTTGAGAAATGGCACCATGTGTATTCTTATAATATTAGATCAGTTATCAAGGAATCGATGCTATTATTCTATCTGTGCATATAAAATGGCAAAATTTGAGTCTAGTGCATGATCAGTGACTTCCCATATTATTGTCCAACAGTTCTCAGACACCTCTATGGTGGAAAAATACTGTTCACCACAAACAGTGGTGAGATTCCTTAAAAACCAAGGGAAACATCAAATTTTATGGATCATGAATCTACTTCCGTGAATTCTTACATCAATTTTTTTTTTAAAAAAAAAAAACAAGGAACTCATATTTTAGTTTAGAATTGCATAAAAAAAACTAAAAGACGCTATAAGGATTACAAGCAGGCAACAGAAGAACAACACTAAATTATCAATGGACCCTGATGGGTAACAGTATGATCACTGATCAAATGACAGTTAGTCTACATGAATTCTGGTTAAATGATGGACTTAATAAAGAGAGAACCATAGTACAAGACTCCAAAACCCGTCTTAATTCAAGCATGTTTATTAAATTGACCAGGCTGTCTCTAACTCAGCCATATATCCAAATCCTAGGTGAAAAGTGAATTGCTAATCGACTGAATCGTGGTGTGAATACCAAGACCTGGCCTTGAGAAATTTCCACCTTGAGTTCGTAGCTTCCAACTTAAGTTCAAATTGAGACATAGTGCAGGTCTGACAGTGAAAGGTAGAGAAATGTGACTCACAACTTTTGTCGAGATCACACCTATGGATGATGGATATATCCACTTCTTATCCGGATCATGTCTCTGTCAAGTATCATCTCCTTTAGCTTTTCTTGTATTATCCATTGCTTGACTGGGTCCGAACCTATTTTCAACCATACAACATAAGAGATCTCATTAGAGTGCAACGGGAGGCCGGTTGGTATTGGCTTTGAGTTCCCATGATGAGAATGATAAGGTCAGAGAACAAGTTGGATTCAACCATCATAGCACCGCCACCATGATGATGCATCCCACCGCCACCATTTTGCCACTAGTGTCTCCCATGGCGGCTCTGATATCACTACCCCTGTAGCCCAAAATTCAGGGAAATAGCTGCTAATTCTTCCACTTTATCTCCTATAGCTTAAGTAAAATATACTGTCACTAGGTGCAAGCATGCACACAGGGATGCTACGAGCCTGCTCATATATAAGTATAACCTCAACAGATAAGGATAATTAAAGGATCAAGGGAGAGCTTATCCCTCAGCATTGAGAAGGGGCTGAAGCAGTTGCATGTGTTGTTATGCTTGTTTTCTTCATCCTTAAACAAACTACAGGAAGAAATTGTGATGCGTTGCTTTAATGGAAAAGAGCTAGATGAAACAAATGAAACAGAGTCTTGCTGCTCCAATTGCCTCCAAGTAATCCACCCCAGAGACAAGATTAAGGAGTAGGGACTCTTTCAACAACTAAAAATAAATGGCCATTAGATCCTAATTGTGCTACCCAGCGTTGTCAACATTTGACAGCTCACCTTCCACCAAGGAAGTCCATATGAGATGGCTTCATGGAGTGTCGTAAATTATATTTGCCAAGATTTAAAAGTCCTGATGATTCTTGAAAACAAGCTGGAAAAACTTGATTGGTTGATTGCCTGCACACTTGGCTCCCCATGGAACTTTGTGATGTTTGTAGTGCTCTCTTTTAACTAGACTTTTTTTTAGCTGAACAACATTGCATTGGATATTCTCCAGCTCCCAGAAGAGGTCACATTTTTACGGAAAGTACAATGCAGGTCATTGGTATAAGAAGACGGTTGTTATCATACAATAAAGAACAATATGAGGTGATCAGAGGTGCCCTCGGTATTCCAGCATGTCAAGTAGTGTGGTACATCTCAGCACCGATGTGCAAAGTACTTCAAATAGCATGCATCAAACATTAGACATGATGTGGAGCAAAAGCAAGACAAAGATCTGACTGCATTTGAGTTTTCAAAAACCGAAGCAGCTTAGTGATGGACACAGCAATGAAGAAACTTAATAATAATAATAAGAATTTGCAGCTCAACATGTACGTAATTACAGAGGAAGATCATTCAAATGGAAACTTCTTAAACTGCACCTTACTTTGACAACCAGTAAATCAAGATAAGAAACGTACAAACAGAAGCAACGAGAGAAAGAATGATGGTATCCATTGATTTTTTCCTTCTAATTGCTGAAAGGATATGATTTACCTGCACAATTAATGCACACAGTATATTGACAAATGAGCCATTCAACAGTGTTGCCATCAACCACATAACTTAATTGAGATCAGATAAAATACACTCATTGCTCACCATCCAGTGTAAAACTATAGTAACTTACCGTGGGAAGTCGGCTGCTAACATTGCTTATCTTGCTGCCAATGCCACCAAATGTTGAGCGTTGAAGAACAAGTGCTCCTAAAGTAGCTTGGGCTTGGGATATCACATTATCCATCTGCAGTCAAATGCATTCTATGAGGAGAATTTTGGGTTGAAAATATTTTAATATTGCATAGCTTCTAAAATTTCCTTTTCAAGTCATGGATGTCTATCACATTAAGTTGGCTGATCCATTTAAAATAATAACAAGTACAAATAAAAAGATTTCTCTCAAATTGATATATAGTAAGAGCAGAACTGGCATTTTTTAAATGAATTTTTTTTTTCGTTCCGCATCAAAAAGGTTAGTAGTGTTGAACAAAAATGAGTGTGTGTGCGTGTCATAAAATCAGTAGAATTTCAAACCACCCTCCACCTCAAAAAAAGAACCTACCCACAAAAAACTTGATCACTATCATAACCATCATCATTGGAACTCTTCATTATCCACGAAAGTGATTGGAGAGGTGGTCTTCCAGGTCGTGGCATGCACACACCTTAACTATTGTAGGAGATTCGAGGGTTCTGCAAGTTAGTGACCACGTATTTCGGCTGTCAGGAATTGGTTAGCATGTTTATGTATAAAAAATGGATTTCTCTCTGTTCAAGCTATGGGTGATGTATTAAGATTGAGGTGGCAGGTCAGTATTTAGTCGAACAACATACCTCTGAGGAACAAAAAAAGGCAAAATTGTATATGTTGCCAAGTTTTGCAGTTTTTGCATCATCAAAAACGAAAGGTCCACTGTAGTTAAATTGGTCAAAAGGTAATGATTTGAGGATCACCAATTCCATAGTTTTTCAGTATCAGCATGGTCTTACATTTTACATGGAAGAACGCTAGATGATCATAAACTAGTTAATTTGTGAACTTAAATTGATTCCACTTCAGAATCTATACAGAATTAAAATATTTCCATTCAACTTTGGTACAAAAAGATTTAGTATTAAACAAATTGGTTCCTGTGCTTCAGTTTCAACATCTCCATATGAAAGATCTTTCCAACTACTATTGTCTTGACAAATAGAGGACATCGAATGCAAGCGTTAACGTTCTATTGGACATGCTTGTTAATGATATTCACAAAATATCACAACTCTGAGACCAATAGCTCAAAATATAGTTTCCAGGCATACACCTCGACAGGGAACTGAGAGTTAATGGGAACAGCAGCATCCAGGGCAAAAAGAAGTCCTTCATTTCCTCCTTGTTAATCTTCAAGTTACAAAGAGTACCAAAGGCCAGAAGGGACCCACCATGTCTCAGCTAGCATCTCCTAAATCAAAAGAAATCTAAATAACCTCCCATGGAAGATTTCCATCATCTTTCAAAAATCAAGGTCATACAGCAGGTGTAAGCTTGTCAAGGGTCAATTACTTATTATACTATATTAAGATATTTGATCACTTATTGAGTGCTCAGATTATGAATCACTTTATTCTATGGCATCTAGTGAGTGATGTGCTTAACTTATGTACTCCTCACATTCATCATTTCTCTACCATTGCAGTTCTTGGAGCTTATTGACGAGTTTATAGTAATAGTGCCTTGCACTTCTTTGTTCCACCTCTTGTCCTCCAAAGCCTAGATTAACATTCATTAAGGCCATCTAAGGTGTTTGCTACAGTTTCTGAGGACAGATTTTACTGAAGATAACCTACACCATTAGCACATTTGATCTTTGATTTATGCTTAGTTGCATCCTGGCAGACTGTAGCCTTGCTTGATTAAGCTTGTTCCTTCACTTTTGATGTTTCTTGTTCTTTCCCAATTCTGAGTGCCTTCATCAATCAATAGTTTTTACTACTTTATGGCAGAAGACACCGGCTTTCGTATGCTGGATAACTTAAAATAATGTGGTTTATTAAGAAGAAAGCAGTGCCATGTTTACCATGGAGTAAGCGCTTCCTTTCACTTGCAACTAATTTTCAAAGTTAGGTTTAAAGATGCGTACTAAGAGAGATGCCTATTGTATGCTGTATAGAGGTAACTAAAGGACAACATCAAATACCAAAGCAAGAGTATTTCACCCGATCATAGCTATGTACCTTTGTGGTCAGGTTCTAGTACTTGAAAAAGGCAAAGATCAGCACTCTCCTACAAAAATGAAGGATTTTCATCGCATTCATATCTGTAGAATTAGAGTTGGGGCTCAAAGAACATGCTAGGAAAATATAGCAAACTACATTATGCTACTGAGAAAGTATACTCTAAAATCTTCTTGAAGTGAGAGAGAGTGCGGCAACGTGCTTGCAGGAAGGTTAGCACCAGTGGCACAGAATCATTGATAACATATTTATATAATCTCACGTCCAAGTAATGAGCTATTAGTTGGATTACTAATAAGGCTTTTAATTTTGCTTCCAGATCCAAGGCCCCTTAAGTCTGGGTGGTTACTTTTTGACCTTTGAGTAAACTGATGGAGATTAAAGTCACAGAGTTTCAATCTAGGCCCCTTCTGGTTTATCAATTGCAAAGCAGTGGCACAGCAATCCGAGGAAACACACCCTAGAAATTGATTAATTTTTTTTTTTAAAAAAAAATCTGCATAAGAGGTCAAACCACACATGCTCAATTGATTAGTCAAACAAAGGATTTATGCACCAAAATTGGTTTCAATAAGTTCTCTTAGTACATAAACAATGGCACATTTATTGTGATTTTGTAAATATTAGCTATGCAATAACACCTTTATAAATCAGTAAAGAATTGACCCTAGAAAAGGAGTTCTACTCTAGTAACTATACCTACAAGCAAAATTTGAGTATCAACTATACTGATTGTTTAGTTCCCATGTCTATGAATGTACAATACTCTGGTTATGACTGGAATACAGATTCAACATAAGTACGCATTTCAAGAATCTCTAGTATTTCAAATATGAATGCACATTCAACATAAATGAACAATAAATTAATATTATAAAATATTGAATTAAGGTTATATATACAAATATGAAAAGCTGCTTATGGATTTGAGACTAGATTTATGAAAATGATGGCCTTGTATATTGTTCGAGTATGTTGATAAAGTGTATGTTATGAATTGAAAATGCTGACCGAGTATTGACGAGATATCAGACAACATTAATTATTGAATGCCACATTTAAAGATGCCAGCCTACAAAAAGATATATGTGTGTTGTAGTTAATGATGCATTCGAGTGGCACCAAACTGGGTTATTCCATGAGTTGCATTTTAACATGAAAGACAGCACACGCTGCAGGACAAGATGGGGAGGAGAAAGGGAGGCATGAGAGAGATAGAGAGGGACCTGTCCTGAACTTCTACTTAGAGCTGCTTGTTCTCTGAGAAGAGCCTGATCAACAGAACCAGAACCCTCTTCCATATCCAATCTTGCCCTCTCAAAATCCCTGAAGTCCAGAAGGAGTGATGCATGTTCCTGCTTAGCTCTGAGGCTAGAGCGGAGCCGATAAAACTCCTGCACCGAAACAATTAAGAACCAGGGTTAGCATTTCCCATATATATATATATAAAGCTTTGCTATTGTTCTGATCCTAGTCTTTTTTTCATGATGAGAGGTTTATAACTATAAAAGCAGCACAGTGATGCTGAATATCCAAAAGCACTTAAGCCTTGGTAGGTACTAGGTGCATGTTCTAGGTATAATTGCAATTAGAATTAACAATCAGATTTAGCTTAAATTATGTCAGTCTTTTATTTGGTTAACAAGCTTTTCTACCTGAGTAAGATCTTGCAGAATTTCTTTGTGACGAGTTAATGTATGTGAAAGAATTTCTGAGCCTCCTGAAGATACCCAAGTTTGCATCTGTGAATTAACTTGCTGAAGCTGTTTCAGTAAACGCTCTATTCCAGATTCAAGATCATTCTCTGAACCATCAGGTTTTGTAGAAACCGATCTACGATATGAATTCATCTGCTCATCCAGCTGAGCTTCAAGTTTCCTTGCCTGCACAGAAAGGGAAAAAACAGATTCACTAATGGTTGGATACATCGTATCATATGTCCGCTTCATCAATGGACTAAAAACAACTGCCAGCACAGCATTCACTGGTCGCCAAGGAAGCAATAGAGCACATTGGAACCATGCAACGCAAAGTATGTTTCATTTTTCTCACTTCATAAATGAGGAATATATGCACATGTTTCATAGCTTTATTGCTACTTGAGGAGTTTCAGTTTTTTTTCTCAGTTATAAAGTATGAAATTGCCTAATTATAATGGCTGTCATATACTATTTTGTAAAGAGGGGGCAATGTAAATGGTAGGGCCCAACATAACCTCACCACCATTCTAAAAACATAAGTTGCAAAACGGTTCATCTAAATAAAATTGCAGTAAATCTAAAATGTTTATGTCTAGAAGGTGGAAAATAACTACATATATGACTACTTTAAAAATGCTGGAAGGCCAAAAGTAGTAAAAAGGGGTCAAAATGCGAGGAGGCTGCTCAATAGGATACCACAAAGGACTTGCATCAAGAAAGCCACAAGAACCAGCAGAATGAATCCCAAACAAGAGAAAGTCTTGGAGAAAAGAAGGAAATAGTCATATAAAAAGTCCTCAGTACTCACCTAACATAGTTATATTTGTAGAGTGATAAATCATAATCCTCTGTCAACTAAGACCCCTCAATACTAATTTGGTTAGCACTCAAAAAAGTATGTTTAAGGTATTAGCCTAAAAGTCACATATGTTGATCCTTGGCATATTAGTTAATTAGATATAATCATCGGTTGCTCAGATTCAGCTGTTTCAGGTAAAATCTATATGGCCGTCGATAGATTTTTTGACAGCCTAGTCCTATATGAAACAGATCGGATCTACATTCCCAACCAACAAGTTTCAAATTGCCAAGAAGCTAAGCATCACCTCTTCGAGTGACAGATTCAATTAAGACCATGGAACTGTACCAAGGTCCTAAATTCAATAGATCCACACAAAAAAAAAAAAAAAAAACATTTGGTTACATAAAATCCGTTTTTTAGACCTAATTTTGAATAGGGATAAAAAAATCCTTCAAGCTATCTTAGCTCACATTGCTTAATCAAATCACCACTGACTCTTTCAAAAATTCCAATGAGCCGCATATCAAATGAGAAGATCAAATCAAGAAAGTTGGAAGATTCTAATGGGAGGGTACCTGTTGCCAGAGGGCATCCCATGAGAATGCCTCCATGGCTCCTCGGTGGATATCGATAGATCAAGAGAGATTGAAGAGATAACAGGAGAAATCAGAGGTTGAGGAGGATGAGGTTGCTTCAAGGTTTGGACATGGACCTACTATTAATTGATGGAAAGTCAAAGAAACATGAGATCGGGGCCGGTCAACCATCTATTATTTTTTAAAGGGTTGTAGAGTGATAAATCATAATCAGAGGTCTGTAGAGCGATACCCCTGACACTAATTTGGTTATCACTCAAAAAACTATGGTTTAAAGAATTGGCCTAAATGTCACATATGTTGATCCTTGTCATGTTAGTTAATTAGATATGTTCATTTGTTGCTCAAATTCAGCTGTTTCAAGCAAAACCTATATGGCTCTTGCTGCATCATATTCCTGTTTAAATTTAGGGCTCTAAGATGAGCAAAATCCATGTTTTTCAACCCTTTACAAGCTGTGAGCCTTGCTTCAGCCTTCCGCAAGAACAAAAGGCCTGATCCAAGTAGAAATCAAGACAAATGAAAGAGTTTCAATCATAGTGGAAGATTGCCAATCTGGAACCCACTTCAAATCTGTGTTAAACAAACCATAAGTAACCATTCAGATCGAATATCTCTGAGAGCTCATTGTTTCCTAGAACAATCGTGCAAGATGACGCGTAAATAATATCAGATCCACCATATCTCCTTCAAGATTTATAAGAAAAAAGTGTGTTTTTGTTCAATTTTCCATGTTTTTGTGGGGGAAAAAAAAAGACCTTTTCCCATAGAGCCGAAAAGTTAAAACTTTTGAAGCTAAGCAAGGACCAAAAACAAAAAAAAAATTGCCCCTGTAAGAAACAGACCGGATCTACATACATCCCCAACCAACAAGCTTCAAATCGCCCAGAAGTAAAGTATCACCTCTTCGAGCGATAAATTCAATTAACACCATGGAACCGTACCCACCACCTAAATTCAATAGATCCACCAAAAAAAATAATCATTTGAGTGCAACAAAAAAAAAAAAAAAAAAATCCGATTTTTTTGACCTAATTTTGAATAGAGACCCAAAATCCTTCAAACTGTCTTAGCTCACATTGCCGAATCAAATCAACACCGACTCTTTCGGAAATTCCGAAGGGCCGCATATAAAACGAGAAGAAAAGATCCAGAAAGATAGAAGATCCTAACGGGAGGGTACCTGTTTCCGGAGGGCGTCCCATGACGACGCCTCCATGGATCCTCGCCGGATATCGATCGATCGATCAAGAGTGAGAGAGAGATTGAAGAGATAAAAGGGATAAATCAGAGGTCGAGGAGGAGGAGGTTACTTCGAGGTTCGGACACGAGTGCACTATTAATTGATGGATGGTGGAACAAGCCTGGGATCAGGACGGGTCAACCGTTCGTTCTTTTTTTTACACCGAGGCCGCCTTGGTTTTACGTTGGATCTAGAGATATCCCGGTAGGTGTGGGAGTGAAGCAAAGTCGGCGGGACCGCCGACTTTGTATTTACGATGTACACTAGGGCACGAGTCCGGGTGATATATGGGCAAGGTATGATTTTTTTTTTTTAAATATATTTTTTTAAAATATGTCATAAGATAAAAAATATATATAATTGTTAGACTGCGTAGACTTGATGCCGGGTTGATTATAATTTATTTATTATTTTTATCAAATTTTAAATAAATAATATTTTATATTTTCTATAAAAAAATATTTTTTTTTCATTAAAATTTAATCACATCTTGAAAAGAAATATGACAGCCCCTGAAGTTTCTAATGTCTCAATTTATTGATGTCTCATTTTTAAATTAAATTTTATAAATAATATTTAAAAGTGTAATGAAAGACTTATAACTAAAAGTTCAATATCTTCAACATAATAATAAAATTATCAATAAAAATAAAAATTAGTCCATATTTTTATTTTAATTATTAAAATTTAATCCTGAAAAAAATGCAATAGATTTCTTAAATTTCCAGTGTCTCAAACTATAGATGCCTAATTTTATACTTAATTTCATTTTTAAATAAAATTTAACCCTATCTTGAATAAAAATATAGTAGACTCCTCGAATTCTCCTTCTTTTTTTTTTTTTTTTTTTTTAATGTACAGACTCCTTGAATTCTCAATGACTTATTAACATCTATCTTGTTACCATAATTAATTTTGCATTTTAATGCTATTTAAAAATATAATAAATTATCAATAACCTAAACTTCAATGAGTTAAAGGTGCAATAAAAGATCTATAATCTAAACTTCAATGACTGGAATAATGTTTAAGTCATCCGTACATGTGGTAAAATTCTTATGGAAAGCGGGTGAAAGTTTTAAATTCTTAGTTATAAGTTTTTAAATTCATAGCTCGAGTACAAAAGCTGATACTCGCTTATCTTATCTCAGATGCGACAGTTGAGAGAAAAATACCATGCAACCTCGATTTTTATTTGCTTAAAGAGAAAGTTGCCACATTAGCATATTTATAAGAGAAAGGCAGATTACTTCTCTCCTTTGCACCATTTTGGAAGGGCACCTTCTGTGTAACCGCAGAGTATCGTAATAAAGAGCCTTAAAATTTGGTGAGTAATTCTCTGATCAGATATCTAGCTTCGTGTCGAAGTACAGATATCTAAAACCAAGACTGTACATCCAGGGGGTGAAAAGGGATAATATTGCCATCACCGAGTTCTAATTTATTTATTGTGGCCGATTTGCAGGGCGCTCAGTCCAGTCCTGTTATTGTTGACATCCCAGAGGATATGATTCAGCACCAGCCTTGGCCACAAAATAGTTAAAATATTGTAGAGCAAGGAAGTTTTCACCTCAAAAGACGAACCTACATAAGCTCTGGTTTTCATTTTCTCATGATTGAACGCGAGTACAAATTGTATGCGGACTTTTTTTTTCTTCTTTTCCTCTCCCTTTTTTTTTGTCAGATAAAAAATATGAAAGAAAATATAAAATTTATTTTTCCGTACACTTTGCTACTCCCTCCCACCCGAAAACTTCTCTCACATTTACGTTATTTCCCTCCCAAAATATCACATACCCGCTGTCTTGGCTACCAGAGGCGGAAATGGTTCGCTGTAATCCAAACAGGCATTCTTTTAACGGCGATTCTAACAACCAGATCGCTGCTTTGTGTCGCGGAGACAATTGCTAGGGTACGCCATCATAAAAATGTTGTGGTACTCCATATAAAGCAAAGTGTAACCGATAAACGTAGCTTGCTAGTTCCCTACTTCCCAAAAACGCTCACGATCAAAGTTCACGTTAAAACCATACATTCATCAGTGATTTCCCTGGTTTAAGTTGTCACTTTGGCTGGTGAGTCCCAAACATGAATTAATTCAAATCGAAATATACCACTTTGCACTGAGACCACGGTATAAACAACCTGAGGAGGAGGCATACAACACACCAAACCCGGAGAAAGATCCATATATAGACCACAGGTGGAAACTCAGTTCATGCATCAACAATCATTTCTGGACATACAAAACGGTCCCCCAAACTGGATCCGCAATCTGAAACATGTATCAAACAACGCAGCAATGTTCTGAGATTCAGTCAGCCTGACCCTGACAACTTGGGCTACCATGGAAGCACACTGCATCTACAATCTGAAACATGTATCAAACAGCGCAATGTTCTGAGATTGAGTCAGCCTGATCCTGACAACTTGGAGTACCATGGAAGCACAGAGCAAGACAACATTTGATGATGCATCGTTATATTTTGGTGCTGCTTCATCATCGTTATATTTTGGTGCTGCTTCATCATAAAATATATCATAAACAAATAGCGCTAGAAAAAGATTAGAAAATTAACATTTCCAACACATAACTTATATTCAACTGCACCAGTACAAGTTTGTGCACTCAATATTAAGCATAATAATTTAAACTAGCTTTCTTCTTGGCTTGAACTTGGATTATCCCTTCATTGAAATCTTCATGCATCACCTGAAATTATATAAAACAAAAAAAAAAAAAAGTTGATGATTGTTCTAATTACAATAGTGAAAACATAAATATATATATATATATATATAATTTCGGCAGTATTGTAACTATGGGTGCATTTGAGTCTTTGAACATGTACAAATGCAACCGAAATAGTAATGCAATCAAGACCACGCGCCAACCACTGGATTTTAAATGCTGGTGGAGCAGGGTGTGGCGGGACTGTGCCATTTTCCACTGGCCAAACATGGCACAGTGCCGCCACTCATGGTGTTCCTTGCGAACAAATAGACAACTACATAAATAAAGAACCCCGTGCAACGTACACTGCCCACCAATGCCACGTGCCAATATGTGCCTGCCAGCAAAGATCACCAAAGTCTGGCACTTGAAACCATGACTATTGCAGAAGATATCCATGATCATGAATCACACTGGCAGAGGAGGAATTTCTTGACGATCACTGACCAAAGTGTTGGGCTTACCATCCCATCCATGCATGCATAAGTAAAACTGACATTGCCAAAATGCAGCAAAGTTTTGGCCCTTTGATCAATTTAACACATCTAGAAAGAACTGAACCAAAACTGCTAAAACACAAGAAAAATGAGACATGACAAGGCGTCCTTGCAAAAGCTAGTAAACATGGAGGGTGAAACCAGGGAACATAATGTGCAATGATGGGGAAATGCCAGTCATTTCATTGTGGAACTAGATTTCATAACTAGCCATGCTTGAAAATTATGCTTTCTTATTCCCAAACCAACACCCTGATAAGTTTGCAATAAAAAAGGGGGGGAATTACTGAAGTGACAAAGTATGAACCCAAGTATCAAGGAAGAAATTAGAACCTCAAGTGAGAAAGTATGAACCAAGTATCTAAGGAAGAAATTAGATAAACCACGTATCTAAGGAAGAAATTAGAACCTCAGTTGCATCTCGACGTAGAGCGAGCATGCCAGCTTCTACACAAACCGCCTTCAGCTGTGCTCCATTGAAATCATCTGTTGATCGAGCCAACTCTTCAAAGTTGACATCAGGGTGCACATTCATTTTCCTTGAGTGGATCTAAATTTCAATAACAAAAAATAAAAAGATTAATTTCTACAGGAGCATGTGCATTTATTACATGCAGATGGACGTGCGTATGCACTAAGAGAACAGAGCAGTTATGGCCACCTGCAATATTCGAGCTCTTGCTTCTTCAGATGGATGAGGGAACTCAATTTTGCGATCTAAACGGCCGGAACGCACAAGAGCAGGATCAAGAATGTCAGCACGGTTTGTTGCTGCTATGACCTGTAAAATCATTAAAAAAATTAGAAGGCAAAATCATTTTTGTCAAGACAGTAGAATAGAACCAAAAATTCTTGACAATAGTACAAATTTGTTGATCCATAAGTACTTCATAGATCTAAACCAGTATAAAGCCATACAGTGCAGAAATAACAAATCGAAGTTTCTAGTTCCACCATTCTTGAAGTATTTCTATCTTAAAAATGATCAAAGTAAAGGCAACATAAAACATAATGGCATTTCTCTTAAAGTGTTCATATTACTGTAATAATTATATTAAAAACATAATGATAGTTTATTTAAAGTGTCTGTATAATCTTTGATAACTTTATATTAGAAACATCAGGACACTGCTTGAAGTGTCTGAAAAATAGAAACCTTAAGGGCACATAATTGAAAGCATCCAGCTCTTAAAACTAGAAGTCCTTTGCATGATACTCTAAAAAAGGTGCCAATTGTCAGACACTTTTTTACTGATGATAGCTGGACCGTTCGAAGTGGAGTGTCCAACCATGTCAGGTCAAATCCAGCCATGTTCAGGTGTCCAAAAGTGTCGCCACTTCCAGACAGCTTAAAAATGATGTCCAGGTAACATAGCTGCTTGCATGGGTTCCTTTATGCTTCCAGCCCCTTTTTTTACCACAGCAGCTTTTACAGCAATCTTTTTCCAGCAAGACCTTTGATCAAAATTAATTTATAAAAGTTATGCCCATCCACTCCAAATCCAATATATGTCTTTGACACACAATCAGCAAGAATTCAATTCAAGTCCGTGACAGCTACATGCAAGTCAGCCACTCATGCTACACAAATTGTTTTAATAAACCACTCCATCATTTCTTCAGGCACTCCTCATGAAGGCTATTTTGAGATGGACCCTCAAATGATATAGCATGAATAATATATTTATTTATAAATCCATCTTTATCAGGAGCAATGAATTTTATATAGACACAAAGCACAAAAAAGCACATGGTTCTGCAAATGTAGCATGTTTGAAACCAGGATGGGGAGTAGGGATGAAGCTAAGGTTTCCAGGGGTTGATAAGAAGATTTTGAAACCAAATATACTATTATCTAAACATTTGAGGTCTAAAGGAAGGCATGATTGCATACGCAGGAGTGATGAAAATACAGAAAATGAAATCCAGTAAATTATAAGCTACATTGAATGCCAAAGAAATATTCATATTACTCATTCTCAAACTTTAAACATGCAGGAAATTTCTATAGTACAAAAAATGAATATATACAAACCTTGACCGAATAAACCAAATATAATATTGTCTAAACATCAGAGGACAAAAGGAGAGCAAGATTATATATGCAGGAGTGATGAAAATACAGAAAATAAAGTCCAGTAAATTACAAGCTATATTTAATGTCAAAGAAAAATTCAGATTACTTGTTCTCAAACTTTAAACATGCAGGGAACATCTATAGTACAAGAGACAAATATATACTAACCTTTATCCGGTCATCACTGCTAAAACCATCAAGCTGATTAAGTAATTCCAACATTGTCCGTTGCACTTCCCTGTCTCCACTTACTTCACTGCATAGAATGGCACAGATATAACACATTTAGTACCATGACCATTATGAATAGACGTGGTACCTTTTTGCCGCAATCAGTTTTTAGCACCTGACTGTGCTAACTATTGTCTAGCAATATAGTTCACTTTAAAAATATAGATGCACTCCAAAGTGCTATTTCTAGTTCATGGAAAGCAGACCACTATGCATTTAGCGTGAAAATGCAAATTTCTTCAGGAAGAAAACTAGGTCCATGTAATGCCACGCATCATATAAGCTACTTGAATAGCTAGAGTATGACATACCTCATACCCCAAGGTAAGTATTTATTTGTAACAAAAAGCAAAGGAAAGTTCACATAAAGTTTTTTACAAAATAAATAAAAATGAGATTTTTGGATCCAAGAAAACCTATCTGAAATTTGTAATGAAGGTAAAAAAACAAAGTTGCTTGAACTGATCATTCAGCATTGTATAGCATGAACAATGAAAACATGTAGAACTGAGAAACATTTTAAGGAAATAACTGAAGGAGAAGAATGTTATGGTAACTCACAAAAGCTGTTCAATGGATACAATAAAAACTAGGCATATTAAATTCTATTACATTGTGATTATAAGATCTTTCTCGTAAGAACAAAGTCATGTCAATTGCAAAATGAACTCATCAATAATTCTACATGATAGAATTACTTGATAGACCGTTGACTTCAAGTAAGAAAAATAATAGGCTGCTCACATTGTATACAAAACAGGGTAATGCTCTCCAAAGGACTTATGACAAGCTTAGACTACCAAACATCGACTTACAAATTCTACCTGTATCAAAAGATGAGAGTAACGACATGCACATATGATGGTAAATCATAAAAAGGGAAACATGGCATACCTATCAAATCGCTTAGTTCCTATTGCATCAATCTCATCTATAAAAATTATACATGGAGATTTTTCCTTTGCAAGCTGAAAAGCATCACGAACAAGTTTTGCTCCATCACCAATAAACATCTGAACCAAAAAAAAAGGTCTGTGTCATTTATGCTGGATCATGGATGTGGCAAAAAAAAAAAAAAAAAAAAAATCAACCATTTACTACTCCTTCAAACAGTTGTAATCAATTTTTCTACATCAATTTATAATTCCTTATAGAAAAGAATAAGATGCGGCAGGTAGAATTACTGATGGACAACATTCATGTAATATGGGTTGCAAAGGACCAGAAAGAACCAATCTACTATATGTACCTAAAGTTATCATCATCAACATCTAATATCTAATTCCACTTCCTTGACAGCATGAAGAAGCTCCTTCCTATCACCCAGCACAAAATACAGAATCATTCAGATGCTTTATATAACAACCAGGACACTTCAGGCCTATGAACTCAGCCCAACCAGCTTGGGCTTGGACCTGGGACAAACCCAGCTCCCCCACACCCTCCCCACTTCTCTTTTCCCTCTTCACATCCACACCCCAGTCCCCATCACCTGCTTGCCCTCTTCTTTCTTTATTCCACTCTAATTGAGCACCTCCACCACCACTCAGTTGTCACCAGCTCCTATTCCAGCCCATCTAACGGCCAGCACACCATCTCTCTCTCTCTCTCTCTCTCTCTCTCTCTCTCTCTCTCTCTCTCACCAGTCCTAGAACCTCCTCCCTTCTCTCATCTCTCTCTCAATCCACCCACTTCCTTCTTCCATCTCTTATGATTTTGTGCATATGGTTCATGAGAAATCCCTTTCTATATTTCTCTCCCTCTTTATTGTGGTTTTGCTCCCTCTAATCCATAGCCCCAATTCAGGTTTTTATCTATGTAGATATAAGAGACTGCAGCATTGGCCAAGGATCAGATTTAAGGCCTCAACTTCTAGCCAAAGACATAATTAAGGTAATCTTTGCTCTATTCCCATATTACTTGATGGATTGATGTAGTTTTAGGATGGATTTGGAGAAAAACCTAGGTCTAGGTCTATGTCATTGGTTAGATTTGGAGAAAAACCTAGGTCTAGGCCTATGTCATTGGTTACCTCTAGCAAGTTTCCAATGGCATGGCCTATATCTTAAAAGTCCTCATATTCAAGGGATTCCAAAAAGATTGATATCACAAGTTTTGAAGATATATTTTGATAATTGAAGGCTACTATTATTGTAGGAAAAGCCTAGGCCTGAAATCAATATAGTCCATTGAAATCACTTGATTTGGCAACAAGTAGCAATAAATTAGCTTTCCTATTCATTTAAAATATATATTCACTAAATTTCATAATTTTCGGAGCTATATTTCATTAATTGTGAATATTTGTGCCCTGCATGGATTTTGAAGGTAATTGGGTAAAGGGATAATGTAGATTTTGATAAGGTATTTAGATGTATTGAAGGGCACAAGATGTTATAGTTCGATGCATAAATTATTTGTAATTGTTAGATATTGAAGAGGATCTAGTTTGACTAGAGCCTTTGTTGGACAGCATATTCTGTCACTAACCTTCCACCTAAACTAGAATTACAACTCCACATTTCCTAAAGCATGTCTTTACTAAACATTTATAAGGTATTTGAAATAGAATAATTTTTGCACTTGTATAGTGCTTTATCCTCTAAAACATTGCACTTTGTATTCCTATGGAAGTACATGTATTTTGAAATATATCATGATTTTAAGAACATTGTTATGTGAAACCCCATTTTAGAATTTCTTGAATTAATTTATATTAAAATGCATTCATGTCAATTTGTTTATAAATACTTTGAAAATTGTGAAAACACCTCTATTAAATCAAATGCATGTATTTCTGGTAAAAGCTAACAGTTTCAAACTATGCTAGTCGTATTGCCTTGTCACAAAGAACTGATCAACACAGGTTACACACCACCATTGGCACACATCTGTGTTAGTGCTCTTTTGTTAGCATAAATCAAGCTCATTATGATACAGAATTATATTTGTCAGTCAAGGTTTTAAATCTCATAAAATGGACCTATCTCGATTTTTCTATGGAATGAGATGCACAGCCATCTCATGGTGCGTCCCGGCCCGTCTTGATACTTAAAACAGAAGATGTTTCAAAACAATTAGGACGCTGAGACAATGGCAGGATAATCCTGTCCTGATATCCCATAGGACATCAAGAACATCCTATTGGAATTTGAAACCATAATTGATACAACACAAGAACTAATAGTTTGACCTATGTTCGTGCGAATATTCCTTTGTTTATTTGCAAGTGGATCAAGTAAGTGAATACCACAGTATTGAAACTCTTGGATATGTTCATAATGATATGCATTTATAATTATAAGGTTTTGTCATGTTTAAAGGGAGTACTGAAATTATTGAAAACTTTTTCATGAAACCTTGAAACCTCATATTTTTGAAATGACTTCATATTCTCCTGAAATTATTGAAAACTTTTTCATGAAACCTTGAAACCTCATATTTTTTAAATGACTTCATATTCTCCTTTAGAACAATGTATCTAAGGGTGTGCTTGAATACTTCTTTGAAACCTTACATGTTTGATAAATATAAGAAACTCTTTGCATACTCATGTATGATTGACAATTTGATAAACTATTTCAGCCATAATTATAATTCGGAAAATAAATAAAATTGTATTAGCAAAACAACTAGATTTGTGCGTTTGCTTTGGACTGCAATCTGTCTACATTTTAGACCCCACACAATGAGAATTTATATCAGCACTTTAAATCATTATGGAATTCGATTAGATACCAGACCTGCTTTACAAGGGCTAAATGCGGTACACTAGACCTATTCCGCATGGATTAAATGCAGTAAACCAAGCCTGCTCTACAAGAGTTAAATGCAGCACTTTGGACCTATTCCACAAGTGTTAAATGTAGTATACTGCACCTACTCTGTATGGTTAAGCACAGTATACTAGGCCTTGTCACAGGAATAATGCAATCATAATCTCATAAATTTATGAGTTGACAAGTGTTAGCTTTCAAAAATAGTTAATAAATTGCTTATTGGAATTACATGTCAAATACTAATTGAGAAAATAGTTTATTGCTCCTTAGAAATATCTATATATGTGATATGTTGGTTTTGCAAACTGACTCATAGATTGCCCTTTGGAAATTGTATGTGGAATATTGGTTTCGGAAAATGGTTTGTATACTGTTACTTGAAAATACTTGTACAAAAAATACTGATTATGAAATTTCTAACTTTGTTAACAATATGACTTTGTTTAATGCATCAATAGTTTGTTAAAAGCCTTTTCTTATTGTACTTGCTTAATTCCTCTAGCTATGGTTTTTGTTTACTTACCAGGCATTCAGCTCACCTTTCTCTCTCTTCGGAGCCCAAGATTTAGGAGATGACTGCTTGTGATTGTGATGTGAGCATAGAGCAGCGTCCAGGATTTATTTAGCCCCAACTTTGCCCTTTGAATTGTTTATGTGTTAACTTGTAAAACTTAATGTGCAGTTGTGACATCATTAGTTGTAATTTTGGGATTATCATGTGGCCAATTCAAATTATTTAAAGTTATAAAATTTTGAAACCTATAATACCTGTGTTAGATCATTGTTAACTTGGTTTGTATTTATTGTTTAACAAGTTGTCACCTTGCATGCTCATAGGGCCAAGCCCTATATGTGTGGCAGGTTGTCACATCCCTTGGCATGTGCCTTTGGCTCCAGAGCATGACGCTATCATCAAAATATATTTGTTTTAAACATTGCCATCCTAAAGGAGTGCCTTCAGATTAACTTACTACAACTTCCTCTGACAAAAAATTAAACAAATAACACTTCAAAACCACATGCATGCTACTGTCTCATTAAGTACTTGAAGCTCATACATGTCTGCTATAGCCAAATCTTCATGCAAGGAATAAAACCTGAAAGCAAGTTCTCTTCTTTGAATGAATTTTAGGACTCCCAAAATATGTTTTTCTTGCATGATGCTTAGATTATTAGCACCATCCCTGCACATTGATGGAACTGAAAATTCAAGATCTTGATATTATACAATATCATGCACATATGCACCAAGGAGAAAGGTGGCCATATGTTCTCTCCACAAAATATCCTATATAGAATTGAAGGGCTTCTCAAGCCTTTGCTGCATATGGTCGTAGGTTGGCCAACTTTTGTACTATTGGATTCAATATAAAATCAAATCATGTCAAACATGTTCAGTTTTCTAAAAGTGTCTCAAATTGAGATAAAAAGACTTTTTTATCGAAAGTTCCATTGACAATCAAACTTAATATTAATATTATCATTTCATTTCAAGAAAAGGGTGCATCAGGGAAGTTAAAGAAATAGTTTAATCTATCTCAAAATGTAACTAACTTCAGAAAAAGGGATCGTGAGATCCAGATAGAATAAAAGTGATGGCAGCACGTAAAGGAAATGGTGTAGATGAAGCACAGCAAGGAATTAAGAAAGCAATTTATTTCCCACATAAGAACTAAAAATCACATTTCATCCACATCTGTCATTCAACAGTCAATTAAGATATGGCATGGCATAAGAAACGACTTTAAGAATTGCATGGTAAAGGAATTGGTCAGCTCTTCGACAATTTCTTTGACGCAAAAGATGGGAGAGGATGTGTATTTATAAGCATATATAAATGACATCAAGAAACAACCAAACAAAACTGCAAACATTTTTGACTTTGAAAAATAACCTGAACAAGTTGGGGTCCTGCTAGCTTCAGAAAAGTAGCATTTGTCTGTGCTGCACATGCACGAGCCATCAGTGTCTTCCCTGTTCCAGGAGGTCCATACAAAAGCACTCCTTTAGGTGGACGGACCCCTAATTTCTGAAACCGGTCTTTGTGGGTCATCGGCAGCACAATGGCTTCAACAAGTTCTTGTATCTAAAGAAATAAACAGAAGCATTAAGTGGAAGATACAGAAAGGAAATGAAAGCAAGCATTTCTTAATTAGCAATAACTTCAGGGAGGACTCAAAAAACGCCAGCATATCTATAGAATCAAAAATTACCAAAACTGAAATTGAAAAGTAGAATAGCAATCGGAAGTTTTGGTGGTTGAATTTTATTAAACACTTAAAAGAGTTCATACCACATCATGAAGACAGGACTTACCTGCTTCTCAAGGCCACCAATATCATTGTAGTCTTCAGTTGGCTTTTCATCAACCTCCATTGCCTTCACTCGTGAGTCATATTCAGAAGGAAGGGTGTCCAGGATTAGGTAGCTGTCCTTGTTAACCCCAACCAAATCTCCAGGTTTAAGCTTATCAGGGTCAACTAACCCAATGACAGGAAGGAATATAGTCTGAAATCAGATAAGAAACAGAAAATTGTTACAAATACTTGATCACCAAATTCCACGCATAACAGGAGGCATTGGAATCCAAAGTCATGCCAAGTCCGAAATCCAGCACTTTAGAATATAGACAAGGTTGAAATCTAACAACTGAGATTCAATTAGCATAAGCAATAGAAAGTAGTGGAGGAAAGAAAACAAAGAATAATAGCCATTACTTTAAAAGTCTAGGCATCAATAATCATGGATAGCAGCAGAGTAATAAGGCTTAAAAGACACAGACTTAAGTGTGCACATTGTCACAATTATACATTGTAAGACCAAAAAAATGAGGATAACAGTTCCACCATCAAGGTTATGTTTTTTGGATTCCAAGGGAGCAACTGAATTTGAAACAAAAGTTTTATTTACAGCAAAATATTTGTGTCTCTTTATTTCAGAACAGAAGGCAACTTGATCAACCAAATGAGACCATCAAAATTCAGGTAACTTTAAATAGCTTTTGCCAGGACTGCTTGATAATTTCAATGTTCAAATTTGCATTTAGAAATTAGCAAACTGCAGATAAATGAGGGCTAGCTTACTTGTCGTGTAGAAGTTTTTAGAACAACACATTTTCCCTTTCTTTGCGAGTCTAGATCAACATTAGCACCATCTTCCTCAGCCTCATCCTCTGGATTCATCTCCAAAATCTAAAGAAACAGAAAAGGTCAGTTAAAAAAAAAAAGATAGGACTAATCATGCAGCACACAAAATACAAAGGTAAATGCCATAAAAATGCCGAGCTTAAGTTGCTTCCATCAGTCAAACCACTAATAACATATAAATGGACGCCCTCATTGCCTAAGTGAAATATCTTTGAATTTTAATGTTAAAATTTCTGCATCCAAATTTTCATCTTCCCATGCCAAAAAAGAAGGGTGAGAAACCCTAGAACCTACCCGAAACTTCAACGTTAAACAACATGCAAAACCATGGCACAGGGAATGTAGTAATCCAATATTAAGTGGCTATGGATCAAGAAGACAAACTGATGAAATCCATACTTCTTTTTTTGCCCTTTCTTGATGTTAAAGTTTCCAGGTTGAATTGATTAGTTTTATTGGTTGAGAACGTTAACGCGCTAGCTAAAAATATTCTCTCTCAAAAGAAAAAAAAGAGAAAGAAATAAAAGCAAAATGAAAGGCTTGGAGAAGGAGAAGGAGAAGGAGAAGAAGAAGAAGGGGGAAAGGAATAGGAAGCAGAGATGAATACCTCGACGATGTTACCAACGAGGTAAGGGAGTTGCTTGTTTAGTTTGATCTTCTCCTGGTTCTCCTTTATCTTTTCCTTGAAGGATTCCAACTCGAGACTCGTCCTCTGAAACTCATCCTGCCGCAGATCCCAGAAGAAATTGAGATCAAAAAAAATTCTAATTTCTCACAGAAAAAAGCGTTTACAAGAGATGGGGAAAAGAGACCCTAGATTGATTTGGGAAAAGGATGGGATCTTGATTAGGGTTTTACCTTAAGAATCCGGATTTCGTTGTCGAGGAGGCGAGAGGCCCTGATGATGTCCTCGGTGGTCATCGAAGCCAGCTGATCATCTTCAAAACTGGAATCCTCCGTCAACGTTGAAGCCATTGGAGGAGAGTGAGACAGACGATCGATGGTGCCTTCTCCTGGCGAGGCCAACCTTTGCCTTTTATAGTAAGCAAAGCCCGGGTCCGAATTAATGAAATTGCGGAGTTGTTCCATAGATTCAAGTCGGCATATACTGCCGAATTTGGTTTACTTGAAGGGCTTAGCTGCAGTACTCTACATACTTTTTTATAATTTTTTTATACATTTGTTTCACTTTTAGCTAATCAGATTAGTGTAACAGATTAAATGAATGGATAATTGGTTCCGGTGTGCTTGGCTAATCTCCATAATTAAAATGAAATGAAAGTATTTTTTTAAAAAAATATAGATTAAAAAAATACAGAAATACATAATAAGAGCCAGGATGTCATCTTATTTCTTTTGTCACCTCATAGTTATCTTCTAGCAGGCAACAGGGATTGTGCCAGCCTTAATGCGCAAGCCCTCTCTATTTCTTGAATTAACGAATTTGAGAAGACGAGAACTCTCCTCCATCTCTTTTAAGCTTATGATTAATGACTCCACTAACCATTATCATTTTGTAGGTTCAGCTTCGGCCAATCATCATTGGCGATCACTCAAAAATCCTTCATCCCGCCGCCTAAGTTCAACCTTCACCAACAATCGGTTATCGCTACATTCCAAGATGCTCTGCCACTATGGTAGGAGAACATCGCAAATAATAAAAATAACTAATTTATTTAATAAAATATCATATATATATATATATATATATATATATATATATAATATTTTAAAAGTATCATAGATAAATATGATTAAAAATAATAAAAAAGTATCATAGCAAGTCCTTTTAATGTCTAACGGTCAAAATCATGATGTGCTAACCAAAGAATCGATGCCAATAGGACATAATAGGATAGAGTTCATTGAATCCTATATGTCAATGGAATCAACTTTAGGTCTAAAACTTTAGAATCAGGCCCCATTAAGTTAATTCTTCATTTCAAAGATGGATTCCTCGATCCTGACGGATGTGGACAGTTCTGATCAAGATAAAACCATGAACTTAAGTTACAAATACTATTAGGGATATTTATCTGAAGCTTGAGTGTATGCCGGACTTCCTAATGTCCGATAAGGATCAGTACTCTGTATGCCCATTGGGACACTTGTTATTGTCGCTATTGAGTATTTTGTGAAGTTCGAGAGTTTGACTTTTTTTTTTTTTTTTCATCATTATGTTGACTGACCCACAATTACGAGTCACTTGGAATATGTTTTAATTATGAATCCATTTAGCATGTTTCCGCCGGGAGACTAGTGAGTGATGTTGTGGATAGATGTATTTTGCAGAGCTTTTATGCTCATTTTTTTCTTGAGGAAGGTGTTAAAAATTGATTCCTGTGCAACTAATGCATGAAGAAGCAACACATTTTATCTTGCATCATAGACTGATAATGTTGTTCTGATGATCTTTAATCAATTCAAGTAGTCAGAAAATGTTGTCTGATCATGCAGAAGAATGCAGGTCTAGGCAGTTAAATTTCATGCTGCAGGCTGGTGGTGTTGCAGTGGATTTTTAGAGGAAGCAAAAGGAATAACGAAATTTGCTCATCTTGAGAGGAGACTGAAGCTTAATTGGAAGTTAAACTGAAGGAGCGGAATGGATTGCATAGAATGTGCTACGGATTTTTTTCTAGTGAAGAAGAATATTGAAACAAAGGTTTCATGGAGTGGCATCCGATTCTCATTGATGCCCGTAATGAAGTCCCTTCTTTCGAATACTCATATTTATCCCATCCATATTTCATCTCATCATTTCTCTCCTACTACAATATCATTAATCATTAGAATTGTTGTTTTTTCCTTTTTCTTAAGATCTCATCTCACTGCCATGCACCACACTTTGGTTAGTAGTTTTTCATCATCATTCTTATCATTGTCATCATCATCATTTTTATAGGTTTCATTACTTTCTAGTTTTTAAATGTTTTCTTTTCTTTTTGATGTTTCATAAACATGACCTTATTTCAGTTTTTAAAGTTTCAAAGTTTCTATGCATAATGTTTTTTCTTTCCAGTTTTGACTGCTAAAATTTCCAAAACTTCACCAATCCCTTTTGCTCGACTGTTCTCATTGACTTGCAAAAGGATTTTTTCTCCATTTCTTTGCCCTACTAAACTTCCATTCCTTTGCTCTTTGGTGCAACTAGATTCTTTACTCCCTCATGCATTTCAAGGCATGTTCAAAGTTTGGGGGGCAGACAATGTTCTTTACACTGGCATTAAGATTTTTCTCCTGTATGGTTTGAGATATAATGATTTGGAGTTCTTTAACTTTGAACATGCCTTGAGGTATAATCTCCAATCATGCATCTACATCGAGATAACTGTATGGTTTCATCCGTGTGTCATTATATAATCCTCTTAGATTTTTCATCCTCAGAAAGTTACTGTTGGTGTCTTTATAAATATTAACCGTTGGTCCCATGGGAAGAGCTTGCGGAAGCTGTCCAAAGGAAAGCATGGTCCGCCATGGCTCGAGGGCGGTGTCACTGCAATTAACAAAACTTATCCTGAGTACACCAAGCACTAACGTAAATTTATTAGAGCGATGGGAAGCACTCTCCAATAAAGCAGCAGAAAGGAAGCAATCCACCATCACCAAACTAAAACACAACCGTTTGATCGCTCCTGTTGGAGCCCATCAACACAGAGGATGCCTGCTGGTTTCCAGAGGAACGAGGCGACCAGCTGCTCGCAACCATCTTAATTTAAAGTTAGTTGAGTCCAGCTATATAAATTTTTTTTCATCGTTCAGTTTTTTTTCATCGTTCAGCTTTCAGGATAATCCTAAAAGATAATCCTAAAACATCTTTTGAGCTTTAAAAAGATAGAACACTCAGACTAGATTACCTTAAAGTGTGAGAGTACCTAGTTAAGATAGAAATACCTGAATCTAAGAGAAGAAAGATAGGACATAAAGTCATAAATGCTATATTTATAGGTTATTTTTTGGATAGTAGTACCAATAGGTTCCTTGTGATAAACTCTGAAATAAGTAGTATCTCAAATAATACTCTTATTAATCAAGAGATGCTACTTATTTTGAAAATGTATTTCCTTTTAAGAACCAAGTTCCAAGTCAAATCTCTTCTAATCTTTTCTTGGTTCATAATTCTTTTGAATCTGGATCCTCCAATGAGTCAAAAAAAAAAAAAAAAGGAAAAGATCCAACTCTAAAAGTGGACTTTCTGAACTTAGAAAAAGTTCAAGGACAAAGAAGGAAAAAGATCTTAATGAAGGTTTCTTTACTTTCTTAGTAAAAGATGAACATTCTTTTTTTTCAGAGGCGATGTCTTCACCTGATGCTCCTTTTTTGAAAGAAGTCATTCTTTCTGAATTGAATTCAATCTTACAAAATCAAACTTGGATCTTGTCTGATCTACCCCTGGTAGCAAACCTTTAGGATGTAAGTGGATATTTAAGAAAAAATTTAGACCGGATGGTTCAATTAAAAAGTATAAGGCTAGATTAGTAGCCAAAGGATATAATCAAAAGAAAGGGTTAGATTTCTTTGATACCTATTCTCCTGTAGCTAGAATAACAACCCTTAGATCTCTTTTTGCCATTGCATCCATACATAAGTTGATCATTCATCAAATAGATGTAAAGACTGCGTTCCTTAATAGAGTTCTCGATGAGGAGATTTATATAGAACAGCCTAAAGGTTTTGTTATAAAGGGACAAGAAAACAAAGTTTGTAAACTTGTTAAGTCTCTATATGGTCTTAAACATGCTCCAAAATAATAGCATGAAAAATTTGATCAGATCATCCTATCCTTTAGATTTCAGATCAATAATCATGACAAATGTGTCTATTATAAGATCATCGACGATGATTGTGTAATCCTTTGCTTATATATCGATCGATGATATCTTAATTTTTGGAACATCTCTTAAAATTGTTTCAAGTATTAAAATCTTTCCTTTCTTCTAAGTTTGATATGAAAGATTTAGATGAAGCAGATGTAATCCTATGAATGAAGCTTATCAAATCCCATGAAGGGATAGCTCTCTCTCTTTCTCACTCTATAGAAAAAATGATTAAGAAATTTGGTTATTCTGATCTTAAACCAGTTTCTACTCCATATGATCCTAGCTTTCACCTAAAGAAAAATTTAGGTAACTCAATTGATCAATTAAAATATTCTCAAATCATAGGATCCCTTTTGTATGTGGCAAATAGGATAAGATCGGATATTGCCTATGCTGTAGGAAGACTTAGCAGATATAATCAAAATCCTGATCAATCTCATTGGATAGCCTTAGAAAGAGTGTTCCGATATCTAAAGGAAACACTTAATCTCTCTTTGATGTTCACTGAATACCTTGAGGTGGTTGAGGGTTACAGTGATGCTAATTGGGTCACTGATTCTCATGATCTTAAATCGACCACTGGATATCTTTTTTTTCTTAGCGGTGCTGCTATTGCCTGGGGATCAACTAGGCAAACTATTATATCTAGAAGCACCATGGAGGCCGAGTTGATAGCTCTAGATACCACTTGTAACGAGGCAAAGTGGACTAAAAATCTAGTATCAGAGCTACCTTTGGTACCTAAGTCAATTCCGGCTATATCAATCCATTGTGATAATAAAGCCATAATCGAACTGACTAATCAAAAGAGTACCAATAAAAAGATGAACCGTCGTATACGGCTTCATCGTAAGTCTATAAGACAACATAAGAAAAATAATGTTATCTTCTTGAAATTTGTCAAGTCTCAGAAGAATTTGGCAGATCAATTAACCAATGGACTATTTAGGAGTGGAGTCCTAGAATCATCGAGGGGGATGGGGCTTAAGCCCATTATTTGGTTACCAGCAGTGGATACCCAACCTTTGTGATTGGAGATCCCATGAAAGAGGTTCAATGTGGTGGAAACAAAGCTGATTGAGTGATTGTGTTAGAGCACATTGTTTTAAAGAAATTTCTCTTCCCATCCCTATGATGAGTGCTCTTATAAAGTGACAAAATAAATCTGTGTAAGGTTGAGTTATACTCTTAATGGATTCAAGATAGGTTATCTACAGGGTATTAGTCGCAAATGCCCTTGAAGGATTCACCTATATGAGAATTGTCATATTAGGCCGTGACTAAATGTTTGGGCTAACCTTAAGAAATTTTCATGAAAAATCAAGGTACAAAGCGCAAGGCCTTTAATATGCGCTGACCACTTAAACCCAATTGATCCATATTGTATATGTGATTAGTAGAAATCTGAGTTAAGGACCTAGTTCAAGGTCTAATCCACTATGATTCCTTCAGATATATACAATCAACACTAAGTGGGGTTCAAGTCCACAGGACACCTCACCTATTGCGCAATATAAGATGCCCTAAAATTTATGTTTTTATTTTTTTTTAATTTTAAAAACTTTTGTGGGGATTGTTGACCTTTTTATTGTTTTAAAAAAGGAAAAAAAAAGTTTTAAATAAAAAAAAAAGAACGCCCACGAGCGGATGCTCGCGGACGTTAGCATCATCTCACGCGAGCGTTCTGCTCGCGTGAGCGATGCTCGCTGAGGCGAGAGTGTTCCGCTAACGCTTGCGTGAGGCACGAGCGTTCGCGAACGTTGGGCGTGCGTTCGCACGCCAACATTCGTGAACGGCCAGAAACGATCCAAATAATTTGATTTTTGGCCCGTTACTAACGTAATTTGGGAGTAACGGTTATCTGGCTTTTAAGGCCATTATGGGCTCAGCCGTTGGGAGTTACTTGGACCGAGTCTATAAATAGGCTTAAGGATCCAAGGTTCTGAGCATTCCAATTCAAAAAAATCTTCTTTCTATCCTTCCAACTACCAAAACCCTCCTTGAGATTTTGCTGTGAGAAGTTTTTCCTAAGATTCTGCAAACGGTGCTGCCTGTGTCTCAAAAGCCTGCTGAGAATAACAGCTCTCTCACCTCTTCTTTTAAATTATTTCTTATTCTTCTTATTATTATTTTATGCTGATTTTTCTTTGAGCATATGAAGGAGTCGTTGGGTTGCACCTCTACGCGATCGTGCTTGTAGTAGAAGGTTCGGATCGAGCCGGGTCGTTGTACCTTAGGGACAGATCGCCTACAACCTGCACGAAGGGACGAAAACTAGACCTTAGGGCAGTGTCTAACACGTCTCGGTTCAGGCACGATTCTTATCTTTTTTTTATTTTAATTTTTGGATTTAAATTTTTAAATTAGAATTTCTAGCAATTTCGAAATAATTTTTTAAAAGCAAAAGCTATTATTTTTTTCAACAAATTGTAGTAATTTTTCGAAAGAAATCTAGTTGATTATGAATGGGTACATTACTTCTTATATATATTGCATGACGCTTATGATCCATTGGGCCTGAAAGGAAAACAATTTTGTCTCTCTCCCAGGGCCCGGTCCATGAGTTACCGTCCCCATCGGCAAGCTGGTCGCCACCATTGACAGCTTTTACGCAAAGGTCTGAAATGTTTTTTCTCTTTCTTTTTTTTGTTTTTTGGGTGAAAGTGAGGGAAGAAGTCGACCAAATAGTAGACGAGGAGGCCTTCTGAACTCTGTTTCTTCCACAATAATTAGCCAAACAAGAGCATATTGTTTATTTCCATGCAATTCTTCTGTTTATACCAATCAGTTAGGTTCATTGAGTTCGGATCAAGAGGGCATTAGGGTTGCTAATTATCGGTCTCAAAAGTAGTCATACTTGAAAAGCGAACTGCCAAGTCCAACATGTACCTCACTTCAACTCTGTTACAGAAACTCTTCTCCATTTGCTTGCTGAGCCTAGTGCTCACATGAACGCCAAACAAGTGATGCAACGAAGTACTGCTTTGAAGTGCCATCGACATAAATGTCATGGAATGCCGAACACATGCTCCACAAAGGAAAAAGAGAAATTATTGGGTCATCCAATCTTCTGTGAGCTTCAAATGATAAGAACAAACATAGCCTTTGAAGCACCAAGCAGCCACCGTCCTTTTTTCAAGGTATGGACCACAGACAAATTCAGCACAGCTAAAAACAAGACTACCCATTCAGAACACCAAACTCTATGACACCTTTTAGAAAAGCTTGTGCCACAGGATTCCCAAAAGCAGTGATCACCATCATGGCATGGAAGAAAAAAATTGAGGAAGAGAAGAGGATGGTTTTGTCCCAGCTCTAGAGTTAGGACCTCTGGGACCACAAGACCAATATACTGCAAAATAAAACCATAACTAGCTTTGCTCATCATGGCACAGCCCTGAGCCTCCCAGGCCTATGAATCCCTGCAGACCAAGGATGCTTTTATTCAAGGTTCGCAGCTATGTGGAAGCCCTTCATAATAAGCACGCACTCCATCTTGGCAGCTAGGAATAAAATGTTTGCACTCTATATTCATAGCTTTTATACTGTCTTTATCTGATTTTATTATGGTTCTGTATATGGCTAGAACGTTCACAAATTAGCCTGCACCAATCTACTCTCCTACTTTCAAATAAATAATTTTGGATCTATTCAAAGTGTAAATAAGAAAAAAAAAAAAAAAAAAGAAGCATGCTTGAAGGAACCAGGGAGCATCAGCTGAGACAAAACCATGATTCTTTTATGAAGAAGACGTGTTAAGATATGGTGGAGTTCATGGTTTGATTAGAATGAACCCTGAGAAGTAGAATTACTCCAAATTGTTGTTAACTTAAGATCTGTTGAGTCATAGCTTTTCTCATTCATTCTTCTCACTGAGTTTGAATAGGCTCCACCCAATCTACCAACTCCATCATCCTTTTTCTCCTACTACTTTCTTTGAAACTCACACCTTTTTCGTGTTGTCCATCTCAATCTGAACCTTCTTCTTCCACACCATCAACTCCACCTGAGCACCTTGATCCAATGCTTGATGACCTTTTGTCTACTCATAACAAATTATAGTTGATTCTCCCACTTCAAACCTGGATTTGATTAGATTCGGTTGTAATCCATTCAAACTTCTAACTCGTTGGGAAGTGCTAAGATGTGGTGGTAGTTGTGATTTTATGTTGATAAGAATTCCAAGTGGTCTGGTTTAAACTAATTTGCTGTAACTTAAGTTGTCGTAGCTTAACCGAACATCCCTGTAATTAAGGGATTGCAACCATGTGATTGTATGTTATATATATTCATTAATGAATGAGAGAACTTAACCCAACTAAACTTCATGGTGTCTCTAAGTCTCAATGCTAAGAAACAATCAGGGAATTAAAAAGAAAAAACAGGCAAGAAAAAGAAAATTAAAATCTTTATTGGACTCTAAAGCTACATGGCCATGAAAAATTCAGCAACTTCACACATGATCGATTTAGCCGGCGTTTGAACCAAGTTGTAACATGGCCAAGTAAAATTTACTGATATGATGCTCACAGTTTGATCTGGTTCACATCTCATGTAGATTAGATCTATCCAAGTATTTCTTCAAGGCCATAAGATATCTTATTCTATTAACCAATGCTTGATGGTGTTGTAATGTTGTCCCTCCACCACATAAAAAATCACATGTAACCTCGAGTCCAAGTGGCATTACTGTATTAGTCTTCTGCTCACCCCTCTCTTTTGAACTGGGATTCTATAAAATCCCAACAGGCATAATTTAGAGGGCATAACGAGGCTGGGATCTTTAGCCAAACAATACAGCATGCGAGGGAGAAAAAGATTTCCGGCATTTTAATATGGGAGGCCTCAAAAGTGGTGGCATCTTCAGTTGGCTCAACTTTGCCGATTATAAAACTCGCCTAAAAGTTATGCATGATGCCCTCTCTGGCCCACTAACCAATTATACTAATCAAGCAAAGTCGTACCAGGTGACTTCTAAAAGCAGAGAATCTAAAGATCATAATGGAATCGATGCTTACAGCTGGGATGCCTGCAGGTAAGGGCAGAGGGAAGATTAAATATCTTTGGGGATGAATGGAATAGAGACACTGTAGATGATTTCTTCAGTCTTTTTTTTTTTTTTTTTAAGATTTTTTATATGCCTATCTTTATAAACATTTAGAGTTATAAGCACATCCTTTTCTTGCTAGATGTTTCCCTGTTTATGTGCAGCGAGTTCATCAAATTGGTCGGCGCATCTCTTGCTTTTGTACCTCCTACACAACCATAATCTTCTTCTACACAACATCCCAATCTTGCCACAAAGTCTTCACCATTTATAGTCATCCTAAAAGGCTAGGTATATTCTTCATCATTGGAGACTAACTTAACATCAACTGGTAATATACTTTCATTGATATATTTGAAATGAAAGAAACTTTAAATTATTCTCTTCAATCCGAGTGCTTCTTAAAAATACCCTCTTATCTTTTGAATCTTATGAGTATCATGCAAATGGTAGGACAGCACAAGCCCATTTAGTTCTAAAAAAACATATTAAACTCTTCTTGAGTTATTCTTATAAATTCTATCCTTTGTAAATATTTATTCCTAATAAAGGTATAAGGGATTACTCCCTCAATTACAATATATATATATATATATGATTCTAAATGTATATCCATATATATATCCATATAAATATATAAAATTATATGCACATTATTACAAAATTACTATTTGCATGTGTATTCTTATAAATTATTAATAATACCGATATTAATAACAAGAGTTTCTACTCAACGATCAAAGTTTAATGTATGATAGAACTTTAACTACTAAAAGTTTTTATTTATTATAATTTATTATATGATTATATTGTATTAAAATAACAATGAGAGAAAGAAGAAAAATTGCATACTGTTCACCATGTTAATTCTACAATAGTGAGAAAATGAATTTAAACCTATCTAAACAAGTGGTAGCCTCAAGCTTCACCCAAAAAGTTTTAGATTATGATTAATCATTTGATCTCTCAAACAACAATAAAAATATATACTTATATACTAATATCTCACTATATATATATATATATATATATATATATATATTCATATGCTCATATGCATTTGTAAATATGTCTCTGTATCAATGGATAAATAAATTATATCTAAATAGGTGACTAATGGTTGTTGAGAAGGCTAGAGAAACTTTTTTTATATATAAACATCAGGTAAGTGTATTGTCTCAATAAGAAAATTGTTCACATTTTAATACATATCATGCATTATTTCTATGTGGAATTTAATTCTAAGATTTATTTAGATATGTTTTACTATCAAAAATTTTATATCAATAAATTAGAAACTTGTATGACATAATAAAAATGTAGAATAATATGATTTAAAGCATCATAAATCCCTGAAAAGCCGATTAATGTGCTTTTAAGAAAATTAACTATTCCTATAATAAAACTATAAAACCCTTGAGTTTTTTAATCTAACAAGTACTAGCTATTTGAGAATAGTTTTTATTACAACTTTATGTATGTAGAGAGAGATAAACTTAGCTGCATTTAAATGTAGTCAAGTTTAAATTTAATTACCTTTTTCATCCTTAAATTCACACAATTCACGAATTACAAAGATGAAAAAAAAGAAAAAAAAATAAGATTGCTTCCGAATACTTATGGATCCAAAGAAGAAGAAAATGACTGCATTCTCGACTTGGCTACATTCAAATGTAACCAAATTTAAGATTCAGCCATATCATTCGTCTTTGGATTTATACAGATTTTGAAGTTATTCTATTTTTTTCACCTTTTTTATCTTTAAAATTTGTAAACTATGTAAATTCAATGATGAAAAAGATCATTGGAATACTTTTGATTTTTAAATTTTTATTCAAAATTTATTTTAATTTTTAATTTTTTAATTGCTATATTTTAATTTTTTATGTCTTAAAAATATTACATTTGATCATACGAGATCAATTAAAATTGATCTGTAAATAAGAGAAAGCCTCCACATATAATGTAACACGTTAGTTATTCTTTAACTTTTAACCGACTATATTGCAGAAGGAAAATGAATTTTCAGTTAAAGTTTCGGGATCAAAAGATATTTTACCTCAGGAAGAGGCATCAAAAATCATCTCACGTTAAAAGTTGGCATCTCGAGACCGTTTTTGCTTCTGCTTTCCTCTCTTGAATGCTTGCGAGGGACATATCAATGTCACAACTTATAACATCTCAGCACTAAGTATTCAATGTCGCCTTGTACCGTCGCGTCGCGTCGCGTCGCGTCGCGTACGTGATGAATGGTAGCTTTCATTAATTGAAGCATTCAAACTCTCCCAAGCTCCATCAAGACCTGCTGGATTCTTTGTCCTCGCCTTTCCCGGCTTTCGCCGCGGCCGGACTCGGTTCCCATTCTCGCGAATCCGGATTCCGTCGCCGCTTCCCACGGTTTCAACCCGCTCTTCTTCTTGTGCTCGAGCGGTGTGGCCCCACCGCACCTCTGCCCGCTTTGTGGAAGCGCCACCGTAGTCCGTACGCGCGTACAAAAAGAAAATTTAGGACGACGAATTATGGAACGAATCAAACGTCGCCCGGACCGTCCGATCCCCCCTGCAACCGGGAGCCCCAGTCCAACCCCTTGACCAACCAACAACCCGCTTTTATGCGTCCCCCATCCAATGTTATGTTTGTTCTTCGTTGCCGTTTCTTTGTTACACGGACAATAAGAAACGGCGACGATAAAATATCAAGTGTTATTTGAGCCAAATTTATAAGTAGATCTATTAATAATCATATTAGTTTTTAATAAAAAGACCCATGGATGATCCCTTAAGTAAAGTTCAATCCATTTTCTCTTGTTCCCTCTTGAGCGTGATTGGCTCACCGATGAAATTGAAATGAAGTGGGATCGATAATTCCATATTTTTTACCTCAAAAAACTTATAAATAATGGTTTAGTAATCTAACTTTTATTATAATTAAATTAAAAATTTAATCTAATTCAACTTTATTAGTAAACCAAATGCATTCTAATAGATTTTAAAAATATAAAATAAAGCGCATTGTAGTAATAAACTCTTCAATCTAACATAGTAAAACAAAAAAAAGGTTACTTTTTTTGGTACCATCATCTCAATAAAATATAAAGTATTTGGCATTTAGAGCTTTTCTTTATGCCAAAATATTGAAACCTTTACAAAACTTATCTTTTGATCGCCTTTTTGATCGGAATGTATTAGATAATTTTTGAAAGAACGATGCATCTCGAAGCATAGGAGGGAAGAGTGATTACAAAAGACATATTGATTGAGAGCAGTCATGGAGATGTCATTCGGCTACTATTATGTCTTGTATCAATGGCCAATAAGAATCATCTCATTAGCTTCAGGGGTTGAATGCTCGTATACAATGTTGTAGTAGAGAAAGAGGGGGGGGTTATTCGACCATATACGTTTCCTTCGCAACTCCTCATGCTTATAATAGCAAGCATTTTTATTATGCTATGCGACGGGCTCTGTCACAATGTTGCGGTAATTTTCATCCTACCAAATGCTGTGACATCCCGTACATTTTTGTGACATCTTCCATGATGGCTGGCATGAGATGCATTATCATGCGATTCCCAGCTGTCTCCAGCTTTAATCCCGATCCGACGGTCCAGAAATGAACGTCCTTCGCAGGCGGGACACGTGTGCGGCGGATGTCGGGAGGACGAAACGGACAAACGAATCCCCCTGGAAGCCAGCGAGAGGATCCTAACGCGTCGGCGTCGGTCCGCGTCAGCTGATATCACGCGGGCCCCACACACGGACGCGGCGCGCCATTGGCCCGCCGAAACGCGTTCTCACGGGCGGGTCCCCCCGTTTCGTTAAACGGAATAAGGAGGGAAGGCATCGCGTAAGGTGGGACGTCCTGCCATTGGTCCACCGATGATGAGCGACGGAACGATCTCGCCGTTCACTCACTCGTGCGCCTAGTTAGGGTGTGGGGGATGATAAATGGAAGGAATTTTATTTAAGGGGTTGACCGTGCTTGCGTTTAGATAGCAAGGATGATGCAAGCCGACCAATGACATGCTATGGTAGGATTTTATTTTAAGACAGACCTTTAGGCGTGGTTCATTATATATGGCATCCCATTTTCTACTTAAAAATAACTTATGCATAATAATTTCATTCGATGAGGCATAACTTATTAGTTTTTAACAAATTTTTAGTAAAGCTTCAGCAAAGCATTAAAAGGTTATTGGCCATTGACCTCTCATAGTAAAAACATGCATTTAGTACGTCGATAGAAAATGCATATAGTCAATCATCAAAGACTACATATATCATGCAATAAACTAATAGATTCAATTACTTCATGCAGAGAATGCAACCCGCAACAGTAAATATGTAGTATAAAAAATGAACCCATAATGACAAAGCATAAGGTGCATAATTTTTGTCCCACTATTTAGATCGTTATGTTCTACCATATCGAACCATCGAGTTTAAGGAATGCCAAGCATTCTCCCAGAGGAAGATCACCTCCTCTCTCTTTCCTTTATCTCCCATTTTCTTTCTCTAAATTAATGAAAGCATAGCTATAAGACTCATTCTTGGCCATCCCTCCTCTCTCTTTCCTTTATCTCCCATTTTCTTTCTTTCAACTAACAAGAGTATAGCTATAAGACTCATTCTTGGTTATCTTCATTTTCTTTCGTTGACTTGCGTATCAAAAGACCTTATTGGCTTTCTTTTGCCATTCCTTCCTTACGCTCTTCTTTTATCATTGTAAATGCTTTCGGGATGCTCGAAAACTTTTTCACTGGATCAAATTATTTCTTTTACTCTTGACTCATCACTTGTCTCATTCATCTTATCATCTAAAGCCTTGCCATTGCACCTCTTGTTGCATCATAACTTAATCATAAACACATATTTGTCATCATTAAATGAGAAACACTTAGCAAACATTTGTTAATTGTCAAAAAAAAAAAAAAGTGACTGGATACATGTTATTATTTAAGTAGGGAACTGTATAATAAACATGTATGAACTACATCCAAGCTTCTTTCTTTCCTTTATATACTAAAATATAATGCTTTACGATATAAATGTTGCACTACAAACTGTTACACATATTTGGATGACCATCATATATTTTATTTCGAAGATGAATGCCTGATATTTATCTATAATCTACGTCTCTATAAATATTAATAATTTTTTTATTATTTTTTAAAATAATCACAGCCATTCATGCTATATGATGATCATGAAGTCATGCATAATATTTTATGATACAAAATGTGTTCAATAAAAAATCCGTACTCCTACGTAGTTATTATAAAAATATAGTTTGAAAATAGGTAGAAGGGGATTCATTGCGGTCAGGCTCACCACTCTCTCGCCTGCATGCAAGATTACCCCACTACTAGCTAGCAAAACCAAAAATTTATGAACACTTGCTCTTTTTTATTATTTTTGTCTGTTTACTTTTCTGTGACTTTGTATTTTTTTAGAGATTGAAAATTATTTATAAATTTAACTGAGAAGAGGAACAGGAAGATGAATTTTCTTTTCCTAAGTCCTTGCACTCCACCTTGACAATCGGGTCTAGACTCCAGAGAGAAGCAAGGAATCATGAATTAATAATTGAAAGTGTTCGCCATATAAATCTATATATTTTTAAAGACGGTCAGTACTTTTTTTTTTATATTTTTAAGCTAATATATTTTAGTTGGAAACATTAATTGGATGGCAACTATTTGACCTTGACGCAGGCGATCAGAACAAGTTATTATTTATCTGGGAACAGTCCATTTGCATTATTATAGAAGAAAATAAATAAAAAAAAATACATACACGCGTACCACGGGATCGCAATATGATCCTCTTCGTCCAATGTCACGTGATGCGTTAATGACTTTTTAACGAAAGGCCTCCAATACGAATCAACCTTCATGCCGCGTTCAAGCTTATTTGGGTGGCTAAAAGAAATATACACGATGATAAGAGTGGCATGCAACGATGCACGTCTTTTAAATACGAACCACCTCAACGAGTTTTAGTTGGCACACAATATTTAAAGAGAAAGGGTACGATGGGAGCGTAAAATAAGCCAGGCTTTATTAGAAGTACATTACCAATTTAATGGTTGGCTACGACAATGGCCCCACGGCACAAAAGCGGCCAACGCATCAATGGGGATAAAAGCAAAAGCAGACAAGGGAAGGCACCAGTGGGTAGGACATATGAACCTACTTCAGTGGAAACATTGGCCAGGGCCTGTGGAGCCCCGAAGCTGGCACACGGCAGAGATAGCGACTGCTGGAAATGCCGTGCGTGACAAATCCAACTCATGGATCTAATTTTAATTATTCTAATTAAACATCTCACTGAGCCCCTATGGTATCAGAGAGATAGTAAAACTCAATAACTAGTATTTTATTATTTTATCATCATAATCATTTAAAACTCTATTTCTGAATTGAGTTCGCTTTATCCAAATTTTTATTTTTGATTCTAAATAAATGCCTAAAGTTATGATGATGATTACATCATCCGGATACCTAATTATCTAGTTAATTTATTATTAAAGCATGTTCATATAAAGATTTATACAATACGAGACTCATATAGGAACATCCCACATTCCAAAAATTGCGGCCACGATCCCACGCGCGTCTGATTCCTAGCATTCACCATAAATTGCTTTCATTGAAAGGGATGTATAACAGTATAAGTTCCATGCATTGCTCGGAAAGAGAATTCTCTCTCTCTCTCTCTCTCTCGTTAATTATAGCATCTCATTTGTATTAAGAAAATAATAAATATGGCTTGCATTAATAACATATTTGGGGAAGAAAAGCTGTCAAAAAAATTAATTAAATAGAAAAAGTTATATTTTTTTAGTAGCTCGTTACCTTCGGAAGACCAGGTTAGATCCCAGCTTTCTCGCTTGCTGGAGAGATTATTGCTTGTGTCCTCATTGATTGCGGGGGATAAAAAACAAGAAATAAAACTAAAAAGGGGAGAGAGAGGGCGGGGGGTGGGGTGGGGGGAGAGAGAGGTGTTGTCTATTGAGGTCCCCCCACCACCTCCTCTCCATCTCTACCGAGCTCTGTGGTTGCTTTCCCCATTTGACTCCCTTTCGATTACCATAAAACATTCCTTTCTATCAACCCTTTCCATCTCTGTTCTCTGCCAACCCATATTCCCCTTGATTCCTTTCAAAGCCTCCATCTTTCCTTCTCTTGGCTCTGTTTCTCGGTCTGGTATCGTGGAGGGACTCGGGATCTCTACTGTCTCCTTCTACTCTTCTTTCCTTTGATTTCCTTCGGACTTCCTTTTTCTCTCTGCGATGTTTTTGTCTTTAGAGCTCTTTCTAGGTTCCTAAAAGCCAATCCAGAAGGTTACGCGAAGGGTTTTTATTTTTGGCGTGCTAAGCAACTCGGAGTTGAGTTCCCAGGAGATTCTTTTGTTTTGTTTCCTTGCTTTTTGGGCGGGAGGAATTGGGGGAGATGACGGTAGAAGGGAGGATGGGGAGAGAAGGTGGGCCCAAAGACCAGTTTCCGGTCGGCATGCGGGTTCTCGCTGTGGACGATGATCCGACTTGCCTCAAATTGTTGGAGATATTGTTGCTTCGCTGCCAGTATCAAGGTTGGATCCTTGTGCCTCCTTTTTCCTTTTAACCTCTCTCTCTCTCTCTCCCTTTAATTTTGTCGATATTAGTCTTGGATTTAGTCATCATGTGACGAATTACTGCAGTTCAGTAGTCTTGATGTCTTGTTTATGATTATTGATGTGGCGTTTTCCTTTCACTCTTGATTTATATATATATATATATATATATATATATATATATTTGGCGTCTTAATTTCATCAGGTTTGTGTCAACTTTGGATTTCTTTTCTTCTTTTTTCCCTTTCTTTATCTCTTTTAATATCGAACTGAGATCTGCTCAAAGATTAGTTCATTTGGTTCTTCTAGTTACGACCACTAGTCAGGCGATCACGGCTCTGAAGATGCTGAGGGAGAACAAAGACAAGTTTGATCTGGTCATCAGCGATGTCCATATGCCCGACATGGATGGTTTCAAGTTGTTGGAGCTTGTGGGCCTCGAAATGGACCTCCCGGTCATCAGTAAGTGTTGGATGTTGTCTCGGTTTTCCTATCATTCTAATAATGAGAGCATCATTAATGTTCTTTGATTCAAAACTATTTCATATTTAATAATGAGTGTATGACAAATAGGTTTATAGACGGAATGGGTTCAATAGTGATAAGAAAAAATTTTGAATAAACAGCGTTTTTTTTACTCTATTTGTGTATTTTAGCGTCACCATAATACCTAATTGATAGACTGAGATTGAGTTTTTGTCAGTTATATAAAATTTAGAAGTTCTCAGTTGATAGTAAATGCAGTTGTCGAACTAAGAAAATCCATAATGCAGTGCTGTCGGCAAATGGTGAGACTAAAGCTGTGATGAAGGGGATAACACATGGTGCCTGTGACTATCTACTGAAACCCGTTCGGATGGAAGAACTCAAGAATATATGGCAGCATGTAGTTAGGAGGAGGAAATTTGATCCCCGAGATCACAATAATTACGATAATGTGGATGATTCCGAGAAGCCTCAGCATGCGAATTCTGAAGGTGCACAGGGTCAGATTACCTGTGAATCATCTGATCATGGCGGGAAACTCAACAGAAAGAGGAAGGACCAGAACGAGGATGAGGAAGATGATGGTCAGGAAAACATGCATGAGAATGCAGATCCATCCGCTCAGAAAAAGCCCAGGGTTGTGTGGTCCGTTGAACTGCATCGTAAATTTGTAGCTGCTGTCAACCAGTTGGGAATTGACAGTAAGATTTTCTTACCACAACAGTTTCTTTTCTTTTCTTTTCTTTTTGCCATTTCCTGTTGGGAGTGGACTGAATGTTACTGAAAATATTTGTACTCGAGTCTTATGTTTCTGTTCATCTGTCTGTTACAGGGGCTGTGCCTAAGAGGATACTTGATCTTATGAATGTTGAAAAGCTCACAAGGGAAAATGTGGCAAGCCACCTCCAGGTACTGGGTCAAACACTGCCTTTTTTTTTTTTTTTTTTTCTTTCTTCTGAATTGGCATGCTATGTCAGTATTGAGTCAAACACTGCCTAAAATTCCCCTGCAGTTGATGCTACCGTTTTAAAAACATATCGTGATAGTTGCCATGCAATGTTTTTCATGACCTGGTAGACTGATGACTACTTGATGATGCCCTTAGATGTGTCAGTTATCTGATTAGTCAAGTCCTCATGAATGGTTAGAAAAATGAAGGACCAAGATTTTAAACAAAGGAGCGAGCATATTTAATAATCCTAACCCTCCGGCTAGGAAATATAGTTGTCCATCGCCTGTTAATAGTGTTTCATCTCTCATCGCTTAACTATATTCTTGCTCTGAAGCTGACTGTCAAATGTTCTGATTGCAGAAGTATAGGCTTTACCTTAAAAGACTCAGTGCTGTGGCAAGCCAACAAGCTAACATGGTTGCTGCTTTTGGAGGCAGAGACCATTCTTATTTACCTATGGGTTCATTGGATGGATATGGAAATTTTCATGCACTGGCTGCTCCTGGTCAGCTACCAGCCGTTTCATCTTTCCAAACAAATGGAGTGCTGAGTGGAACAAACCCAGCTGGATATGGACTGCATGCGTTTGCTTCCTCTGGAATAGTTAAACCTGGACGTCCCCATGGCAACACAAGCAATCCCATCAATGATCTTGGTAAGCTTCAGGGCATTAAACTACCAGGAAGGCAAAACGGGAATTTGCTCCAGGGGTTGCCCACAACATTGGAACTAGACCAATTGCAACAACACAAAAGGATGCAGGAAGCAAATATCCGTTTGCCTGGTGGTTTCTCTGGTGCCGGACTGGCTACTGGTAGTTCCAGCAACTCATTTGTCAATGTAACAAACAGTCATTTATTATCGCAAGCACATCAGCAGCATATGCAGTCAAAGGTCTTAGGCAATCACTCTTCTCTAGGAATGCCGTCCATGAGCTCAGACCCTTTCCAAGTGACTGTTGGTGGTTCTTCCCATTTGCCCGATCTGGGTAGATGTGATGATGCCTGGCAGGGTGCTGTTCCATTAACTGGGTATGCATCCAACACTTTGTCTATGAATGCCCCCTTTCTTCATGATGACTTAGCTAATATGGGAGCAGATGTGCCTGGAGTCTCCCACATAGACAGCAACCCTCTGAATATTTCTTCCAGCAATGAAGTAGCAGCACCTCATCATGATCCTGTGACTGGAGGGGATATACAGTGCGAAGCCAATTTGTTTGGTGGGAACGCAATGCTAATGCCTTCAGCTTTAGCGGCAGAGTCAAAATTCTTGAACTTTGGAAGTGCAGGCACTTCTAAACAGAAATTGGGGGAGCCAAATCAAGATCATATTCGCGAACCTAATCTTATACTCAATTCTTACTTCAATTCTTCAGTGTCAAGAAATCTTATGATGGGTCGTGTTGCTGAGAATCAGAGATTGAGCAACGGCCATTTTAACAAAAAGGTGGGCATAAATGGGGTTGGCCAAACAAATTTTAGTGCTTCAGTTCCTACACAGAATTTCAAGATTGATAAGTCAACCACCAATATGAAGCCGACCTATAGGGAGGAATCTATTTTGGAAACTCTAAAGACGCAGGGTGGATTTAGCTCTAATGGCTGCAGCTTCGATGATATAGTCAATTCCATGATCAAACCGGTATGATCCTTTTTATTCATTCACATGTTGCTCTAGATGTTACTCCTTTTGTTGTGCAGTACCGCTAATTATTGGTGGTGCATTTTTCCTGCTGAAATGTTCATTTGGTGGTGAGCAAAGTTCTCAATGTGAGGTTTTATTTAGAAGATAAAGTGATAAACATATCTGATGTTTTTTGAATAAATATAACCATCACATATTCAAAAACCAGGATGCTGCTGTTCAGATTAAAGTGAATGGAATCCAAATATTCAACTCAAAAATAAGTCATTGCAGTGTCCTATTTTCACTGCTACCACTGTTAATCTTTCATCTCTTGTTATGATACCACCATGACCCTCCACTAGCACTATTCAGCTTTGCCACTGCAAGAAGCCTACTCCCCTATGATAAAGCAGCGGGGATGACAAACCCAAACTATGATAAAGAAGAGGATACGAATGCTCTTGGGAAAAATTTGAACAACCCAACGGGTTGTAATTCAAGAAAACAACATTTTTGGTAATGAACACCAACTTGGTCCTCAGCTTTTGTTGAAGCTCTATTGGTTGTTATTTATGAATGTAAGACTTCATTGCATCATGGGGATTCAAATTAATAGTGTGTTTGGAACACTTTATGCAAAGCCTCCATATTTTATTATTTGTGATGGTCTGAGGCCAAGTATTTGAGGCTCTGTGCTGTGCTTGAGGAACAGTCACTGAAGTGAATGCGGGCTTCTCATTAGGAAATGAAATAATAAACACTCACCACACTTGCACTCATGTTCATTACAATACACTTATTATGCAAGTATGAATAATCTCTATGCTTTTAAGGCATGTCCAGTCATAAAAAAGAGCAAAACACATATCAACCAATAACAACTAAAGATTTATATATGGCAACATGTATGCACAAAATAACTAACATTCCAATTGCAATAAAAAACTCTCAACAATCGTCACTAATAAGTTGATAAGCACAAATCGGATTTTAAATCACTTAATTTCTTAACTGGTGCATTTTCCCAACAATTATTTTCAACTAGGAAAAAGGAGGGCGGTCTAATGCACGAGGCTCCCATTACTGCAGGGTCAGGGAAAGGTCAGTTGTATGCAACCTTATTCCTACATGTAAGGATGCTATTTTCATATTTCAAATTTGCAACACTCAGATCACAAGAGAGTAAACTTAACAATGATTTCAGGTCCTGGCGAGGTGTCCCATGGGACGTTGGGTTGGGTTGGGTTGTTGTCCTTAGTATTGGATGGTACTGCCCTGCCATCATTCTAGCATCCCAATTGATGCCTTCTCAGACATCCGTTGTCCTAAATATCAGGATTGGACGGAACAGCAAAGCTTCCCATTCCACGAAAAAGCTGAGACGGTCCTATCTCGTGGGATCTAAAACCTTGAACTTATGGTTGCACTAAGTATCACGCTCTTGTATTAATTAGGAACTAGGAAGAAATTTGAGCCACATCCTATATTAAGTTGTCTTGTAAGATCACAATGCATACAACATGGTGTTGTCCTTTTGTAATAGGTAGTAATATTGGGCATAACTTTCAGAGCTGATGATTGTGTAGGATGAATCTTAGGCGGTTAGCTTTTCATTCTTTACCTAATGCAATTCAGCAGTCTTAAACCTCATAGTGATGATGCAGTCATTTTAGAAAAATAATGAGATATCCTGACATGGGAAGGATGAAGATATTCCTCAGTAAAATAGTAATATAGAATCTGCTATTAAATTGTAAAGGCAGATTAAAATGTCATATCTCTACATTCACATGCTGTCTTCTCGTTATAACTATCTTGCTTGTGATAAATACAAACATGTGCACGCATAGGCTGTTATATATGACGTGTCAAAGCATAGAAATTTTCTTCAAACTTTGCTACTTGTCTGCAATCTGGAATCTTCTCTCTAACTGTGATGCAGTTCAGACATGTTTTTCTGAGTCTTAGAGTCCACATGATGCCTCCTGATTATTCTGGTTGCCCTTTTGGTGGGTGTCTTATAGTAGCAGACATGATCTGCTTGCAGATCAACATGTGTATAGGGTCATCATGGCCCTCCAATGAGTTTTGACTTCTGATTGGAGCCATGCATATTTATGGCTACACATGCTGCATCACAACCTCTTATTTATTTCATCACATCAGTTGAATGCATTGGCTGCAAGATTGTGCTTCTGTTCTTGCTGCAGAGAAGGTTGCGTTGCATGCACTATTACTTGAGTATTACTTCATTGTGGCCCTTTGGTAAATCATGAAGTCAAAGAAGTGGTATATATGCTGATGAGTTTTACTTTTTATGATTCACTCCTCAGAGTGCACTTTTATTTTTCAAGATGGCTGATTAGATTTTTGAGCAGTAGGATGACCAATAGTAGATGACTTCAGTAATTAATATCATCATCTAAGGTAACGTGGTGAACCATAATTAACAACATGATGTAATTTTTAACCTGGCTATCATCTGTGCTGATGCTTTTTGCTGCTAGTTGGCTGATGCAAGAAACTTCCATTCTTATTTGACATGTCTACAGTCTACACAACCCTAAAGTTGATTAGGGACAGTGTCTCTAATCAACTGACAACTATGAAACATCAGGTTCCTTTACCCAGTGGTCACTATTAGGCCTTGATTTAGTGAACTGCTAAAGAATCATAACAAATGTGTTCATTTATCTTTTTAGATCACCTCCCATACGTGACCTTCTTTTAGATTCTGTTTGAAGCTGTTCTTTTGGTCACTTTCATCATTTTCATAAAATTCAGTCATTTATACCGTATCTGTTTCTTGAATATTGTAATTATGGTGTCATGATGCCTTTTCTACTTAAAGTAAAATTAAAGGGCTCCAATATGCTTCTTTCACACGATCTGAATCTTTGTTATAGAGAATGGATTGGGGGGAGAAGAATATTAAGAAATCATCTAGGGATTAATTTTCTGAAGCATTTGGGCATTATTTATGTTCTTACACAGCAACAATGTTCTTGTCAAGTAGCTATTGCCATGATCATAGGTTTCGTGGTCCCTCATAGACAAAACTTGTTGGACAACGTAAAGCTGCAGAATTTTGGTACATGGTAATTGATCAACGGAACAGTTTCAAGCTTTCTCAAAGAAGGTGACATGCTCCATCCTTTACCGCCATCTTCAGGCAGCCATAGCAAAATCAGCCTTTGTACCAAGACATGCTTACAAATCACTTAGTAGCAAAGGACATCTTTTGAGAGCTTTGAGCATTAACATCATGGATGCAGATGGCAATACGGAGCACCCATGTTAGTTTAGATGGACAAACCTTAAACTGGTTATGGCTCAATTTATATTAAAAATATGTTCAGCCAAATACTGAGATTGAAATACACTCTTTATAGGAATTTATAATTTTTTTCACCATATAATTTCTATGTAGAAAGAAGAGTATGAGAGGGCGCATCATGATACGACAGAAATGTGCATCAAAAGTTTATTGAATGAATAATAATAATTCTTAGTGGTGATGGCCCATTTTTTGTGCATGTGATGATGCATTCAAAGCAATAATGAGTCCCACAAATATGATATTATTACATTAGATCTAAGGGGAAATTGGTAAATCTCATGGTTTCGGTCTTGTTTTAAGAACAACTGGACAGTGAATGAACAAGACTAAAAAGGTGATAGCTACTAAATAATTGGAACTATATCTTAGCATATGCCATTTACATCGTATATAAAATTAACATTTTATAAGTATAAACCCTCTTTAGTTCATGTACTCTTTTCAAGCCATTTATCTAAGTGGTGTCATTGGTGGGGGAAAATCTTTTAACTAAAAGAAGAGCATATTTATGATGGAATTCCTAGAGAGAGAAATGTGAGGGCCTAATGGGCTTCATGTTGCTTGAATGCCATAAGCAAGTGGTAAATTTATCTTTTAGAGCTGAGGGACATAAGCAAGGTTCACTGTCTCAGACTCTTGGTACCAAATCCTTACTGATACTCTATTAGTATAGTGTCAGTATACCTGACACTTAAGTTGGTTCGATGTACCAAGACTCGGCGCGCATCAATACCGAGCCTCAATTTAGTATTGGTATGTTATGGTATGGTATGTCTGGTATGGGATGGTATGCTCTAGTATAGTGTGCCATGGATACAGTTCTATATAATATGAGTGTTGGCAAAGGATGTCGACATCATAATAGATTGAAGCCAATTCTCAAATATTAGTAAGGAATATCAAGGAAAAAATTATAGAAATATGTGCCTTGCAAGTAGATCCACAAGTGTAGGAGATAAGAAATGGGATGTCTCTAATGCAATATTTAATAATGGTAAAGCAAGCATATATAACAATAATGCAAAGGGAAGCCTTCGTACTTCGAACTTCAAGGTCTGCATCTAGTAACTTTGGCCATAGGGAATTCTAGAATGTCAAGACAGGTCTGAGAGTGTGATATCTGTTTGAGATCATTTATACTAGTTACAGAAGTTATGGGGTGTGTAAATTGGTGAGACGAGATGCCTGAAATGAAGATATGCCTGGAATATGCAACATAGTTGCTATTCTCTCCGAGTCTTCAAAATTTTCTGGATTGGTTGTCTATCTGGTAGCCTAGTGCCACTGAGCGAGATAGTATAGCACATATATTATCTGTGATAGAATTTCAACTGAAACAACTTGTTAATATTAGAACTGGAGTTATAAAGTACCATCTTCGAGGCAAAGCTGGAATAGGCGCGAGCCCTTATTGTGTGCTACCTTTTGCTCTTGCATAACTGAATCAATTCTTGAAATATTGCTGTGCAACATTGAACGGCAACATAGATTCAGAGTTATCTGTGTTTTTCCCCCCCTGTGGTGCTACTATCTATTTTTAGCTTGAACCTACCATAAGTCACTCTGTTTTGAACATGATTCCACATTTGCTATGTTGGATTGCTATATTGGATTGACTCAAGTAAATTAAGTAGTTGGATCTCGAAATAGCATATCTCTTAAAAATTTTCTCCCAACGAAACTACTATAAATTAGGACCTCATACAAGAGTTCATCAGCTTGGTTGTTTGCATCAATGCATGCAACTTTAAAATGGTAGATTCAAAGTAATCTTGGAGCATCTAGCACTTCTGTGATATTCAAGATTTTACAGATTCATTGTGGTAACAAGCCTTCTGTAAAACTTGCAAATGCTTTATTTGGAATGTTATTGAACCTGGTAAATTACAGGATTGTATCTCTTGGACTAAAGTGGAGGATATGATGGAAGAAATATGGTTGAGGTTGTTTGGTCAGTTTTATTTTTGGCTGAGACTTTCTTGCACATTGTTGGCCCATCTGATCTTCCCTATCTTGAATGTTGACTTCAAGAAATATATTTTCTGCTTAAAATTCTATTATACATGTGTTTTTTTTTCCAAAGGTTAAGTGTGTTTTTCCATAGGATCTGCTATGCTGTTAGAAGGGTTCTTCCATAATATTTTGCTTGGATGGCATCAAGTCCTACATTCCAAAATACATTCTCTTGTGCGAATGCAACCATTTCATGTCCAAACTATTCAAAATTCTGGCATGAGGCACCAAATTACACTGATGATATAAATTCAATTTATTCTTCCTATTTATTTGATGATATGGGTTATGATGGATTGGATTTATCTTTAAAAGCTTATTTCTAAGAGAAGATGGTCAGGCATGTTCTTTCTTACATCTTTATTAGGAGCTGTTTTTTTTTGCCTTTTTACCTTCCTGCATGTTTTCTTTGAATCTTTTTTCCATTTTAGTGCATTTCATGCCATCTGTGAGTTGGGTATAAAGGATCAAGGAATCACTTGGTTCACTTCTATACTACTGCATTTACAAGTGTGATATTTCTTGGGTTTTTAACTGCATTGCCTTCTGCCCTGCAGGAGAGGAATGACATTGCATTCATGGATAGTGATATGGGATGCGACTTTTATCCTCTAGGTGCCTGCGTGTCAAGCCCTTTATAGGTTAGTTGGTGCTGCTGTCCGGTGAAATAGTTTGTTACATTATGTTGTTAGTATCTGTGGCAACAGATTCTAGGTGCCATCGCTGCTACTGTTCTCTCTAGAATGTTTTGAGTGCTGCGTAGGCTAGATTTGTTGGATAACAGGTGATCTTTCATTTGGAATTTTGTTATGCACTGCCATGGATTTTAATTTCATGGTTTCCATAAATTATGGTGCGAGTGATATTGGATTTGTTGTGCTCTTAGAACTGATGTGCTACTCTCCATAGCTTCCATGGCAGAATTAGGTTATCATGCAAAGCGTGCAGTTTCCAATAATTACATGTTGCTAAATATTCCATAAGATCTGAGTAGACAATTTGACTATGTATGTAAATTTGAGCTCTCATACTCAGAGGTGCCCATTTATGGATGTCATGGTGGTGGCACTGACAGTATTGTCGCAATGAGAGGATAAGTAATGAATTTGTTTTTGGGCGCATTGTATTGTAAATGCAAAAGAGTCCATGTCTGTTGTACCAGCTTCGGGAAATATTTGAAGATACCATTCTGAGATCTGACTGGCTGAGTGGTTTTCGTTTCAATTCAAAGATAAGAGTTACTAGATAATGAGTTTTGGTGACCCACTTATGTTCATGAGATTTTACGCTGTAGGAAAAAGCAGTTTGATGTGGTTTTAAATAATGGGTGATGTAAAAGTAACATAATAGCATGCAAGTTAAGCCCAATGGTGACGTTGCATGACAGTCTTGATGGTTGTATTTGACAATTTTAATGTTGCTTTGTTATAATATATTATTTTTCCAAATTTGGACATTTATATTTTATAGAAATTAGTCTGCAAAAGAAACCAAGGCATTTGGCGAGCAATGAACTGGTCAAACGATGCTGTTATTTCACTGTTGTTGCTTTTATTATTATTTTTTATAATAATAGCTAATAATATCTGTGAGACACTTGTAATACAGCAACAACATAGTGCTTAAATGGTGGGATATTGATTACTTGTAGTGTTATAATTAATGGCTAATAAGAGTTCCAGCAGTAACAGTTATATAGCTGTGAACTGAAATCATCTCCATGTACTCTTCCCTGAGTTTTCTCCTGATTGTTTTTATTTATTTATTTATTATGCATTTATTAGGTGACTGGTCTGAAGTATAGAGACTACCTACATTCCACGAGTTTCTGACCAGGACCAGCTCTGATTGAATGGGCCATATCTTGATAGCATTGTTTAAATTAACTCAGGACTCACAGATGTATGTGCCAATGGCTCTTTTTCTAGGTTCTTATACCGGATTTGAAGAACGCTATATTCTGAGTTGAAAGCATAATTAGCTGACCGATGACCGTGAATTAAGGATAGGTGGTTTCACCATCACTGAAGCCTTGAGGACAAAGAACCTTGTTCCAGTGCGGTGGAATTTTACGTGTCGTCTTCTCTCTTCTCAGATTAGAAGAGAACAAGAGAAATAATTAAAGTGTTTAAACGATCTTTTCTTTGTGGAAGAGGTAACCAGACATCAAGCTTTTTGAATTTCAAAAGTTAAATAAATTGAACGCATGGAGAAGAAAGCTTCTTTTGAAGCTTTTAGTGGAAGAAGATGTCAAACTCCTGTTCTGTTAAGAGGACCATAGCCTAATTTTACTCAGGAATTTATTTCAGTTGAATGCAAATTAATGTCTTGTCTCTCCAATTAATCAAAGGGTCAAAATATGCTTTTGGTCCTCGAATTGTGTCTCAAAATTTAATTTAATTTTTAAACTAATTTTTAGTTATTATAATTTAGTTCTTCAAATTTTAAGAATATTACGTTCTGTGAGTGAGCAGCAAAATATTACGTTATGTTATTTAATGATTGTTTTAGGATCAGTTGGGGGCCTGTTTAAGATGCGGGCCGGGTCGAGCTCGGGGCCTAGCGTTGCAAAAATTTTGAGGCCTGAATGCAGTGCACGGTCGAAATTATTTACAGATGGGTCAAAGTCCTGGCCCAGTTCTAACCTTGGCTCCAGGGCTGAGATGGTGTTTACCGTGATTCTCTTGGCTCCATACAAGAGAAATTGATTATCTCTCTTTCATGTATCTTTTTTTACAATGATGTGTTACGTGTCAGAGCCCGCCACACTACCCTACTCCCAACTTGGATTGTTTTCAGCTAGGGTGCCCTATCGCCCTATATGATTCTCTTCGAATTGATTAATCCTCAACTTTATGTCATTTCCATCCTCTTACAGCGTAGAAAATAAAAAGCTAGTCCTGAATGTCCAATAACACTCTTACCCCAAGTACTGATCATGATTTCTCCACCACTCAGAGATCCGAGCCAAGCTCCAAAGAACTCACCAAAAAAAAACATTAAAAAAAAAAAAAGAAAAAAAAAAAAGGACAGAGAACTCGGGAACACCTGGTTGGCTCGACGGCACTCCGATGTGAAAGTTCTTATCGTGTAGGGCGGAGTCCCAGACCGACGGCCCTAATCCTTGGGTACATGACGGCACGACGATGCTAAGGAACAAAACACATCATGGATCCGACCCTATTTTCATGGATGGTCGCTCATCAATCCAGAAAGACATCACGTCACATCCCTAATTCTCTGCGGCAATCGAAGCCTTTAGAACGGACAAGCAACCCATTGCTCGTTACCCGGCCAGCCTGGGGCCATACTCTTATACCTGTGTGTAACTATAGGCCTTTCAGAACTAATATAGTTGATAAAATTATTAAAAGTTAACGTTAATGATCTAGATTAGAGTTCTGAACTCATCTGATTTTCACCGGATTTCCTCCCATCCTAGCCAGTTTTAAATTAGCTGTGATTTCAAATAGCTTGTGGTTGCAAGTTAGTTGTACAAGACTAATCATGAAATACTTGAAATTTTTGGACCTACAGCTCGCTTGTGGATTTCAAAGACCCGAGTGTCGTATGTTTGGCTATGGATACTGTGAAATTGAACTCAATCCGATGGGATCTCATTAGACGTGATAGATTAGCCTAAAAGTCCAAGTGCAATTTTATGATAATAGGCTAGAATCTTAGAAATTGATCCTAGCTTGTCTCACCATGTAATGGTACCTGGATTTAGCGATGGGATCTCACGTGCCAACAAAGATGATGGCGAAAATATTGAATTGAAAATGGAGATAGCTGTGAGCCTAGCAAAGGATACTTCATTTGGGTTAGAGCTCATGTAGGAACATAAGATGAGCATAAAATGTTCGATAAAGTTTCTCCGATGCTTAAGTTAGTAAGAAGAGATGTGGACGGTGATGGGCAAACCTTCTAACCATGCTAATGAAGAGAATGTAAAAAAGTAGGATGCTTAGAAGCTTATGTAAATTGTGCAAGAGAGAAGAAAGGATCAGAAAAAGCCAATTGTCTTGAATGCAAGTTCATACCAAGTGGTAAGACTGCCAAGGCATTGTATGCGGTTTGCCCTGATGAAGCTATCTCTTGAGCCATATTCTTTGTGCTTTGTCAGTTTATCAACGAGTGTGCGTTCTTTTCAGTTAGTTGGCACATACCATCTTTTAATTATCTAGGTACATTTTTTTCGTGCAGTAACGTCAGACACATTGAACATGTTATTGACATGGGATAGATGCCCAGATGCCTGCTTAGCTGGCGGCGTGTAGGACTTTTACTTTATTTGGATGTGAATTGAATGTGCTTTGTCTAGGTCAATAGTTGTGCCTGTCCATCATGCATTTAGCGATGAGAATGGTACATAACTGTCCTCAAGAATGCTGTTCGGCTTTCCTAATGTCCAACTTTATCTCTTACTTCTGATTGATGTTTTGCATGCGTTGCTTTGTTGTTGCTTCTCATGTAACAGCTAGCTTTATATGTTGATTAACTAGGCTTTAATCAATAAGTTATGCTAGCCATTCTCGTAGAAACACTGGATTATATGGATCCGAATTATAATAGCTAATCTTAATATCATGAGTATATGTGCATCATTCATAGTGCTTCTTTCTTTGAGATTTCATTAGGATGCATATATTAGGAGAGCAGACTTTCCCTTTTCTTATAAATAGTGAAAGTATCACAACTAAATGTGATAATCATAATATTTATAAGGTGAGATAGGAAGTTCTCTTTATGACAATTAACTTAATATGAATCTACCCATTAAAGACCATATATTTATAATGATTATCCTTAACGTAAGCTCATATCGCCATCATATACATCAAATAGTTCAATAGTATAAATGATAATAATTAACCGTAATCAGCATATACAAATTACTTCATTAATTTGATATTTATTTAATCTAAATTTTTATTAAAGAATAACTGTGCTAGTTCGCATGATGGAAAAGTTCTTAACATTTCTCCCTTCCTCTCTCTCATCCGAATACAATTTTGCAAACAAATTTATCTTATTATTGTTGCTGCTTTGTTGTTGCTCTGTCACATCTTACGAGATTGCTATGCTCCAACCACCAAGTTAATGTAGGGCCAGAAGCTAATGTAAGGGGAATTATCTTATTATTGTAAGATTTGAAATGAAAGCGTGAAGGCAAAGACGCCTTCACATCATCTCATCCAGACAGCGTCGGAGGTATGCCTAAATTATCTAGCCTTATCATCGACCTACTTGCTGTCGATATTCTTCCAATCATTCATTTTCCAATCATTCATTTTCTTGCTCTTAGTACATGCATGTGTGCATACATACATACGTATGTTTGGCCATATGCCAAGCAAGCAATTCTTCCTGTCAACTATTGGATGTGTTAAAGCATCAGACCATATCGATGTGAGATGACCGCATGACAGGTTTGCACAAGTGCATGCATGTTCAAAGGGCATGGGAAAGCATGTACACGTACAAGCATGAGTATATATACGTAATTTATTTCATACATGCACGTGAGAAGAACATAGGGAACGCTATGTTTAGCGAGGGTACAAGCCTACATCCAAAAGGACCTTATATATTTAGCTTAAAGGACGAGAGGGGGGGGGGGGGGAAGGAGGAAAGGAGAAAAGGGATCACTGGGGCTAGAGGCCAAAAAAGAGGATGCCTTGGTACCTGGAAAGAAGGGAGCAGGAAGACAATGCCCGGCTTTGGCTGCACGCATGCCCACCCACAGTTCAACAACACAGACTCTTTCCAATGCGCCACTGTCCTTCCCCACTCTTCCTCCCCTCCCTTTGATGTCCCAATCAACACCCCACTGGCTCACTCCCCTTGCCCATCAAACCCCCTCACCTTATTTTAACGCCACCCTCTCAAGTGGCTTTTCCTCCCTCTCTACTAGCCTTTTGTTCCCACTCTGATTTCAAGGACACACCCGGCCCTCATGGGAATTGGCTGAGTGTACCTTAGAGGAGCAGCATGTGGGCCTTTCTAAAGAGGCAAAGGACAGAGATGGAGCTCGGTTCCATGGGTGTGGCACGTTGCTTTATCTCTCTCTATAACCGAGGAAGCTGTGGAGGCTGTGGTGGGAGTGGAATGCCCCCTCCCATGTGAACTGAGCTTCCTCCCTTCAAGAACAGAAGGTGCTTTCCCTCGTTATAATATCTCTCTTCTTTTGGTGATGGTTCAAGGGCGGGAAGGCAGTGCGATTGCTAGAAAAGGCATGACAAAGTATTGGAAGTAGAGTCAATGCACTAACAACAATCACAGCCACCGCGGATAATGATAAGATGATAGCGTATGATATTTTTAAAAAGAACACGTAACGTCTGTTGTCCTGCATCCAATGCGAGCGATGGCTCAGCATCCAATATGTGGACTCTCTTCTCCACTCATCGCCTTAATACCCGGGAGCGTATAAAATTAAGACTGACAAACAGACAAGATATTATATGTGTATATATATATATATATATATATAAATAATCGATCATGGAAAGATTTGAGATAATGCCCTTTCATGAAATGAACCAATGATTGGTCGACCTGTTTATAGGTCTCTCTCGTAGAGCAAACAAATTATAGCCTTCACCACTCGAGATATAATATGGGCGTTAGCAGTTGACACTAAACAAACCAATGCAACTATTCTACCGAAGCAAAATCAGGAATAACGACCACCCACGGAGAAGAAATATTAATCATGCGAATGTAGTTGCAGTAGCATAAAATATGTGATGCCAACTATATAAACTTCCAGTAACTAGTGGTAAGATCGAATTATCAGATCACATGGAGCTCTTCTAGTCAGCAGGAGAAAGTCTGGTCACGGTTCTAGAACAAAAATCAAGTTTTCAGGGGCCTAAGGTCTTCCAGTCTGTGTTGAATCCGGACTGCCACATCCTTAGAGGTGGACCGAAGTTTTTTTTTTTTTTTCATTTTGGAGAAAAGAGGTGACACAGTAGTGACTCGCAAAAGCTTGTAGCTATGGCCGACCCACAGTAACTTAGCATATCTATAAATATAAATGACACTAGTGCATGCATGAAAGAGTAAAGAGAACTGGTCATCACCATCAGTAGTCATGATCACCTTTAGATAACCATAGAATACAAACCTGTCTTCTACTAAGGCATCTCATCTCTCCTCCTCCCCTTTGCCTATCTTTCTTATTTCAAACCTCTGACAGCCAGAAATAGAGGACTACTGAAGGAATGGCCATCCAGAGGGAGGATTACCATAAGGTTCTCATCACAAAGACCGCAACAGTTCACCCAAGAGCTCACCCCCATGAGGCCAGAGTTATCCAGCTTTCCAATCTAGACAGAAAGTGCCCTGTGCTCATGTACCTGGTGTTCTTTTACAGGTCACCTCCATCCCACCATGGCCTGTCAGCTGGCTCTCTTTTCTCCTCCTTAAAAATGGGCCTGGAAGAGGCCCTGTCTGCCTGGTACCCAGCTGCAGGGAGACTGTCCATAAACCCAGACAATGGAAAGCTTGACCTGGCCTGCACCAATTCCGGTGCACTTCTAGTGGAGGCTGACACTCATCTGGAGATCTCAGAGCTTGGAGACCTCTCTCAGTATAATGACTTGTATGAACACCTAGTCTTCAGGCCTCCCTTCTCCGGCAGCTTCTCTGATGATATACCCCTTGTTGTAGCACAGGTGGTTCCATGCACACAATAAGTTCATGGGCTTTTACGGCTTAATTGTTATATTTTTCTTTCTTTCTGCCATGCAGGTGACTATGCTTGGCTGTGGAGGGTATGCAGTGGGGGTTGGAACAAACCACTCGCTCTTCGATGGATTGGCAGTCTATAACTTCATGCATGCATGGGCCTCTAAGACGGTTGGGAGAGCAGACGAGGCGGTGGAGCTGGTCAAGCCAGTGCATGAGAGGGGGAGGTTGTTGGTAAGTTGTGGCCAGATCGAAGAGAATTTAACTAGGCCCGGCGGAAGAGAGAAGATGATACGAGTCACAGCTTTTGATCATCTCCACCAGTTAATAAAACAGGCAGTCTCCATAGAACGCATTGGTCCTGATAGGAAACTTGGGGCCGAGTCCAAATCCTCAGAGGTGAGCAGCACAAACCATGAACAATTTGTTCTTAGAACCTTTTCTTTGACGAGTGCCACGGTATGGAAGCTTAAGAGCAAGGCAACCAGTGGTTTAAGTGGCACTTCATGCTCCTCCTTTGAGGTTGTTGCAGCGCACTTGTGGAAGGTAAAAGAATTTGATGACTCTCTCTCTCTCTCTCTCTCTCTCTCTCTCTCACACACACACACACACACACACACACACACACACACACACACACCAATACCCTCATGTAGTGTGTCATATGATCTTGTGCATGTCTTCATACAAATATGCATGGTATCATAAATGATATATGCTTTATTTTTAGTCTCAGAAGCTCGATCCTGATAATTATTGTAGAACAGCTGTAGAATTAATGGAAGAATAGATATAGTGGCGACAAAGGAAATCGTAACCGTCCTATTTATTATTTGTAAAGCAGTAGAGTGCTTTCAGAAAAATCTAATTTGGCCATGTATACTTCTCAAAAGGAACTACTGCTCGAGATATGATTTAAGCAAATCCATGCATACCCTCACTTTTTCCCGTGTAGCAGTCGTACATCTTCTATTTAGTCATACCAAGAATTGTCAAGGGCTATGTCTCAGAAACATCAACAGCTGAGCAATTATGCTCAAACTCTACACATCTGCATGATTGTCTCTTGGTCTTTTGTTACATGCCATACCATTTTAAGCAGCATTCTTTCATCCTCCAAGTCCCCTTTTTATTTTTTGAGAGGAGACTTGAATCTCATTTTTAATAGAGAAATAAGCATGAAATGATAATATATAGTATATAAAATTGTACATGATCTACTTCCTTAGAAGAGTACCATATCCAGAGAAATTACATAAGCCATGATCGCTAAAAGATTGTGGCCATCATCCATCGTTGATACAACTTATCCATCGTTATCAATTATTAGTTCTGAAGAATATATGCTGTTTAATAAAGTTAAGTTAAGCCATAGATTGGTGGCGATATACGAATAAATGAGGAGATTTCAGTGATAGCTAATGCACATTTTTTGGGAATGTTATCAGATTTGTAGTGTTATCCCCCCTTCATTTTTTCGGTATCATACAAAACTGAAAGCAAATAGTTTGTATCGCAGATTCCCGAGTGTCATATCTCAAACTACATAAAATTCAAAGGTAATTTAGTCAAAATAGTTAGATCTTCTGAATAACATATTTAAATATGTCTTCTCTTCAGACATCACAGAAGAGCCATCTGTTTACTTGCTTGCAATAATGGCATATGATTGAATTTTTATTAAAGGTAATAAGAGAAATGGTTCAGAAGTACTATCTTTCTTCACATATCTATATCTAGATTGGAGTTTTCATCAACCAACATGACTCTCTATCTTCCAGGTGGGCTCCGTCTTCGCTTTATACTTGGACTATGACAACTCAACCATGTATATATACTCGGACCATTGTACATTAGCTATAGTTTGGACATTGACAAAACCTACATGTTTAAACTTAGCTAACATAGCTACCCATAATTCCAGCTGTTTTTTTTTTTTTTTTAATTTAATTTTTTAGCAGAATTAGTTTTCTTGGACAGAAAGGCTCTCAGTGCATGAGTAATAAATAAAAGGCACTAGTATGCATTATAAATTTGAAATATTGGTCACTTTGAAGACATCAAAAGCTTTGTAGAAAGGTAATTAATCTAAATATGTCACAACTTGATTAGAATAATCAAATGCAGTTATTAATAATGCACAAGATTTTGCTTTTCTACCACTCATTTGATTGAAAGTGTTAAAAGTATCACACATACACACAAGAAAGAGAGAGAGAGAGAGAGAGAGAGAGAGAGAGAGAGAGAGAGAGAGAGATCCAAAATATGTTTTAGTCTGTCTTTAGGCATATGAAGCAAGTGTCATTTCATGACCATTCTGCCTTCCATCATCGGAGTAAAGCTTTCACCATGCCTAAACAAGTGGTTGGTAAACATAGTAATGAATTTCAAGTACTAATAGAAATGTATGCCAAGTTACTAGACATGGCTCATTTCCATTGATAATTAGGACAATGTAGTTTAAGATCAAAAAATTTCTGAGAAACTTTGCGCAAAGATTATATATGAAAAACATAGGCCTCAGTTGCACTCAGCTGCATCATAAATATTTTCTTTAACCATGAAGTCTAAGATGATTAATCAAGAACTCAGTGTAGATAATAACTTTAAATCAAACCTAATCGGGAAACAGGAATGGTAACAACAAGAAAGAGAGATCAAAATGGAAAAATATTTTTAGTGCTAAAAAGGATATTTTCATTCCACTCATATTATCTCTGTCTATTTCTTTCTCAATTTTCTTTGCTGTCATTGCTGTTCTATGAAGAGATTCCCTATTTTTGCTATGGTTCTTATTCTCTGTCTGTCTCATTTTACAGGCAGGAGGGTGTGGAAGAATGAATGAAAAATAGAAAAGGGAACTTCAGTTCACAGATAATATTATCCATCACAAGATTGTAGCTAGACTACGAATGACATCTTAAAATCAAAATTTCCTTGTCAGAGGAGTCAATAAGAAATTAAATAGAAAAGTCATACATGAAGATTTACTACTAGACTCACAGCATTTAAAAATATATGTTGGACAAAATAGCTGAGTATTGAGTTGACTAACTAAAAAAAAAAAGGAATCACCATTCCTTTATCTCTTTTACTTAAAATAAATTAGATTAATTTGTCCTGTTACATATTTAATTTTATCATATGCCTAAGGTACATAGATAAAATCTATAACAAAGATCAAAATGGCCTTCTCATTCTAAATATTGACTTTTGAACACTATAAGAAGAAGCAAAAATTATTGTAGGAAAGACACACGATACCCTTACTTGCAATTAAATAAAATCAATTTAATGCATCTTATTTTATTGATTTAAAAATCTCTTCTTGCTAACTTGAATATTATTAAAAGGAAATTTTATGCCCAATTAAATCTCTATGGAATGAATTGTTATCGGATTGCATCAATTTATGCATAGCAAAATATGTGATTTTTTATTTTTGAAATTAAAAGGTTTAATTTGCTTAAAGAAGTAGTATTATCAAACATCTATACTACTATTACTAATGAGAAACATACTAAAACATTGTACAAAATGTTTCTTAAAAAGTGGATAAAACCAAAAGAGAAAAATAATGAAAAAGTAGATGAATATATGTATATGTTTGTAGTTTTATGATATTGTAATTGCTCATCGTATATTTGAAGTTGCAAGGAGTGTAGAAATAGCTTTGAGAAATAATAGATTAGATTAGTTATCTAAGATGGGTTGAATTAATTCTCGCTAATCAAACTCTTGTCAAGGTGAATGGGTTACCCCTTGCCCTTCATAGCTTAGTTGGATCCTAAGAACATCAACAGAAAATCATTATTATAGGTCAAATCAAGTTTGAAAAGGATAATTACAAAATTATATAAAAGATGCTTTCATGTGGTATAGGTGAATCACTGCACTCAAGATTTCTCTCACTTTTTTTGGAAGACACAAAGAATTATAAGTTATAATTGAAGAAGTTTAATTAGAAATGTCACTGATATAATAGATGATTACCCAGGATGACTAGAATTAGGGTGGATTTAATGTTCAAAAGATAACACTTATAACCACAATATCTTTAGGTCGGGCTCAGCTTACTAATAGAGTTGCTAAAGAAGGTCTCAGTAAGAAGTAAGAGTTAAGTGATAGATTCCTTTCTTTATGATTTATTTAATAAACACATAATAATGAATGTAACTGGGTGGCAAAGAGGTGGTGTTCTGAGAGTGTCATATTATTTTTATAGGTCCTTGAGACTTGAAGAGAAGTTTTACAGGATAGGTTAGTTGTGTTGTTCAGAGTCCAAAAAGAATTGTGGATTTTAGAAAAGACAATATCAAGGTGGATGCATGGTACAATGAAAAAGTGAAGAGCGAAAAGTACATTGATGTAATCCTATAAGCAGCACCAGTAAATTATACACTAATGGATAAATGGACAAGATGGTAGCAAACACTAGTGCAGTGAGGAGATTGTGTCCAGCAGTCAACAGATGGCAACGGAAACCTTAAAAAAAAAAAAACGTAGAATTTGGAGTAGTAAGATTGACAATGATTTTTTATTATTGATAGAAGAAATATATATAGATATATGTAATGATCACAGCCATTTGAATATTTCGTGCACATAGAAACTTACATATCTATATGGCGTATGATTTGAAAAACTTGCTGAATTTATGGTGTAGAGGAATATAGTAGATTAGGAAAAGGAAATAAGAAGAAAAATGATGTACACCTCTTAGACTTATAACTGGAATGTAACATAAACCAGCTACTCTTAGGAAACGTATAAAACTATAACAAATGATGGAAATGATGTAGTTATATATATAGTACAAAACTTAAAATTCAAGATGATGTATCATGAATATAACTAATAATATCACTAATGATGATAAACTATTTGATAGCAAAAGGCTGGAAAACCACAAAGAAAACTTGAAGGACCCAGATACAAATTTAAAGGTTTATAAATCTTGATCTATAATCGACCAAACTGAAAGTTAAAACCATTAATATGTCTTTATTATACATGCTTGCAGTAAAACATCACTATAGTGCCATTCACACGACCACTTTGTTCTACTAGAACAATTGTATGTCTCTAAGAGAAGCAGAAGCCATCTCCTTAGAAATTGATGTGGAGACATTGAGATGTTACATGTATGATGAATAACAAAATTTTAGAATGTCTGAACTACATCTGAAAATTTTCCTTTCAAAATGTATGCACAACTTCTCTTATTTATATCAAAGGTTTTGTGGCATAGCATATATATAATGAAATTGATAGAAGAGTCAGAAGAGTGAAAGACTGAAAGTCTGACAATTTCTTTGAACTTATCTAATTTTTTGGACTGAAAGTACCTACATATTATGGTTCTGTTGATGGGTTCCGAGTACCAACATTTTATCTTTTTTAAAGAAATCTATCTAATAAATTATCAAAAAGAGTGTGTGTGGACGTTCTCATGTGTGTGTCTCTAGCCACTATATCCTTTAGAAAGTAGGCTGTGACATGCTGTAGGTAGTGTTCTTTTCTTAGAAGTCCTCGGCGCTTTAAGAAGTTTAAAATGAAGTGACATGTGCTCATGGAGAGTTTATTAGTAGGTATAATTATTCAGAAATGTTGCCCGAATAACAAATTTGGCAAGCATATCTATTATTACAAAAGTTTTGTTCTTGCATTTGGCCCTCCTATTGGGTGTTTACCGATGGTAGAGTTCTTCCCTTTTATGTTCTTGTATTCTTTCTTCTATGCTATTGAGATTTATGATAACTAAAGATATTAGTCTCCCCGAAGTCATGACCTAAAGATTTTATTATAAATAGAACATGGCAGATTGTTTCAAATATATGACGCAATGTTTCTGATTCCAGAAGTGCCTTGTACTTTTTATCAAAATGCCAGTCATCATTCATTGATGAGAGTGATTCTGTTAAGCACATGCCATTTAATCTGATAATATTCTGTCTGGTGTTTAATTATTAGTATAAAATTGAACTCACATGTAATCAAAGGAGCCTGATTGATCAACCCCATGAATTCTATATAACTTTGGGCACAAAGAGTAGGTAAGAGAACACAGTATAGCTTTCTCTTGCCAAAAGTTTAACTTTGCATTACCATGTCTAAGTCACATACAGAAACCAGAAAGATATGAATATTATACTGTTTCATAAATATGGTGCATGACTATAATAAATAGCAATATCAGATTTCACAATAAAATCACATGAAAGTTTCATAACAGTATACAATTTTAGTAAGCCATACGAATATCAGTAATGAGATCTTTCTGTGATGAATAAGAATACAGGTTTTCTCCTGGTGAGTTTACAAAAGCAAAGTTCAAGTCAAATAATCTCATCCAAGACATCGATGGCTAAAACACCTGCTAAACCATTTTTCTTATTTTATTTCATATATATATATATATATGTTACAAAGGGCTGTTTGATCCCTGCAATCATCATATTATTTTGGCATAAAATTGTGTTATGCTTGAAATGCTGACCATGCTATGGAGCAACCTCAGGAACTCAAACCTTTTCTTGCCATAGAAACCCTTGGAAGACTCTAGATTTTCAAGTGACCTTTGTTGAGACAACTGGATTTGGTCGACCACAAATTACTAGTTCCTGTAAAGCTTAGGCATGGCTTGAATCAATTTAGCTTGCTTTGTTAGCATATAAACAAAGTTCCGAAAAGAATTATAACTAAGAGAACTATATGCTTTCACAGAATAGTACATAAAAATGACATAACTAACACCAATCATAGGTTCTTTACAGAAGCAAGAGATATCATCCCTAACAAATTTCTGCAGAAACCTGAAAGACCAAATTTACAGCGTGTTTGTGTTTAATTTGAAACTGACAACAAGAGTTTGGTCCTCTCTAGCTTCAGACCTCTGCTGACTTTGAAACATTTGGCATGTTGTATTGATCATTTTTTACCTGATCCCTCCAATTTAATGCCAGAATTATTTTAATGTTTCTAACCTTGTTTATTCACCTGAATTCAGATGAGAGCTCCTCATTTCTAGTTCACTCTATTAACTACAGCCCCTTTTTCAACAACATAATCTGATTTAATTCAATTTGGATATAGCTCTTCCATGGTTAAATCTGAACATATTTTCTCAAATAATTCATGATGAAAACTGAAGTTCCAGTAAATATTATGCATACAAATCCTGATCATTGTATAGCTGACGGCCTTCCATTTATCTAAGAAATTTCGAGTTACATTTTCTGTTTCCAGAAAGACCTTAATCCAATGGTTCACATGGAAGAAATCTGTAATAGGATGAGAGAAGAAAACGTAATCCATCCAATTTTTTTCTAAGCTTTAGCTAAAGTTAGTTCATGTGGAGGAGCATTTGAGTGGCTGAAAAGAGAGGAGGTAGGCTATCCCTATCTGCCTAACTTTAGCTAAAATTTATTGCATTGAAAGCATTCTTCTGTACAGAAGCCAAAAGTAATTTCTGGATGAGGTCCCTATTTCACTCATCTCAGCATGTTTACCAACTTGCATGTGGGTTCATGTGACATCTTATGTTCACTTCTTACTGCAGACAAGGACTAAAGCCTTGGGAATACCAAAAGACAGAACAGTATGTCTTCAATTTACAGTGGACGTAAGGGCCAGGATGGATCCCGCCTTGAACAAAGGGTTCACAGGGAATGCTTATGTGCTCTCCTCCATCTCATGCACCAGTGGAGAACTTGAGCAAGAGAGCCTCGCGACCATCATTGAGAGGATAAAGGAGGCAAAGCAAGCCGTGACCGATGAGTATGTGAGAGCCTATCTGGAGGCACTCGAGGCTCCACAAGGTGTGCTCCCTCCACTGCCTGAGCTCACAATGGTCTCGGACTGGACGAGGACCCCCTACCACAAGGTGGATTTTGGGCTTGGAGAAGCAGTCTATGTGTCACCATTGGCCCCTCCTTTTCAACAGGTTGCATACTTCATGCGGAGTCCCAATGATGGAGGGGTTGATGTCAGAATTGGTTTACTTCAGAAGCATGTTGCTGCCTTCTCTCACTACTTCCTGGATGAGTTGTAATATAAGTTTTAGAAGTCCTCAGACCAGGCACCAACCTATGCCATTGAAGGGTTATAAATATAAGTGTAGATAATGTAAGTTTCTGGCCATGGGCAACTATCTGACAATACTATTCTTGAGTATTTGTGCTGGGTTATTACTGTAGGTTTTTACTTTAAGGTTGTGCACTAATCTGATATTAGATTATCTGAGAGCACATTGCACAGTTTATCTACCAAGTTTGACTGGGGATCAAAGCTAAGATTGTTACTAGGCAAGCATCGTCTTGTGCAAGAAAGGCTAGGCGATCTCATTACCCTATAATGCGATCTTTTCCCACGAAGTTTGAATTTGCGTTGCAATGTTGAAATGGATCTACGACCAGTGGTGAAATCCAATTTTGTGGGGACATGATTTTCCCATTTCAATTTGCTGTTCTTAAATGTTGGCAGAACTAATTGCGATAGGATCAGTTCTTACGTCAAGAGAGAACTCTTTTTGATTCTATATTGATATGTGATTGTTTACAAATTTCGAGAATTAATATCTAGCGTTCTAAAAGGCATCTTTTGATATGTGAGCTACTAAGGACCGCATGAGCTTACTTGCATAGAAGGTAGGCAACTAGCCTATAATCTAGGTGGATTATAACAAAAGAAATATTAAGAACAGCTTAAACTTATCAAGGCTGAAAAGTTTATAAATAACGTTGCAAGAATTAAGGCAACACGACTGTATTTAACATCACAAGGTTCGTAAGTAAGCAGTAAAGTCCATAAGTAAAAGAGTAATATTTTAATTTTTCCACCAAAAGTTCATAAATAAAACATAAACATTAAGGTAGATTAGTTCACTACTAAAAGAATAATTTAGTTCATAATAATTTATCTTGATAATTTGAGATTACCATACGGATTATCGTATTTGATAATTAGACATAGTAATCTGAATAGTAATATTTGATCTTCGGTAATTTAAAATTATCATAAATTATGGCAATCTAATTCTTATTTAAAAGGTAAGTATTTAAAATTACTAAAATATAATAAACTTAAATTATACTCTTAATTTACATATAAATATTTAATAATACTTAATTTGATCATATATTTAATTTACACTAATTAATATTTAAATATTTAAAATTATATTTATATTTCATGTATTTATATTTAATATTTTAAACATTATTATATATTTATATAATAAAATATAGGTATTAAATTTAAAATTATTAATATTTATAAACTTTTTGCATATTAAATTATTATATAATATATTAATAAATATTTATATTATATATATATATATATATATATATTATAATGAAATATTTAATAATATTTAAATATATAATATTTCTAAAATGGTTTAGAAAGAATTTTAATTTTTAAAAAAGACGAAGAGGCTGCTTAATTTAAATTCAAAAACATGATGAACTGATTACCATACCAAATACGATACTCTTTCATTCATAAAAATTTAATTACCAAATAAAAAATTATTATAAATATAAGATTCTTAATAATATTAATATTGCATTACCAAGAATCAATTGCCACCCAAAACTAATATCCCTAACCCATACAAGCTTAAACTTTCCATGAATCACTTCAAAAGGATTTGGATGGCATTTCAATTTTCATTCCTCGGCATACATTTATAGATTAGCGAGCATTGTAAATGGCAACAGCTTCCTGAGGACCGCTTCAAATGTTCTCTACCTGGTTAAAACCCCTGATTTCCATTATCACCACGTCACTTGTTCATTGTGTTGCTAATAAACTAATTAGACTGGACTATTAGAGAACATTTACTTGAGGAATGTAACTTCCAGATCAACTAAAATCAATAAACGTATTAGATGTTCATGAAAAGGTCTAGCATGGTAGATTTGCCATTCACCATACATCGTTTTCAATAATTTCAACCTTACACAGGCCATCCAGCTGCTCGGATTGGAGGTAAAAGAAGCATCAGTTGGTACCAACTAAATCAGAAACAGATAAGAGCGAGATATAATAATCCAGGACTGCAGAGATTGGCTGCAGCAAAAACAGAGCATATTGGATTTGATATCAGGTAACCTGAGGCATGCATCTACGGTTTGCCAAGAGAAGAACAAAGCATAATATTACAGACGCTTTCAGCGCTGTCCGTCATCGAAAATATAAATAGACGTTACGGTTGCTCATCGCTATTGAAAGACACGCCTTCTTTGGTCACAAAGAGCAAGTAATGGAAAAATTTTACTAAACAATAAGTCATGCATCTTGCCAGCCCAGTTGACGGGCCCGTCGTTCCCAGAGTGCTGTGACCTTCTTCTCCTTTGTCAGGGCTGCCTCAGCCCGCTCTCTGGCCTCCTCACATATCTCAGTTGCAGCATTGCACTTCTCAGCCTCCTTTTGATACTGAGAAGCCAATCTTTTTGCTTCCACAAGGGTGGCATTCATATGATGGGTATGCTCCTCAGCAACAACCTCCTGCAGTTTCATCTCCTCTGTGAGGAGATCCACAAACTGCTTCCCCATCTCCTTGTTGAGCTCCGGATCATGTTTCCCACAATCTGTCATGTGAAATAGTATATCCACCAGCAAGTTCGATAAGAACAACGAACAGCTCCGGACCATATTATAAACAGAGACAACACACAGATATATCAGGTGAAGAGGCAATGACAGAGCGTCGATGACAATGAAGCAGTGACTTCATGTTGATAAATATTCTCTCTGATATCACATGCATAGATGGTAAACATAAAGCCTTTAAGCAACCGAAGAAGCAGCGGACGGAGCAGGCTAAGTCACAGCTGGTAGATTCTACAATCCCATGGCTTTTCAGATGCCACAACCTTACAAATAAATGATGAGATTCCATATATTGGTGCTATAGGAGACTGTGCAACTCAACCGTTTCAAGTGCAATTCCCATCCATATATGGAATACCCTATTCATATCACAAACAGGAATCCAAGCAATGACATCATGATGCTTAGATATAAAGAAATTAGACTATTTTAATTTTGAGTAGCTACATTGCTTTGCATCAGATGTCCATACAAACAATCCACAAACATAATGTAAACCAAGTACACAAATTTACTACTTACCGCTAAGGGAGTACAGAGAAACCATTCTCTGTTGTCACCCAAAGGAAGGTTTTCTCAGAAGGGGGTGGGGGTAATGTGTCTGTGCAGGTGCATCATTTCATTTTTAAAGCAAACTATGTTTCATAAAACCCTTTTCCATAATTTCTTTTCCTCTAAATATTCCACATTCTAATCTATCTTTCCATTTTTCTTTTCATAGATATTTTTCCATACTCAGCTTCAGAGACAGGAAAATTATGGTAATAAAAAGACACTGAACTTGAAAATGAATCATCTAATCCTACCATCATATTTACTCACAAAAAATGTTCCTCTTTGAGTCAACCTTCACAACAATCTCACTTAAGAATTGGTGAAGCAAGCATTAACACACATGGCCCCCATTCCTTTAAAGCATTCACAAGCAACACACCAACAGAAGACAAAAATGAACAGTGCTACTTAGACCGCAAAGTATCATATTAAGCAATAAAGAACCCAAACTGCCAAGACACCTGTTCAGGTCCATTCAGCATTTATTACGACAATCAGTTGTTACTCCATTCTACAACAAGTTTCCTTATCATGGCAATTATTTTTGCTTCTAAATGTACCAAAAGATAAAATCAGTATAAGTCTTACTAACTATCCAATCTCCCCAACTAATAGCTCTTGATCTTACGATCCATGCACTCTTAAGGCCATCTATTTCTTTGTACAAATTTCAGAGGCAAATCGCTAGGGGGATGAGGACCATATCAACATGGATGCAACTCCACAAGAAGACAAGAAAATATAAATTGAATATTGAGGTATCCATCTTCACAAAAAGTGAAAAAAATTTCACATATGTTATTGTGTTCCACACAGCAAATACAATGAGGCAGTACCTTAATGCATGACGCTTCCTGAATCCATGCATCCACAGACATACAGACATACATACATAGATATATATATATATATATATAGTAGAAACAACATTTCAAGGCTTTGATAGAACTCTTTCATGTAGCTTGTGTGTAATTCAACTGAAGAAAAATGAAGCGCAAGTACAATACGCATATGCCAAACCACTAACCATAAAGCAATTCACCCATTTTATGTGGCAAAGATTAGAAGACTCAGGCAAGCATGCATGGCTTTTCATTCTCTTGCAGCATTAAGATGAATAATTAAAAATGCCTATGCTAGAGACTATGTTTTACTTTCCAATTTGCAAATCACATGCCTAATATGTTAGATACTCAAATGTGAAGAACATGAGAGCAAAACTGGCAGGACTGAGAAAGAAAAAGGCTTGATATCATATATTAAATTTGGTGATAACAGAAAAGAGCTATGCGTAATTAAGCAGCAAATCTTAACTTCTTTAAAGCATGCATGCATAAATGTGTGCATGTGTGTGTGTGTGTGTGTGTGTGTGTGAGAGAGAGAGAGAGAGAGAGAGAGAGAGAGAGATTTCACAGGACAAGTTTAAACCTGTAATGGAGAGGTTCAACAATCCTGCAAAAGAATAAAATTCCCATAAGTCACTGGTTGGAATGACTAAACATAATGTAGTAATGACAATTTGGAGTTACAAGAATCAAGAAGATAAAAGTGCAGTCATCGAAAGAAGATGAGCATTTCTGAATGAATAATTTGCAGTAAAAGTAAGTTCCTTTCAAAGGATAGTATAATAAAAAATGAACACATAATGCTGATTGTAATGGATTTTATAACCAGAGAACTTATCAGACAGATATAATACACAAATATTGGATTTGCGAATGAAATAGGGGAAGAAAAAGAGATATATTCCTGTTCACTGAGAGAGGAAGGCCAGTTCAAGTTGCAAGGCTAGAAGGCAAGACACAGAGGAAAAAGAAAAATTAAACAGAACAATACATATAAGAAATTATGAAGGCAAAATGACTGGGTTCCTGAACACCGAGGGGCTAGCCACAATGTTCAGTTCAAGATGTTTGATGCACATGCATACACAACAAAGAAATACAAACATCAATTTTCTCGTCGAAACATCACAAAAGCATGATGGATAAATCAATCCTCTTGGACCTAGTGATAGTCATCAAAGAGAATTCGTTAGATCAGCATACATCCTCAAAGTCAATGTCTTGCAACAAGGGCCTATCGCCTACATCTCTTTGCAATCTATTCCTCCTAAGGGAATGGTTTACCGCACGATAAAAAGAGGGGAAAGGGGAAAAAGAGGCTAACTTCAGACCTCTAATATAAAGAGCTATCAGAGTTCTAAGCAGTTCCTAGAAAGCCTTTTCAAACAAGAGAAGTACGTGTTGTATATAGGTGCTCTATAGATAAGACTTTCCATTTTCCAGTAATATATAAGGTTCTTGCTTGTCATATGCTTCAGCCCGAACATGAAGGCATTATACATTAGTGTATTAAGGTAATCACTTATTTCTTCTTCCAAAGAAGGTTGTTAGAAGGAAGCAATGCACGCAAAAAACTACATTTGTTCTTCCTTTTTCTACCATCCTAATCCATGAATCCCCTCAACGTTAGTCGCCATATATCATAGATCAAAGACAAATTGGCATGTGATCCTACTTGCTTGTTGTTTGATCTAACATATCTTTCATGGTACGAATTGAAGGTTTCAGGGCTGCAAGATATCTTTGGGCCATACACTAGAAGGGAATCATATTACACAGGGAAAGGTGAATGGCGTATGCCAACACAATCCAGTTTAAAGGGTCATATAACTTACCGTACCAAGAAGTAAAAAAAAGAAAAAAAAAAAAAAAAACGAAAGAGTTAAAGCTGCAGGAACTCATGGATCCCTCTAGATCTAGCCCCATTCTAACATCAACGAAAAATACCCAAGGAAAAAATTGGATTTTGTTCATCCATCTGACTCGGCCGTAGGATCAATCGCCATCAAACCCAAGATCACGGATCGAAAAATAATCTTCCGAAATTGAAGGAAAAATTCAAGAACGGGATCCATGCCAAACCCCAAATCACAACATTGGGTGCTAAAGAATCGTCAAAACCCAGAACAATTTGGCCAAAAATAAGAAGGAATCAAATGAAAGGGGAGCAAGAATCAAGAAAAAGAGTACCAGGCGCGATGTTGTGGAGGGAGAGGGGAGGGGGGCAGTCGCAGACGCAGGGCGCGCAGGCGGAAGAAGAGTAGGATGAAATCCCGCCGAAGCCCTTTTTGTATCTCCAGTAGAGAGCTGGGCCCGAGACGCAGAGAGCGGAGGCGACGGCGAACAACACCAGGCAGCACTTCACGCACGCCCCCGACCGCCGCGACCCGCCCGACATCTCTCTCTCTCTCTGTTACTCTTTCTCCTCCTCCTCTTCTTCTTCTTCTTCTTCTTCTTCTTCTTTGCGAGGGTCGACGGATCTGATATTTTCAACAGCGTCTACAGCAAGATCTACTCTTGTCGTCAACAAGCCCTGGGTGGGAACGCAACATTTCGGCCAGAGAAGAAGTGGAGTTGGAATTATTAAACGGTGGGAGGGTAGTCGGCAGAACCCCAACATCCATCTTGAGTGGGGTGAGTGAGTGAATTAAAGCGTTGTCAACAAAAATATATAATTTATTTGATAGCTTAATCAATGCCTAACGTGAGTTGATTTTATTATCAATCTCCCATTACATGCCATGATGGTCGTCAGTTAGTACAATAGAAGCGATAGGTGTCACGTATTGGTTGAAGTTGAACCGGTCTCCACGTCAACAGTAGAGTTAAAAAAACTTGATTTATTAAGAAGGTCCAATAATTTACTAAGAGCTTGTTTGGATAATACAGTTGGAATCTATAAAATTGAAAACTTGATTTCTAATACTATAATGCATGATTATTATTGTTATCATAAATCTATTTTGATCTCTATATATATATTATTTTCTTCTTATAATTCTTTGAATTTTATTGAGTTACTTAAGTTTATGTTCAGTTAATACATTTCTTACTAGTATCATTTTCTAGCCTATCAAATAATGGAGGCTTGAGCTTCGTGCTACTTTGATCCCACAAAGTAAAATCAAATCGTTAAGAAAAAAAAATAAAAAATAAAATTTAAGTATTTACCATGCAATTAAATCATCAATCTACTTAAAAAACAATATATATATATGCTATTATTTTTTCAATTAAGTTTAAAAAATACATACTATTTTTTAAGTGAGACGAGATTGCACGTGTTACTTATTAAATAAAGAATGGTTAATATTTAAGAAATCACACCTAACTTTTATCCTTAAAAAGTCTAAAATCTTTATCTAATTCTCTTTTAGTTTTCATTTGATTTTCTAAAATGTTTGGCATGCAAAGAAAGGAGATTTCATTTCTTGCAGAGAATGGAGAATCATCCAGGTAAGAATAGAGATAAAATTAAACTATATTAAGAGATAAAGATGAGGATAAAAGTAAAGGGCAGAAGTATGATAAAGAGAATAAATATACCTTAAAATCCACTCTGCTCTGCTGTCAACCCTAATCAAGAGACAAGGGCCGATGAGATTTTGGTCTTCAAGATCTCTATATAGACAACAAATATAAGACCAAAAAGAAGTTGCTCTCCATTTTTAAGGAACTGGACCTATAAACAACCTCAAAGGAAGAGAACGTTGTAACTGAAGCCATCACCGGTTCGGTCCACAGTTCAACCAGGCCCGGTCCGGTCCGGCCCGGCCCCAACTCCTTCGCATTCTCATGATTCTTTTGATAACCAGGCTTTTCACCTAGTCTCGTGAAGGGAGGCAATCGGATGGGAGTCAAAAGATGATCATCCGATTGCCTTCCTCTCCAAGCAACTCCTTTGAGCCATTCCCTCAACCAAACTTAAAAAATAAAGACAAAACAAAATTTCCTTTCATCCATTTCACTTTCATAAAAATTGTTAATCTTCTTAAGCAAGCAAAGCATTCGCTTCAGGAAAGGGAGGAGGAGAGATTCACTGAACCAACTTCCAAAACGGCCATCAAAAGTTCAAAACCAGAGAAAGTTCTAACCCCCAAGAAAGGAGTAGTATAACCTGGGGTTGAGGCAAGACCCACCGGAAGGTGACCAAAACCCATTCGCAAAGGAGTTTCCCAATTCCCACCAAGACCCGATTAGATAAAATAAAGAAAGTCCCTGCCGACAATGGAGGTCCAGAACCTCGCTTAAACCAGCGAGCCCACAGGAACGGAACGTGGCGCTGGAGAACCGCCACGTCGCCCTCCTTCGCCTTTACCTTATCCACATCCACCTCCTCCCACCTCTATAAGAGCCCCTCTCTTCTCTCCCAAACCCTCTCTAGGTCTGCAACACCTCCGCAAGACCTTGTCCAAGCGACTAATGGCGGCGGCGGCGGCGACAAAGAAGGAGATGACGGTGGTGAAGGGTCTGGACATCGAGCGGTACATGGGGCGGTGGTACGAGATCGCGTCGTTCCCTTCCTTCTTTCAGCCCAAGAACGGGGAGAACACGCGGGCCACCTACGCGCTCAACCCGGACGGCACCGTCCACGTGCTGAACGAGACGTGGAGCGACGGCAAGCGCGACTCCATCGAGGGGACGGCCTACAAGGCGGACCCCAACAGCGACGAGGCCAAGCTCAAGGTTAGGTTCTACGTGCCACCCTTCTTCCCCATAATTCCTGTGACCGGCGACTACTGGGTCCTCTACATCGACGACGACTATCAGTACGCCCTCATTGGCCAACCCTCCAGAAAGTACCTCTGGGTACGTTGTTGCTTCTTCTGCTCCATAGAGTTAGTATTTTCTTCGTTTCTTCTTCTTCTTCTTCTTCTTCTTCTTATGGAGATGTTAATTACTTGGTGTTTTGGTTGTCTTGACAGATACTCTGTAGGCAGACCCGCATGGATGATGAGGTATACAACCAGTTGGTGGAGAAGGCCAGGGAAGAAGGGTATGCTGTGGAGAAACTCCACAAGACACCACAGGCTGACCCTCCTCCAGAGCCAGAGGCAGGTCCTAAGGACACCAAGGGCATCTGGTGGATCAAATCCCTCTTTGGCAAATGAATAGATCACGTTATGCTAGAAATAAATAAATAAATAAAAAAATTAGAGAATTTCTTCTTTTCGTCCACTGTGAAGAGCCCTTTGGTTGATGCTGGTGTGCTTCTACTTGTGTATATCGTATGTTTGTGAAACGTTTGAAACAACGTTTATGGTTTATATTTCATATATTCTTCACGGAGGTCATGTGTTCGCTGTAAACAACGAGACTTAACGTTGAAAAAATAACGATGTGATGCTGGTGACCGTTGTTTAATAACATGAGAATAGGTTTGTTTAATTTTCACCTGAGCTGCATTCTTGTACCTTTCAGCTTGCTTTCTTCATTGTTGGATGAGAAAATCGAGCCTTTTCCAGAGAAATTCTTGGTGATGGGGTACTGTTCATGTTGAAAGCGAAGAAGATAGCGATTTCGTTCCGAACTGTGGTCCTTGAGAAATAGTGATGAGGTACTGTTCAGGTTGTCGCTGGCCATATCCTGGCAGTTGAGAAATAGTGACCCAACTTCCTGTCCAGGTGAAGATTGTACTCGCCCTGCTTCATTGTAGCTTTATTTACCTGACTCATCATTGGAATTTTGGGATAAAAAAGGGTTGTCCATTAGAACTCTGTTTCTTGATGATTAGATAGAGTAGACAGAGACCCTGAGCAAAATTGTCAGAGTTATTGGCGGTTACGTCTTCCGTAGCTGCCGTATTCTCCTCTCTATTCAATGATCCCTCTTTCCCCTTTCTATGTTGTCCCCTGTTTTTTTTTTTTTTTTTTACATTTTCTTACTACTATTTTTCTACTTGATCAACAGATCTCTTGCCTCTTTGATTGTTCACAAAAAATCTATTGTGGAGTGCATATTGCAAACATTGATCTCTTTAATCAGCAGATATTTTCAATGGTATATAAGCCTGGAGTGGAAAAACAAAGACCCAAGGAGCAAGGGGAAAGGAGATGGTCAAGACCATAGTACCCATGCATCAGGCCTGCTGAAAAATAATTTTATTTTCTGGAGCCAGAAGAGATTCCAAGCCCCATCCAACGTGAAGCCCACAGCCACCCTCTTCCATCTAGGCTGGAACGCAGGCTTCCAATGAGTCCCACATAGGCTTGTGCAGGCCATCCAATCCACTGCCATTGATGTAAAGGATAAACGATACGATGCAGTGCAGTGCATGATAAGCTCTCTGGGAAACGATTAATTTTGCATTTAACTGAGACCGATTAAATACATAATTGTTTCGTTTTGTGGACATGTATTAGAGGATCAGAAAATTCTGGACAAAAGCCATATGACTCTTAAGAACTTGCAAATTTTGGTACTTGACAAAAGTTGATGCAACATAGAGCAATGTTAGCCCAGACTGGCTTTCAAGCTCATGAACAACTTTCACTCCTCTGTACTCTCACGTATGCATGGACGTGTGCATTAGAGTCTACTATTGTCATCTGTCCAGGAGAGTGCATGTGGCCAACCAGCAGATTTTAGCGAAATGCAATGCAGAATATCACATGGCTGCCTTATCTGTCATCATGGGATAGAAGATCTGCCTGCAATGAAGAATATTTCAAAAGATAGTCCTCTCGACTCTGTAGTTAATTAGGACATAAAATCCTTGACCTGGAGGAGAAGTGTTGATTCTGACAATCATCAGATCATTTGATGATCCAATGCAGCATGCATCCTTGGATTTCATTGAGAGATGCAGGAAAATGCAAGTTTTCACGACTCTCATTCAAATGGTAATGTGGCTTGCACCATCTCTGTTTATGATTGAAGGACCAACACGGCATTTGATCCAACTCACTTCCTGAGTTTGAATATTACTCTAAAAATAATTTTATGGGAAACAAAACGTCAAGCATTCATTGTTTATGCGGCAAACTAGATTGCAAATTATGTTGTTTTATTCTTTAGACAACCCTTTCATGAATCGTCCGGTGAGGGTCGTCTATAATTTTTCACCTGCTGTGACAGAGAAAATATGCCACCCAAGAAGGTTAAATTCTCGCAAAAGAAACTGGATTGCACCTTCTGTTGGGAGATTTTGGATCAACTTTGTATTAGTAAGAATTAGTAAGACTGTTCAATTACTGATTTTTTAAAAAGAGATTGGATTGTTTCTCCAGAATAATGCATATTTAGGAATTTAAGAATAATCTTGCTCCTAGTTCTAGATGCAAAATAGGTAATATATATATATATTTATAAATACTCAATACGTGCAATATCTAAGATACAGACATACATCATTTTTTTCTATCATACTTCTAACTATACATGAGTGGTGCCGTAAATAATGAAAAAATTAAGGTATAGAGTCATTGGGTAAAGGCTAAAGAAATGCCTTGAGATTGAAGTTTGACTTTCAAGAGAAATATTAAAAAGCATGCCAACTAAACTTTGCAGATAAATAAATTGACATACATATATGTATGTATGTATATATATATATACACACACATATACAGATATGTATGCATGTATATATACATTCATATTCATATATATAAATATACACATATACATACATATATGTATATATTTAAAAATGCTTAGATTATTTATCTTATTTTTAAATTTAATTTTATGAGCAAAATTAGCGATAATTATAAGTAGTTCTTTTTTGTATGAAGCTTAAGTGCAGGCTATTATGTATTTGTTATTAAATTCTTCCTTAGCAAGTAATGCATGTACAAACATTGTGCTTGGCAAGTGATGTATGTTTGCTGTTAATTTTTTTAACAAAATCTAAGCCTCTAATGATGTGTAAATTATATACATATTATTTGTTAAGTGAAAAATTAAAAAGTAAATACTTAATAAATAGAAGGGAGTGGAAGAACATGAAATGAAAACGTCATAAAATATTTTATTTGAAACAAAGGTGAAAAGGGAAGTGGGAGGAGAACTAGACTAATCCATTGCTCTCTGTTACCTCTCAAGGTTTTTTTTGTTTTCTAACCCCAAAGGTAATGAGTTGAAGGGAAAATATTTTAATAACATATGTTTCACTATTTTAAAATTACTTGGTGTCTTAAAAACCTAAAAATCTCCTATTTTCAATAATAAAAATATATTTATCAATTATAAACATAATTTTTTTTAGAAAAAGAATGAATGTATATTACCTTTTTTTTTTCATTTAATTCTTTTCAAGCAAAAGAAGAGGAACAATCTTTCTTTTCCATTCCTTCCAAACAACCCTCTCTTTTCCTTTCCCTTTCGCTGCTTTTCTTTCTTTCATTCTTCTTTCTCTTTTCCTTCGTAGATTCAAATAGATCTTAATTTTTTTTTAAAAAAAAATAAAGCTTATAAATACAAATTTTTATAGAAAACAACCCCCTCCCTCTTGCTTTCCCTTCCATCCCTCTCTTTTTTTTTTTTTTTCATTCTTCCATCCTTTCCTCTCCAAATATTCTAAGTTTTTTTTTTTTTTTTTTTTTTAAGCCCAAACTGACCTTAAGTTTTTTTTTTTAAAAAAAAAAAAAAACGAAGCCAATAAACACAGAATTTTATAGGAAACCTATATTGTGGGCACGCCGTCGCACGCCATCAGATTTGGGCAAAACGAACGGTCGAGATCGTTTTAAACCGAGCTTCTCTCAGGTCCGGACCGCGGCCGAGCCCAAGTTGGGCCCGGTTGGCTTGGAATCGGGTATAGTTTCATGCTTTATAAAGTCCCGTACCCGATTCGACCCGACGTCGGGTCGGCAGGCGGCCGGGGAGAGAGAACTGCCACAAAGAACGAAAGGGGATCGAAGGGAGAACCGCTGCCCTTCCGCCCGATCTGGCGAGCGGGAGATCTCGAAGAGGTAACCATTTCCTCTGTTCTTTGATTTCAAATCCTTCTATTCGGTTCTTTGCTTTTGGATCTAGGTGTGGTTTTCTTCTGTCGATTTCTTTCTAGCCAGATCAAGCGTTTTGGGATCTCCGCCTGCGATCTGGCATGGGAATATCGAACATTCGAGCTGAATCCGTTTTTCCCTGATCGGTGGTTGATTCTCTCGGGTCCAAATTTTTTGTTTTTGTGTTTGATCGATCAATAATATGCCTTAATTTTATGGATAATCTCATCTTGCTCATCTTTTCTAGGTTGTTGAGGTTGTGTAAAAGTATAATGTGATATTTGATAATATTTTAGCGTTTGTAAATTATGAGAAATGTTGTGAGGGTCGATCGATATTTTTTTTTTCCCTTTCAATCTTCATCTGAATCGGCTATTAACTCTGAGATTGTATCTGCTGAGAGGTTTGCAGGGATTTAAATTTTAGTAATAAGGTAAGAATATATATATATATAAGTTTTTCTTTGGTTGTAAATTTAAGTTAATGGATGCAAATTAAATTCTTATAATAAATACAAATAATCACAAATAAACAATTATTACAAATAAATAAATAAATATAAATTACGTAGAAAACTTAGCTGTAGAGTCATATGGATTGTGGTGTCCTTAAAGATAGATTTCAAGTTTTCTGAAATCAATGACTTGGTGCAAAGAATCTCAGCAAGTCTACTCTCTAGGATTTAATTATAGGATCACCTTAGAGAAATTGGGATTGGGATGTGTCATTGTGGTATGATTGAGATGTATTCTAAAATGTGATAAAAAGGAAGTATTTATAGATATCCAATGGTAGCTTAACGTTACTGTGGCACCCATATGGTAGCACCCCTTTGGAAGTAAAGTTACAGTCGCACCCATTTGGAAACATTTCCTAAGCACCCTTTCATAAGCAACAGGAAGATCTCTTCAAAAGCACCCTAACGGCTCAGCTGTATATAACAGCTGGTTGTCGAATGAGCCAGACCAAAAACAAATGGGATGAAGTAAGGCTGGGCCTAATCTCCACAGACGGGCATTTCTATCAAGAGATATCTAATTTGGGAGAACTTAATACAAAAAGAGTGCTAAGAGATTTTCACCATCCAATGTGGGTCTAAAAATAAATTGAAAGGGAAGTGTTTTGAAACACATAAAATATAAATAGCTAACATTTTTTTTTCCATGATTCAACCATTTTGCAATATTGGTTATGTTTCAGGATTGGTTGCACAACTTATGCAACAATTTCTTGAAAATATTGTAGTGTGTTGAAAGAACTGGAAATTGATGCATAAACAATGATATATAAGGTCTGATAAATAAGATGAGCTCTATATTTATTCATCTTTATCTCCACTTTAAACCATGGTTAGCTGCAGTGAAGTTGGGTGGCTACTTCTAAATTCTAATGCCCTTGTGCAATTTTGTGCAGCTAGAGTTGTGTCCTCCACAGGAAGCAACCAAAGAAGAAAATTTGTAACGAGTACAAACTTAGAGTTTTTCAGTTTAGAATTGGAACGATGCCTTCTCAGAAAATAGAAACAGGTCACCAGGATGTGGTCCATGATGTGTCAATGGACTACTACGGCAAGCGCCTAGCCACAGCCTCTTCTGACTCTACCATCAAAATTATTGGGGTGAGTAGCTCCTCGCATCAGCACCTTGCTACCTTGACCGGCCACCAGGGGCCAGTCTGGCAAGCCGCATGGGCCCACCCCAAGTTTGGATCTATGCTTGCCTCCTGCAGCTATGATGGCCGTGTGATCATATGGAAGGAAGGAAGCAAGCCTGATGAATGGGCTCAGGCACACATCTTCACTGACCACAAGTCTTCCGTCAATTCAATTGCATGGGCACCTCATGAGCTTGGCCTCTGCTTGGCATGTGGCTCCTCAGATGGCAACATCTCGGTCTTCACTGCTCGAACAGATGGAGGCTGGGATACTACTAGGATTGATCAGGCCCATCCAGTGGGAGTCACTTCTGTCTCATGGGCTCCAGCAATGGCACCTGGTGCCCTTGTTGGCTTAGGACAGCTTGATCCTGTCCAGAAGCTTGCATCTGGAGGCTGTGATAACACGGTTAAAGTGTGGAAGCTTTACAATGGGAGCTGGAAAATGGATTGCTTTCCTGCTCTTCAGATGCACTCTGACTGGGTGAGAGATGTGGCTTGGGCACCAAATTTAGGGCTTCCAAAGACAACTATTGCTAGTGCTTCACAGGATGGGACTGTAGTTATATGGACAGTGGCAAAGGAAGGTGATCAGTGGGAGGGTAAAGTTCTGTATGATTTTAAGGCCCCTGTTTGGAGGGTGTCATGGTCATTGACAGGGAACATCTTAGCTGTGGCTGATGGAAATAACAATGTCACATTGTGGAAAGAAGCAGTGGATGGCGAGTGGCAGCAAGTGACGACAGTTGATCCATAGTGATTCATGTCACTGCTTGGACTTCCTTTTCCTATTCCTGTCGGATGTTCTGTGGCAACATTTTGAGTAATTATCTAGTCCTAGTTGCTTTGTCAATGAGCATATTTAGTTGTTCAAATCTGTCTTTGAAAAGGTTTTGTTTGGTTTGGCTTACAGTGTTATGATCTCTCTTTTAATACATAAGAACCAGAGATATTACTTAGATGGGATTCATGATTGAAATCGTCTTGTTAAACATTTGATGTTTTGCTTTTTGTTTTTGTTTTTTCCCTTTCTTAATTAACTTGACATATTTCTTGTGTGAGCTGCATATTTGCTAAATGCATGTGAGCAATATCTAGTATTCAGTGCTCTCTCTCTCTCTCTCTCTCTCTCTTCCCCTTGCCCACGCTGATATTTCTTAGAAAAGTTTACTCTCAGTAATGGTGCTAGTGTTGGTGATTTAGTTTTGCTGTATAATGAGTTTGTCTGCGAATTATTTGGTTTAAATTTAAATTTTCATGAGCAATAAAAAGACAACCAGAAGATAGGGAATGCTAGTGAAGTTTGGCTGTTGCTGCATCTAGATATTGCTGTTGCCTTCCTTTTATATACGTATTCTATCTAAGCCTCTTTCTTTTATATACACATATTAGACGTCAGTCCTTTTCTGGAGCATCCTTGATTTGTAGTTTTGCTCTGCAGTTGACCTCATCACAGTGAGATGAAGCTTGGTTTTTGTTATCATTGTGTTATAGAGGCTTTTTGAAAACCAAGAAGGTTTCAGTCAAGAGTAGAATGGCTGTTTCACACCACTTTATGGGAGAAATTAATTGGTCTACCTTTATGGTAGAAAGGATGCCTTTCTGGGTGCTCCTGCTAGGGGGTCTGCAGGATGGGAAGGAGACTAGCCCCATAACATCGGTTGGTGAAATAAGATGAGGACTAGGACAGTTTTGCATGACTTTTTTAATTGGAAAGTTCCTCAGTAAATTGTGTTGTTGTTTTTTGGTTGGGGTTGTTGTTTGGGGAGGTAGGGAGATTCTTATCTGTTAGCATGGTGGATTTCTTTCTTTCCTGTTTGATGGACTTCAGTTTGCCTGCGCTAATGAATGCTTCCATCCTTCAGATTGTGGTCTCAACTGATGTCCTTTTTTTTATTGCTAACAAAATGATGTCCTTTGTACAGTAGCATAATAATCTGATCTAAAATCAGATTCTATTTTTTCTTGAGATTCAACCATTGAAGATTGATTGCTATGACCAACTGTTGGATTAAAGGAAACTTATAGAACATTTGGTTGAAGTGTGGGAGTAGTTATGTGGCATTATGGATTTAATTGTACTCTGTTAGATTTGTAATTTTGGATTCCATTATCAATAGAACATTTGGTTCTCAGTTGGAAGTAATATTTTTTTTTTATCTGTCTTGCTCATGTTGCTGTTGCTTCCATCCGTTACCCTGCAGAGCAGTCATTCGTTGTATGTTCATTTAGTGCGCCAGGTTCTTAAATTTCCTTTCTTATTTATCACATACAAATGGATTTTTCTTTCTTCCTTTCTAAGTTTAGTTTTGGCTGTTGGATTCATGCGGCTTTCTTCCTCCTCATCATCTTTTATGTTTTAAAATTGGTGCGAGCGGGTGTTATGTTTTTTAACTTTCACAAGTTAGTCTCCTTTGAGCTTCATCATGTTTATTAGGAAGCATGTTGTACAGTATATCATTGAATAGATGAGCGTGACATGCAAAGCCACTTTCGCGAAGACCATATAGACTGAGGGTTATAGGCTTAGAAACTCCCATTAAGCCAAATAGAAAAATGGTGTTTGGTGTGTCGTGGATCCAATGATCAGAAATGTAAGACATGAGTGGTTAGCATCAAGAGAAGCATAATGCATTATATATATATATATATATATATATATACGGCAAGAATCAAGTAAATGCTTCATAATCTAGTATTAAGATGTAAGAATAAAGGGCACAGCACAGAAATGAATACGCAAGTCCACAGGAGACTTCATATGGTAGAGGCTATAGACTACTTGGCCACAGGGAAAGTCGAGAGAGAGAGAGAGAGAGAGAGAGAAAGAGAGAAAGGGGTTTGGTTTGCCTGGTTAACTTACCGATCACTATTTTTCAAATAATAATAATAATAATAATCTTCGTGGCTTTTTCCTAAGTGAGCTGATGGTAATTTTAGATTAAAGAGGTCCCGGACGGATGATATGTTGGATGATATGTTGATCCCTGAAGCTGCAATCCACTGAATAAGGCACTAGAAAATAAGTAGGATGTGCCACATGGAGCTAACGTTTAATACATCTAGGAAAATGACGGAAAATTAGAACACCTGGTTGGTTAAATTTTGAGTTTAATGGGGTACCCATGTTTTAGGTTCTTTGCTACTAGTGGCGGGACCTGGTGAGAATTTTCTATCAATTTCTTCTCTGTAGTGCCCAAGTCGGATTGGATTGGGCTCGGCCTTCCCAACCAAACGGGCTTACCCAGATCGGACCCGATTGCTCTTCGGCTCCGCCCGGGCCAATTCCAGCCCTACCCGTCACGGGATACTAGCTGCTAGGCAAAAGGCGGGCAGCGTCAAGGCTGCCGGAACCAGTTGAGATGTCCTCCGATCAACATTGTCCTAACTGGCAGGAAACCACGTAAGAGTTCTGTTGACAAATCCAACAATCAAACTCTTGAAAAATGCTATGCATTGCAACCATGACAAACCGTTGCTCCAGTATAATGACGCAATAAAAAGCTTTATTGTGTACCTCAGCCGTGCAGCCACTTACAGTTGTTATATTCCATCTGAACTATAGCACTGTCATCCTATGAAGTATCGTACTTCTGTCACTCATCTAACCCCAATGGCCTTGTTGGTTTGATTGATCAGTGTCCTCAATAATTTTGACATCATATACCTTAACCTGACAAGCAAACTGTAAGATGGGATGAGTGAACCAGTTTTGGACATTCCACCCCTGTTCCGTTTTAGTCATCACCTACGCTGCTTCCAGGCAAAGCATCATTTCCTGCAACATTAGCATTTGATCTTTCGGCAGTAGCATTACTCTGATCCACCAAGGATTCGTTGTACATGGTAGCATATGATTTCAAGTCGATGGAGCTTCTTGCTTAACCTAGAACCTGCAGCTCTCTCATCCAAGTATGCCAGACCGAAATCAACTACACTCTTCTGCCATCCTGCACGCCTGCAAGACACAATGAGCGATATTAATTACTGAGAAAATAACGATGAGCATGCATAAGAAGTCTTATGATTTATGGCCCACCGCATTATAAAGCTGTGGCATTTCCAAGTGGTCACCTTTGTTACCATACACAGGTTCACTGAGCCGGAAATTAAATTTTATTCAGCAATAGAAATGCTTTGATACATAAAATATATATAAATCATCAAGCATCTCTTTAAGAAATTAACACTCTTTGACCTCAATTTCATTTTGATTTTAGACATTCTGCTCACAAACTTCAGTATACTCATGTAACAGAATGGGTTAACCATCACCCCAGGACTGTAAACCCTCCTGTTGTCGACAGAATATCCAGCCAATCAGCTGGAATTCTCCATGCAAATTAGTGATTTCACAGTATACAGAAAAAAAACATCAAAGTGGCATCCTACAATAGGATGCAAGGCAGAAGTCAACCAACAATGGCCCCTAAGAAATGCCCATAAGAATAGCCATAGACCCTGGGAGGTTCTTATATTGACGTGCCAAACTCCTAGCAGGAGGCCATACCAAGTTTATCACTGAAACTTGAGGTGAGGCACGAGCGCATAAGCCAAAGCTCATAAACCATCAACAAAATGCACGGGCGAAAGATGCAAAAATAATATTAAGAGACAAAAATTTGTAGAAAACATACTTATAAATAAGCTTTAATTTTAATATCATTAATTAAGAGAAAATTCATAAGCATATTTTTCTCAAAAAGCAAGCAAAAAGTTGTATACATTTTCCATTTTTCAACCAACAAACGCATCTTACCTTCTAGCATTGAGCTCTTCAGTGTTCACAAGAAATTGCTTTGCATTGTTCTCAATTAATTAATTGCAAATGTAAGTTTTTTTAGGGTGGACAAGGAATGCAAAACAATAATCATCCCTACTGCTTTAGCACAAGAGCCTCTCCCTCCAGAGTCCCTTTCAAACCTTGCAAGTGAAAGACTATGCTGTTCCAACATGCCAATCTTCCTTCAAATAAGTGATTATCATATTAGTATGCACCTCTTTTACCAAACACACCAGCCTTTGTCAAAGCGACACCAAAAAAGGGTAATTGAAATAAACACAAAGAGGACACTTTTTAGCAGCCAGAAAGCAAATAGCAAATGATAATAAGAAAGTACAATGGAATCTAAAGAGAGAATGTACGGCTAAGGCCAAAGTGACAAAAGGATAATCTAGATAATAGTATATAAAAGAAATCAAAGAAGCTATAAGATGCCCATACTCTTGAAAATAGCAGACAAGTAGAATCAGCAAAAGCAAGTCACTTTGACATGCAAACAAAAACACCAATAGTAATGAACAATAAATAACAAAGCCCGATCTTCATCAGTCTTTCAACTTCTACCACTTTTGCTTTTCCTCCTTTTTTCTACTTTTGCTTTTCCTCCTTTTTTTTCTTGAAGAATTACTGTTGTCTCACTTTATCTTTCTGAAATTTCATTAAACAGCAAATTTGGGTACCAAAAGGTGCCTGCCACAACAGTAGTTCGACACTTAACCATGCAGGATAGAAAAGTTTGAAACTCTTGACAACATAAGGCAATAAACTCAATCATGTGAGGTCATACCGGATATGTGGGCAATTAGTATTTTTCTTATTACCAAGTCAGCCAATCATATAAATGAATAGCTTAATTAACAGTATTAACAACATAAGATCTTTCTCTAAACAGTCATGTTTGCAATTTAATTTTTATCCTAAGTTCCAATAATTGTAACATCCACTGTCAAGCAGTCGGTGTCATTCTTCTCCGGCAAGATCATAGAACCCAACAGAGGAATTTTCATGTGTCATCCAACTCCATATCTTCTGGTCAACCACTTCGTTCATCTATTCCATCTGCATACCAAATCCCAATCCAAGGTGGCTAAACCCATGTCCTCTGCATACTATTCCATCTTTGTTCATCTACCTATTGTGTCATCATCCTAGTCATTAACTCGACACAACCAGCCACCTCTTATTAAGATCTACCCCAACCCAAAATGTCTAGCGACTGATCTAAACTCAAATTCACTAAAATTTCCAATAAAAGAACACAACAACCACTCTTTCATCCCTGAACCTGTCCAACATTTTTGAGATCATCGATTCCATCAGAAGAAGCTATAAGAAGAAAATGCTAAATCCAGTTCCCTCGTAATAAAAGCCATGACCCCTCTCTAATAAAGAATATCAAGCAGAAAAGTTAGTAAACAAGATGCCAATTCTACTTCTTCATTCCAAGCCAACCCAACCCCAATACTAAGAGCAAAATTATCCTGTCAAAGTGTCAATGCATGCATTTGCAGTCATTTTAGACAAAGAAATTTAAAAATGACTTACACTGCCTAAGCAAACTGAAGAGGCAGCTTGCTATTGACCACGACTATATAAAATATTTATATAAAATAATAAAGGCACAATAATGACATGTATATTTCAGAAAAGACAAATTCAATACCAAGCTAAAATCCATTTGATAAAGCTTGATTTTAAAAACTCACAATGTAGCAGCATCGGAACTCGTATCCATCATGGACCAAAAACTTGGACGAGAAGAAGTAGACACATACCTTGCCATATGACAAATAGGAGAAAATGTGAGCATTTCCTCATTAAAGAACTTGGATTACCATTGAATGACAAAAGATATCAGGTGGCTGCAGTGCCTCATGAATAAATGTATATAATTTCAACCAAGGTCATGTATGACATCAAGGGCATAACATGATTGCAACAGCTCAAAAAATTCAACATCACAACAATTCACCACAAAACCAGCAGAAAAAAGGATAAAAGCATAATTGAACCTCAGCATGCACAAGAGCAGTATATCAAGATAATTAGAACTACGAAAGGGTGAAATCTATTCCTGCCAAAGGACTAGAAATACACAGATAAGAAAGAAGAAAGCATCACACGCGCATATACTCACCAAACAAACTTTTTTTTTTCATTCATTCAATTCTTATTATTATAACTTTTTTTTTTTTTTTTTTTTTTTTTTTTTTACTCAATGAGTATGCTGTCCATTCTCAACACCCAGACCATACAACACGCCTGCATATCTTTCAGTGGAGCCGTTGAAGAACGACTCCTTCAACTTCCTAAAGGTGCACGAGGTGAGCAGGCTGTCCGATCCGGCCTGGTGGCAAATCCCAACCCTTTCAACATCCAGCAGCTCGGCAAGCTTGTTGAGCCCCCCATGGAGGCTGTTGCAAAATTTCATCAGGTGCTTGATGTCATAGACCGTCGGGAAGTAGATCTTAATCAGATTAAAGAAGCCGACCTGGGAATCGGGAAGGTTCTGGCAAGTCAGCAGCTTGAGAAGATATCCGAAATCATAGCCACTGTGAAAGGTAACCCAGTGGACGGAGTCATTGAGCACGATGCCGGACGACATGAGAAGCTCTCCAAAGCGGTTGGCGTCGATGCCCCTCTCATTGTTCTTCTTGAAATCGATGCCGCTCTGGCGGAGCAGCTCGATGGAGTCGGATGCAAATATGTCGCGCTGCACGTCGAACTCCCCAAAGTTGAACTGCCAAACGCACCCGTGGCCGGTGCCGCAGGTCGGGAGGTTGCCAAACTCGTCCGAGAAGGTGAGACCCAGCTGGATCAGCTTCAGCATGTCGACGTTGTGCTTGAGGGTGGCATAGTTGAAGTCGGAGCTCGTCTTGAAGTTGCCGAGGGGGCGAGCGACGATACCCGGGAACTCGGTGTCCATAGCAACGTAGGGGAAATCATCCACAATCTCGCGAATCAGGGCGAACTCCGCGTCGAGGTTATCGTTCCACACCTCCCGGATCTGGACGGTCTCGTTCTTCGGCAGGATGGACGACATCGCAAAACATGAAAACCCTAGCCGATCTGAAGGACGAACAAACCCTTACCCTCAATAAAACCAAATCGATGGATGGGAACCCTAGAAATGCGAGGAGAGGGCCAAGATCTGACCTCGAATGGGTGGAATCTGGAGGAGGACGCAGCGGATCTCGCGAGATCTCGTCGACGAGGAGAAGAACTTAGGGTTTGTGGGATTATTGTTGGGGCGGCGGAGGGAGGGGGGCGAATAAGGGAAGTTTTTGGGGTCAAAAGAGGAGGTTCAAGAAGGCCCACAGAGGGACGAGGGGCCTCTAACGACGAGGTGCTCGCCTCGCTCCCATCATCGCGCCTCGGAGGAAGGGGGAGGAGGATCTCTCGCTGGAGAGGGAAAGGAACGACCGACCGGGGGCGACGAGGATAAAAGATAATGGCCCCCTCTCGTTCCCCTTCTCCGCTGGAACCGGCTATGTCCCGACCAACTTCCACGTGTCCTATTTTCACTGGTTATGAGAGAAGAATGATTCTCCCTTTTCCAATAGTCAGCCGACGCGTGCGAGTCTTGGGGGGGGTGGGAGGGGGGAGAAGAGACAACAAGGCAACGAGCAGAAGGTGGTGGAGCCCGGGAGGCGCCTTTTAATTCTCTCTTCCTTTTTTTTTTTTTGGTTTTCTCCCTCCTTCTCCGGCAGCGATGCGAGGGCGAGTGGTGGAGATGGAGATGAGGTCCAGCAGGGGCTGCGAGTTAGGGCCGGTTTATTATTATTTTAAAATTAGTACGAGTTTGAAAGAAAAAAAAAAAAAAAAAAATTTGTGTTGAATCGCAGAGGTGAGGTGAGGTGACGTGGGATGCGAGTTAGTAGGATGGATACGGATCATCAGGAGATGGGAGCACAGAAGGGGACGGCCGATTTGAAGGGCTGGTGTGGACTCGTCTCGCAGCCTACGCCCGCTTTTGGAAGCTAGGTAGCGACAGGTGGGCAAGGGAGCCTGCACGACGGAGCCTATCGTCTCGCAAGACAACCACTGGATACTTGCCACGTAGCAACTGCAGAATGGCACGGAGTTAATGACGAGAACATGGGTGGGAGTGAGGTGCACCTGAAACGTGTTGATTCGAGATGGGCTCGTCACGCTCGCACCTGAAACGCGTTTTCCGTTCGGTACGAACCACGGCTTGCAAGTCTGACCCGGTCCGCGTTTGGCACCGACGAAGACCATGTAGGGTCAACTCTGGCAACGCATCGCCATTTGGGCGATGATTGAGTTGCTTCTCCTAACCCCGGTAAAGCTTTAACCGTTTACCGCCCCGGTGATCATTAACCTTATCAAGTTACATAATCAAAAATTGATTTATAATAACAAGACTAATTGGATGGGTCAAGGTTCAATTTTTTTTTTTTTTTTTTTGGTGTATTTGATTGGACCAAAATAGCAGCCCTACAGTTGTGTTGCAGTACAAGTCATACGTTTTTGGAGGAATTGCTTCCGCAAGAAATGAGAGCTAAAATGCGAGACCCATCGAAGGGCGTAAACATAGAGGCGGTGAGCAGATTCCCCGCACAGTGGTGCGACGCGGACACCGTGTCGTTTGCTTGGAAATGTCCTCGAGAAAAACTGATTGGTGGGATGGATCCAGAGGGCTATAAAATGGAATATGCCCGACTCTCGAGGGGCGATGAGGTGGTCAATCCCGACAAGGTGGATTATGACCTTTGGCCGCCATGGCAGATCTGGTTTCCAATCTTCTTCATCGAGACAAAAATAGTTGACCCCTAAGAGAAGCGTCTGGAAAGCAGCACAGAGTTGGTCCATTTGGAAACAAGTGACCGTTACTCATAGCCACAGAAAGGAAGATATTTTACAAAGTCCCGCATGCAATTATCGATCATACAAATCTGAACATAGTTGGAGAAAATGAACCGATTCCATAATAATTCATGTAATATAATCACGCCCTATCTGAATCAGTAACAATGCTACAAGGCTGAAAACAAGTCAACCTTAACAGAGGGGATGAAGAGTTCTTTTTCTACTGTCGTAATCTTAGTGAGAGGAGCGCACATCCATGTTATCATGTGTTTGTGCCCCCAGCTTAACTTAAAGGCGTAAAATCGGCCATCTCCAATCTCGGAGCAAAATGTATATGGATGGAGTACAAACCTCAATGGAGCACTGCTTTACTTTAGGTCTTCTCAACATGGTAAATGTTGAAATGTTGATGCCACAAATGTCTCCTTTCCCATCATTGCCACCCAAGAAATCTCTGGATGGTGAAAAGGATAGATGTCATGCTCCCAGCTGCCACTCGGGAAGATCTCTCAGACATCACTACTCGTCCACTAAGATAAGAAACCAAGCATTCCAAAGATGCAATAAGATAAGAAATCAAGCATTCCAAAGAGAATATAGCAGATGTCAGAGCATTTTTCAAATTATAATTTTCAAAATGTAAGACCATTTAAATTTTTTAATTAGTTGAATGCATCATCAAACAGTCCTGCACAGGAACAATAGGATCATCTCAAACGGAATGAAGGAAGCAAAAAAGAAAGGTTGTTCATCAACTTCCTCTTCACAAAAGCCAACCACCATTTCCCAGGAGTATCATCAGGTCTGTTAGCATGGTTAAGCAAACTTCCACTGGTCACCCCATTTTCTGCTTCAAAAAGAGATAAGTAACAATGACCAGCACAAAAAGACTGATGGGGAAAAGAGATTTCTATTAACATTGTAATAGATATTGTAATACTCCTGATGATACTCTTTTAACCTTAGATATTGCCTGTTGCCTCAATCTTCACTCACAAATTTGATCATGATTTTTCAAGAATAAACCAAGCAGTGAAAATCCATGATGGAAAATGATAGACCAGTCAAAAAAAAGGCCTGCCTCTCTTAGCATAGTGACCAATCAAAGCCATTATTTGGTCACTACACGCACCGTCTTGCAGATCTCAAGGTGTATCGAAGAACTGAAATGTAAAACATATAAGGAAGACTCATTATTGTTAAAAGCGCTAAGCGCACTTAATCGCAAAGAACTTTTGAAACCTAAGCACAAGTCGTACGCCTGAGTAAAGTATAATGCATATTTTTAAAATAAATAAAATAATTATATAAGCAAGATTTATAATATAATAAAAAAAAGTTAAAAAAATCATAACAATAATATATTTAACCTATTAACTCAATGGAAAGCCTCCTCTTTCTCAACTAAAATTTGTAGTCCCTTGATGTTTCCTCCTCTTTCTCATATGATAGCATAATTTTTAATGTTTCATCTCTTTGTCTTTCAATTTTTAACCTTTTTATAGAGTAAGAAAAATAATTGTGTATAGGATGGCGCATCATAAAGTCAACATAATCTAACAAATATAATAAATTAAAAAATATATATTACAAATATAGCTTACAAAGAAAAGCGTGAATTTCTTGCATTTCAAATCAGATTAAAAATATACGCTTTTTTTTTTTTTTAATCTTATGCGCTAAAATAAAGGCACCTTGTTTAAGGTATAAGAAACACCTAACTTACCTTAGGCGTGCCTTGCGCTTTAGGAGCACTTTGGGATATAAAAAGTGCCTAACCCTTGGTGCCTTAAACCTTATGCCTTAGGAATGCCTTGTGCCTTTGACAACAATGCTTTGAATGTTATGTATATAGCATAATAAACATGCTATATTGATGTGCCAAGAAACAACTCATAAGTGGGATGCTATATTTTTGTACTAGGAAACAACTCATAACTGAAGGAACCTTGTTTTTGACCTTAGTTTGACAGATTAATAACGGTCTGGTGGGGAGATCCATTATAACAGAATAAAGTCGTTACTGAAAAATTGTTTTCAAGCTCGCATTAACTCAAGCTTCCACAATTGAATTCTAAATAAATTGGCTGGCCCATCTGCCTCCATATTGCCCAAACGACGTACCTGGAGAGTCCTAATGACCTTAAATTATAAGAGTAAACTATGTATTTTCTTACAAAGGAGATTTAAGTCAGTTAGGTCAATCAAAACTTCCTGCATCCTTTATAATCAAGAGGGCATCCAACTAACACTATCAAAAATCCAACTCTGGAGACCTAAGCAACAATCTACTCTAGAACTAGGTTTTTGATTATTGGAAAGCTTTGCTTCACCATGTCTGGGTCAAATTATAGCGAATTTGACCCTTGCTTGTAAGATGACCTTTGACATGCATGCAATCAGTGAGATGTTAAGGGAAGCAGGCTAGCATGAAGTCAAGTTAGCATATTTGTGAGCGGTTTATGTTCCAATTGTGTCACAATATCATTGTCACAGCATCTTTAAGAGACATTATCCTCTTAACTTGCATGGCTATTAACGAGATGGATTCAAAGTATCTTAGGCCTGGCATGATTCAAAGGATGGCTAATTTTGATCAAGCCATCTAACTTCACCAGTTACTTCCACTCTGATTCCATAACAAAAGATTCTTAAAAATAAACATTAACAAAAGAAGGGTAAAGATTCTTAAAAACAAACATCAACAAATAAGGGTCCGTAAGTATTATCTATTTTCCTTTGGCTAGAGAGTGTGCACCTGAGATCAGTATAGGGCCTTTCCTTGATAATAAATAGAGTAGACATGAAGCATGGAGCTTGCTCATCAGACTTGATATGCATGACCCAGCTGCATGACTTGTTAGGAAGTTCTACCTATAGCCTACTTTACATGTGAAATTTCAGTCAACCTTCCGCATTATGGTTCATAGCCCTTTTGAAGTTGTCATATGAAGCCTATGAATCTGAACGCACTTCCAATCAAAGCAAAAACAAGTGAGCTTGTTGAGTCATTTGTTGGATATCTCATGGTTTGCATGATAAGCCTAGACATTAAGCAATGAAAAAAAAAAACTATAAGACTGTTGCAGATACTAATTGCATGTTCTAAGAGTTTTGAAAATGTGATATACTCAGAGTGCAGGTTCATTCTTAGATATTCCAAACTGACATGGAAATCCCATGTTAGAAATGAAATTCCTTACAAGCCCCTAAGCAAGATCAGTGCTAATGGTAACGTCTTGGATTTACCTCCAAATGTAGTAATTAGAAGCATACTTGATGTGTAGAGCTTCATGGTACCCAAAGGAGATTTTGATGATCCCTTGAGTGAGCACCCTATAAACCCATATTCTTTCAGCACCTCACCATCAACTAGAACAAGCATTGCAGCAGAACCATTCTCATCTACTAAGCCACCTATTCTACCATCACTCCCACTTCCAATGAGGACGAACAAGATATGCCTCAACACTCACTAGAGGGTAATAAATTTCTTAGTCAGGTGATATAAGCAGCTATTTCAGACTCTAAGTGGATCACAAGTTAAGGGCCATACAAGACTCAACTCACAGCTAATATAAGTTCCAGGATTCATTTGCCAGAAGGCAATTCTTCCAAGCCAAGGAAAATTTATAGAAAAATCATGCATTTTGGACACACTAGATACATCTTAAATGGACCCATGACTTTTGACTTGTAAGATAGAGGCCAAGAAATAGTCTCATTACTTTTGGATCATTGCAATGATTATTCCCATTCAATAGAGCAGGGACTTAAATACCAATACCCAGTCTCGTACTAGTTTGGTCCCAAAACAGGACAATTGGGACAGATTGATAGAGTCGGTATTAATAAGAATAAAAGCAACCAATACAAAACGGTATGATTGGTATGGACCATCAGAATGTAACTGGTATGGACTGCTACAGTCACTGCAGACCAATTTCGAAAAGAACCAGTGTCCTATCTGTACCAATACCATTTTTCTATCAGAATGGTAAGGTACCAGTGGTATTGTACCAAACCAGTGGTATTTAAATCCTTGGCACAGAGTTTATTGTTAGTTATTAGCTAGATATTGCATCCTTTCTTTCTTTTTGGAGCCTTAACCGGACGCCTTTTTTTTGGAAGCTATGACTAAATTGTTATGACAAGGACTTAATTATATTCTACTCCATCCACAAGTACCTTCCATCCTTCCCCTACAGTCTATTTTTGAATATTTGCTAAAAAGAAATAGAACTGTTGCATGTTTACCTGTCTCTCATGCATAACATTTAATTATGGTGTGATACCTCCCTAAAAATAAGTCTAAATCTTCTGCCCCACTCTCTCTTCCTCCTAACTGGCTTTTTTTTTTTTTTTCTAATTCTCTCTTTTCCAGTTTCCCTCACATCAGCTCAACTACAATGTAAATCAAACATTAAACAGCCCCTTCACGACTGCTAAAACAGGCCCTCAGCAGCTAAGGAGCATCATCCAGTCATCTAAGGGTTGACCTCCTACTAAAGCCTTTCAGTTGTCTTTTGACACTGATATTATTCGAATCATCCTTAAATTCCCATTAAATTGAACCTATCAGTGCCCTTTTATCTTGAAAACCTACTTTCAGACCTAGAAAATCCAAAATCCCAAGCGCAACCACCAACAAACCAGCTCTGATTTGAAAACCATTGTCCCATGTTTTCATCCATATGACACAAAACCAGCAGGCAGACATTAAATCTGGGATAATTATCCACTGCTAGCCTTTCCAAACCCAAGAGGCACCAAATCAGTTAGAATGCAATAATATTCTTGTAAGCCTGTGGTGGCTTTTGTGACAGCATTCAATGTGCTTTCTAGGTGTTCGATGGGAGTCTTCTAAAGATAGAGCAATGCCAACTGGGTACCTTTTTGTTATCTAGGTCTTCCAATTGAACATCTTATAGTTAAATTACTAGTTCAGTTGCTTAGTTTAACTATATATTGGTTTCAACTCTTCATCGAATCTTTTCCTCTAATCCAAGCCTGGTCCACATCCTTTTATTTAGTTGCAAATAGAGCTGCTCAGCGCTGATTTACAACAATTAGTGCAGTTTGTGATAACAACATCTATGTTTGTATAGAGAGCACCCCTTTAGGACCATCCTATGTTATATATTGCAAGCATACAGATAATCTGCTGTCTAACAGAAGGATCTAAGGTGGTAATGAGAAAGATATGTAAACATGAGAACCAATAAGCAAACAGCAATTACAATAGTAAAGAACAAAGAAAGAACTGAGAAAAGGAAGAAGAAAAGGGAATGACACAACTGTCATAGATTTCACTCTTTCAAACTTGAGAACCCTAAAATCTAGTTGCAATTCTCATTAAAATAACATAATGTTAATCAGTTGGGCATGCCTGCCCCTGCAAAAACTAGTAACGCTACTTGTGACACAAATCAATAAGTTACAACCTAAGGTAACCCAACCATGACTCGCAATAGTACTAATAGACTGCTGATGTCCATTCTCAATAGTCTCATGCTTAATTTCAACTAGTTTAACCACACAGTAGCAAAGTAGGTAGTGTGAACATGTACTCATCAAGTTATGCCTCAATATTTAAGTCCTCTATAGAAGAAAAAATCTACCAAATATCCTCAATGTAGCAGAAAATCACCAATTAAGTACATCTACCAGTAACTAATACGAGGATGCTTGCCTTAAGAGATCTATCTATAATTTATTAAACCTTAGATAACTAAAACACATCAATACCAACTACTATGATCGTTATGTGGACAAACTTCAACATAATATTGGAGCATCACAATCAGTAAACTAAGTAAAACATAAAAATAAAAGATAAGACGCTCAATGTCAGCAGCAAAGTGCTTACTCGCACACCTAAAACGAATATTTGCATACCTTCCATATGTGTGTGTGTGTGTGTGTGTGTGTGTGTGTGTGAGAGAGAGAGAGAGAGAGAGAGAGAGAGAGAGAGAGCATGATTAGGAAGAAAAGAAGCTCAAACCCCTCCACTCTAAGCAGCATGATGATCAAAAGCATTAAAACAACATCTATACAATAAATTTAGTAGTACCTCCTTAAATTCAGCACACAAAGAAGCACAAAAAAGAGTTCTTCATTCTAGTTTTCTTTTTTTCCCTTTTTTTTTTTTTTTTTTTTTTTTTTTAAGTAGTAAGCACCTGATACAGTGAGTAAGAAGCCACCTAAAAACCGAATGAAACGGTATGGTCAAACAGAGTGCTTCTGTCCATCAGGCCCTTCCCCATCAGTTCCTCCCAAGCGGAAGCGACCTGCAAGTAAAGGTCTCCTTGAAGTCGGATTTCTTCGATGACGTGAAGATAGATGCATATACTTCCTTCGTAGCATGAACTGGAACCATATCCACTGCCTTGAACCTTTTGCCACCCCCATCCTTTTTCCCGTTCTCCAAAATACCACCCTTCTCATCATTCGCATGCTTTGTACCACTCAGGCATGTACCCACCTTCTTCTCCTTCTTTTCCTTCCTCTCCTTCAGCCGCCCCCTCTCCTCCTCCATCCTCTCCCTTAGGGCTGTGACTTCCTCTGCGCTTCCATTAATCGCAATCTTATCCAATTCCGAGAACTCTTTATGACAAACCAGGCAAGCCGAAGACTTGACCTCTTTCAACGCCTTGACACTCAAAACATGCCCGCATCCACGGATCGCCACGAACCCATATTTCCCATTGAACTCTTGACCGGTGATCGAGCACTGAAACTTAGTCTCGGAATCGGCGGCGCTGGGGTTCGGGGAGAGATGGATCGGGATCATGTCCTTCAATCCCCGGATGTGGCTGAACTCCTTGGGAAGCTTCTTGTGGAGCAGGGCCTCGACGAGGGACTCCTTGTTGAAGACGTTGCCCAGCCGGTCGATCACACAGGGGGGAGCGAGGGGCTCAGCGGATAGAGCGCAGGTGGTCCACTTGGAGAGCCGGGTCTCATTGGGATCCACCTTGTCGGGCTTCTTGGTGGCGTACATGTTGAGGTAGCAGTCGCGGGACTCGGCGCCGGTGGCGCCGCCGTCGCCACCGCCGCCGTGGAGGCGGAGGCGGAGGGTGAGGGCGGAGGAATTGGGGATCCCAGTGGCGGCGAGGGAGGACGAGTCCGGGAGGGGCTTGCCATTGAGAGAGAAGTAAAGGGAATCGAGGGTTAGGGTTTGGTAGAGGAGGGATTGGGGGAGGAAGGAGGACTTGAGGGAGCGGAGGGTGAGATCGGGGGCTAGGGTTAGGACTCGGGAGGGGAGGCCGAGGTCTGGGGACCGGACGAAAACCCGGAGCTTCTTCTGGGATTCCATTGCTTGGGTTTTCTACTTTCCCCTTTCGATCGTTGGAGAGAAGATCTTAAAGGGGAGGCTTCAGGCGAAGCGGGGGAGGCACAACGCGCGACCTCCGAGTCGGAGAACCGCGCAACGCCGCAGCGAGAGAGCCCCGGCGTCGCCTTATTGGCTATCGGATTTGGATGTTATAAAAAATTAGTTCACGCACGCGGAGGCATGAGAGACGTTCAAAGGGCTAAAATGTACTTTTGACTTTCGCATCCACTTGAAATTTAAGAATAACTATAATTTAAACCACATAATTCTAAGAAAGCTGCAATTTAAATTCTATACTTAAGAAAATATAATTTACAATTACGTCATTTTAAATCCTCAATTTATCTGCTTAGCGGTAAAAATAATTGTGCAAGAAATTTATTATTTATTATTAAGTAATTTAATATATTTTAAATAATTTTAATAATATAAAAATAATATTATTATTATTATTTTATGATAATTATTATCGCTTGAAATACAATACTTCAAGCAATGCTGTCACTAATATAACAAAGGATTTAAAATGATAACATTATATTTCTTTTAATATTTTATTGTTAAGTATGAAATTTAAATTGTAACCATATTAAAACTACGACGTTTAAATTATAATTATTTATAAAATTTATTTTGATTCTTAAATATTGAAATGGTATAGTTTAAAACCTCATATTGAGGATGTTACTTTTCTGATATCTCATAATAATTCATATGTTCATGAGAGTGATATATCAACTATTCTATTAAATTTATAATTAAATGTAATGAAGCATTAAGATTATAATATTTTTAAAATATAATGGCATTAAACCGTAACAAATTCTAGTGCAGGAGATGATTATCATTGATCTCGAATAAAACCTGCGTTCAAGGGAACGGTGGCACTCCACATTTGTGTTTTGTGTTATTCCTTTGGGCCAGACATGTTTCCTTCTCACGGTTGCAGACTTGATTGGCCCCACCTTTAATTTCTTATTTCTAATGTCTTGAGTTAAAATGAAATGTGCACTTAAAAATCAGATGATGACAGTTTCATCTATAGATTTTTAAATGCGACATGCCCACCTATTGTAGAAGCCAGAAACAACAACCAGAGAAGCAAACATTCTGCCTACATTCTCCCTGGAAATTTAAATTCAAAATCAAACCTCAAGCGAAGGATTCATGGCTTCTGAAGTAACTTAAAAGTGACCGTTTAGAACTACTGAACAAATAGATCTAGGAGGACTGGAGTTAATGTATTAATGTCTAATTTGATAGTGGATAATATGGTTTCAGCTTAACATGTCACTGCTACCTAAATCCAGCATCATCGACGCATGTCGACCAGATTTCCTTCAGGACTCTGTCCACCTTTCCATGATTGTTTGGTTGGATATGTTAAGGAACGCTCCTCACCGCATTCATTCGATGTTGAGGTGTCAACTCAATTAGTTGTCTTCAAGGGCAATCCCAAAGATCACATGAAGAACTCTTCGTATTTGATGGATATATTTGCAGTGAACTGTCATGTTAAACCAAGATTCCTGCCCCTGTACATCTTTTTCAGAAACATCCTTTGTGGAACCACGATGCTGTGCCAGCCATTTTTCTTATTCTTAATTTAGTCCTAAATACGCACGTCACATGAATCCTTGCTTCTTCCAAAATATGAAGGTACCATTATGCCATATAATAATTTCCCTCAGAGTTTACTTTCATTCGTGATATATGTAAATCATCTAACCTTACGTTTAAGATGATAGTGTTTTCCTTTATCAGTATGTTTGCTGCTTTTAATATTTGAAGTAATTGTCCATTGGGATTTCTTGATTAAGTTTCACGATGATGCTTTGAGAGCTGATTTTTTTTTTTTTTTGTATTTTTTTTTTTTCATTATATGTTTTGTGCTGAGTAGCCTATTTGTTGAATTTTGGGGGTAGAGGGAGGAACTGGTTGAGGTTAGAGGCAAATTGAGCCTAGTTCGACCGAGTCAGGTTTTGAGTTGTGCTGTTTATAGTGAGACCCTAGCCTGAGTGCTCTGAGCCCAGTCCTTAAGCCCCATGCGAAGTAGGCCCAATGGGTCTCGAGCAGGCTCAAGTCCATCTCCAATCCTACTCATGCTGGATACAAGTTTGGGGAGTAGTTATGTTTTTTTACGTCTAGAAAAACATTCAACTTCTATTTCTTTAGGCTTTTAAAAACATTTTATTTTGCCAGCGCAAGAGTTCAAAATATTCTACGACAAATTATTTCAACCTGCAACTACACTGAAGTTTTGAAGTGGGCTTGGGAACAGATTTGGAGTAGACTAAGCCTTCACCATGTAGCCTTTAATCCTATCTTGCTGACATGGAAGCTTCCTCCTCCGAGTGTTCAATCTAAACTTCGATAGCTACTCTTGGGAAATCCGAAACCTTGTAGATAGGTGCCATTAGGATCCTTATGGTCTTTTCCTTCTCATGGTTTCAAGATCACTTGTATTCACCTGTAACGACAAAAACCCTTCATCTTATAAATAGTCTAGAGAGAGACGAACCTCGAGGAGGAACCTGACTATTATTTTTTCTTGTGTGGACTTGCTAGCGCCTACGATTGTGCGTGCTTTTCGTTTATATAAATTTCTATCAGTAAAATAAATTAATGGTGGCATCCTGTTCACTATTTTTTTCCCGTATCTTTATACCTTCTTTTGGACACTGAACTTGTTACTGACAAACAATGCACGCTAGGTTGCATGAGTGCAATTATTTTAAACATGTAATTTCATGAATCCTAAATATCCAAGCTTATTGTAAAATGAATCAACCAACTTTTTGTATTTTTTTCTCTAACCCTGCTGTCACCTAATCTTCCTCACCATTATAGAAAATTAGAAAATGCAGCTCCTTACATAATGTTGAAATTGTTTCTTCTGCTATCTTCCATTCTGATTTGCAGATAGAAAATTTGAGAAGGCAATTCTGTCAGAGTTGTTTCTGTCTCACCACGGCTCATGGTTAAAACTCTTTTAAAAACCTTTTAACTGCTTTTTCTGGCAAATTTACCACTACAAAATATTCCCCTCATCCTGTTGCCCTTGCTATTACAAAACATACAATGAAACATGAGGATACAAATATTGGCTCTTCCACACTCGCAACAAAGAACTGCTACCACACAGGCATATAACAAACCTAAGAGAACAAATTTAGAGTAGTTGGCTTAACATCGTGCTTGGACATTTGCATTTTCCTTCGCAACAAAATATTATTATTCACAATTACAGATGAGGGAGGAGTAGAGCGACCCTTTCCATAACAAGGTGATGCAGTAATAATCAACTCACTGTTCGCTCCCTGCTCCAAGAATGCACTGGGCAAGATGAGTCAGATAAGGCTCTGCTTGCGAACTGTTGCTCAAGATGGGCACCAGACTTTGAAGCTCCGCATTGAATTCCTTTTCAAATTTCCTGCATCAGATGAAGCAAAAACATATTTCACAAGATGTAACAAAAGAACACATTGTCCATCCAGGTTCTTTGCATCAGTCTGATAACTGAGGTACATACATGATAGAATCGCAGATTACGGTGTTTTCTGCTGCAAACTTCAATTGCTGACTTCGATGTGATCTCCTAGGTTTAGATCTTCCCAAACCAAGAGAGCCAGCAGCAGCATCCAGCTCAGGTATATAGATTGATGGTATCAGCAATTGAATGGAAGCTGCATATTTAAGGCATACTGATTTCAGCTTCTCAACCTTCTGCACGTAGTGAGATGGCAAAAAAATCATGAACATTTTTTCACACCAGAAGCTCCTAAATAACAAAGATCAATTTTCCTGCCATTAGTTGAGCTAGAGGCAGAGATAAATTTAAATATATGAGCATATGCAAAAGAAATGTATCATCAGCTTCCAGCAGACGTAGCTCCCAGTATTATGTCAGAAAGGATGTGTTTTAACACATTCATTGCTCTATAATTAAATGGAAAAGTGCCTACAGCAATCAAAACAGTTGTGCAAGGGAATAATATTGAGAATTTATAACTGTTAGAAGTATGTTGAAAAGGCGAAACACCAACAACATGCATGCATGGTGCATGCGCACATATACAACATGCACACAGAAATAGCCCCCCAGCACACATGCATGAACATTGATGGGCTCTTCCTTGCTTCCTTAAGTGTGAAAGGATAACAAAACCAATATATTTCTATTTCTTCTAAATGGTCTACCTAGTTTTAGGTGCCCTTACTTGCTCCAGAGGACTGAAATTAGATCAAGAACCACCAATGCTAAATCCTCAATGCTTGCAAGAAGAAGCCCGTATAAATAGGAAAAGGTATGTTTTCTAGCTGGTTAAGATTAAAGTTAGTGAAACAATTGACACATTGGAAAAACACATTCCCTTCGGGCTACATTTCAAAAAACAGAAAGATGGCAGGGGTTTCAAGTTCCACAAAAATAGAACGTAAAGGCACAGAAAAAACATGCCCCAGCCCATCAAATTCAGGTTACAAATAAAAAAAATTATAGAATCTCAATCATAAGAGGGGGAAATCATGATGAACGAAATTGAGTGCTACTTTTTATTCTGTGACACATTTCTTTCTATTTAAAACTTGAATAAATAGAATGAGCAGGCACCTTGAGAAGCTGAGGCAAAAGGAGCAAGCATTCTTTCAGACATTTCTGGAGGAAGAAGTCGTGAAACTGGATTACCTGTAAACATTATCCAATAGCAACTACGTCAATCGAGTGGCATTTCTATAACTTCATCAATGTACTTGGGCAGATAAAATCCAAACCACGAACCTCATCTATGCTCTTTGCAGTCCTAAGTCGATCATGCATCAGATGCCAATTTGGTTCAAGAACCTGAGAAAGAATATGCATCCAAAGAATTAGGATTTGAACACTTACAACATATATGTTAATTAAAAAACCAAACCTCACCTCAAATGTTAGATAATGTAAAAGGCTATTTATAAATTTAAGCATACTGCGACAAAGAATAGAAGATCGCAAGATGGGTGTTCCCAGTGTGTTGAAAGCACGAAATCCCTGTAAAATATTTATCAGTTAATTTAATAAAAGCAGATCAGAATTGATCATTGAATTATACGAAGGGAAACAGAAAGATTCATACTTGATGTACTTGCCATGCCATACAAAGTTGGCGGTTGACATGTTTACAATGGAACAGGAACCGAAAAATCAACTGATACTTTGTTAAAGCTTTTCTTGAAATAACAAGTGATAATGGCCATTGAACCTGAAATTTATTCAATTTTTAGAAGCTTTGAAATCTTAGTGGGGGAAGTCATCATAAAAATAAGAGACAAGAGGGCACAGGAATACACAGGACCTTGTAACTCAGGAAGAATGTTTCCAAGCCTGTGATGCTCAATGGCTCAGGTTGGTCATCACCGTCAGGAACAGGTTTGTTTAAATGTGGAGGATAAGCACATTCCAAATCTTTAAGCATAGTCAGTCTCTTGAGCAATGAGGCCCTTTCCTGATTGGCAAAAAATATGAATACAGGTAATCAGAAGGGAAAACCACTTGCATCAGCACTCATGGTTAATAATGCATTGTATCGCTTACCACACAACAAGTTAAGTCCTCATGACATGGATCTGAAGCAGCAGCAGTGCTGCGCAAAGCAAGGTCAAGCAGAGACTGTAACATTTACATGACAGAGAAACCATATTTAGGCCTGCTTATGACTGTCAAATGCTTGCAAAAGAATGTGTGGTATGTTCTAAGAAAAGAACCTGCAGCTTCTCAACAGAAATGTCCTCGATCCTTTTAGCAAGTTCATCTCGAGCAATGTCCATAAAATGAACCAAAAAATCACCCTGTAAAACCATGAACAGCTTAATAAGACAAGGTCCTTAAAATAAAAAATAAAAATAAAAAAATAAAAAATTCCTCAATGAAACAATTACAGTGATAGAAAGAAATTTTTTTTATAATAAATAAACAACCGCAAAGCATTTCATTCCAGAAAGAAAGATACACAGAAGAATGTTGACTTTCATGCCACATCATAGAACTAGCAGGAAAGAGTATTAAGAAGAATCTGATAATCAACAGCATGCTCGAATCATTTGATTTTAAAAAAGAAATTCTTTAATTAGAATTTGATTGCCAACATCATGAGGCATACTGCAAAGAAAGGCATCCATTCACTAAACAAATTATATAGAAGCCCATATAGTAGATCACAAATAATGGAGAAGCATAGATGATTCATTTAACATGAAAAATGATAGGCCAATCCCAACTAGTTTGTGATTATGGCTTTATTGTTATATCATAAAGAACTAATTGTTGGCAAATACAGAAAATACTTAACAGCTGCAAAGCATTTGCCCACCGACATACCTGACTACCATTGAAACTAAATAATGTGATGAAGTACCTGGTCCAGTAGTAAGTAGCGCTTCAGTGACCGCAGTTTTCCAATGAGGTCGTACTAAGTAAATAATATGAATCATTCACGTATTAGCCATGGGCATAAGAAACCAATGTTCGATAAACAAGATATAGAATATCACAATCTACCTTATCTTTGATGAGATTTAAGAGCTCACTACTTGCAAAGTCATAAGCAGCTTTGATACACTCAAGATAATGATGATTTGATCCAACACTTGTTAATTTCGAGCTTTCCGATAAGGGGACCTAACCATGACAAGTTGGGCACTCACAATTATGCTCAAAGAACAGTGATTCGATCTTTCAGATAAAATTTAGACAGTAAGATATGAATGAATTAATGGTGTACCTGGACATTATGCCCACATTCCCTCATGACATTTAAATATTTCCCAGTAGTCAAGATTGTCCCTGCAACACTGGTAAGGAAACTAGGAATGCCATCTTTGAGGCTATAGCGCTGTTGCCAATACTTGGCATCATAGTCCTGGGTGAGGCTCTCCTGTAGAAACATATATTTTGAAGACCCATTAGAGCACAAAACAACAAAACAGGTTGCCAACCCACAATCTGTATCAGATACCTTCAGAAGTGATTTGTTTTCAGCAATGAAAAATTCACCATAAGGATCATCAATGACCCCCTCATATAACCACCTGCAGACCGAATGATATTGAAAACAAAAGTAACAGGTGATTTCAGAAAGTAGATAACCCCAGAGCTTTTACAAAATTACTAAATGTGATAGGTATATTAAATTAGAACCAAAACACTAAGATAGCACAGCAAAAGTCTATTGAATCTAACAACAGGGTCTCCACAAGTGGATACCTCTCTAATATGCCCAGGTATGCAGAACTTGCACACTGTGTCATCTTCTCAAGCAATGACCGAACTGCATTGTCACCTGCCATAGCCTTGGCCTGCATTGCAGAAAAAGTATGGGTGATGGGTTGAAACATCTAGCAGAAGACAGAGCATATGCACCAAATTTTCAGGTGATAGAGGCTGCATGGCTTGCCAAAGTCAAGTCTTAAAAAACAAAAAAAAAGAGTAGAGCACCAAACTTGACAATGCAAGTAAATCAGAGTGTCCAGATATTCTGTCAGAGAAAAAAAATCTAAAAGAAAAAAAAAATCGTTATAGACTCGTTGATAAATTCAAACAATCCTTAAAAAGTAATTTTTTGAAAAAAAAAAAACTCAAAACAATTTAGATCATGAAGAAGAAAAGTTGAGGAATTTTGTAACAATGTAGATGCTGCATACTCTAATCACCAAAGCAACAATGTGAATATTTAATCACAAACAACAACTACAGAATTAGATATTTACCTGGCTTTGCAAGAGGTTAAGCATCGCAGAGCCCAAGAAGTTGTTACTAGAAGCCTTCTCAACCACAATGGACAAAGCATGCAGTGATCCCATCATTGGCTGGAAGTAGCACATGATAATTGAATGAATGCAAAATGAGGAGTTGGCATATAAAAGTAAACACAGGAAAAAAAATTCAACCTGACAATAAAACCACAATCCTTGAACAGAAAGTCTTCCAAGGTGGAATTGGTGTTCAAGTTGTGCAACCATTGCTTGGTAATCCTGATATCAAACAAAGAAATGAGTTTATTACCATGCTAAAGGCCGATTGGACTCCCCGCTATAAAATAATTGTGTCATAAAAAATGGATAATAATTCTAACCATAGCTGCCATATTAAGTCACAAATTATTTTCAGTTTATTGAAAGCTGAAATGACAATTATGTTAAAGAGTCATAATATAACAATTAACAGACATACATATCAATTTATTGACATATATATATCATTAACTGGGATGAACCTATTCAATAGAATGTCAAAGTAACATTTGGTGATTGGCTTTGCCAGGAAAGATCAAAGTGCTCTAGTGACCCTTAAGATCCCAAAATGTTATTCAGTTCCCTTACCATCAAAAAGAAAGAAAGAAAAAAGATGTTAAAATTCAGTTTCTAATGTGAAGGGAGCACTCTATTCCAGAGGAAAATTGGTGCAACATTATTTTCAGATATTTTGAGAAAGCATATATCTGGGATTACACAAAGCCACAAATAACCACCTACTCTTCAATCTAACTATTAAAGTTGGAATATATCATCCATTGTATGAAATATCTGAAACCTCCGATACAAATTCACGTGCTTAAATATTGAGCTTGATGGATTCAAAAATTTACCTATGGTCAACTGCATGGGGATTACATTCAGGTGCAGATTTAGATCAGCATGCATTGGGAAAACGAAAAAGAGCAAGCAGAACATGTATACATGGCCTTAGAAAAGGCTATGCAACTGACTTTAACAAGTATAATAGGCAGGCACCACACAGTAAACATATGCTTTGGACACATCACCACAAAATAGGAAAAAAAAAACAGCACATTTGCAGCACATTGATCACACTCAAAAACTAGATGAAGAAACATAAGACGTAGACAAGAGAGGAAGTTTGGGTTAGTGTCAAAGGGTCAAGAAATCTAGCATTGAAAATAGAAAGAAAAAAAGAAATAAGCCTCAAATTGATCATAGACAAAATTTGCTGGTCATATGAATTTCAGTTGGACTTGGACTATCATACCCAAGAAAAATTCAGGGAAACCAAAAAAGCGTATACCAGAAGGAGGGCTCTCAGTGCAGCAGCAAATGCATGGTTAACCAGGCCATTCTTGAAATGGGACTTGGACTCGACAAACTGACTGATCAACACAAAGTCCTCGCATAACGGGAAGATCCGCTGCGTCAATTCCTGCACCACCTAAAGCTGATCAACCCCAGCTCCATTTTCCCACAACCAAATCTTCACATCCTTTGGTCTCACCTGCAGTGCCAGGTCCATAGATGGATCGACTTGAAATATCACATGGCCTTCCTTCCCTCGCACCCTTTTTATTGAAATGTATCGACCCTCAACGCCCACCAGAGCAGAAAGCAAGTCATCAATGACCAAGAGCTCCTACATTATCCATGAGAACTTGGAGCTTTAATGTCTTTTTTTAAACTTATTGAAGGTTAAAACTTCTTAGAAGTGACATTGAGTTCAACGCAGTGACCAATTCAAAAAATTTGCTTCAAGGATGTACCATACCTGGACTGAAACAGGGTAGGATCCAATGACATTATCAGTGCCTCGACTGCCGAACAGAAAGCTTCAAAAATGGAGACAATAGATGGAGATTGTTGAGTCGACAGGTGACTGAGATCGAGGTATACCTGAAGGAATCCATGGAGAAGGGTTTCGATCCCGTGGTCTGAGTTGGGGCTTTGATTTCCTGAAACCGTAAAGGAGATTTAAGAGAGACGGCGGGTCGGAAGGGATGGAGAAGAATGAGGGGCCTTTTGCTCCTCCATGGGGAAGGAGCTCAAGAGAGAAGAAAGAGTACCTGATGGAATCGTCCGGTCAGGAAAGGACGTTCCAGGTTCCATCGGGGAGTCCCGGGGGTCGGCTCCATGGCGATGGCCCGAGATCCGGCTTCGATCGAAACCCTAGATTTAAAACCCCACGAATTTTTGAGAGGGGGAGAGAGGCAAAAGAAATAAAAGAGGCGGGGTTTTTTCTTTTTTCTTTTTCCTCCCCTCGAATTAAAACAGTTTTTTATTTTATTTTTTCCCACAACTCGTGGCAGCCGGCTAGATGTCAGAGGACTGGCTGCTCGATAATGAATGAAGACATGCGAATGTTGGCTAACGTGGCATGATCGCCGGGCGTCAGGCTTTCAGAGTACCCAAGCGTCGGCACCAATCCTTGTTGATATATTGGCGAAAATATAGTTTTGGTCCCTGAAGTTTCAGCCAAAATTGTTTGATCCTCGGCATTTAGTTGTTACAATTTAATTTTATATTATAAATTTTTTTTTTCGAATATTCTGTAATATAATATTAAAGAAAATTATGAAAATAATTCATATATTATTTTTATTTATTAATTTAATATTTTAATATTAATTATTTTATTAATTTTTTTGAGTTCATATAAAGAAATCATATGAATAAAATGTTTTTTAAAAAATAATAAATTAATATTTATTAACCAAAAGTTTGAGAATCAAAATGTATTATAAATAAAAACTGAAAATTAAATATATATTTCAACATAATATATAATTAAAAATAAATAAAAATACAAATAAAACCTTTTAATGCTTAAAATAAATGATACATTTGCATGAAAATGCTATGCGTATTTATTGTGTTTGTTATTGCATTGTTGATCATAAAATTATTATACATAAAGATATTCACAAGGTTCCTCATCCTCAAAAGGAGCCTATACTTTTGATAATTATTAAAATTCATAATAAATGTCATACCTTGCAATTAAACAAAAAATGTTAATGCAATACATTGCACCTTGAGTTAAAGAAATTGAAAACACAAGAAGAGAAAAAGAAAAAAATATATATATGTGGTATGTAAAAGGCTATGTACATTATAATATATTTTTTTATATTGATGTTAGTCTAGTATTTAAGTTACAAGTTGAGAACAAAAATAGGCTCTTTAATTATGAACAACACTCAAACCTTTCTTATTGATTATACATTAGAAAAAAAATGATTTACTTCCTTTTTCGATTGCTATAGGGGGTATGGAAAGCATTGCTCATCATTCAAAATTAACTTAAGCATTATAAAAATCATTTGCATAGAACCAATAAAAAAATAAAAATAAAAATTACAAATTCCATTTTCTAGGACATATTGCACATCTTTCTTAATAAGCTATACTGACAAAGCAACTAAAAAAAAAAAACAAATTTAAGCTATGACTATCTAAATCAATGTATAAAAATTATAATCTAAATATGTTATTACCATAAAGTAATGAAAGAATAGTATTTTCAAAGAATGATCTTTAATCTTGTTTGTAGTTCTAAAGTTGAGCTCTCCATCATTCTTATAGATCGTTTCATTTAAGACTTTCTTATCGGAACATCTGTTGTATTTATGCTCCCTTACATTTATAGTATGCATGCAATCTTCTTATTTATTTTTTATTTTTTTTGTGCTAACTATTATTTCCTATTTTTAACAAATTTCATCAAAGAAGTATATCATGTTTTTTATAAAAATTTAACACGTTGAATGTATCATGAAATAATGAATGATTTATGCCCCCCTTAAATAAATAAATAAATTCGAGCTCAAAACAACATATGTGCCTTAAAATACTATAACTAAGATATTGAGAAATAATACTAGCAATCATGCAACTGAAATCAATTGGTTCCTTGACGTTGTAGCTTGAGCAATACTTCAAAGGCATGAGTTTTAGGTTAATACTATAATATTGCAAGAAACCAGCTAGCCCTTACCTGCAACCCTACCATCGAGTTGACTCCAGTCAAAAAAAATCGATGATCAGACGGTCAGCATTTATGGACTACTGCTATGGTCCGGTCCAGATGCAAGCAAACAGTACCGATCGGCCACGACACAGACGACGGTGCAAGGGCCGATCTGATGCTTCGAAAATTAATTATGGATAAACCGAGTTGATCTAAATCCCACACTCCGATGATCTCCCAGTTATTTTATTCCCGGCCCCGGCCCTGGCCCTGGCCCCGGCCCCACCGGCTGAGGCAGCGGCGCAAGCTCCACTCCTCTTTCTCTCTCTCTCTCTCTCTCTCTCTCTGCCACCTCAACGTAAAGGTAACAACCGAAATTATTTATGGACGCTGATTCGCCTCTAAATCACAAGTCTGCCATTCGTCCGCCAGCGGCGCTCCCCTCCGTTCTGCTCATGAAATCTCTAAGCTCAAGCGGAAGAATTAACGAAATGGGCGACTCCCTCAACGCCAATGTTAACTAGAGGGCGTTTGGCCCGTGAAACCTTTCAAAGTTTTCCAGCTATCTTTTGATGACAAATTGCATCACCTTAAAATTATTTTTTATGATTATTTAATTTTTATTAGAAAGTTAAGTGATCAAGATTATTTATGGTTGAGAATCTTCATCTTACTTTAAATTACTTCTCAAAACAAAACATTATTTAAAAACGAAAGCTCATTTAGTATAACATGTTATATTTAATTACATATTTATATAAATAATTAATTATTATACCATAATAACTATAGTATTTTAATACTAATATATTAAGAAAACATAATATACAATATAATTTAATAAAATTTAATTATTATTATTAAATTATTGTTATTGCAATAATATCATGCCATTATTTTATGTCATATTTATTTTATAATACAATAAACAGTATATATATATATATAATGAATATAATATATATTTTATATTATAAATACATTAATATTTTTAATATAGCAAATATATATAGTTATTATTACTATTATTATGATAATATTATATATTAATTATTATACTATATATAGTTTTATTAATATTATTATTCATAATATTTTGTAATATTTAATTGTATTAAATAGTTATAATAATTAATTATTTATAATCATATTATGTATAATATATTCATAAATATTTTATCTTTATAATGTTTTTTAAAATAATTGTTTATATTTAAATATATAATATATACTTATAACGGTTATATTATATATTTATAATATATTCCATTATTGCATGTTAATTATATATTTTATATAGTATTATTGATAATAATTTATATAATATTAAATCAAAATAATATAATTAATTATTATATTTTTATATAATTATATGAAAATGATAATATAAATTATATAATATATAATTATTATATTTAAAAATATTGCTTTGTTTTGGATTTTTTAAATTTAAAAATAAAGGTTTTTTGAAATTTTAACAAGCTTTTTATTTGAATTTTCTCTTATCAATCAAATATGTTAATATCATGTACCACGTAATTTACAATAAGGTTACTATTTGAATCAAACATAAATATTCTATATGTTTTTAATTTTAAAAATTTATGTTCTTGATAAAGATGATATTAGGATGAAATTTGGTAATGCATGAATCAAATGCGGCCTCAAAAATAATACATTAAAATATTAAGTCAAATCATAAAGAATCAAACTAGGTCAATAAAAAAAATAATTAAATATACCTCGCTAGGCTATCTTTTATAACTATAGTCTTTCTTGTCTAAAACGAAGCTCTGTTCCTTTGTTATTAAATCATTTCCAAGTGCACCATAAATCTCGATTTGGTGAATTCAATACCATTAAAGATCGAAGAAATTTTTTGTGAGGAGACAGAAGTTTATTAAAGCTTCACCGGGCGACGAACGGTGGCCACGTTGGAGGAACGATGGCATTCATGTAATTTAATCCATAACAACGCCCTAAAAATGATCACTCCAAAGCCAGAGTGTTATTAAAACGCACGCCGATATTTTTCAGTTTTCACCCACCGTGCCATTAAAGCTCCAACAAATCAACAGCCCTGTCTCTATCGTACACAAAAATCTAAAAAGTTAAAGGGTACCTACATCACTGCTCTTGGAGAGCCACAAGCGTCCTGCATTTAAGAGAGAAGAGAGAGAGAGAGAGAGAGAGAGAGAGAGAGCAAACTTCAGGAGCCGCGCCGTATTTATACCAGCTGGATAGATCCCCCAGAGGAGTACGGAAGAGGGAAGAAGGGTAGGGCCATGGCTTCTTCTCCAAGCCTCCGTTCTCTGGTTGTCCTCCGACCGCCTTCGATGTGACCCGCGAGATGGGCTTCGAGATGGCGAAATGCGAGCGAGGCGACGCCGGATCCCTGGCGGCGGCTGGAGGATTCCGCCTGTGGTTGGTCTTCTCCGCGGCCGCATTCCGCCGGAAGCTGCTGGAGGCCATTATGTGCGGCGTCTCCAGGCAACGGCGGAAGGGAGGCGCCGCCTTCGGGTCGCCGGAGCGGCGGCCGAGGAACCCTGGGTCGGAGCGGCTGGCAGAGCTGCTGCGGGCGGAGGTCTCAGGGGCCGGCTCTGACGAGGCGGAGACGGTGCGGAAGATCGAGACCCTCGAGAAGCTCAAGCGCGTGGTGGGAATGCTCCAGCCCGGCGGCGGGGACAATGTAGGAGGCGATCAAAGGAAGGAGGCAGCTGGGGAGGTGCGATGGCTTGCCAAGGACGACGCGGGGGCGAGGGAGACGTTCGCGATGCTTGGCGCCATCCCTCCCCTGGTGGGAATGCTCGATTCCCCGGACCCCGACTTCCAGATTGCGGCGCTCTACGCCCTTCTCAATCTAGGGATCGGCAATGACTTGTGAGTGCTCTCGTTTCCTTCTTCGATCCGATAGCTATAATGCTCGTTGTTTCTCATTAGGGTTTTTGATTGCAGGAACAAGGCGGCTGTAGTGAAGGCCGGAGCCGTGCACAAAATGCTGAGCCTGATCGGATCGGGGAGCTCCCCGGCGGTCTCCGAAGCGATCGTCGCGAATTTTCTCGGCCTCAGTGCTCTGGATTCCAACAAGCCGATCATCGGCTCCTCTGGCGCGGTCCCATTCCTCGTGAGGACCTTCAAGAACCCTAGCGCTACCGCAGGCGGCGGAGGCTCCTCTCAGGCGAGGCAGGACGCACTCCGGGCGCTCTTCAACCTCTCCATCGCCGCCGCCAACACTTCCCGCCTCATCGACGGCGACCTCGTCCCCTGCCTCCTGGCGGCGGTCGGCGATATGGAGGTGAGCGAGCGGGTCCTCTCGGTCATCTCCAACCTCGTCGCCGCGCCTGAGGGACGGCGGGCGGTAAGCCGATCTCGGGACGCGTTGCCGATCTTGGTCGACGTCCTCAACTGGTCGGACGCCCCGGGGTGCCAGGAGAAGGCGGCGTACGTGCTGATGGTGATGGCCCACAAGGCCGACGGCGACCGGACGGCCATGATCGAGGCTGGGATCATGTCCTCCCTCCTCGAGCTCACGCTTCTGGGGAGTCCCCTAGCCCAGAAGAGAGCGTCGAGGATACTTGAAATCCTGAAGGTGGACGAGGGGAAGCAGGTCTCGGAAGGCTTCGGCGAGGGAGGACGCGGGTGCTCTGGCGTGGCGGCGGCGCTCGTCGGAGGGGAGGATGAGGAGGCGGGGATGAGCGAGGAGAGGAGGGCGGTGAGGCAATTGGTGCAGCAGAGTTTGCAGAGCAACATGAGAAGGATCGTGCGGCGGGCCAACCTCCCGCAGGATTTCGCGCCGTCGGATCAATTGAAGGCGCTCACCGCTTCCTCCACCTCCAAGAGCTTGCCCTTCTAGTCCGCAAACGAGAGGTAATGATAAGAATAGAAGGTTATAATTCTTCTTTGTTTCACTTCTCATTGTTATCGTGTTCTCTGTTCTTCTGCTTCCAAAATGATGCCCTGAGGTTTTACGCTCTACACTATACTATATGCCATTGAAGTAGGTGACAAGAGGTTTCGGTTCTCGGGTCGTCCTCTTGTACATGGCTTCGGTTCGGCATGTGGTCAAGGACCGGGGCCTTTTACGTCATAGGGTAGTTGATGCAACTGTCAGTCGCTTTCTCAATTTCCCACCTCCATAGCCGAATGGCAGGCGAGAGTTCCGATCTCCTCCTCTCTCTAACTGGCTTCTAATTCTCTGCTTTTAAGAAATATATATGTGCGTATGCTTTGACCGTAACCATGGTTTTGAGCAACGGCTGTTATGCTGTAATGGCTATTTTAAAGGTTTCGACTTGTTTAACGTGCATTTGAACTATACCTCGGAGTAATTCTGAATCTATTTTGCTGTTTCGTTGATGCAGATGCTTTGATTCAGGAACTGATTATAATCTATGAGCAACGATTTTGTGAAAGAAAAAATGCAGTACTTCAGCTTTTACTGCTGGTTTTTTTTTTTTTTTCATCTTATTACAAGTGATTGCTGTGGCCGTTATCATTATTGTTTTGATTCCCATAAAATTTCAGAAAATGGTCTGGCAAATAATGTCTAACTCTTTCCATTGTACAGTCAACGAACAGTAACCTTGTCTCCTTTGAAGTGAGATAACGGCGTCATTTGACGGATAGAAGTAACGGCGTTATGGAAACCATATTTATCTTACCGGTCTTGAACTATTGGTTCCTGTGGCGAGTTGGGAATCTCTGAGTCTTCGGGAAATGGCTTATTAGAGTTTAAAAAACAAAATAAAAAAAAATAAAAATAAAAAAAAGCATGCAGGGATCTTAGAACTGAACTCAACTTTCTCTAGAATATGGTTTGCGGTGAGAGAGGGAGATCGATGCTATGCATAAAGAAATCGGCAGAGAGATTTTATTTTGTCAATTTTAATTGTAACTTACTTTACTTTAATCATGCTCGCTGATGGAATGCATGTGCTGTTACAGGAGGGAGGAGGGAATGCCATGTGAGGAACATGTACCTGAAAAGCCGCAAGCTTTCCGTATCTTCTATAGTTAACGGCCTTGTATAGTTAAAGGTTAGCAAGTCTCTCTTTTGTGCTCGTTTCCATCAGTGTTTAGGAATGAAATTTCTGTGAATTTAATAGTAATGGTTGTTAGACCGTATAAGAGAGGAGATCGGATATTTGAGGGGTGAACGATGAATTTTGGACGAGCGATCTAGATTCTTTACTTTTTTTAGTTTTCCGAGAGAACGGACAAGCTGCACCAAAAGAGGAGAACAGGGAAACGTACGGGCAAGCTGCACAAAAAATAAAATAAAAAAAAAGGAAAAAAAGAAAAAAAAAGGAAAAAAAAAAGAACGTGCAAGAGATGCTTTGGCCTGGTTGTTGGTCGAGTGGAATGTTACTCCAGTATGGCTGTCGGAGCCAGCCGCTTCCTTTTCGGTGTCTGAGCTGTTAGGTGTTGATGGAAGAAGGGATTAGAAAGCGAAAGAGGCATTTCAGGTAAAGTTTTATCCATGGTCCCATAAAAGTATGAAGATTTGAGGTGTTCTGCAAAAGAAAAGCCTGGAAAAAGTTGGTTCATTGTGGTGAGATGAAAAAGAAAGCTGGTAAGAAAGTCCATGCGACATTTATTTTCTAAGTTAAGCTGTGATCAAGAAAGATATTTATGGACACTCTTTTTTTTTTTGGTATAAAACAGACATATTTAAGAAAACGGCTCTTTTAAAGGTGCATTTGGGAAAAGTGGATATTTTCAAAGTTTCACCCATTGAAATGTATTGCATCTTGTTATTTTTTATTATTATTTATTTTAGTATTATCTAAATAATATTATTTATAATATCAAAACAAAAATTGATTGAATAAAATATTGTTATTTTATTGTTAGATATTTTCAGTATTTAAGTAACATAAATATATATACATACATAGACATATATACATACATACACATATATGTGTGTATGTATATATATATATATATTCAATGGTACAAATCATAAAATTTAACATTTTTTTTTTATAAATGCATATATGTACATATGAATTGATAAATATTTTGAATTACAATCGCTTTAACATTAAAAAAATTTTATATTTTTGAATTGAATGATAAAAATTTTACATAAATGATTCAAATCGTTAAATATAATCTATTATTTTGAAACTATTTGTATATAAAAAAGTATATGATTTAGGAATCCTAGCCTATATATCAAATAGTCAAAATATAATATTATTTAAATTATCTAATTTTTAATCATTTGATGTATAAATTACATATCTGAGAGCTATATAATTTTTAATATATAAGTAATTTAGCTATGGTAGATCACATTCAAATTTGAAAAGGATATAACTCTTTTATAGTTGCATATATTGAAATATTTAAACATACATATGTATACATATACATTCGTGTGTATGTAAACATACATATATAAATATTCATGCATATATGTCTTAATATATATATGGATCATATTCAAGTTATATCTTTTTCAATTGAGCTCTAGGGATTTCATATTAATGGTTCAAACCATTTGTTACAATCCAATATCTTTAAATTATTTATGTATTAAAAAAAAAAAAAAAGTGATTTAAAGCACACCCAGCACCACCCTCTATCCTCCCCGTGCACCACCGCCTCTCGACATGTTTTGACCATGTCTATTAAAATATTGTTACCATCCCCATCTATCAAGTGCTGGTCTGAGAACAAAAAAGACTGCACGGTGTGCTCGCTGTATGGAGTACAAATCTATCCAATATTAATAAATTTATATTATTTAAAGAAAAAACAAAGAAAGAGAAGTAAAAGAATGCTGCTCTAAGCACCATTCTAATCTCTTATCGGCACGCCAGTCTCCTATGAAAGCTGGATGCCGTAGGTCATGTGATAGACAAGCAGGCTGTAATATGAATCCGACTGCATGGTAGAGTGGGGAACGGAATGACGTGATGAAGCTGTTTCCAGGGAAAATTGTCGGATCCATGCAATGAGTGGAAGGTGAGTACATGTTCTTGTGCATTTTTTTTGATCGGTAATGCTGGATGCCCTTTTTTTTTATTTTTTTTTTTATACCCGTCGGCTGTTTTTAGGAAAGCTCCTTTACGCGTTATAGTGTGCAGATGTGATGGGTCCAAACAGAGCCCAGCGCTGCAGCCAGACTCTCTCTTGGTGCATGCATTTGGTTGGTGTCGTTGGACCAGCTTTCCAGCTCTCGTACACGATGGCACTGACCATTATTTTTGACAGTAGGGGAGGCTTTGTACTCGCTTACCCCGGCCCGAGCATCGAAACAAAGCGCAGCCTGTGGAGCTTAACCTTGCATCGTCTTCTTCCTCTGATTAGCTCCCGCGATATCCGCAAGGTATCCTTCTACACCCAACGCAAAGGATCGGAGCTGCTTTCTTTTATCGCATACGAGCAAAGAGTGCTGCAAAAGTTGTCGGCAATACGGCCTCGCAATTTGCATGTCAATTGTGGCATTTAAATTATTACTTATACATATTATAAAATAAAAAAAAAGACTTCCCAAGCTAAACTATAGTTTTTCTGATGTTTTATAAACAGCAAGGCTATTGGAAATTCATAATCGTATTGAAAAAATAATTTGCAGAGATATGCATTCAGTACACGTGCTTGATTAATGGATTGAAAGATTATGTCATGACATTACATTATGTACTACGTAATTCTTTAAGTTTAAATATTTATAACTATGTAGAATATTTATATTTGGTTTACAAGGTAATGCAATTATAGAATGCTGAATATTTCATATTAACATGCCTGATTGACCAATATGATTATCAAGGATCTAATAAAAAAAAAATATGTTAAAATTTTAAAAATTCTTTGTTTTACAAATTAAAAAAAAATCAAAACAAAGTAATATTTTTAAACATAATAATTTATATATTATATAATATATATTAATTTATTATATTATTTTTAGACAATATGATATAAATTATCATTATTAATATAATATTAATAATAATATATAATATATTAATTAATATGTAATATATCATAGTAATCATAGTAGTTATATACTGTTTATTATACCATACGGTAAATACATTATTAATATTATATAATAAATTATACATTATATTACGTAATATTAAATTTTACTAATATATTAGTATAAAAAATATAATAATATATAAATATAATTATATTAAAATAATTAATTACTACATGTAATTGAACATAATAATTTTTTATTATTTATATCAACATATTATAAACCATATAATATTATATATATATATATATATTCATAATAATCATTATATATAATTAATTTATAGTTATATAATACATTATTTAGCTTTTTTTTTTTACTAAGAATTTTGATGTTAAACTTATATGGTAACAATCTCACATTACCGCATTTTTTTTTCATGGACAAATTACATGCGTGAATTTGCTAACATGAAGGTCCTAAAATATTTCAACGGTATGCCGACAAATTAGAGCCGAGAAAGAGAAAGAAGGGAGAGAACTCCAGTACGTATTTTAGACTTAAGAAAGACGTGCTACATGCTATGTTCAGGCTTGAAATTCCGCTGTCTCTTTAATTAGCATCAGTTCTCTATGAACTGAACATTTCTGATCCAACTTCAACGCTAACAAAATCAACCCGTCAATTGCTTCCGCTAATTGGAAGGTACACACCCTCTGCTGCTAACCAGACATTATCAGGACGCTTATCTCGAACACCACAGACCTGCAACCACCAACAGTGCCAAACCGACGTTAAGCAAAAATGAATCCTAAAATCCAGAAAGCTGCTGCCATGACGGTTTTCCAAAATAATCCTCTACTCGTTTTGGATTAGAAGTAAATACGGTTTTGGATTGGAGAGTTTCCGCAGCGCCGTATCGTTAGAAGAGAATAGATGCAAGATCGCTAAATTCTCTCGTTACCTCTTGCTGTCCTCCAGCTATGCGAGTGTACTTCTTGTCATGACTGTGCAGGTAGCCACCGGTATCAACATGTCGGAGTCTTGTTCTCTGGTCTTGCCTCCATGTTTTCCCACTACCCTCAATTTCAAGCCTGAAGAAAAATATCAGTGAAAGATGGGTAAGCATCCAAATATAGAGTCCCCTATTAGAAATCTTCTACATTTAGTATGCAAAGTCTCACCGCCAAAAATCACCGGTGTCTGAATCGTTATCTCCTCCAAAACAGCTCACCTATAGGTGGCGACAAATAAGTCACATTTGAAATAAACTATCCACAACATAATTACCAGCACAAAATAAATGGTTCAAATAAGACAGGAATCCATGTATATGTTGACACTACTCTTCTTTTGATGAAATTGTCATTTAAATCTTTTGAAAATGTTCAGAGACAATTAAACATCAGTCTCCTGGTGGTCCACACAAATTTTTCAACATTTATTCATAAGAACTCCTAAAGACTCTGCTCAGGTTTCATGTAGATAGGTGTTTCTGGTGCAGAACAATAAACAGCTTGCTCTTCTTCTGGGATGCCTACTTGCACTCTTAAAAAGCCCTGCTCCTATTAAGGTGCCAATTCTATACCACACACCCGTACAAACTAGCTGCATCAATATGCCAATGAAGAAACTTCGGCTTCCATGACGCTGGGAATTGCATTTTGCTGCAGACTCGTATACTACCCAACTACACTGCCCCCCATCCCGTCAACAAAACCCCCCCACAGCCCTCCTCCCTAAATAAATAATAGTAACAATCAAGAACAATAATCAAAATTAGAAAATAGATAAAGCCTGATTCTGATGGAGTACCATTAAATATCCAGCTGCTTCTCATAAAGTGGAGTTCATGCGAGCATCAATTATCAATGATCCACATAGAAAAACAACACAACCAAATAGAAAAGTATATTTGATATGTTATAAGCTGAACAGTAGCGTCATTGAAAAGTATGCACATTAGACTGAGGCAGCCATGGCCCACCTGAACCAAACATTCTAGGCATGTTCAATTAAAATATTAACAAGGCTGCCTGATCTTGTACCTGACATTTTCTGGCCTAACTAGCGGTAAAGGAAAAAGGTGGAAGAATAAGGTAACATGCGCTCAGGTTTAAGTCAACCAACCCCATAACTTGCAGTTCACATCCTAAACAAATTAAAATGATAGGGGTAACATATAAAGTTTCATAAGATGGGGTTAGCTTGAATCTAAAACCTATAGTGAAATTAAATGTAACCTTAAGTTACAAGCCTTTTGCCATCTACTTGTTTTGCAGATGAGAAATATGCAATAATCCCTTAATTAAGGCATCCCACTATACTCCGCATTCTGCAATTCCAACGTGAAACAAGTTACTGGGGTTGATAAGAAAACAGATTAGCCTCGTGTCAACATTTTTTTAAAAAAAATGGAGATGGAACAGTCTTTAACCACTTATTTTGCACATAATGTAGATATGATGTGATAACTGATTCGAATGCATGTTGTTCAACAAATCCTTAAAAGGGTTGTGAAGGTTATTTTGTCATCGTACACATCTACTAGAAGAAAAGAGTTATGGAGACAGAAGCGATGACAGACATAGCATATCCTCTTGGTGTTCAGACACGGCCACGATGAACTTTGCCAAATAATACAAGGAATGGATCCTACAAGAGTGGAATGGCATGTTTTATGTTTTTCACCATTAAAAGTTGCACATGGACTAGCAACAACGATGGTACATGAACTGGTTAAACACAACAATTAATGATCACTACTCATAAAGGCATCATGAAATTGAAGAAGCACAGATCAGACCTATTTTGAGTTAATTGATTCATGCCATTAGTGTCCAATATATTGAGTCTAAAAATGAAGCCAGCATAGAAGCAAAATGTTCACCTGTAATGCTACCTCAGTACATATTTTTTTCCCACGATACAAGATTCTGTACGAGAATACTCTCTTTTCTACATCTACAACCATTTTCTGATTCATCGTATTCTACTTTTTCTTTCCTCAAAAAATCACCTTCTACTTTTATGTTTTTCCTGCCAAAGATGTTCCCTGTCATCCCAAATCTCATAATAAATTACACTAAAAGGCACAATTTATTCCCTTAATGCCCCTTATGCACATCATGACATCCATTTAGTCTTGCATGAATTTCCGAATTAGTAAATCAAAATTTTTGTTAATTGTCAAAATCATTTCAGAGGATAACCCTTCAAATTTTCGACTGTTCCGCAATAACCACTTGAGTTCTAAGGACATAAAGAGAGGAAAGATTGTTTGAATTTGCAAGACACGAAATGTCTACCACACAGGATGATTGTGTTCCCACAGCCCATTGTTTACAACAAATACAATCCAGGGCATCTTGTAGGTAGCATCCTGCTGTACAACAAGGATCTTGGCAAGGTAATGAGGTCTTCCAACTTATAAATTTAAGAATGAATCATCTCATTTCAAAAACTAGCCTAAGCTTGAGATTACTTCATAGCCACAGGGAATGAGGCAAACCTAGTCTCCTGGTTGGTCATCAAGGACTTCCTTTAGCCCAGAAAGTAATGTTCAGAGTCATCATTTAACATTACAAATTTACAGCCCATTAGTACTTTAGCATGTAGCTCAAAGAATCGTCACAATTTGGAATATATCATTTTCCTGGAGTCAAATTATATTTGGCATAAAACAGAAGAATCATCCAGAAAATAGTTACATATAACACTGAGGATATGCCCATCCTAAGACTACATAAAAGCATCCATATTTCCCAACTTTAATTCCCATAATAACCCCAATTAGATTTCTCCCTTAGATGTTTAAACTAAGGTAAACTTCTACAAAAAAAGGATCCTAACATTGCTGGACTCCAGGGAGGAGGAACCAAGGGGGAATCTTTCCTTAAGTTGGGATTTCCATAATTCACAACAAAACATAATAAGAACATAATTTACCAAATAAATCTTAAACAATTTCATGAGAAAGGTGTATTAACACCTAATTCATGCTAAAATCTTTTTAAAATTTATCCTGAATCCAAAATCTTAGGAGGTAGCCTAATGCATTTAGACATACATTATACCTAGTATTAGTGAAGACAATGATGTTGAAGAGAAGGTCGAGTTGGCTTTAAATTAAGAACCCAATTTTGCAAATATCAAACGTTTGAGCAATGGGACAACTCTATCTTCTTGATTCTGATTCTGCAACTAGCAAATACTCAAAATATATGGGACAAGCTTGCAGCTTGAATATTTTTAAGGGCCTGTTTGGATGCTAGAATAAACTGTCTTTGGAATAAACTGACATGCCACAACCATCCAAGAGGAGTTAGAGGTACGAGTTTTTCCAAACAGCAAAAACTTGTATCATCAAATTCCAAAAAAAGGGATACCAAAATTAATATATACAACTTGTCGATCTCTCTCCTCTTTCCTTTCCCTTCCTCTCAATCCAAGTTGTCCTTCATTATCATCATCCAATACTATTGACTAAACTTCCCACTCCATCTACCTCCTCTTCTTTGCATTTCCTGCTTTATTTTTCTCCTTCACCTCCTTTGAGGTCCTTACCCAGACTGGCAATGGTGGACAAGTTTTCCCATCATTCTTGTCATAGCCATCCATGAAAAGAATGCTTACAAACCTCCATTGGTGTCCTACACCCTTCGTTGCTGCCCAAACAAAGTGGATTTTTCTCCCATGGACACCATCTCTGATGTCATCCCCCCTGAATCAATTCCTTGGAAACATACTGCTCCGACACTGGGTTTTCATGGCAAATCATAACATCACTAAACTTGGGATTATCCTTAGCCCAAACCTCTTTGATATGATAATCCTGGTAGGGTTCAATCTTCACCTTGAGCCCCATTAAGAAGAAAGAAACCCACAATGAGATGGGAATAAGGTATGAGTCAATCTGGGCCAGTATATGGATATGATATCAGCCAATGATCGAGATATATCGGATTATATTGGCTGGGATAATATGGGCCAATATTTTAATTGTATCATCAATAAGTGGACAATAACAACACAAATTGAGATAATGGCCGACAAGAAAAACCCTAAAATTAAGCAAGTGATGATTTATGCAAAGAAATACTGACCAAACAATTGAAAAAACTTTGACTAAGAAAAAGTCTATTTCAATCACATGAATTAATTTTTTTTTCAAAAAGAAAATGAAAGAAAAAAGAAGATGATGAGGAGCTTCACAAACTAGAGTCATAAACTCATTCATTCAAAGTGGGATTCAGTGGACCCAAGTCATCATAAAATCTCTTGCCCATGCAGCATAATATTGTATATTCTACAGCAAACCCTTTGTGGATTTATAAACTAAAAATTCAAAATATCTATATTTTTTTGAGGAATCATATTGGTCCCAAGGTTAATAACTAGTCTTTGCTATACAATATCAAGCAAGTAACTCTGTATCTAAAATTCTTAGCATCAACCATTTGAATGTTCGATTCCACATAAAGTTAATGCATTTCCAATGTGCCTGCCTACATACCATTACAAATATTGCATAAACACAGGCATAATGCAGCCCATAATGCTTACGGTTTATAAATAACTAGATTAAAATGAGATAGAAAAAACAGATAACAAAATCAAGGAGCTGCAACCTATAGTGATATCAAAAGGTTTTCCAAGTGAGAGAACTTTAAATAAAAAAAAAAAAAATCAGTGTATCCTTATCCAATCTTCAAATTTGCAGTGAAATACGGTAAGCAAGGCTTGTCAGACCAAGCAGCATTGATATGGAAATGGATTTTTTCAATAAAAAGTTGCAATTGAAGTTGAAAGAATAAGGATGACAATTATTCATGACATGTCATTCCATACTGATGAAATGTTATAGATAAATCTGAAAATGAAAGGCATACAGGAACTGGGAATGTTTTTTTTTGTATTTAGAGTAGCATATAAGCAGTGAAAAGACAAATCCTAGCGAAACTGAAACCTCTATCGCAGGTTATTTTAAAGAGTATGCAAACAAACAAGGAAAACAGCTCCTACCAAGAAAACAAAAGACGAGTTTTTTTGTGTGGCTTTGTATGGTATTTGTAGAATAAACTAGCTTGTTTGGAGATTGTAAAAATATGCAAATGATATTTAAAATTTTACTAACAAATACAGAACTCTGTACCAGGTATTCCAATGTTTTAAATTAAGATGCTTGCCTTTTACATAAATAATAATATTTGTCATCATCACAAGACAAATTCAGGAAGTTAAAATTAGTTAATATAATCTAATAAGTCAAATACAATTAGTCTTTTCCAGCCAATAATTTCCTTCCATCACGATCATTAGTTACCAGGAGTATGTGTTGCATTTAAAAACTCAATTTCATTATATTACAAAAGTGTTGCCTTTTCCTGCATACACAATCTCTAATATCATAGTTTTCAACTGCACAAATGCCCAATAAAGCATCATACAGCTTTACCATAAGTAAAAACAACATAGTTTCCTCATTGTCTTCGATAGAAACAAAATAATCCCTGCTAACCAACTGACTTGATAAAATAAAATAGATATACAGATTATGATAGCTGCACATTACTGGATTCTGTCAGAATATAAATGAAATTCAAATCCCTACTAACCTCCAAGTTGCCAGATATTGGGGAAGCATGCAAATGGCTATGTAGCCACCTTCGAGTCCTCATATGTTGTAACCTGATAACAGTTCCACTTTGAATGACATCACCTTGTTTGGCAGATGAATCTGGTGTAGGCCTTACAATCTGAAAAATGATTTGCACAGTTTAATCCTTTTTTGTGAAAAATGGAAAAATGTAATAGATCAAGCTAAGCCATATAAATTAAACAATTCCCAGCCAAGACAGATTTATTATAAAAAAATTGGCATATGATAAACTAGGAGATAAACAAGCCTGTAAAAATGGTTCTAACCTGCACTTTAAATAATTTGCCATAATAGGTTTGACAGGTATTAAGAAAATCGATCAGCTAACACAGAGGAGACTATGAATCACATCATGGTTCAAAATCAGTCAGCTAATATCACCTGCAATATCATGTCTGAAAGTCCTCATATTTGCCCGAATTGCAGTTCCTTACCATAGATGACAGATCTGCTATCAGACCAAAACTTACCAAGGTGACAACAATGAGCGCTCGGTTATGCTGGGTGGATCCTCGAAGTGCCAAGAATAAATGACTATGTCAAACAAGGTTCATTGTTTCGGTACCAGAACTCATACTAGTGCAACACTGGTGCAGTGCCGGTGCACCAAGTAAACAAGACAGTTCAATGTACCAAGTCTCCGTATGCACCAGTACCGAATGTCGGTTTGGTACCGGTATGGTATGGCACATCTGGTACAAGATGGTATATGCTAGTATTGCATACCGTGATTTCAATCCAAAGTACAACTAGTCAATGTGACTGCTATTATGGCCATCCGGCAATCTAATTAGTACCACAAGCCAACAGGAAAACAACTGATGCCGCTACTACCAGGCATCGCACTACCAATAGCTCCTCAAGCCCCTCCAGTTCTTTCACCACTTTAATCAACTAGGTATCCCATCTTTTATAACGGTTAAGATCCACTATTATGGGTTCATAACAGGGCCTTTGCTGGTTCAGGCTTTACCCAAAAGGACTGCCTTGGTAGAATGTTCAATACTGGTGAATGTGCTCAGTGCCAGCTGCATAACTATGGGCTGCCTGGGAAGGACTAATAATAGCAGCACAAGGATTGAAGGATCATTTGATTTTGTCAGAAAGAGATGCTGTGACTATCATTTAATGGTTTAGGAACCGAACCTCTAGTGATCAACATCACAGAGCCCGCTTCTGCAGGACCTTTTGGACATCGCTACCACTTTACAGAATTTTAGAGTCAGATATACATTACAGGAAGATAATCAACTTGCATATTGGTATGGGAAGGGAAGTTCTCGGTGATTTCAATTTTGGCCCAGGTGTGGAAGTACCTTGGCATTTCTCTACCCTCATTGTAGCAGATTCTGATGGATATAATTGTCTGTGATATTGATGCTTTACTAATAAACTCTTTGAGGCCTCTTCTCCCTCTTTACCAAAAATAACCACCACCACCACCAAAGAATTGAAGATGGTTGCAGGTAGCACACAGTCAACCATTTCAATAAGTTGGTAAGAGGTTGAAAAAAGAGAGGATCTTTTTCCTACGTTTTTGAAACTTTACAGAAAAACTTATGCTCAATAACATAAATAAGCAGTGGTTAGAACAAGAGCTAGAAAAAATTATCTTTCCCATAACATTCACATTTCTAGCAAATAGTTCTCCACATTTATGTCATGACTATAAATTTTTGTTGCTCTAGCTATAACCACAGACAACATATACTGAAACTACAGAGATGAAATATGAACTGCAACATTTTTGCATGCTCCTATACATAAAACAAAGGCACTCTAACTTCCTATAAAGTTTCAGATTCAACATTCAAGCCTTGCCACTTTTGTTGAAATTCCAACAATAAACAATCTAGGCTAACCCATCACAGTTTAGACATTAAATTGGACAATTGAATATGCAAGAGGGATTATATCTCATTAAGGAATCAATCCTAGTTTTATAGTAGATTACAATTCCTGTTTGAACCTTTCTTGGTGAAAAATAGGGACAAAATGAACAAAGTGTCAGCAATAATATCACAGCACAGTAATCCTCAGGCCCAAACAGAGAGGAGCATAAAAAAGGAGAGATAGTAGAAAAGAGACCAGAACCAGGAAATTCATTAATTAAATTCAAAATTCTGGTTGATGTCTATTTTGTTCTCATTTTCTAACTTCAAACAACAACGACGACAAAGTCTTAATCCTAAAGTAGTTGAGGTTGACTACATGAATCCTTTATCTTCCATTCCGCTCAGCTCATTTCATAACTTTGAACTTTTCCTAACCTCAAAGTTCTAGCATATGTCAATTTTCTTCTCATTTCATAACTTGATTAAAAAAAAAAAAATTAAGGAACATGAGGATACACTTTCAGACTTTTCCCAACAAAAGATGACTGAACACTTCATGAAAAGTAAAATTTGGAGCTCATATATATAGAAGCATCAAAATCATATTTAAGAACACGTACATAATATCTCTAAAACATTCCTAACAAAAGTGATACCAAAAGTATGACGTGTATGATAATCCCATTAATAATAAAACTCAACTTAATAGCAAATGACTTGATAAAAGAACCCTAAGCAAGATAATAGTAGCAATGGCTCCTGGATTGAAATATAGACCCCCAAGACTCAATACATATGCGTCGTAACCTATCAAGAAAACTCAGTCCACAATGGAAAACTTCCCAGCACGACACTCTTTCTCCTAAATCTACCATGAGGGCCAAAAAAAAATTCATAAATTTACAAACGCACAGACTGATGCTAAATAACATGCGCTTATAGAAATTAAGATCAAAGAGGGGGAAAATCAAGAATCAAACTAACACCGTACCCACCCAGTAGCTATTCGAATCGTCGACATTGGGAAACCCGGTGACCGACTGCTGCCCGCTCCCCGACCCGTAGGGCACCTCGTGCGAATGCAATCGAAACTTCGTCCTCTCGTGCATCAATTTAATAACACTCCCATACGTAATCTGCCCAGATTAAAAGAAAAAGAAAAAAAAAAATCGGGAACAGAACCTGGAAACCAAACAAGTGATTAAAAATCCAGAGATCTGGGGTTTAGAAAGCGCACCTCGACGCCCTCGGGCGCCGCGGCGGCGGGGAAGACGGAGCCCTCTTCGAGGTCGAGACCGAGGAGGAGGCAGAGGAAGAAGGCGGAGAGAGCGAGGAGGGAGATGGCCATGACGAGGAGGAGGACCAAGAACCAGGTCTTCTGCCAGAAGGGGAGGACCAGTGGAGGACGAGAGCGTCTATGAGAAGCCTGGGAGGGCGGAGGAGAGGGGGTGACGGGATTCTTCCTTCGAGAGAGGGTCTGTGGCCCGCGTGAAGCCACGCCGCGCTCCGCCCGTCTCTCCAGAGCGAATCACTCGAAGAGAGAAGGGAATACCGGGGAGGGAATCGGTCGGGTCGTCTTATTTCTTTCTTCTTTCGCGTCGGCTTTCTTTCTTTTCCTTGTCTCGCTTCTTGATCCCTTGTCGGTTTTATTGTTATTGCTAGTTCGACTCGGGCTTTGACGGTTCCCCTACGTTGGGGTCCGGCGACGCGCGGCCACGTCATGGAATGGTTTGTTGCCAATGAGACAGCGCCACATGAGTGCGACTGACGTGGATGAATTCTATTGGCATGGTGATTGGTCTGGACTGCGGCCTTTTGGGCCCTGACCAAAATGCTCACGATAATTGGAAAATATTTTTTTAACGTGCTTTATTACGGTAGTTTGCACACTTATTTTATTATTTTTATAACTATTAGTTTTTAATCATTGGATCTATTTTTTGCGCATAATCTGCTTCATGCATTGCTTGTGCGCGTAATTAAAATTAAAAAAAATTAAATATAATATATAGTTATAGTAAATACGATGAAAAAAAAGAAATAAAGGCTCAGTAGAAGGGATCATGAAATTTTATTTCTTATAAATTAGAATGTTTGGTTTGCGCTTTTAAAGCCATTCATAGGAATACTTTATTTTTACGTGATTTAAATTTTTATATTTTATGAGAAATAAAAGCGTTCGGTCGTAGAAATACTCTGTTTACACGTGATTTGAATTCCTACATTTTATGAAAAATAAAATCACAGGGTTAGCGTGCTTCTTTTTTCTTTCCAACATACCTTCTTTGTCATTCAGCTCTTGCTCGTTTGCTTCTCTTCGCTTCAGATCCACGGAATGTCAACTGAAAAGAGGTAAGAATTGATTGAGATCTTTTCTATAGATTGATGCTTGTTGTTGTGTCAATTTGGTTTTTAATTCTGTATTTTTTTTTTTTACTGTTATATTTTTTTGGGGCATGTTTCTTTGAGAGTTGCACTATTTTATAAGTTTTGAGAACTAAAGGGTATAATTGATATTCTGCACTATTTTTCTATGAAAAAAATCGTTCAACCAAACATGATAGCTTCATTCTTTCAATGCTTATTTTTTATGATCAATCAAACGTGATAGTACAGATATTTTATGCATGATAATCTAATTTTCAGACATTCTATTCCTGTTTTGAAGTCGCTTCCTGTGAACCAAACGAGCCTTAAGGAGCATGTAGCATGTAGCGTTCGCTTATAAATCAAATAATGAATAGAGTTCTTATGAGCAAGATTCCTTTCAAAAAAAAAATGATAATAAGTTGAATGACTTTAGGTCTTTGAATAGGGTTGGTAACAAAAGGGTTTCAAAGAGTGCTACCAAAACTATGGGTTTATTGGATCAAATATCATAAAATAATTTTGCTTCAACAAAAGTTCATATGACTTTAAAAATAGTATTGGAATGCTCTTCCCCAAATTCAGCGATCAAGCTTGGGAGGTTTAGAGTAGAGTTTTTTCGCAAATGAAAGAAAATAGTTGATTTTCTAGTTTGAACCCTTTAGCTTATGAATATATAAATTATAGGCACGATTACACAATAGGGATATAAATTGATTTGATATTTTCAATTGAATCCTTATATATATTTTTTTTCAATTGAGTTCCTATACTTTTTTTTAATTAAGTATATTAATTTATAAAATTTATTGAATCAAGTACATTTTTTACGGCCATCAACATTAACTTAAGAGACTATCCTTATTATTGCGATGGATGAAAAAATGCTGAGATAGCATTACATTGTACTGAAATGATAGTAATAGGACCAAAAAATGATGGTTAAGAAAGATCCATACAATCATTTAAAGTGAAACATCGAAAATGATAGAAATTTTTTTCTCAATTTTTCATTCTTCATCAACCTCAATGCAATATAGGCATCATCTTACTATTTTTTAAGCATCACCTTACTAATTTTTTTTTATGCCTAATACACCAATTAGAATGATCCATTAAGTCACCACTGACAATCGTTAAAAATATATTTGATTGTATAAATTTAATGAGTTAGTATACTATATATTAAGACAAAAAATATAAAAACTCAATCAAAACTATGTACTCCTAGTATAATACGATTAAATGATGATCATTTAATTGATTAAAGTTTTGCATTGTCATTTTATTTTATTTCAGAACGTAACTATCCCACTCTTAAATGCTTCAAGGTCAAGGCAGAAAGGTATAAAGCTAAATCCGAATTTATGCAGTACGATTACACAATTATAATTTATAAATCTAAACTTTTGCATCTGGCTAGGCTTAGCTCAGTGATCGTAACCTCTCAATTTAAAAGTCAAGAGATCGGATGTTCGAGTCCGAGCAGTGTCATCTTTACCCGCCAAGTGTCAGTGGATGCGTGGAGTATGGTTGCCATTGCAGGATCTAGCGGTATCTAGTGAAAAGGACTACTGTGGCTATTAGATCTTAGGACTAAATGACCGTTGTCACCAGATTAAGAAGTATATCTATACATGAAAGCGAAGGGAGGCAAGGGGGATTAATTTGAGGATCTAAATGACCATTGTCACCAGATTAAGGAGTATATCTATACATGATATATAGCTCAAGTGAGAGAAGCAAGGGCAAAGTGGAGGTTCCTCATTTGGTGAGGAATGGAAGTGAAAGCCTAATGCATTACGATGGAGGGAGAGTGGAGCTGTGGGTGGGAGCCAGCCTAAGGAGGAGGTTTTGGGGAGGGACAGCATAGCACAAGAGGTGGGTAACAAAGATCAAGAGAAGTGTCAGCGTAGTTCCAAGTGACCAAGAAAGTAGCACAAGAAGTTTTGGCAATTTGAGGGGTATCACTCTCCACCAGTGTGACCATGATGATAATAATGCTAGTACTAAATTCATTTTAATAAGTAAGAAAGGAGACAATTATGAGGTCTCTAGCTAGCAAGAAAGGAGACGATTATAAGATCTTTTAACTATTTGTAGCCGATCTAACAATCGACATTCAAATTGATTTGAATCAAAAATCATCTGTACTTTCTCACATTGACTCATGTCATGCTTTATGAGCCATATGTACCATAAGTTTATGAATAATGTTTATTGATTTTTAAGAACCACGTTACACATAGTAAATATTATTACTTTGAATCTTATAGTCACTAAACATGTTATGTCCGAAATGCATAATTTATTTATTAGGCTTTGTTATTGTGTAATATTATTGCATACTATTTATTGTTTTTTTTTTTTTGTTGAATATTTGTTTCAATGTTTTTTTTCATCTAAATAGAAATTTTTTTTTTTTTCTTCTTTTCTTTTTTTGAGATCCAAGCTTTCATTATTTTAGGCTAATTAGATATTAATTCAAACTATCCTCCGATTGGGTCAAATTGATTTCATATCAACATTGGCTGGGTACCGATTTGGTTTTGAAGCGAGCTTGGGGCCAATTTAAATCATGTCCGCCATTGGTAGCAGCGATTCGTATTTAGTTGGGGGAAAAAAGTCATGGACCTGTCACCACACTTGTCCTCTCTGCATGCATGCATGGTGCCACGTGCAAGCAACGATTAGGTATGGCGCCGGTATAACATGAATACCGCATGAATCTTAAGCAACAACATAAAACCTTCTAGAGTTTACCAGCTTCTTTCGAGTTTAATTGCGACGATCAGTCCAAAAAGGCTAGCAACAGTCCGAGGCCACTTTGCATCCAAACGTCGGATTGCTATAAAACTTGATTTTTTTAAAATACTCTCTGCTTTGACTCCGTTTCCAATATGGATTGGCTGAAGCCTAGAATATTAATTGGGCTGGAATCTCAACACGTCCACCCAAGCTCTCATCACGTCGAGGTCCAGCAATCTCGTGGTTCTGGCTCAACGCGCGGTCACCTCGGTATCAAACCCGAGTCTCCATCCCCTCATCAAATCCACTCGTTTCGGGCTCCGCGGGGCTTTGCGTCAGCGAGTGGCTGCCCTTCCAAACGAATCCTATCCACTGCTTGACTCACCCCGATACCTCTCCCAGAAACGCGGATGTGCGACCAAGGAATGCTATGCTATCATCCCTTCCACCGTTCCAACTAACATGTTTGTCTTCGAGTCCTACCATTTTTGTGGAGGTAAAAGCGGGGAACATGTTGCGTGGAAACATTGGGGCAGCAGAGTTTGTATACGACAATCATAGCGGTTAAATGAAGGATCCCCTTCGCCTCTATTTTACTAAAAGATAAAAATAACTATCATTTTACGTGCCATAATCTCAAAAATTTTTATATCAAAGAAAAAAATTTATGTGAATGTAAATATATATATATTTTATGATAAAGTGGTAGCTAATTTGTTGTGCACTTTGTCACCACATACCATTGCTTTGCTCGATAATTTAGTAACTCATTGGCAGTGGATCTTGCATGACATTCTCAATTGCATTATTTGCAACTTTTATGCGTCAATAACTTATAATCCTTATAAATCATATGAAAGTTTGAAAAATTTTAGTGTTTTCTAATTTTTATTATTGCATGAAAATCCTTGTTCATAAAATCGATTATCAAAAATTATAAATATTCAATATAAATATTAAAAAAATAAAAATATTAAGATAAATATATAATAATATTAAAAAAATATATAAAAAAATAAAATTATTATAAAAAAATAATATTAATTAAGAATAAAATAAAAAATAAATAATTTAAATGATTTGAATATTTTAAAAGATTTGGTATAAATAAAAAAAAGGTACGAAAATGAAAAAAATGATAAAAAATTAAAATTAATTATAATGAAGGAAAAAAAAAAGAAGTTCTTGATTAGTTTAGAAGAGCGTTCATGAAGCCTTAATTAATTATAATGATGCTGCCAAGAGTTCTGCCTAAACGTTAACATCCATTAAATTTTTTTTTTAATGAAATGCATGGATGAACGGGAATGAGAAGATGTTTTCTGTATCGTTGTTGCCAGTACGGTGGGCGTTCCAACTAACCATATGCACGTGAACTCACCACATTTCCTTACCAAACCATCTGCTGGTGTGCCCCAGTTAAGTGGGACGGTACAAAAGTTACCAGCTAACAAGCTTCATGGAGAAGCTTAATGATGGTCTTAAAAAGAGCCACTCAAGGTCATTCTTGATCTAATAGTGCCCAGCATATCCTTGCGTACCTTCTGAGGGATCTTTGACTGTGCGTCCAGTAGCGTTCTTTTTGAGATTCTTTATTACCTTTAATTAAGACGTTCAAAACATGGGGCTATGGTCTTATTTTTTGAGGAATAAAACATGGAGCCATGGTCAAAAACACTGGCGCAGCACGTGGAGCTAACAGCTTGGTTCGAGCGTTCTCAGCGAAGATTAAAAAAATAAAAATAAAAAAAAAATAAAAATAAAAATAAAAAAAAACTTGGCCCCAATGGAGAGCCAGCGTCTAAGATTCGCTTTTCTCCGTTCCACCAGATTTGGCCAAGCACTTGGACTATAATTACTTCAGCGCCCGTGGAGCGGGTTCTATACCCTGAACTAACCAAACCCCTCCCCATCGTACCGAGAAAACCTCGTCTTCACTCGAGTGCGCGGCGTAGACCTGTTTTCGATATTTTCTTTCCTTTTTTTTTCACCGTTTATCACTCTAAATTCTGAATTGGATATGCTCTTCGTCCAATTCGTTTATACCCTATGCTTTATACCATTGGAAAAATCCTACGCTGCCATTAACTTTTTTTTTTTTTTCCTTTGTGAACAAAGAGAGTTTGGTTTAGTTGCATTTAAAAAGATAGCTACCCATATTTGTTCAGATCTAAACTTTAATGATGAAGTTCTATGTTAATGCTTTAAATTATTAAATAAATTTATTACATTCAAAATATTTATATATAAAAAATTATATAATTTAAAGGTTCTTAACTTATGCATCAAGAAATTAAAAATATATATAATATTTTAATTATTTAATTTTTTTAACTGCTTTTTAGAAATAATAGATCCAATCGTTGATATATAACCTAGATGCTGGCGTCACTAAAACTAAATAAAGATTATTTTTTGAATTTAATCATACTCTTTTATATATATATATATATGTCTATTTATATATGCATATGTATATGTATGTTATGTGTATGTGTGTATATATATATATATATGTATGTATGTATGTATGTATGTATGTATGTATGTGTGTATGTATGCATATATGTGTATATATATATGAATTTCATCGTGTTATAATGACATTATTGGTATCATATTTCAGCATTCTGATTAATAAATTAAGGTAAGTTGATCCATAAGTCAAAAACCCACTAATAATAAATGTTTTTTGATATGCAAAGCTATAAAAAGATATTAATCTTTGGTCAACTAGACTGAAAAAAGCTGAAGGACTGAATTGAATGAATGATCCCACAATAAATTAGTCCGATCAAAAAGATAAATAGAATACATACATGAAGGTCGAGTTATATTTATCAAATTTATAAATTTTGTGAGAACTTACTACAATTAAAGAGAGTTTTTGATCATTTCTATGATTGGCAACGAGTTATTAGAAGTTTTAAACAATTGCCAACTGTGATTATATCAGCATACTATAAATAAAAAAGGATATAGCATTTGCAAAGATTTAAAATATTTCAAACTTAGAAACATTTATTGTAGGAGTAGTCTGTATTATGTAACCTATATTGTAGTTAGGAGTAAGTAATAATTTCACTTTTATTGTCAATTATGAATAAAAAACGAGCCAACCTAGCTATCTAATTTGTGTTTATTTATCTTTTATAACCAAATAATTCTTGCAGCTGGACACGTAGACTAGCATTCATGCACAGAATTCTTGTTCATATTCATGCACCTAAAATTATTATGTCCACCTGTTTCCAACCATATGATATAATTCTTTCAAGCAAATGAAACAATCATATTTAACTTCTTAGTTATTAGCAGATTGATCAACCATCACATGTGACCTTGCTTGAATCGAAGGGGGAAGATGAGGGCTGAGAGGTAGCCAATGCACGTTGAGTGCCACCAAACCGTTTCTTAGCTACTCTCCTCTTGATCTCGCCGCTCGAAGAGAATCAGAAAAGGACCACGGATGAGCCAGAACGAGACACAAAACGTTTCATCTCTTATTTTCCCAAACTGACCACGCCCGAGAAGCCATTGCCGACCGCTAATGCCTGGGACCCAGTATATCAACCAATCACCACGTCGCCATTCCGGGCGTAGGCGGATCGGGCGTTGCATCTGAGAACGCAACGAGAGGAGAACTCGGGTGGGAGGTAGGGCGAGGCGGGGCGAGGCGGGGCACAGTGGCGGGTCCGTAAATGTTGCCAGAAATGATGGCAAATGCCTACCCTCCCCGGTCCCCTTCCGCAAGCTTCGTCGTTTTCCTCCGGAAGCCGAAGGGGAGTAGGTGGCCCAGCCCATCATCGGAGAAGCGTGGCTCACCTCGTTCCCATATAATCCCCCCCTACTCACGCTCGCCCTCCATCGCTCGTTCTTCTCCTTCGCTATTCGTCCTCGGCGCGGTGCCACCGAGGGCTCTGAGAGCAAGGGGGGAGAGTAAGAGAGGTAGGAGAGCTCGGAACCTTGCAGTGATGGCTGGGAAAGGGGTGTTCGAGGAGATCATCGACGGGGATGTGTATAAGTACTACGCTGATGGAGAGTGGAAGAAATCGGCTTCCGGGAAGTCGGTCTCTATCATCAATCCGATGACAAGGAAGACTCAGTACAGAGTCCAGGGTAATTGACCTAATTTTTTTTTCGCGATAACCTATTTCTTGATTTGCTGAAGTTCTTGGCATTCTGTAGTGAGTTTTCTTGTGTAGGGATGTGATTTTAACCTGTTTTATTCTTTATTTTCCTGAAAAAAAGTGATTTTTATGACTTTTCCGGTAAAAATTGGATTCCCCCCTCCCCTGCTGTCCCGGGACGGGGCCTCGGAGGAGTCCGAGGTGTTCGGTTTATTTGAACTTTGGAACCCGTACAATCTTCTAAATTCATGATATTACATTAACCGGATTTTCCGGCTTCCTGTAGCTAGTTTACGGGTCGCTGGAATCAAATTTCACCCAGTTTAACTCACAAAAATGTGTGTTTCCCGTTCTATTTTCTTTTCCTTTTGTATTTTTTAGGCATGGTTCTGGGGTTGATAGAGATCACTTCCAGGTACAAGGTATTTTTATGTTGGGATTCTTAAGTTCTCAAGAATAAAGAATTGTTATGTTTTTCGTGCAATAATTCGATTCTTTGTCGACAAGGAGTTGTCAGTACAAGGTTCGAGCTGCTACTGGTTTTCTTGACAATATCTTCTATTTCTTCGACAATTTAAGCTATTTATTAATTTCTTGGAGGTTTTCGTTTCCTTGCAACGAGTTGTTATCTTCAACCGTACCATTCCGTACCATTCCCAATTCTCTTGGAAGGGGGACAAAAAGAAACTTTATCGCCTTTCTCCGTAAAAATTGTGTTTTTTTTTTTTTAAACCTTTCCTGCACTGGAGTGGTTTGATGCCGGTTCCACTGACCGGAGAGCGGGATGTCGTGTAGCATGTACGCAGGAGGAGGTGAATAAGGTGATGGAATCGGCGAAGGCAGCGCAGAAATCGTGGGCCCGGACGCCGCTGTGGAAACGGGCGGAGCTCCTCCACAAGGCGGCAGCCATCCTCAAAGAGCACAAGGCCCCCATCGCCGAGTGCCTTGTCAAGGAGATCGCCAAGCCTGCCAAGGACGCTGTCACCGAGGTAGCTCATGTCCTGGTTCTCTTATCCAATATTTACAAGAATCTTCTTCTTCTTTTTTTCCCCCTCTCCTTTTAAAATGTTTTTTTTTTTTTTGCTATTTTTTTTTAGGTGGTCAGGTCTGGGGATCTGGTGTCTTATACCGCGGAGGAGGGAGTTCGGATACTTGGGGAGGGCAAATTTCTTGTGTCTGATAGCTTTCCCGGCAACGAGCGCAACAAGTATTGCCTCAGTTCCAAGGTACCTCCCTTTTTTTCTTAAAAAGTCTCTTGTCTTATAAGGATTTCTAGTTAATTCCAGCAACGGGAAAGGACCTGATCCTGTGAGAGCTTTCATTCCATCGTATGTTCAATGGGATGTTAGGATCATTGTCTACCTAACATTAGTATGAAACTTTGGTCTGATTTGTTAGGTATTTGCCGTACCAAATGATACATGTTTAATTTTACATATGCACATACGCCATTAAATGCGTAATCTCCATTGAAAAAATAATGACAAACACATGTCATTTGTTAAATGTGATAGTTGTGCACATCACCGGAGAACTTGATCGCAAATACCTACCTAAGTCTCATCCATAAAATAGTATAGCTATAACTGCAATAATTGGTCATTACAACAGAAAATGGTAGTGAATGTTGGCAAAATGGCAATGTTTTATGTTTCTGACATCAACAGTGTTGACAGATAAGCAGTATTACTTTTTGAATAAATCCATTTGGATATTTAGCAACATGTCAATGCAAAAAGATGCTTTATTCTGACAATAGCAAGTGAGGCATTTGCTTTTATCGTACAGAAATGAAGACTTACCTAAATGACCTTTGATATATGTTAAAATCATGTTTGTTATATGGAACCATGGTGTGAGGTGAAAAACGTAAAGGGTGATCAAATGCCATATCCTAATTGTTGGTCTCCATGAACTCGACATCTTTTCAGCTTGATGAGACACAACGAATACGCAATTTGTACCATAGAGATATCTTTTTCTTGAATGTCTATGATGGAAAAAAAGGAAAAGCAAGAAATTGATGCAGAAACAATAGTCAAAATTTAGTTGATTTTAGAAAAGTATAAGGGTTAGGCTGGTTGCATAATGCTAGAAAATTTTTGCTTCAGCATTAAATGTAATATGGATGTAACTTTCAGGGACAGAGCAAGGTTTAAATTCTTGTGAACCCAACGATAGCACTGCTGACATCTTCTTTTGGACGCTTACTTACAGTGTAGTTGCATGGTGATCAGGTGCATTGTAAATTTATAAAATATCTGAACCTTAGACCTTAGTGGCATGCTCAAGAAGAATTTGTGTGAAGAAGCATACGGCCAGCTATAACATGGTTGGGAGGGTATGGCATATGGTCATGTAGGGTAGTAATCCAAATATCAGGTTTATTATGGGAACTAAATATCATTTTTATATTATACCGTAGTGCTGTGCTTCACAAAGTTTGAATCCTTTTCTCAGATTGTTGATTACAATGTCCAGCATTCAACACTTAGTGAGAACACACACAGATTCATGCGGTGGAAAATACTGTAGAAGTTGCTGGATGTTTTCTGGAGTTTGAAAAGGCTGCATAGATTGTGGAATGGTGGATAAGGTCATTTTAGTGTCATTCGTCTAGGCTAAAATGAGCTGTTGTTCTCTTCGTTGACTAGTCATTACACTCCATCTTCAAGAAACATCTTTATTGACCAGTTATTACACTCCATCTGGTTTCCTGAAGAGCTTTGCTGTTGTTTTTCTATTAGTTCTCTAACATCTATTGACTTCACATATATGTTGTGCTATTCTTACCAAAGTCACTGTGTTTGCATCCAATACCCCTTTTCTTGCCCTAATTATGCCATGCAACATTCATTTGTTGAGCTATGATGGTCTGCATATGATGGTGCTCTCGCATTTTAATAGCATCTTCTTAAAGTCCTGGGTCAGTCCAATAAAACTTATTTAAAACTAGGAAATGAACAGTGGAGACTGGAAAGAGCGCACTATCTCAGTAGTTATCTCACTGAGGTTTTATTTTGTAATTAAATACGCTGAGCAAATGGAGCTGCATTGAGTTAGAATTACAACTCTTGATAACATGAGTGACAATCAGGTCTAACTTCAATAAACACTTAAACACTGTTGACTGCTCTCATCTACTGCAACTTGACCTTCAGGTCTTCAGTCTAATGCTCTCCCAAGTCCCAACTAAGCTATCCCCACCACTTAAGATAGAATATGAAAATGTTGAAGATATAATATTGCATTGTCTTTTTGTGTTCCTTTCTGGTTTACAAGCTCTATTGGATTTGGCTGCAGATTCCTCTTGGAGTCATTTTGGCCATTCCGCCCTTCAACTATCCCGTCAACTTAGCGGTCTCCAAAATTGCTCCTGCACTAATTGCCGGCAACTCCCTTGTGCTCAAGCCTCCCACTCAGGTATTATGCCTTAGTATAAGCACCAAATTCTCAGTCCATAAGATGTGCACCTGTTCTGAAACAGTTCATTCTCGTCCATAATTTTTTTTTCATACAGGGTGCTGTGTCTGCTCTACACATGATACGCTGCTTTCACTTGGCTGGTTTCCCAAAAGGCTTGATCAGTTGTGTCACAGGCAAAGGCTCAGAAATTGGTGATTTTCTGACAATGCATCCTGGGGTGAACTGTATAAGGTAATGACGCCCTTTCGCTGCTGTATCATCAGATTGCTTACAGAAATCATTCTTTGTCGAATCCTGCATGTCCCCTGCCTTTAATACTTCATTGATTGTCATCACAGCTTTACTGGTGGTGACACTGGAATTGCCATTTCAAAGAAAGCAGGCATGATCCCTCTCCAGATGGAGCTCGGAGGGAAGGATGCATGCATTGTGCTTGAAGATGCTGATCTTGATTTGGCTGCTGCGAATATAGTTAAAGGAGGTTTCTCGTACAGGTTATATTCCAAGCCTGCCCCTGGGCTATCTTTTTCTGAAGACAATTCACAATACTCTTGTTCTAGTTCTTTGTGATAACCATATATCTTAATCTGATAAAAATCCTGAGGAGCAACAAAAGCTTGCAAACATAACATTTGCATCTTCAATCAATATTTTATAATGGTAAACTAGCATTTTATATTTAGAAAGAGGTCTAAATTCCAATAGTCTGTGTATCACAGGCCCTGTTATTAATATGCAAATTAATATTGAGTTGCTTCTGCGGCTAATTTCAACTATATAAACTGGTCTACTTTGTTTGCTACAGTGGTCAAAGATGCACAGCTGTTAAGGTTGTCCTTGTTATGGAATCGGTAGCTGATGCTCTTGTAGAGAAGGTGAATGCCAAGGTGGCAAAACTCACAGTTGGTCCGCCAGAGGATGATTGCGATATCACTCCAGTTGTGTCGGAATCCTCTGCAAATTTCATTGAAGGTTTGATCCTGGATGCCAAAGAAAAACGAGCCACATTTTGCCAGGAGTACCGGAGAGAGGGGAACCTCATTTGGCCATTGCTGTTAGATCGTGTCCGACCTGATATGAGGATTGCTTGGGAGGAACCCTTTGGACCGGTACTGCCAGTAATCAGGATCAACTCTGTTGAAGAAGGTATCCATCACTGCAATGCTAGCAATTTCGGGCTACAGGTATGCAATTACTTCTTCCCTTTTTGTTTTTTTCATTTTTTTTAATCCTATTGCATAGGTTGCAAAGCTCTGCTGATTTGTGATATAATGCTTCGAGATCTTGTATTTGATAGGAAATCAGAAAACTAGACAATGACAAGAAAAATATAGCAACTTATCGGTTGATGTGGATATGTTTCCTTATAAGAATATGGAAGTCTTCCTTGATATATTTTTTTATTCAGTCTACTTTGGCTTAGTTTGTGAAATAAAGGAGGGACTATTAGCCTGGTTTGTGTTGGGAAAAGAAAAGGATTCTATAATTTCGTGCTTCTTTTGAAACTCGATCATCAAAAACACAGTTACCATTATCAAGAAAACCCTTTTACTATCTCTTAATTAATGTCTGTTTCTAGTTTAGCAGTTGATAGTACTGTTTTTGGTTTCTATATTCTCTAACCTCGGCCATACAGTTGGGTTCTCTTTTTAACACTGGAGCTTTTTTTATGGTGAAAACTGACTGATTCCAATGTGGCACAGGGATGCGTTTTCACAAGGGACATCAACAAAGCCATAATGATCAGTGATGCAATGGAGACAGGAACGGTACAGATCAATTCAGCACCAGCTCGTGGGCCTGACCATTTCCCCTTCCAGGTATAATTTATTTCTGAGGACCATGCTATAGAATATATATCAAAATTCAAGTATTTCCTCCGAAGCCATGCTAACCATGATATGACTCTTGCATTTCAGGGCCTGAAGGACAGTGGCATTGGATCGCAGGGAATTACTAACAGTATCAACATGATGACGAAAATTAAGAGTGTTGTTATTAACCTACAATCGCCAACCTACACCATGGGTTGAAAGACTGGAGGAGATTACTCCACTTGTTAAATAAGCATGGCAAGGTTGTATGCCTTTTTTTTATTTTAGTTCCAGTTACACTTTTGTGCTGACCGATAATAAATAGCAGATCGATGTTGACTAGTCTATATTGGTCTGCTGTCTATTTAGTTTTCGCTCTTAAGAAATGTTACGTAGCTGTTGAGCCAGACTTTGTTCTATTTCTTGGGGTGAGAAGTTGATAAGAGCTGTTGCATTGGCTGTATTTCTTGTAATGCAAGAACATATTATCTCTGAATAGATATCTGAGATATATTTTAAGACATTGTATCACAATAATGCATTTCATTTTTATTTTATTTTTTAATGTTTCCCTATTAATCTCTAGACTGATTTTGGCACTCTTTGCCTCTACTCCTAGATTGAAAATATTCCTTCTATAGGATAATTGGAAAAAAAAAAAAAATTTGTTGGAATGAGGGGTTAAATGGAGTAAAAGTTGTTGAAGGGAAAGGGAAAAGTAGCAGTCAGCCGCTTTTTTTTCATGGAATAAAGTTTTTTGTCCCCCTACCCTGCAGCAGAATAAAATTATCCTGATTGAATAACTCAACTTTACCAGGATAAAGTTATTTCTCAAAAAATGAACCCCATTGGCTAGAACACATTCTCATCACCTGTCCTTTGGTTGCTTGATAGGTTTAAATTGACGAGAAAACCTCTCTTTGGATCCATAGTCTGAAGCAAAATATGGAATGCATTGAGAAGTTTCAGATTTAGGCAACTGTCTTTAATTTGATAGGATATTTTTATGGGCAAATCTTTTAGAAAAATCATAAGAGTTTATTAAAGACAAGTGATATAGGAATTTTTGAAGATACTGAGGGGGACGGTGCGCAGAGTTTTCTCATTCCTTCTTGTTTTCCTTGTGAACTGGCTACAAAGTATGAGTGAGAATTTGGAAGCCTTGATCAACCTCTACAATGTGACAAATAAATTTCTGCATGTTACAAGGAATTTTAAGATCTCTAGCAAAAATGTTATAATTATAAAATCTTAACTATTATCAAGATTCAATGCTTACTTTTTCTCCTTCATTAGGAAATCATTTCAATTGCTATCATGCATAGTATTTCTCAGTAGCTGAGGCATGCCATAGGCAACGATCTCTATGTTGATGGATAGAAGACCTCTCATGAATGCAAATCATGGAGTACTCAAATTGCTGCTCTAGGAGTAAACTAAAATATGCAAATTGCTAACCCGACCGGTCATTTCTGTACATTGCTTGGGACAACGGACAATGTTGGGTGAGGAGGCAACAGCTCTATGCCTATCACAATCATATAAATTTAGTGAGATTTAGTTCTAAAACGGTTTAGAAATAATTACAGCAGAGTACATGAACTTATTCAATATTTTCTTTTATATATATATATATATATTATAAATAGTATATTAATTTATAAAATTTATTTAATTAATTATATTTTTAAGGATCTTAATAGTGATTTGATGGATTATTCTAATTGATGTGATAGATCAAAAAAATGCTAAGACATATGCTATATGAGATTAAGATGCCAATGGTTGTTGGTGGAAAAAAAAAAAAAAAAAAAAGGAAGCTTAGAAAGTATCCATGTAAGAGTTGAGGATGAAAGTTTTTTTGTTTTTTTTTAACTTTTGCTAGCCTATTATTTGAACGTTGCTTCATATTTATCCTGCTAACTAGGATAGCTTATCAAATCAACATTAGCAGCTATTAAAAACATACTTGATGAATGAATTTTATGGGTTGATATATTTAATTAATAGAAAAGTATAAAAATTGAATTAAAAATTTTAAATAAGCTCGTATGGTTCTATCATAATTATTATTAAATTTTATTAGATATTAATCTTATAAAGCGGTTAATCACAGCTGGTTATGAACTTTTTCCTCCCTTTCGGGAGTGAGTTCATTATGGCTTTGCTGATTGGAGACATCATTCTATATATAAACAATTGCACGCGCTAACTCCGGTTTAAGATTAATTCCAGGGTTCTGTCAAAGTAAAATTTAGTTAAGCATAGACACCATTATTTTTCTGCCTAAATGATTTGTACCTTTTATCATTTGCAGCAGATTATGCAGTAATATTTTTTTAACATATTTGAAATTTGATTCCACTGGAGAAGGCTACGGTCATTCAGCTTTTCACATGCATGTTCAACTTTTGATTTACTTTGAATGTTCCAGTGATGATGGAAATCTCTGTTTCTAATTCAAAAAAAAAAAAAGAAAAAGAAAAAGCATTTCATTGAATTTTTCTTTTTTATAACCTGATTTTTAATAAAGTAGCACCTACAAGGATTGTTCTACCATCAACGGACTTAAAAATGCACAATATTATAGTTTGACTAGGTCCCTTGCATGTGACCTTTGTTAATATCTGGTGGAAATATTCATAGTTCTTATGTGGATTATCATGCGAGTTGCAAGCAGATGGGCAATTAAGTAGTCAGTGTATGCTAATCTGGGAATTATTTAGAGATGGATTAGCTCTAGCTTAGAAGCAAGTAATAATGCTTTGACCCCTAGAGAAAGACATGGCTTCCTTCTCTTCTCTCTTCTTCTCTTTTCTTTGATTTTTTGCAAACTGAAATTTTCAACTATTTTGCAATTGCAGCCAAATCTTTACTCCTTTTCATTGCCGAGATGTGCTTCTTCTCTTGTTAGATTTATATACTGTTTTAAAAATAAATTATACTAAGATCTATTAGGCTTAAATCTATCTTTACCTAAAGTATATATGCATTTTCTACTCTCTAATCCATGTATGGTGTACCTTGCACAAAAAAAAAAAAAAAAAAAAAGTTGGGCATGCTTTACATTCTAATTTTAGATGATAAAAAATTTGGTTGGATTTAGATATGATACTTTTTTTTAATATTTTTTTAAGAAAATTAAACTTTGATTCCGTGAATGCCATCGTTCAATACTTTTAAACTGTTATCTAATATTTTTATATTTTTAAACTTTTTATTATTTATGGCACCACTCACATACAGTTAAAAGTATAATAGAATCTGTCGTGTCTATTAATTTATGACCTATTATGTTGGATTGCTTATTTTTAAAGAAAAAAAAAACTTTGAAATCAATGTAAATAGTAAGTATATATTTTTTCTAAAATAAAAATAAAGTAAAATTAGTAATTTATTAAAAAAATATTTTAAGCGATGTTTGTAAGGCCCCATTTAAAAGGTCTCTCCTTTTGGCTTGAGTTTAACTTACATCACAAATGTCGTATTTTAGTACATGCATTATTATGTTGTTTAGCATGATTAAGATCATTTGCACCTTAGATTATGGCTCATGAATGTCTCAGGAAAATATTGCACACATCTAATAATATAGGTGGCTTACTGCAGAACCATCAATGCATTATTGAAATGATGTATGGGATAAAATTTAAATATAATTATTATGGTTAATTAGTGCTATGCAAGTGAACACTTGCCATGAGAAGAACTTTATGAGCTTGCTAATTCAATATGATTAAATTTAAATATTTAAATTTTATTTTATAAGGCAACGTGCAAAATCATAGAAAGAGGGAGAGAGTTTGAAACTTTATTTCTATATTTATCAAATTATTAAAATCTTTTGTCGATAAACCTTTCAATTACATGACAAACACAATATATTTAATAAATAATTGTAAGAACTTGGTAAATTATATTATTGTATTGTTTCTTTCTTATAATACAAATATGTTAAAATAATTTCAATGTGGGATTAAGAAATGTATGGAAAATTTTATGGATAGGATTTAAAATGCACTCTACTTTTTAGATTGTATCATGTATCATTAATATCACTCTATACAACTGTTACCATGGAAGGCATGTATGGAAAGCTCTGATACCAGTTGTTATAACAGGAGACACACAGGAGATGAAAGATCAACAGGAAAGATAGGGGAGTAAAACTAAATAAAAAAAGCAAATACAGAGATTTATGTAGTTCAATTCATGGATCTATATTTACAGCAAAAGATAATAATGAATACCATTATCAAAAAATATTTGAAGGTTATAAGGACTATTTTCCATCGAACCCTATAATTATAAGGATTTTTTTTACTAATAACTTTTATTCGCAAATCCCAAGATTCGCTTACATCCAATGAAACTCTTTCTTGAACTCTCTCACTAACTCTTTGAGTTATACAGATTACCTTGAAGGTCAGAACTACATAAGTTTATATAAAAGCGGGATTTACGATGTATTACATAGATTATGACCCAAATCCTTCATAGATATGAAAACATGCCCTTTCTAAGCTTCTGAATTCTATGACTACATAAACTAAGATTGAAGTCCAACATAAATATGGAAATACATCCTTATTGAGCTTAAGAATTTTAAGATAAAAATCTAACAACAACTTTATTTGATACATTGCATCTACTTGTCTTTGTATTTATTTTCTTTATTGACATGCATTTCATGAGATCTAAGGAAATAATGGCTAATCTATTTCATAGTTTACAAGAACCGTATTGCCAATTGAAACTAGTTAGGGAGTACTAATTGCATATTAGAAGGAGCTAGGGTACCATGATGCTTTACTATTGTATTTAAATTATTATTAAAGATAAAATACATTTTATTGAAAAGATAGGTTACTAAAGAAATTTTAGTGTATTCAATGAAGTTTGGTTGAGTTTCATATTTATCAACCCTTGTTGAGCAACGAAAATTTGAAATGGATGAAAATCATTGCCAGATGAAATTAAGTATATTTTCAAGAATGAATAAAAACTAAGTTATAAATGGTTTTGATTTATTTTGAGGCAATTTTGTTGTATACTTTTTGAAATTTTGTTATGGATAGTTAATATGTCAATCCAATGTTTTCTTTTTTTTTTTCCACTCATGCTAATTTTTGCTTATTTAATAGCATCATTATGTATCTTTCTCATGTCCAAAAATAAAACTATAATAAGTTATATCTATACTTTAAATCATAAATGTAGCTCTAGAGTTATTTTCCTTTCAGTAGTAAAGCATTAAATTTTGAGTATCATGACTTATTGATCAAATATATATATATATATATATATATATATATATATATATATATATATATATATATATATATATATATATCATGATTTAATTTGTAAGGATGGAGTTTTGTCCATTATGATGATATATTATTTTAAGATCAGGTTAAATAAAAATTTATTGGACATAAAAAATAATAAAATATCATAATTTTTAAAATATATTGCAACCCTAGAAGACTTCATGTCTCATGCACTTAATTTTGAAGGAAAAAATCTGAAAGGTCATGAAGCCTTAATTCCTCTCAACATACTAAACGTTTCCAAATATAAAAGTAATACAATAATTTTATGTAATAATTCCCAATTGTCTATCTAATATTAAATAATTTTAAAAATATTATTTAGGCCCATTGGCTAAGCTTTTCAAGGATCTAAAAGAACTTTTAGTAGCTTAAAAGCATTTTTTTTTAGTGATTTTATGATTTTTGATAAAATTTTTAAAATTACTTTCTTACTCTACTAAAAGTTGTTGGAAGCTTTACTTAAGAAGTTCTAATTTGGAGTTTTTTTTTTCAAAAGCTCTACTTATAAACTATCAAAAAACTTTTTCTTTTTGTTAGGCTTAAAGGTCACGTAATTGAACCAAGAAAATAATAATATTTAATATTATCACATAATAATATGGCATAATTATAATGATATAATACAATATAACATATTATATTCAAATATTATAATAATAATAATATCATAAACATATTATAAATAAGTATTATAATAATATTATAAAATACTATAATATAATATTATTATAGCATATAATATTATAACTTTATAATATCACTATAATAATATATCATAATATTGTAATGTTACATTAGTGTTAATAATGATCATAATTTTAATAATATATTATAATATAATTATTAAATAATATTAAAATAATATATATTATTATAGTATAATATTATTAAAGTAATTTATAATAATAATTTTTAATAAGTTAGATAGAATATTATTATTATTATTATTTTTTTTTCAAAAGCTCTGCTGCCAGCCGTTCTTATGACTTTCTCTCATCATTATTTTCAAAAATAGTAAACTTTTAAACCACCTCGCGATGCACAATCATTTTCATAATCATGTTATTGGAATGCTTCAATAAAACAAAAACAAAAACGAAAAAAAAAAAAAAAAAAAAAAAAAAAACCAATGAGGCAATGATTCAAGCATAGACCGACCTTTAAAAACTCCTGAAGGGCAAACGGGTCATTTCATCTAAATCCGAGGCGGCACTGGCGATCTCCTCTCGGATTCCCACGCGAGACCGAAAGCCAAGGGGAACCCGTTGCGGACGCGAAGGCCCTCGGTGAGCCCGATTGCATAAACCCGAAGGAATCCGTTGGGTCCGCTTTTAGAGCCCAATCCCTCGAGTCCGCAACTCATTAAGCACTCTTTCCGTTACCCGTCCCTGCTGGCTCGCAGCACGACCGAGCGACCGAGCGGAGCGAAATCAAGAAAACAAAAAAAATAAAAAAGCAAGAAGAAATCCTCTTTTACGCGAGCGGAGGGGAGGGGAGAAAAATCCTGGTAGGTATCATAGAGCTGGGCCCTCCAAACCCCGACTCTCTCCCCCGCTGGAAACCCTAGATTTCGTTCTCTTTGTCTTCTTTCTCGCTTTCTAGTCTGTTCTTCTCGGCGTTCTCACGGGGGTCCTAGGGTTTTTCTAGGGTTCCGATGCCCTGAGGAGCGCCGGCGATCTCGAGCTTGGGAGGAATGGCGTCCCCGGAGAAGGAGCTGGAGGACCGGCTTCAGGAGGTTGGGAAGCGGCTCGCCTCTCCTCCGTCCGCTATTGATGAACTCCTCTCTCTTCTTGATGTAAGCCCTAGTCTTGTCGTTCCGTTAACTTTCTACTTTGCTGTCTTCTTTCTTGATTTGTTTCTGAAGACTTTCTTGATTTGTTTCTGGAGACTTTGTTGTGTGATTTATCTGATCAGCCTGCCACTGATTTTTAGGATATTAGTATGCATAGGGTTTCCCCCTTTATGTTTTCTTCTCCTTTCCTTTACTGGGAATTTTGGTATAGATTAGCCTCGTTTCTTCGCTTGTTGGTACTCTGATGGGTTACTTGAATCTTTATTCGGCATATAATATGCAGCTAATTTCTATTTACATCTGTTTTGTCGATTAGAAGTTGAAAGAGATGGATTTAGGCACCCGTTGAGCAGTAGGGTATGATCACACATGAAAACTGAATGCACATATTTGTGCATTGATGTATTGAGATCTGGATCTTTGAGTTATTCTCTCTCTCTCTCTCTCTCTCTCTTTTTTTAAATTTTTTAAATTTTGCAACTTTCTTGTTAGATTATGGCAAATGAGTTGTGATGCAACTTTCTTGTTAGATTATGGCAAATGAGTTCTGATGCAACTTTCAAATCTTTATTATTATTATTATTATTATTTTATTTTTTCTTTAAACTTTGTTTTGTACTGCAATATAAAAAATATTATATTCTCCTTCACTCCGTTGAACTGATAATATCAAATCGTGAAAGCTTATGCCTAGACGCTTTGCCAAGAGTGTTTTCTAGATCACAGAATCAGTAGACGAAACGTGCAATTCTTTCTAGCAAGTTAGAATGCATTATTTATGTAAAAAAAAAATGTCTAAAAGATAGCTGAATTTGTTGGAGAAGCCTGTCATAGTAAGTCTAGGCATTGGATACGTCTCTTTTGATTGTTAGAGCTCTGCGTCGAATTTTGATTTTGCTAACGCGGCTGATCACATTAAATCCATAAAATCATACCTTTCAGTGGTGCACTGCATGATGTTTGATGGCAAGTGAGAAATTTAATGTGTTAACTAAGGATGTATGTCTTCAAGAATGTGAGGCGGTCTCAAGAGCAAAAGAAAGATGTGAGAAAAAGGACTATTTAACGCAGTCACACCAAAACGTATAACTGGTTCGATGTTTTGCTCTATGTTAAATGAAGTAACTGGTTGGTCTTCTTAAGCGCAATCTAGTTTGCTTAAACATGGCAATGGGGGATTAAAATTTTCTGTTGATAGTGAGGATAGAATCCTGATTTCCTTGGTTTTCTGTCATCTCCCAGAAATTATTTATGATAGAAGGTGAAAACTATGCCAGCAGTTTCATTCTTGGTTTCATTCTTTAAATAAGAGTAGGCTATGCTTGCTTTATCTTCTATTCTAATCAGTCATGGTTATGGCTTGGTATTGTCAGAGTAATTGTGGCCTTCAGGAAAGAGTGTACATTTTTGTTACATAAAAAGCTGATAGGCTATTTATTGTTTAGTTTGTTTATCTTTTGCCCTTTCATTTTTCATGCTTGTTCTAATGCGGAATCAACCTTTCATCCACTGATGAACATTCTTTCTTGGGATATTTATTGTTATCTGAGTAATTAAACATCCCTTTGAACTTGGCAAAAATCAATGCTTGCATTTTTTTATTGAAAGTATCAGATTTGATCACTGCATGGCTTGCTCTTTGTACAGGCTAGTTCTTTTAAATGCACCTCATAAATTGATTCTTCCATATGCCATGCTTTTTCATGTGACTTTGTTTTTTCTAATTTCCAGCAAACAGAGAGCTTTTTAGGAAGAGTGGAACAATCACCATCTGAGTCAATGTTTAATGCGCTCCGCCCTGCAATGAAGGCTCTGGTTGCTCAAGAGTTTTTAGGACATTCAGACACAGATGTGAAAGTTGCTGTGGCATCATGTGTCAGTGAAATCACGAGAATAACAGCACCAGATGCTCCATATGATGATGATCTAATGAAGGTTTGGAAAACATTTGTTGAGGCACATCACATTGTTTGAAAATTTACTGAAGGCATCATAATCTCTGTAATTGTGTTCAGAAGTTTGTCTAATGCTCCTTTTTTTATAAACATTTAGGAAGTATTTCAAAGGATTGTTGAAGCCTTTGAGAAATTGGATGATATGTCTAGCCGCTCATATTCAAAGAGAGTTTCGATTCTTGAAACTGTTGCAAAGGTCCGGTCATGTGTTGTGATGTTGGATCTTGAATGTGATGCTCTGATTCTTGAGATGTTTCGCCATTTCCTGAGTACCATAAGGTGAGGAAGTCTGTTAATAGTGTTACTATTTTATGCCATGTGCCCTGCCGTGCAAACAGTTACATGCCAGCGAAGTGCCTTTTTGCTTCTTCTTCTTCTGCTTCTTCTTCTTCTTCTTTTTTTTGCATGCCAATGTTGGGTATTATTACTGTGGAGCATGTATGGTGCAGTAGTGTCTTTTGGACCATTTATTTTTCTGAGGTTCAAATTTTAAACTCCCCAGAGTTGTATAAAACCTGGGAATTTTTATTAATTAAATATTTAGACAGCATGATTGAGTTAGGGAAAAATTATTTTCACCCATTGTGATCTTGAAATTGTTGATTGCATGGTGATACATGTAAATCTTCTACGAGTAAATGATGCAACATCTTGCGGTTTGTGTTCCTTTTTTTTTTTAAAATCTTAGTTTAGTTCCATTTATCATCAATTGCCTATGTAACTTTGATCATATCTGGGTGAACCCAAGGTAGCAAATGGTTGGGTTTAAGTCTTACCAGAAGTTCTTGATAAATTCTTATAGTTAATGGCATCTGTGGTGCATCTGCTACTGTTTCTGTGTTTCTAGTGAATATTCAACATGTAGAAACAAAAAAAAGGTGGAGAAAAAGAGAGTAGAAGAATTCACCCCAAACTGTTGTCATCCCAAAACTTGGCTCTAGCAATTTGCCATCTCATTCAGCATATTGAAATTTCTGTTTCTTCAGACCGTGCATCTTGCTTCCAATTTTCATAGTTCGTCTTTTAAATTCTCTAGCATTCAACTGTTTATAAAAACTAATGATTTTGTCACCATGGACATCAGGACATGTAATGCGTAGATTTTATGTCAAGTATTTGCTTTCATTTATAAAATAACTCTATTACAGAGAGTTTATATATTGATATATTTTTTCTACTTCAGCTTTATTGAGTCAATCATACCTTGTTGTGTTGTTCACTTTACTACTCATATTTTGGTTGCATTTTATATACAGAGGCCTCATTTCATGCTTTCCCAGGCACTATCCTCTCTGTTTCTGATTCAGTAAATTTTGTTTCATCAGTTTTTCTTGTCAATTGGTTTATAAATTGTGGGTTTTTTTGTTTATGATTGATGGATTTTATTTTTTAAATTTTCATCTCAGGTCAAATCATTCAGAAAATGTTTTTAATTCTATGGAGACCATTATGACACTTGTACTAGAAGAAAGTGAAGATATTTCTACTGAGCTTCTCACATGTCTGCTAGATATCCTCAAAATGGATAATAAAGTAATTGTCATCTCTGTAATGCTGTTATCTGCTCACTGTAATATCATCATCTGTTATCTAAATGATATGCATTTTTTAATCATAACATTTCTTCTTCTTCTTCTTCTTGGTTGCTTTCAGGATGTGTTACCTATTGCTCGCAGACTTGCGGAGAAAGTGATGAGTAATTGCACAATCAAGCTCAAACCTTACATGATAGGATTAGTTAAGTCCATGAGTTCTTCTTTAAGTAAATACAGTAAAATTGTCAGCTCAATATGCCAAGAGAGTTCTGATGCCATGGGGCAGAATGATGCAAATGCTTCTGGCGAGGTTATGGTGTGTCCATCTTTCCTCTGCTTCATAAATAAACTGTCTTATCCATGCGAGACATGTGCAGTTCTAGTTTTTGGTATGAGCTTTGATCATTTTGTGGAGAAGTGTTTTACTTATGCACATATGGATGAAACAGGGCAAACAGAACTCTTGACTTTATATCTAAGCTTGATAACAAAAATGTATACCTAAAACACTACTGCTTTTTTATTGTTATTTTTTTTTGAAACTATTGTGGGGTGAAAAATCAAGTCCTTTTCATTTAATGATAACATTGAAGATGGTTGTCACAAGACATCAAGTGAAAATAATTGGCAAACACTAGGAAATTAAACCTAAAGGACAACATATTGCTTTAATTAGTTTCTAGCATGATGACACTAGATGGTTTTAAGAAAAGGTGCTGCCTGGTTATGCAACAACTCTATCTATATACTTGTTAATCAATAATATGTTATTTCTAGTTCAGGTTAAAAAGTCTTGCTTATTGAAATACTTGCATGCGGCGATATTTCTTAATAAGCAGTTGTGGTGTAATTAGCCGGAAACTACAATACATTAATTATATATATATATATATATATATATATATATATATTGGCCTTTTCTTGTATCCTTTTGTCTTCTTTGCCGGCTGATAGCTTGAATTTCACTTATTCATCATCTATGCCATAAAACTTCACATAGCTTTATGCCTTTACCTTTACTGCTGAGAACCCAGGTGGGACAGGTCAGTTGCTGCCCTTTATCAAATAACAGCCTTTCTATATCCTTAACGATCAAAGTGCAATGATTCCTATAGGGTAGTTGGAGAGGAAATGACTGTTTGTAGAATTCTCTCTGTTTTGCCAATCAGTCCAGACATTGGTTACCAAATTGGTTGTCCAAAGGTGAAATGCTATAGCATCAGAATATATCCCTCTAATAGTGGGCCAAACCCAGCTTGGGCTGCCTGCTTCAGTGTAGTGATGACCCCTCTGGAATCTCACTACCCCTCTGGAATCTTTTCCACCCACATAGAAAGGGCTTTGTATTTCATTATAGCATAGGCAATGTCTTACCTAAGGCCTAGAAAAATTGAGTGAAATCAGAGTTAATTTTAACCATTCCCATTTTGAGGAGTTGCCATTGACAAAAGACAGATTTTATTTGCTTCTCCTCTCCTTGCTTGTATGCTCTGAGGTTCATAATAAGATGTGCAGTGTTGAAAAAACTTTGCCCACCTAGTTAATCCAAAGATTTTTTCAACTTTCCAAGCAGCTTTTTTTGGCAGTTCACTCAGCAGATTAGGTTGCTCCTCAAGCACCCTACTATTGTATTATTGGCATGTAAACCACACCATTCAGCAAATGCTTATTGCTCTGAATGCATCTTAGTTTCTCCGTGTGCTCAGGTCAGTGCCCTTGAACTTTTGCAGCCTTTTTTCATTGCCGCTGATAGTGACATTGTTCAGATGTCAGTTTCAGAGCTGCTCCCTAAGAGTGGGGGCAGTTGAGGAGGAAATGGTTGAGATGTTCCTCCAGAAAATTGCAAGGGGGGAACATTTTTTTTTTTTTTTTTTTCAGTGACATCCTCCTGAACTTCTGTGCTAAGTTTAACCAATGATAATGTGTTGAGTTTCTCAAACAAGCTAATCTGGAAGCTATTGGAGATCATCTGTCTGCTCAAATGCTGGTGGGAAAGATTATACGATTGGATGATAAATAAGTGCTTCATATGATTGCATTTTGTTTTTGAGTATTGTGATGGTTGGAAATGTTCTTAATTTTATATATATATATTTTTGTCTTCTATACTTCAGGTATGCTGGAGCTATTATATAGATCATTTTCATCCAAGTAGCATGCTTTTCTATTTATTTGCTTTTTCTTCTAAAATTTATTATTTTGTTTCAGCTGTAGCTTTGCTAGTGCTTCTTGGTGAATGCCATGAAATTAGGTACTGAGGTTTTGATTGTATTTTTTGATGTTTTAAGATTTTTTTTATTGTCATATAGTGCTTGTCTGACAATGGCATTTTCATGGTATTGCTCTGCATATGACCTTTATTTTTCATTGATTACCATGCCCCCACTTTGCATTGGCGTTAGCAAAAAAATATTAGTAAGTGCCATGTGATATCATTTAATGGGTACTATATGGTGCGACATTTTTCAATGGTTACTGTATGTCAACTGATGTCATTTTTAGATGTGTTTGGTGGTATATTATCACTGGTCAGTCTGCATCATTTTAGCTTTTAGTCTTGGAATACGGTTGCTGGATTTAAGATAGTTGGATTGGTTATGATTCCTTTTTGAAGTGATTGAGCTTTCATGCTTCAGGCAGATGACAGCAAACAATCTGAGAGGACTGTTTCTGATGAGCTGCCTCAGGCATGTGACTTTAAGGGATTGCTCTTTATTTGGCAAAATTGTTTTGACAATTGAATCATGGGATGCCATGCACTTATTGCTTTCTTCATTTCAGGGTTCTGCAAAGATGGAACAAGAAGTTGGTTGTGCTGAAGAAGTTGGTACAGCTGCAGGCAAATCACCTAGATCAGTGATGAGCAATGGCGCTGTTCAGATAGGTGATGGCGAATCTGTGGTGGAGCCAATGTCTCCAAAACAGAGGTCTGAATTCTCTCATCGCAATGGTCAGTCCAAAGGCACTTCTGCTGCTAATAGAGCTGATTCGGATAACTTGGAGTCAGTCACTGCAAAGCCAGAAAGTTCCTCAGATCTTAACATGCGAAAAATAAGGGGCCGAACAGCTGACCATTCTTGGATTGACAGTGACAAAGAAGCTCCTGCATTACCTAGCAGGAGAAAGGATCGTGGTAAGGAAGCTGGTAGTGCACAATTTGGCAGTCCATCTGGGAAAGTAGTAGAAACAGCTGAGAAGAAAAATGAGATTCAGCTCCATTCTGGATCTGATAATGGAACTGGCAGTGTTGCATCGCCTGACCATAGTGAGAGTCCTGATGCAACTCGACCTAGAAGGGGCCGACCCCCTGGATCAAAAGTATCCTCCAAGAGAGGTGGTGGCAATGTAGTAGCTGACCAATCTGCTTCCCCTTCAGGACAGAAGGGATCTTTGGGAAGTGGTCATAGTCAGGATGAAGCATTGCCTTTGAAAGATGTTGATTCTAAGAAGGAATTGGAGGGTAGCGGTGATTCAGAGGGAAAGTCTTTGAGGCGCTCTGGCAAAAAACATCCACAGAATGCTGATGATGGTGAAACACCAACAACTGTAACATGTGATTCAGAAACGAAGCCACAGAGACAGACTGGTAAAAAGGCATCCTCAAGGAAAGTTTCTGATGGGGAGTTATCACGGAAACATTTCAATATCAGGCAGAAGGAGAAAGGAAATGTTGAAAAAGATGTTTCTGGAGAACTGCGCTTGAAGGTAGTCATAGTAAAGTTGATAATCCTCCTTTTTGAGTATGGAGTCAGTCACGTAGGTATACATACATTGGCTCCTGTCACTAGCTTCATTTGTCCCTCACTTTCCTGATGAAAGTTTTCTTCCTCTGCCATTCTACTTGGATCTTCTGCCAGTAGTTTATACCTTTTCCATTGGGCTTAGGGCCTGCATTGGTGGTGCCCTATAAACCTCAACTTTTTTTTCAAAGTCATCTACCTCTCATGGTACTATCATGCCTTTGCAATCGTCTGTGCAAGACTACAACCTTCTTGGTTGATCTTTATGCTGTCTTGTCAGAGTACTCGTGTTTGTTTTTTTCTCCTAATCATGACTTCTGTTATCTTTTTTTAATTTAGTGAGATCCAGAACTACAATATCATGAATAATAATTTGATCTTGTGTAATACATTTGTTCTTAGGTTGTCAGACCAAAATGGTTCACTAATCATTTGACATTTCAAAGATCCCACTAGGTGTGAAATAAATCTAAACAAGCTTAGCTACCTGTATGCTTTTCCATATTTCTGTCGGTTTTTCATTGGGCCGTCTCACTTTACGTTTTCTAATTCAAACATCTTGTTTATTACAAATCTATTTCTTCAGTTGTTTGAATTGTATAATGATAGACTCATCCTAATTGGTTTTGATAATCCCCTCCATGAAAGTCACGTGGTAAAATCTCCTGGTAATCATTCCTCAATTATCTTAATCTCACTATCGTTTACCAAATGTTCATTATCCCTCTTGCACCTGACATTGTTTTTCTTGCCCATTAATTTGTAGATCAGGTCATCTAGTTGTGAGACTCTTTCATAGACAATTGCATGAGGCATATTTTTATTTTATGTTATTTTATTTTTACTTTTACAATGCCATCTTTTTGTTCCTTCTACATTATGCATGTCTTTCAATGCTTGCCGTGCTATTTGTGATTTGTCTTTTCCGTTGCATAGAAACTCAAGTTCTCACCATCACAATCTCTTGTAATTGTTATCCATGTGGAAATATGAATTCAGCTGCTAATAGGTCTAGGTCTGACTGATAAAAAAGTGTTGTGATGAATTTTTTGTCTTGCATAGGATTTCTTATTATTTTGTATGGGAAATTGGCTCTTTATATTCTTGGCAAGTGGTTATAATAGTTTTGTTTCTTCTGTCAGGAAATGGTTTCTTCATCAATGTCTGCTTTGAAAGCTGAAAGTAAGGATCAAGGCAATCTGGAGGAGAGTGCTAATGCAAAAACTAAGAGAAAGCGTGCTCGAGGGATGGAAGAGGTACTCAGAAGCTTATTATTAAATTGTGGTGTTTTCGACAGTCTTGAAATAATGACACCTTCTATAGGATTTGTTAGTATGACACATTTTACTTGATGTGTTGCACTGCCCATCCTTTGCAACACATGCTGCTCATCATTCGTATGTGCCTGTGGTTGAGGATCAAGAGGGCTTTATTTCACTTCAGGATCAAGAGGGCTTTATTTCACTTCAGTTTTTCTTTATTTTTGCCAACATTTGGATTGCATAGGACTTGCATATCTTCTCATCAGTTTTTTTTGTGGTTCATAGATACTAGGATAGCGAACTGCATCATGTGTGATGCACATATCTCTGATTGGTTACTTCAGGTGATATAAAATAGTGTTCTGTAAGGCCATGCAGTGCAAATTATTTTTTATAATGTGGGATGTTAAATTTGTGCATCATGAGGGGCATGTGACTTTAGTTGGTGTGATAGGGTCGCTAGTTATTGCTGCCTGTGAAGTTAGAAAGGAAAATGTCATTGCATTTCCTAGTTGTTGGTATAAAGTCATTTTGGAATTCTAACTCTTAAGGTTTGCCGTTTATGTGGAATGAGGAATTATGATGTCGTTTCCCTTTTATAAGCTGACTGTTGGTACTTTGTAGACTTATAACTTTTTCCCCCTCTTATTCTTTTTTTTTTTTTTTCCCCATTTTTTCTTTTTCTTTGGGTTGGGGGAAGCACATGGTCCTTTGTGCCTTATTCTTTAAGGGTATCTGTCTGCTTTAGTGTATGTTTATCATTTTGTTATTTTAGTTGCTTGGTGGTCATTAAGATTTTATACCTTCAAAAAATGAAGGCTTTACCATGTAATGATTATTACTTCTATATGCATTTTGGATGTTGAGCAATTGGGTATTATGTTTGAATAAGTTTTTTGCGCAGCTTGAGTGTTACTTTTGTAAATGTGAGTTTTAATGAATTTTAATGAGTTTATAACATGAGTTTATAACATGAGTTTTAATGAACTGTTAGAGATGTGCTCATAATTTGTGTAGGAATAATCAAAAGGAAGCAACTAATAGCAATGGTATTATTGACATATGCATGGGAAAATAACTAACCAAAAAAGTTCAGCAAAATTTGTGGTTGGGTCCAATATCATATTATCTTGGACAGAATTTGAACGCTAGTCAAAGCACCTGCTTAAATGTTTGAAGATTTTATTAGGTTCGTTAAGACTAACTGTTTGTTTAACTGATGCAAACTTTTAAATGTCCAATCTTTTGCTGTTTCTCACCTCCCCTTCCTTAGGAATTCGATGGCAATTTATTAAGAATCACTTTTTGCAAACCTATGCACCTTAAAGTTACTATTGCTTATTGGTAAGAGAGGTCAGTACTAATTCAAGACCAATGTTAGATGCTTCCATGGATGCTGATTTTCATTTCAAGTGAATTAGTAAAGCCATAAGACTTCTTTTGGGAACTGTAGGAGAATAATACTGGAGGCTTGAATTTCCTGTTGCAAATCCTTTGACAAAAATTTCATGGATTGTGCAAGGAATGGCTTGTTTGATGGTACACAGGTTGCATTTTTCCCCCCCTCCTTTTTAACTTTAGGGATAGTCTTGGTGGTACTGGATGCCCTGTTTTAGGGGGGTTTTACTCTTTCTTCTCATCAGGATCTTTTGTACAAGGACACCAAAATTAGCTAGTATTGACGCCAAATAGCTTGCTGTTTGGTCTCCTTGTCGGAATCCTATTTAAACTCGACCAGCTATTATATGGCAATCTAGATTGAGCAATAAGTGATAAATTGGCTGATATGTGCCCTGATTGGGACCTGGGACTTCCCTCAAGTAATTAGAGGAAGTTCTAGGAGAACACAAATGACAGGCACCTTGATTGCTGTAATTTGTAATAACATGACACTGTACTGCATATTATGATGCAAAGGAGTGCATGGCCTATGTTCCTAGATCTTATATCCAAGTTTTTGATCTTATGTCTCAAATTGACCACTTTAATCTTAGTTGCACTATCCAAATCATGGATCATGAGATCCTGACAATGAAGTGGCTTCTTTATATGCTTTTATATTACCTTTTTCACCTTCTCATATATATACTGACATTTTATTTTTGTTTCTTTTTGTGTTGACCTACATTGAGTTCAGGCCTAAAGAAGTCTGATAAAATTTCTTTTTGAGTCTTGTCTTCTTGTTAACACTCAGGATTTTATTTCAAACCTACAATAAATATGAATGTGTGTGCGCGCGTGTGCGTGCGTGTGTTGTTCTCAAAATTTGACTTTTTGTGTCTTTACTCAAAAAATGCAAGACAGAACTATGCATTGAACTTTCCTCAATCTGGATCATAGATCAAATAATTTCTATCATTTTAACTGTGAGCCTTTATTATGGACATATAAGCAATTATTTGTATTTTAGAGGCAAAAGATAATCTTGACTGAGTCGGCCCGATGCAGAAGAAAAAAAGAGTCCTAGGAAAGTATCTAGTAGGACATGTGGTGAATCTGGAGGTGGCTTTAATAGGAATGATTGGTGAATGTGGAGACAGCTTACTTTTATTATCTTGGAACACAATTTGGGGTTAATATTACTGATACCTGTTCTTGGTTTGTGGACACGGACACATATGTCTCGCTTTGTGGTTTTAATATTCTTATGCATACATTGTTGCATGCCTTTTATGTTCCATTTATAGTCAAATTGTTATTTGTTGGATTTGTTCCTCTGCTTGAATATGTTTAGTTATTGTTTCTTTCTGATTCTTCATTTGATTTATTAAATTTAATATTATTGTTATTATGTCATTTGATTTATAGAAGATTTATTATCTTTTTGTTCTACCTATCGTGTTCATACCAGGGTTCTGATATACTAGCTCAAGTTACAGAATTAGATGAGAGCCTTGTTGGTTCCAGGATTAAAGTATGGTGGCCTGATGACAAAGCGTAAGTATCACATGATCTCAAATTTTCTATCTGGTGAGGCTGGCATTTTAAATAGCCCTTGGAGATTGTTCCTGAATTTTTTTGAACATTTTTTCTAGAATTTTCACTTAATTATAAAAATAGAAAAATTGCTATTTTCTTGGGGGCAGCTGGGTGTTGCCATTATAAAGATAAGCTACTATTTGAAAAGGTAATGGCAATTAGCTTCTTTTACTGGTATGGACTTGGTTCATGGGGGAGCAAAATCAGGATGTGGTTTGATCTTCTTATGTCTTGTTTATGAAAAATTTTATAAAGATAAGCTCGCTTGCTGTCCAGCCTTCTTTCACTGCTACAAGGCAAAGACTTTGAAAGTTATGGGCCACCCTAGCAAGAATTTTTGGTGGCAACATAAATTCTAGATTTTCTTAGGTTTTGAGGAGTGCGACTCACTACCATCTAAGATAATGTGGATAAAGCTTGGTCTCTGGCATTGTTCATGGACAGTATCTGGTTTCTTCTTTATCGAGTCTTATTTTCATGGTTGCCATGTGAGCTTGCCTTTTTTAGTGGAGAAATTGAAGATTTTACTTAAGGTTTCATTACGCCTTTGGTGCCTGTACCGGTTTGGTGCAGTTCTTGTTACCAGCACCCAGTATGGGGATATATAGGGTATCAGTTCCCCACCAATATGATATAGTATGCACAGTATGGATTGTTATAGTCTGGCACTTAAATGTCAATTAAATGTTGATTTTACATTTATGAGCGAGCTAATGCTAACCCACTATGTTAATGATCACTGACTCTGAAATGTTGTGGAAATAATTTCTTCAAAGAAGAAATGCTACTGATATTAGTATCGGGAATCTGATGTGCTGGATTTCTTGCACACTGCAGTTCTTTTGGAGTTCTGTATTTATGTGATTGCTTTGTCACTTTTTGTGAGGTAATTGTCATTATTGTTTATCATCATTTATGCTGCTTTTCTTCTGCAGGTTTTATAATGGTGTTGTTAATTCTTTTGACCCTGCTTCAAAAAAGCATAAGGTAGAAAGATGTATAAGCACACTATATTTCATATTAGGTTTTTTTTGATCTTAAATGTTACTTTATTTATGTCATTATTTCTAATATGCTGAATTTTGTTTTATTCAGATTCTTTATGATGATGGTGACATTGAAGTACTGTTACTAAAGAATGAACGCTGGAAATTTATCAAAAGGGATGCTGGGACAGATGGGGTGAGTTAATATTGGATCAATATCACCTGTGTGGGCATGCGTTCTATTCTAATTTTGGACTACTTTGATTATCAGGGACTAGCAAAAGATATTTCAAGTCCTGATGCTTCTTCAGAATTGTAAGTATTGCTTTTGTTTGGATATCATACTCGTACTTTGTGGGTGCTAGTTTGGGTGCATGTTTTCCTTCAATTAGCAGATTGTAGCTAAACTTTTTGTTTCCTTAAGCTAGTCAATAAAATATAACCATTTATAGTGTTGATTTTGTTAGTTACTGGAAATAAAAGTTTGTCATAGGATTAGCCTTTCCATCTCATTTATCAGAACAAGTTCTCCCAACATGCTCCTCATTTGCCATCTTTCTTCAAACTGGGTATTCCATTAAGCAGAAATTAAGTTGTTAATAATAAAGAGTAGACTGGTTTGCACCTGTGGATCCATGCATTATTTGGAAAACATAAGGGTTCTGTGTTTAGTCCTAGACCTATCATAAGAGATTTGGTGTTAAGCTCTGGTGGCAGTGAGAAAATCAGAAGTTATTAAAGAGACATTTATGCTGTTTTTTTTTTTTTTTTTAAATGAATCCAATTATAGGCTGAGGAAATGTTTATGTTTGTGGCCTTGTAGGGGACATTACTAGATCTTATAGAAAAATATTGATTTAATGTGAAGCAACGAGTTTTTTCTATCCAGGCAAGTATTATGCTGCTGGAAATTGAGCCTTCTGTACGGAGTAACCTGTTGCAGCAGGAGACAATGAGAAGGAAGAGAAAAGGATGAAGGAAAAGAAAGAATAAGAAACATAGAACAATGGAAGTCTAAGAAAAGTAAAGAAGCCAGAAGGTGGATAAGGAGAAGCAGATGTGAAATTTATGTTTTTGGAAATCAACCCAAAAATCATACTATAAACTCCCCCAATATGTTTGACTCAAAAATACTGATTTTAATCAAATTTAAATTTTTCGACCTGCTCTATTGTCACTTTGTGACCTTTTTCCTGTTGTACCACTTAAAATTGATATTTGAAATATTTAGGACTTGATCTTTGTATTCCATCTTGAGGCAAAAGAAATAGGTCACCATTGTCAAAAACCTCTGATCCTATTTATAACATTCTATTCTTACTTTGCCATACCGATATGGGTTCAAGATTACTTCGCATCGTCACATCAGAAATGGTGACATCTTTCTATCATCTTCTACATTTTGTGATTGTCTGATGTTTTGGATAAAAGGGCAGTTAGTTATGGGATCATTCTTTCATTTTAAAGGAGCGAATACACACAGTTGATGAAGCAGCATTTTATTATGAAAGGTCATGATTACACCACATGGAATGTTTTCTTATTGTCTTTTAACATGCTTTCCTTGTAATCCAGGCACACATTGCATCATATTTTCTTGTCTCAATGGCCTTGAAGCAGGCACCTCTGGTTTCATAGCAAGGTCAGTGCCTTGAAAGCAAGCACCTATGGGTCCTCAGTCTGTCATGCCTGCGGCTAAGTCTTTTGGACCAAAAGCCTACTTAGAATTGGATTTGAACCACTGACACTAGGATTTTTAGTCCATTGCTTTAACCTCTGACCTACCTGAAGCCATCGCGACTGTTAGATGCTCGTAAACCGGTGTAGTGTGGCATCCATTCATGGTTGCCAGATTTGGAAGTAGGGTGATAGTTATTTGTTGTCATAGTTCTGTATATGAATGGATGTTGGCAAACATAATCAGAAGAAGAAGGTTGAAAGAAATGTTGCTAGGGATTTACGAATTATTAGACTTAGAATAGTAGTGTAAAAGGAGGTTACATTGATTTAATATTTTGTAAATTTATCTTCCAGTGCCAGATGAACTTTGATCACTGACTTTGAAGCAAAAAACGCTGGATAAACTAAAGGGAAGACGGTGATTGTTAACTTAATCTACGAGTTGAAATGTTTACTGATTTGCTTTTTAATGCTTAAATCTGTACCAGTTGAGATCTGTGGAACTTTGGTTAAAAATTCTGGTTACAATGATTTTGCGGTGATGAGAGTTTTAGGTTGTCAAACAAGCTGGTGTGATAAAATGTGAGTATATTTGTTGTACAACAATAAGAGTTTAAGAGTTTAAGAGGAGAGGGCCAAGGGAATTAATTTGAAGGAAACGCGGAAGGGAAAGAGGGGGAAAAAAGTTTTATGGAAAGGAGAAAAAGAGCGAAAAGTAGAAATATTGATGACTAAGGTTGCATTTGAGTTCTTAAATATCTAAATTATAATTTTATTTTGTTTGTTGCTTCAAGATTTTTTAGTTTAGCTTAGAAAGTTGACATTCGTACTAGGTATTTGGTTGTTAAGAAAGATATTACAGAAATGAAAATTTTTAGATGATAAAGGTAAGGATCATGAACTTAGAAAATTCTACTCAATTTCTTATTCCATAATTTGAGGGATTTTGGGGAATTTTGTTGCACTACTGAACAGTGAGTTAAAATGATGACTTGCATTTTCAAAATAGAAGAATATCACAAAATATCATTATTCTTATTATATATTCATATGCAAGCTTTGTGAATTCTTATCCAGATCAACATGAAACAGGTAACACCATGTGCTAATTTGTTAAACCCAACCTGAAATAAGTTGTTTTGGTGATTTGGTCCTTAAGTACTAGTTTAAGCTCCGGTCTACGGTGGTCTGTCTGGCCCAAACTTTTCTTAAGAGTTACCTTTACTAATGTCACCTTGTAGCCAACCCCAACTAGTTTGTGATTAAGGTTTAGTTGTTGTTGTTCTTGATGTCATCTTGTTTTTAGATGGCTCTCCCCATTTTATTTGTTCTGAAAAGAACTTTCTTAGAAGAAAATAACTTTCACCCTCTCAAATATAGCTGGTCAAATAAGTGTTCTACTTTTGTATCCAATGTTTCAATGGTATCGAAGAGGTGAGGGTTGGGGATCATATTTACCTTCCAAATGAACTCATCTTTACCCCACCGAATCTGCCACCTTCCCTATTGGCGAATTGAGTGGTAGCAAACAGAATCCTTCTTCCCACAAAATCTACTTAACTATTGGTTGATCTTTGTATTCAATCTTGTGCTGGAGGATGGCAATATCTGTCACTGGTCTTTGGAGCCTATAGATTAGTTCAAAGGGCTGTAGCCAATGAGGTCATGTAGTCTGGCTGGGGTTCATTGCCACAATTCTGTTTGTGATATCACTTGAAAAGGAGATGATGAATTTGTCATCTTTTATACCAAGGAGGGCTCTTTGAAGACAATAAGCTTGTTACCTTTTATACCAACAGAGGCTCTTTAAAAAATATTGTAAATTTCAGTTGGGGTGTCACTTTGGAACTTGAGCTATTAGTTCACTTCAGGTTGCGTTGAAGAGCAAAGAAAGCCAGTAGGTTTGAAGTTGGGTGATGATCATGGGGGAGATGGTAGTGATAAGTAGGATATTGCTAACGATCATATTGGTCTCAGCCTGAGTGAGTGGTTGGATGTCGTCATCTCAGTTAATTGCCTATTGATGTCGCAGGCATGAGGGTGAAGATGGAGGTCATGTTGATCAGATGACAATCTAAAGCTGATGGAGTAGGGGATGACTCAGCATGCTATTTCTTTTAATTATTTTTTTTTAAGTACATGTCTGATAAATTGCCCGCTATTCCTTATGTCTTCTTACTCCTCGTTATAATGTTTTGTTTAAATTGCATTTTTCAGTTTCATTTAGTGGCATTTTTGTATGATAAGGGACAATTTTCATGCTGCATTTTACATAATTGGTCTCATGCAGCAGTGATGCAACGAACAATTTCTGCTTCTTTAATACCACAGAATTTACAATTCTTTTCTTTCTGTTCATTGTGTACTAATATTTCTTTCATCTGTAAAAGGCTGTCACATTGTCATCTGCTTTAACTCTGAGCAAATTTAGGGTTGCTGTAATTAACACTGATATTTTTATTTGATCAAGATGCAGCTTTATATCGTTTTGTTACTTGACTGTTATGCAGCTGCATGGTTCTACTTTTAATGTATAAGACAATTCAGGCATCAATGCTGAAATTTGAGGCTGACAAAATTATCTGTGTGGATCCTTGGGGTAACAATTGAGGTTTGCTAGACTTATACTAGTATTGGATAGACATTTGGATTTTTATGTGTTGACCCCACCATGTTCCTCCTGTCTGTCAATAAGAGAGTGGGATTTTTAAAAATTATGGCTTGGTGATTATAGAAAAGGTAGAAAATGATGAACGTAAAGACCAATTATTGTGAGCATGAAGCAGGAGTGTGGTGAAAGAAGGGAAGAATGACAAACGGAGGAAGAAGATTGGGGAGTTCAAGATTAGGAAGTGGGAGGGGAAGTTGAGGTTATTGTTAGTGGATGTGGGAAGAGGAAGTGATGATGTACTAGCTTGGCAGTCAGTTGGAAAGAATGACATAGATAATTGGAAAGGGAGTTAGATTATAAGAACAAGAAAGGATAGCACTGTTGATGAGAGGATGAAGAAGTGGGGAGGTGCTTTTTTTTTTCACACGTCTGGTTTTGAAATCTCGTTTCATCTTGGAAATTGGTTTTTTGTTCTGTCTATTTCAGCATTTTAATTCTTGCTTCTGTAGTTTTATGGTGAAGAATTAAATTCAAAAAAAAAAAAAAAAAATCTGATTCTAGGTTGACCTGGATCCAACTCAACTAACCTTGTCATCCTTCATTTAGAAACAAATTGAAGTCAGGGTTGCTAAGTGGATTAGGTTCAATTTTAGGTCTCATATTGGGTGTAATCCTGATCAGTCCTTAGTTTTAAGGGTTTGGCTTTGATATGGAACTAATTTTGTGAGGTATAATCAGGACCAATGGTTTTCAGCTGTTCTGTGCCCAATTTTGCAAGTCATTTTCTTGACTAGAGTGTGTTAATTTGGGATGCATGCCTTGCTTGTGGGTCTGAAGGTATGGTAGATGTTGCCTCTGGAGGGGATAATATCTTTCATCCATCACTTGGTAAACTTGCTGCCTGATATATTTATATTATTTGCTAGATAGTATATTTATTTTATTTTTTTTTGTTTTATTTTGCTAAATTTTAAGGCCTAGCCTGGTGTGTGCATGTAGAAGCATATAGTTTGCACTGTCAGCTGCAATCTCTGATTGGTTGGTTTTCTATCTTTGTTTCTGTTAGAGTATTTATATTATATTATTCGGTCTTTAATATGCTGTTTTCCTGATTTTAGGCGACGAGATAAAAGAGCAAAAACAGGTTCAAGCTCTGTTACAAAACAATCGAAGATGGAGACAATACTAAAAAGGTGAATACCTTTAACTGTTTTCATTATTCAGTTGTATGAATCATTAAATAATAATGGATCTGAAAGGGTATTCTTTGGGTTTTTGGTCAGTGGTGCGGCATCCAGTGGTATTACCAAGCGTAAAGGTAGATCCCGAGTTGAAATAACAGATCCTGGTAAACTGCTTAGTTATGACAGTCCTAGAACTACAGGCAAATCAAAAGAGAAGCCCACAAGCAAGTATGAAGCTGACACCCCTAGGAGTGGCGGTAGGCGTAAGAAAGATACTGGCAGCAAGTCCAAGGATGACACAATGAAAACTGGCGACAGGCCTACTGATGAGATTTCTAAGACCAACAGTAAGTCTAGGGTTGGTACTCATAAAACTGGTGGTAGATCCAAGGATGATCTCCCAAGATCAAGCAGAAAGTCAAAGGACGGGACTCCTAGAACAGTGCGCAAGTCAAAAGCTGATGTGATTGGTAGTGGTGGCAAGGCCAAGGAGGTGGTTGAAGGTAAATCCACTGGAGAAACTCCAAGAAGTCGCAGGAAATTAAAGGGCTACTCTACCAGCCCCAAAACTGAGGGCGACTCCAAGGCAAATGGCACTTCAGAGAAAGGAAAATCAAAGATGGAAGAAACTGAGACCTTTGCTGATAAGGCGCTCTCAGTTTCAGCAAAGGCACAAGAAAGTGAGGCTTCAAGTGGGAAGAAGCGCAGAAGAAGGGGTCAAAGTTGAATTATTTGTCATAATATGTTTATTTTTACTATCTTCTTTCAGGTAAATGCATCCACTTCATTTTCTTTTTACTACCGCTGATAGGCATTTCCTTTCTGTTTTGCATTGTTAACTTGCCGGTTGCCTATCTGGTAGTTCTGGGGCTGGTGACTGCCCAGTAGCTGACAGGTTTAGGAATTATGAAGGCTTGTAATGTTTGGCGTTACTTCGTTTCCTCTTCCAAGGAAAAACATGTTCAAGCCTCCAAATTCTGATGCTTAAGTTAAAAAGTTGCCCTAGATGATAATGTAGGTGGTTGTTATTGGTGATCTATTTATATGGTTCATTTTGAGAATGTTAATTTTTTGAAGTAGCGCATATGTTGGAAAATTTACTAGAAATCGTTCTTGTTGGTTAGCAGCTAACAATGCTCTCTCGCTCGCTCGCTCGCACGCACGCATAGGTATTTGTGCACCATGCCTAACATTACCCCTTAGTCGTGGATTTTGTTTAAATGCCAGAGTTTGAATCAGCGGTGGCAATCCAGTCATGTTTGGTGGCTCTTTTTGTGGTGGCTTTTTTAGTGATTCTCTTTGTGTGTGTCCCATGGCTGCTTGATGGTCGGTTGTTGAAATGGTAGTACTTGTTTTTCTCAATTTTGTTTGTGCTGGCACGGGCGGGTGAGACAGCATGATCGCATTATTATCCTGTCATTAGCAGTATTTTTACAAATGCCGTATGATACCTGAATCGGTCAGTTTAGAAGGTAGGTTGATATCTGGAAAAATGTGGCTCTTGTTGCTCTGGAATAGGCGTTTGGATTTTGGAAATTTTCGCGGGTGCGAAAATACGTACGGATTTTGGAAATTTTTGCGGATGTGATCAGTTTGTTCTGGATAAGTTCAATGTGCGAAAATACTTAACTGGGAATGTAGGGGCAAAGAACTCGCGGCAACTTTGTCCCTGATTAGTCCGATTCCCTTGGGCTGTGATATGATGGCAAGCAGAAGCTCTTTTTGAATATTCACGGTAGTTAAACATGACTATTTCTGTTACATCAAAACTTATGAATCTCTCATATGTCGTGTTATATTTTACATTTTGTGGATCTCATGTAATTGTATATCATTGTTGCAAATCTCTGTTTCATCTTTGTTGCAAGTTGGACGTAGGTTTTAGAGATGGTGCGTCGGCTCTCCCTAGTTTCCGTGGTCTAGGTGTTTGTAGCCTTCGGTTTCCGGAATTTTTGACGTTTACTACTTGAAACCGCTGGCGGAGGGGAATATAAAATGGTTCATCTCATCTAGAATTAATGCATCAGATCTTATGGAATGATTTTGAAAGTTGGGATTTAAGATGTACGTACTTTAATTTAGATTTAAAATAGGATGCAAATTTGCTATAGAAGGAATGATTTTGAAAATTGGCATTTATGAAGTGCGTATTTTAATGTGGATTTAAATCTTCCGATGACTTTGGGTTATCGGAGCCTCCGATTTCTATGGATTTTTATTCAAAGAGATTACTCGGTAACTAGTTTTCTTAATGGGCTTATTTGGGGTTTCCTTAATGAAGTTACCTGTGTGTGTCTTTACAATTTAAATCATGCGTTATGATAACTTGTTAGCTGGAGTCGTTCATTAAAAATTTTTACTTAGTAATACTTGTTTATGAAAGTACTTATCATTCATCGGTGGGGATGATCTTATGGTAAAAAACTGGAGTTCAAGCAGAGAAGAAAATAAAGAGATAAAAGTTTTAGCTTGACATATATGTACGTCTGGTTTAAAAGCGCAAAGAGTAATGGATTACTCTTTGATCAGATTCGCGAACGTTCCTACAAAGAAACACTTATATTACTAGAACTCATGTCTTATCAAGCATCTTAACCAATTTTATGATTGATTTATTTTGCAACAGCAGACGCTAATTATAATATGACAGTGCTATTGTGAAAAAGTTAAGTTAAGACCTTGGGCTTGAAACGTAGTTATCCGATAAAAAAACTCACTTGTCATATAACAATTGTATTAAAAAAAAAATCAAAATCTTAGATCACTCTAAGATTTAGGTTCATAGACAGAAAGAGAACATAATAGAAAAATATGGGACAAAAAATAAGTCCACTTGATTTCAGACTTGTACAACCCAAAGTCATCGTAAAGTCTGTGCTGCCCTTCCTCCCCGTTGACATAGACAACACTTCGATCGACTTCTAGTCCTCACTACCGGTGATTCGGCTGCAGGTGCACTTTAATATCTACATCGAGTGCTTCGACTTTGACATTCGTTCACGGTACAGCAACTCTAGAGCTCTAAATAGTCCCAAAGTGAAAGGAGAGCGGATGAGTAGCCTGATAAATGTTGTGGGACCAAAGGCATCGGCTTATTCCTACCGTCGTGATCTTATCAGCATGGCATTGTGAGAAGTCGACCGTTGTTTCTCTTTAAAACGTTAATGAGAAAGTATAAAAAATAAATTAATTTTTTATTAATCTAGAGAAATTATTTAATAATATATTTTAAAAAGTTTTATAATTAATGCTAGAAAAGAAAAGAACTTATATTAGATATCTTGATAACAATAAGAGCATATATGAAGTGGTTAATTGTGTAAAATTTACTTATGATAATACTAGTGAGTTGCTAATCACAATAAATTTATACTACATATTTGCTTTAAGTTTCTATCTTTTTACACTAGCTTTGAGTAAACTTACCATCCATATTCAAGATAATAGTGCATTTGTAGATGATAAAGTCTTAATGGATGAATGTGAGATTGATGCTAATTATAAATTGGAACTATAGAGAAAGCGTATTAGAATCTAAGAATTTTATGTTACGAATCAAAATAGAATTCATTAAATGCAACTTTAGTAAAATTAAGAACAAAAGTGAAGGTAAAGTAAAATTAAAGATTATAAATTTTTTAAGAGTGATCATTTTTGATATTGATGATTGATTATTTGCAAAGAAAATAAAAAAGAATGTTATTTAAAAAATTAAAGTAGGTTGGGCAAAATGGAGAAATGCAATTGGGATATCTTACAATTATAGGATACTTACAAATTGAAGAAAAAATTTCATATGATGATTATAAGATCGGTTGCTATACTTTATGATATAAAATATTAAATGATTAGAAAATAACATGTGTCTAAGATGACTATAAATGAAATGAGAATGCTAAGATCGATACATGGTAATAAAAGAAAAAATAAGAAATGAGGCCATTCATTAACAACAATAGAGGACAGATGAAGTAAATGATGACTTAAATAGTTTAGACACGTATAATATATCCTAGAAATATACAAGTATGAAGAAGTGATTTATTATATGTAGAGAAAAAGAGTAGAGATACACAAAAAAACACATTAGAAGAATAATAAAGAAAGACTTGATATCTCTATATTTTACTAAAAGTATTGCCTTAAATAAAGTGAAACGAAGGTAATAAATTTATGTAGTTGATCTAGCTAGCTTAGGATTAATGCTTAATTTTATCATTATTATATTTATTTTAAATGAATGAAGGTATGAATCTAATATTGAAAATGGATATAAATGCACATATAAATTAGATTGTTAAATTTTGTTAATAAAAAAATAAAATAAATCACTATATGAAATATATATTATTATTTTTATTTATTTTATTTAAAATTTATAAGATATATATGAGACTAAAAATGATTATGAATATAATCTAATATTCGAATATGGATGGGATAGATATGTGTCCATAACCATAGATATATATATATATATATATATATATATATATATAGATACAAATACAAATAAGGATATTAAGTTAAACCCTAAAATAGGCATCCATATATCAAATATATTGAGAAATAAAAATGGATTTGGATAGATATTACTTGATACAATAATTTCATCTCTAGCCTCAACATTCCTTTGATCTAGTAATGTTCAATGCAACTTACACAATAATAAATCTTTAATAATTACTGTTGTCTTTTCTTTTTGCACTTTTGAGATTAGATTATATGCAACTTATATGTAGTATAAGCCTTGTAGAAGGTGATGGTTATCCACGTGATCCTTTTTCTTGCAATTGGCTTCACAACCTGCAGTTCATGGAATAAATCATTGATGCTGTCATTACCATCACCACTGCTAACAGACCACCTGACGGCTGATGCTGTAGAAGAATAGAACATGTGATATTCCTGCTAGAGATTACTTGAATAAGACATCATGAAAACACGAACGTCTACCCTTCTTATATGTCTAAATTTTAGTTGTTTTTTCTTTCGAATCTCTTTGAAAAGAAGATATAGCGGTGATGCCATCATGTTTAATCCTAACATCCGTCACCAACTCATGTGACGAGTTAACTTTAGACATTAAACCAGTACTCAGCCTCGTAAACCTTTCTGCATGAAGAAATGGAAACGGTATTTCTTTCCATCGAAGATGTCACTTTCAATTGCAGGCTAATTCATAGACACAAGCATCATATGCAATGCCCGTGTCATTCATGGACAAGATCACAACATCACTTGGTAATCAATATGTTTATATTTTGGACCTTAGAAGTAGTCTTGCTCCGTATCAACATGATAAGAATATTACTTGAAAAATTTAGAGGCGCTCTTGTGTGTATATATTCATTATTATTTTTAATTATTTTTAAGCGTGTAAATGGTCTCTTTGCCTTTGTATCATAACATGATGCAACGTTTTGTCTGTCAACATCTAATCGTTGTTGTTGCATCTCATTCATCCATGTCCCAAGTGCATGTACCCTAAAATTCGTATGAGGACCCACAAGTCTGCATCTTTTGATTTAGCCTCCATCTTGGCTTGGCTTGTCAATATAGCTTAAATTCCGGGAAGCAGGGAGATAACTGGATTCCACTCTACCCTGCTGTCGCCCATCTAAATGTTGATGCGACTGCGGTGGGATGAGAAATAAACTAGTTTATATTCCTTATACATGTTTTGTGCATGTGATCTTGTATGCTTTGCTTCTATAACATAAACACCAAATCGATATGTGCGGCTGCTTTTTTTTTTTCTTCGAAAAATAGCAATGCCACTAGTTTTATTGATGCGAAAATGCCATGCATCTCCATACAATAGTGGATGAATGGTTTACATGGGAGTAGAATACAATCCTGTTGTCATAATTTTCTAGTGCAAGCTTGTTAATCCCTCCGAAGATGAATGAGAAAACATAAATAAGACGTAGCAAAGAGAAACAAAAAGAAATTTTTTTGTGTTCTGCATTTGGTTTTTATACCCATGCCTAGAGAAGTTGCAGACAGCTGCACGCAAATGCCTCCTCCACCCAAATCTCTCACTCTCTATCTCATATTTGGATCGCTCGACTGCAGGCGCTTCGAGTGAAAAGGGAAGCAACCACGACGTGCGAGTGGGGAAGAGAGAAACCCACCTTAGTTTGATGCACGTCTCTCCCTTGTATTACCATCATCAAAGCCATCGTATATTTACCAAAAATGAGAAGCCATCGTATCATCATTGCCAAAGCATGATAAAATACTAGATATTATACAGCTGCTACCTGCTTGACTCTTCATACTATCACTTTGTTATTATATTTACCCAAAATTAAAATTTAAAAAAAAAAAGCTCATATCATCATTGACAAAACCTTATAAAATACAACATATAATACAACTTCTACCTGCTTTGACTCTTCACAACTATCACTTTCTTGTTAGCAAATTCCCTTCTCACGCGAAACGAAGCCCGCAAACACTGGTAAGCCACATTGCAGTGATACTCACTCAACCAGCACCATCCTTTTTCTTCCAAGACTACGACTACTACTACTACTACTATTATTATTATTATCATTATCATATCTTTAATCAATTATCCAAGCATCCCCACCAACGAGTATATATCATCAATGGCGCCATCATTTCCTCCATTTGACCAACCTCCCAAGCCCCACCACCATATGATCCTTTCTCTTTTAAATTCAAAGGAAAAATGCTACCTTGTTTTATGCAAACATATTTTGGTGTTAATCATTGCTCTGGAGTGGTAGTCATCTGCACAGCCCATCATATAATGACAAACTTCGATTAAAATTAAACCCAAAAGTAGTCTTAAATAAAGATGGGAAGAAAAAGTTGATACAGAGCGAAAAAGAGAAAGAGAGAGAGAGAGAGAGAGAAAGGTGATGGAGAAGAAAAGGTAGAAGAACGGAGTTGAGTGACGGATGACGCCTTCCCCAAGTCTAAGCAAATACGGCCGTCAAAGCGCCGACGTCCCTATTTCCGTAGACTCCGTCTGACGTCCTTCACTCCCTCTGTAGTTCTTTCTTTTCCCCGCATTCATATTATGAACATCGCCTTCTCATTTTCTCGCCCGGTCTTTGAAGGAGGCTTAGGTTTTGGAGACGGAGGCGGCGTCCTTGACCGTGGGCAGTGAGACGTCGGCGTCAACGCTGTTACCCATGGCGGATTGCACCGTCAGCACGGACATACTCGGAGAGGAGGGGGCGTCGCCGCCTCCGCCGGCACCCGGACCGGTTGCTGGGTTGTTGTGCGTGGGAGGTGGTGGGGCCGGGATGTGGCCGGGGTTAAGGTGGTGCGCTCCTCCGCCGTTTGCTGCTGCGCCGGAGCCTCCGGCGGCCGGGCGGGGGTGGCACGTGGCGGAGGAGATGGCGGAGGCGAGGGAGATGGGCATGAGGCAGAGGCCCTTTCCTTGGAGGTACTGCATCGCCGATCCCATGTCCTCTTCCATTAGCTTCGCCACCTGGTGCTCCGTTACCATTAGACTGTCGTTACCTGCCGCGCCGTTACTGCCGCCCCGGCCGCTCTGCCCCTGGATCCAACAACCGCCGAACTGGTTTAAACCTTTGGTTTATGAAAGAAAATAAAAACAGGAAGGGTATTTTGGGGATTTTACAGTGGGGCACGCGTGCCCCGTTGTCTTGCTCAATCGCTATCAGCTTGTATAAGATATTCCAGCGTACAAATAACTCGTCGCCTTTTCCGGATTATCCGAAATCGGTGGAGTAAGTTATACGCCAATCCGGGGTCAGGTCAGTTCGACCGGGAATACCTTATACCAGCACTAAGAGAGGGAGATGTGACAGGTGAGGGAGAGCTACCCTACCTCTGAGGGCATATCAGACACGAGTGGGGCGACCGCCGCTGCTCCGCCCAACCTACTCATGCTCAGCACCTGATTTGGATACGGTGTATCCAACCGCAGAGAGAGAGAGAGAGAGAGAGGATATCAATTGGGTGCAAGTATAATGGTTAAATATAATTCAAATAAATAACTAATTTGTGTAGATCACTAGAAAGATTCGTTTTGGGTTATTAAATATTTGTCTAATAAGCGAGTAAGAAGAGAGAGAGAGAGAGAGAGAGAGAGGAGAAAGGAGAGAGGAAATGGGAAAGAATTTGTTGGGAGAAGAGAGAAGTTGCCTTGACTTGGAGCTGGAGGAATTTCACGTAGTCGATAATCTCATCCAGCATCGACGCCTTGTCCGTCTGTCATTCCATTAAATCATTTTAATAACATTAATCAGCAAATCAACATAGTAACTAATAACAAAATATTCCTCGTTCTGGAATTGCGGTCCACTGTGTCGGCGGCCTGACGAGTGAGTGCTCCTCGTTAAGAGGAGCGGCGATGCATTCAGTTTCCGAGCGCGCGGCGGACCAACCAAGCCTTCCAGCATGCATCTCTCTGGAGCGCCGCAAGCACATCATAACGTATTTTTCATCTATAATTACTAGCGAAAAAAACCAAGGGCCGGTTCCCCTTCAATAAGTATCCGACAAGTGGACACACGGTTTCCCAGTTGGCCCAGACCTCTCTGGCAACAGGAATTGACGTAAATATCCTTTTAAATTTATCCTATTTGAAAGGTGGGGGCGTTAATAGTGATAATATAATCAAAATAGAGAAAAAGCTGCGCTATTGTTGCTCTTCGTGTCTTTCTTCCCGTTTGAATTTGTTTAAATTTAATGAGCCCGCTTTCACAAATCATATCCAGTACTAATCAAGTCTGATGTTTTTTTTTTTATTCAATTCTTAGAGCAAATCAAATCGCCGGTTATGGCCAAGAAGAAGAGCCATCCGAGCTGGCAGGCGATGCTATTTAGTCAAACAGCTCAATTTATTAGGGTGTGAACGTAAGAGTTTATTTGTAAACTTGTCAACGGTTATATATAAATAAAAATTGGAAAGGAAAATAATAATAATAATAATAATAATAACAATAATAAGAGAGTGAGGAAGAAGACAAGTAGACCTTATTGGTGTTTGGTACCAGCTCCTGCAGAGCTTTCATCCGCTCTGCGATTCTCTCCCTGCGAAGCTGCGCACAGAAACGAACAAAAGAGAGAGCCAACAACTCCATCAAATGCATGCATCCAAACAGAAGAGAAGAAGAAAGAGTCCAAAGCAGTAACTGCCACCTAGCATTTATTTCTCCCGCCTAGGTTTCTGGTCATTTAATGCACCCATTTTTTTTAGGCACAATTAACGGGCCCATTTAATTTACGGAACCCTTGCCAAGAACTAACATTTTTGAGAATAAAATAAAAGAAAATTAATTCTTTTCTTCATGGCTTACTCGTTCGGCGATGCTGTGGGGATCCGTGGCCTGGCCTCTTCTAGCTCGCACCCGCTGCCTCGGCGGAGCCGAACAACCACCGGCGGCCGCCGCCTGCCCCACCCCGGCCGACGGCGCCCCTCCGAAGTTCTGGGCCGGCATCGACGCGCCCTGTTCGTCTTCGAATTTAATAATTAATACTAAAATGGTTATAAAAATCCTTTTTTTTTTTTTTTTTTTTTTTAAGCAGAAGAAATGGAAAAGTTTGGGGTTTCGGTGACCTGGGGATGGTGGAAATGCTGTTGGGTGGCCGGTTGAGCCGCTCGCTGAAGCGATCCGCCGAATGCGTTGTACAACCCTTCCCCTCCCTGCCCCCCACCACCACCGGAAAAAAAAGAAAAAAAAAAAAAAACATATTTATTAGTTATTTTTCTAAAGACAAGCAAATCAAAATATTGAAGGTAAGTGGAAATAAAGAGGCGTACGGTGGGATCGGGGGATTTGAAGGAAGGGTCGACTTCGTCTCGAGATCTGTCCACGAGAAAGTGGGAATCGGCCGAGCCGCCGCTCCCTAGGGACAGCGGTAGCGGGAGGAGCCCGGAATCCCCACCGCTGGCGGCCACCGGAGATCTCCCCATACCCTGTAGTAGCATCTGCTGCTGGTGCTGTTGATGGTGGTGGTTGAGCTGGAGCACCATTGGCTTCCCCGCCGGCGAGCTCCCGGCGCTGATCTGGTGCTGCCGGAGGCGGGAAGCGAGCAGCGCGGATTCGTCATACGGCGCGTAGTGGAGCCCCTCCGCCGCCTCCGCGGCGGACTGCTCCGGCGACTTTCCGGCGAGGCCGATGTTGAGTAGCTTCTGGCCGCTCGACACATCCGCCGCTCCGGCGGGGGAGCCATTCGGATTGGAAGAAGAGGTCAGGTCCCAAGGGGACTTGGGGTTGCCGAGGTCCGGCCAGGAGGAGGGGAGGCTGGAGAGCATCTGATCGAAAAAGTCGTCGTGGCCGGTGGCCTCGCCAGCGCCGCCGGTGGAGTGGTCGAAGTGGGCGGCCGGAACCTGCAAGGCAGGGTTCTGGATCTGCTGCTGCCGGTGGCCGTTTTGGAGCTCTTGGAGGGCGATCTGGGCTGCGGCCGCCGCCGCCGCCGCCGCCGCCGCGCTAGCGGGGGACGGTATCCCATTCAAAGAAGACGCCATCCCTTGCATTTCTCTGCTGCTCTGCTGCATGCCCGCTTGCTTCCCCCCAGAAACCAAGGTTAGGGTTGGGGTTCAACTTTTGGGGATTCGAGGGGTGTAGAACTCGTCTCCTCTGGATGGAATGAGGCAGCGTTGGTGGGCTTTGGGAGCTTGGGAGCCCTGGAAGAAGAAGACGGGCATTTTGTATCCTGATGCTATTTATAAATATATTAATGGTGATTAATTTATCATCATTGTTTCTGGATTAATTAAATTAGAATTTTTTTAACTGGGGAGTGGTTGGGACTTGGGATTGGGGAATTGACCAGGGTTAGTTAAAAAGGGGAAGGCGATTAGGGTTTTTGGTCACCTTGCGCTGTACGCCCAATGTCTCTATCTGGAAGGTGGGGCCCACCGTGAGGGACAGATCACATCCGTTAGATCGCGAGATCATCAGCTCAGATGGAAGCCGCTTTTGTAGTGGACCGTAGCAATTATTCGGTGGTTTGACCGAGGAGATCTCACGGAGGAGGTGTGGAAGGAAGTCAGAGTCGGAGAATTAGGTAACACGTGTGGACTCTGGGGGATGCGGCCGGCACACGCGTGCCTGTCCGATCCGGTGCACCGTTCTAGTTCAGGCTAATTAGATTACAATGCACCGTTCCCCGAGCATGTCATGCAACAAATTCTCATACATGTCAAGCATGCGCATGTCATGCAAAAATTCTCATACGTGTCAAGCATGTGGTCATTCTTACTACATGAGCAATACCTCTGACGCATATTTGATCATTGAAGGTAACATACATTGTGGACCATGTCTCAATTTATTAAAATTTTTATCCAATCATGAACCTATCATTACCTTATTTTTTGTTTTGTTTATTTTGAGTTTGAAGAGTGCAAATCATATCTACTAAATTTTTAGGTCAAATTTAAAAATTACTCCCTAGCGTGAGGATTGAGAGAAGGAGATGCAAGCAAATAGATGAAGTTCCATTAATAACCAAATCTACTTTTATAATAACTAAGTTCATAGCAAAAACAACAAGTGAAGCCTAACAGCCCAGGATCTAACTCGGTTCCATGGCATGAAGATAAACAAAAGGGTGTATTGTTGATAAAGCCTAAGAAAAGAAGATATGGAATATCTTCTAAAATTCTCCTCAAGTTTGCACGTTAAACCTCATCTAGACTATGATTTTTTTAAAGTAAGATGCCTAGTAGAACTAAATTTTGGAAAAAGCTTGAGTAGTCATCAAATGTCATTGAGATAATGTGTGATTAAGTGCTGTGTAGAAATAGATAAATAATATATATATATATCCTTCTAGCATTCGTAGTTGCAATGCAAAGCAGTTTTATTGAAAAATTAACTCTCTAAATCGTAAACTAACTTAATGATAAATTTTTTTTTATAAGAAAATTAGCAACTTGATTGCCTTTTCTAAAGGTGAGATTAAAGATCGTGTTTTTTATATAAGATTTCTAATAACTATTTAATACCATGAAGGCTGTTAGCATTTAGAAAAGCCCTTCAACTTTGAGATTATAGTCGCAGAGAATTCTTTAATAATTAGTTCAATTCTAAAAGTAGATGGAGCCTTTCGAATCCTAGACCAAGCCGTTATGGGTAATTTATTGATTGTGGAATAGCTGTTGGAACTAAAATTTACTCACCATCATTTCAGATGATATATCCCATACTTTCCAATGAAGTGTAATAAAGCCATCAAATTTAATTTAAGAAATCCTAATGGTGAGAGATGCCATAATATGAGGATACGAATAAAAGCATGTGAAGTCATAGGCGAAGAACATCATTCGATTCCAGAATCTCTCTAAAGAGTTATCTTTTGGCTCTAAAGTAATCAAATGTAATACATTCAACTTAAAGCAAAATGCTTCTAGCACCATGTATCTTATGTTAAAAAATTATCTTATTTATTTCTTTCCAGATAAACCGTACGATATGAATTAATAATGACTGAGAGAATCATCTATTAACAGAAAAAATAGAGAACTTGATGCGAAGGCACCATCCTGATAGTGAAGGTGAGACCAATTTTCATATAGTTTTTGATTATGAATGCAAGAATGATAAAAAAAAAAAAAAAAAGAGATACTTGAAATCCTGTTAATTAAAAGGGCAGAGATTCGTGAGATGCATCCCACCTTCAGATTTTTCTAGCAGTTAAAAACAGGTAGCGCTCTTTGTCTCAAAAGTCCAGACAGACATTAATATGTTGGCTAATCTGGCGCAAAGCATCAATCAGCCTTTCACTATTTCTAGTTTGCACCAAGTTGAAACCACTTCAGCATCCACCTAGACGGGGATGCGTTCCAGCACCGCGGGGCCATGGAGCAAAATCCAACAACTTTTATTAATCATATCCTTAATCGACACAAATGAAATCAACTCGTTGGATTACTCCATGCCCCAAGGTATTAATTCAATCATACAAGCAAGTTAAAACTTTTTTTTTTTTTTTCCTTTTCTGATTTCAAATGGGAAGAATGCATATGATTTCATCTGCTCCTCTTTTACTCGGCCTCCCTCGTATAGCCAGGACGTCTTCTAATTTTTTTTTTGAAAAAAAAAACTGAGCCTTTACATTCCCGGATCAAGTTGTGTACATGTTATTATCAGTGAAAAGACGGAGAGGGCTGTCGATGGGGTCATCTGGTTGTGGATAGGGTGTGAGATACGTAAAGAAATCTAAGTCCAGAAAATGCAAAGAGAGTGGTGGTAAACGAGGACAGCATTAAGGCCTGCTGGTGGAGAGGCACAGAATTCACGCTGTAGCCTTCTGACATTGGTGGTGGAGCTGCACAAAATTCACGCTGTAGTCTTGCGACATCTTTTGCGAACCAGATACACCGTACCAGTCTAAGTTCGATGTTTGCCGCTATTTGATGATTTCTTAGATTTGTATCTTATATTATAATTAAGTCCTTGGTCTTGTCATCCCTTTTACGTTAGTACGTACTAATGGATGATCAAATTATTTTTTTTAAAAAAAATATTTTGCACATAATATAAGTAATAAAAAAAATAATTTTTAATATATTTTTGATAATACATAGATGATGATAATAAGAAGTTTAAGAATATAAAAATATTAAATAAAAATTTAAAGATATTGTATGATAATTTTGAACGAACTAAATTAAAGTTTAATTTTTTAAAAAATATTAAAAAAATATAATGACTAAACCTTAAAAAAAGTATGCTCTTAGGTAATATTAAAAAATTAAAAGCTGAGTCAAGTGGGCTAGATCCACATGTCAAAGAAACGAGTGAGACTGGGAGGTTTCAGATTGATTTTAGGCCATTATAGTGACAGGTAACAAGAAAGTGCATTATATATTGCTCCACAATCGGTCCAACTAGAATTGCCCCCATGGAGTTCACTAGGGTCATTGGTGTTGCATGACTTAATGACCAAGGAAAGGAGAGGAGAGTTCAAATGTCTAAAGTGATGCAATCCTGAGCTCCTTTCAGGCCACCTCTCGCGATCATCAAGGGAAAAAGATATTAAACTTTAACATAATATTTTAAAAGAATAGTTATCATCTCCAATTAGAAAACCTTTAGCCAGATTAAGCACTAGAATATCACATATCTAAACTCAGTTAAGATTAGAGCTTTCTATTCATCAATGACCAAAGATTAAATTTGATATCTGAAAATAGAGACAGTAAAAATTGAGTAAGGAGTCACTAGCGTATCCCACCTTTTTCCCAGTCAAAACCTAGAAAGTTATTGAAAGGTCCCCTACGTAAAATTCTAACGAGGGGGCCATGGGTCTTGCTGAAAGGGAAACGCTCTTTTGGTCAATTTTCAGAGGCATTTATAGTGGTACAATTTTGAAAATGGAGGTAGAGGAGACTATAATACCATTTAACCTCGAAATGGACGTCGCCATTTTTCAAAACAAAGTTTACCATCTTTGACTTTTTGCGCAAGAGGCCGGGATAAGTGTAAATATTATAGCTCCAATTTAAATTTTCTGAAAAATTAGATGTTGAAATAGATTGCAGCACTTTACTATCTTAATTGACTTTTTGTCTCTTTCTCTCATTTCCCCTCTTAGACCTTTTGTCTTTTTTCTACTTTATTTTATTTCTAATGAAACGTGCGGTGATACTTTGCATCGTTTTGTTAAAAAAATATAAATATTTTATCCATTTATTTTAAGCTTAATTATTATTAAAAAAAAAAATAGAATTCTTTATAATATAATGTTTGCAACATAAAGTGCTGTATATATTTAGATGATTGTTACATATCCCTTCTAAGACATGGACAGCTATACCTTATTCATAATTCATGCAGCATTATAGTCATCCATATTTAAAATAAGACACATGATAGTCATTATGCGGTATAAAGTTTATGCCATAAATAATTCATGCCCAGAAATAAATGTCATCTTTAATATTATTTACGAATATATTGAAACAATAATTCAAAGAGCTGCTAGAAAATCCTCCTTTGATATCAGATAAAAACTTTACGGGCTCATACATTATTTTTTATACCTACATATACACATATATTAATTACAAGATTGCTTATCAGGTATGGCTGTATGTTCTATGCTCTATTTTGATTAGAAATGTTAAGATCATATATTTTTTTTTAAAAAAAATATAAATTTGATGTGCAACTTATCGGTTATGTATTTTTTTTTTTTTTATGTATGTATGCGCTTGTATTTTTTGCACCACCGTGGCAGTGCTTAATTTGCTTGGCTCACTTGGCATAATTTAATGACCCACCTAACAGGCCAGCTGGCCTTAACATGTCAGTTTAGAGAACAGTCTCTCATTTAAGACGATGCACTTGCCTTGGTTGCCATCGTTTGGTTGGCAAAGAGAGCTAGCAACTAGTGTAATCACTTGCCTTGGAACTGTGATGGTCAATACAAATACAAAAGGCTACTGCGGTCAAGGAAATTATTTATTTATTTATTTATTTATTTTTGGGTGGGGGGGGGGGGGAACAGCAATCAAGGAACATGAGAACAGCAAATACTCTTCCGTACAAAGAGAGAGAATTTTTTTTTTAAGGTCAGGATGACACCACCTTTTGGAGTCAGAAGATAGCTTGCTTTAGACTGGGATTAGCTTTAGCAAAGGCCTCTAGTCCTGGCCGAATTAATAGGTATTCATCCTCGTCTTGTTTCAATCACAAATCAACCTCCATTCTATTCTTTGGTGGGCCATACCCTCTTTACAACACATCCACTAACATAACATTTTAGAACACTATGGCAGCTTTCTAAATTGCATCCAAAAGCCTGTCCTTGTAGGGCACTCGATCTACTACGAAGACTAATTGCTCCAATAACCTTTGGTCACCAATTTCTGCTGTCTTTGCTCCCATGATTGTTGGGAGAAACTCGACGGGCATGAGTGGAAAATATCAGGGGTGTGTCTTGATATAAAATAGTTCAGCATATGTACGTCTCACTGTAATTAAGGAGGAGTCTTTGCCGGACAAATCTACGTTATTTTCACCTTTAACAAAAGTGGCATATATATTTTTTTAATACTTTTCAATTTTATTAGACTATTAAAACAATGCATATTATTGATGTTCAAAAATAATCTTTGCATATTAATGAATGAGATGAATCATCGCCTTAGCTGTAGGCACCTTTGCAGCTATTCCATGCGTAGGCTTACTTATAAGAGAGAGAGAGTGTGTGTGTATGCAAGGGTCTCAAAGATAATCTCCAAAAACAACCCTCTAAAATGCTCAAGTCAATCAAAGATTTAAAGTCTTTCATATGTACCTAACAGTAAAGGGCTCTAATAAACTTGGTCTTGAGAAAATTAATAAATAAAATCTTTTCCAAATAGGATGATGAACTCTTACTTAAACTAATCTATTCCTTAGAACAAAAGAGTCTTGAATAGATGATAATTTCAATGAAAATATCTTCTAAATAGGATTTCTCTCTTTAAGAAGATAAGTGTGATGATTTGGTCAGCCATATTATATCACACTCGGATTCATCCTGTATGGCCATCTGATGAGCTAGTCGAATCAATCCCATCATGTATGTTTAGTTGTAGTGGCCAAGAATGCACACCGGTTAATATCAAATACATCCAGAGCACAAATCCTGTCACATTTGTAGCAATGCTCTTATGGTTAAGGACATACAAGTTTCTGCAAAAACAAAAATAAAATTAATTCTGTAGGAAACGTATTCTAATTCTTTTATTATAAAAGTTTGCTGAATATATTTTACTGCGTCATGACCAGCGCTATTTTTTGGTAGCACAGGCGTGAGAAATGACTTTGTCGATCAGCCGCAGAGGAACACTCTCTGGTTGCTCTTCATTTTTTAGGGTGGCTTGGAATAGCCTTTTAGAATGGAGTTACGTGGTTGGTTAAGCGTCTAACATGTATCCTGTTAGGTATCCTCTTATGAAGAAACGGTGTCCTCAAATTACTAATGCTTTATTATCATTGTGCTCAGGTTATATCGTCAGCATCAGTAATTCTGCACAGCTTATGAGCTCACCATGGTTGGGGCTCTTTCAAATACTGGTTTCGCACCAGGCTTATGAGGTGGAGGCGTGAAGTTTGCATGTTTGATTCCTGTGAGGTGGATCTAGGAATAATTTGGTGCAGTTAAATGGTTCTATTTGGTTCGTGGGTGCTCTCATACAGACCACCTGCTTGGCTCTACGACAAAGGTGATGCCATGGTTAAACTCATCTGTACAACCTCAATGGAGCCCAGTTGGGATTGAGAAAGAAGGATAGAACCATGAAAATGACACGGAGGAGGGGGAGGGAACAAAAAGAAAGAAAAGGAAAGCTCAACACTGCAGTCCACTTCTAAATGGACCAACCGGAGAGGCCAGTCCCAGCCCACAGGATGTATGCGCGTGGAAAAACAGTTCACTGTGGCCCAGCCAGACCAAATTGGTGAAGATGCGTGGAGAAAAGAGAGAGAGAGAGAGAAGAGCTTAGGAATAGGACCTCAAAGCTAAGCAATGGGATGTGTTGTTATATTTTATTCATTTGGAAGAATAGAATAGTTAAGAGGACAGGAAGCTATTAACGCCAGAATTAATCAGACTATCTAACTCTGCGGATTTCAAAAGCATTGAGTGGAAACAAACATATCATAATCCATAGGAAGTTAATTTCAATGCTGCAGTAAGTCTACAAGGACTGCAAAATCTAACTCACTGCTACAAAACTGGAGAAAAAACGAAACCAGATAATTGCATCTTGAAGAGATACCCAGCCTAATAGATCTTGATTCATCCTGTTCTGTTCTTTGTTTCAGGTTCACCACCTTTACTCACCTGCAAATGCATTGCTTCAAAACATGGGCGTGCTTTGGTGCTGAAACATGCATCCATGATTCTCAAAGAAAATGTCTGTCAGTCACCTGGTGAAAGAAAATGGTTTTTATGTTTTCCATTGGAACAAGGCAAATTGTGCTAAAAAGTGAAAACCAAGGATTTCAACTCACCGAAATAGAGTCTCATCTTTATGCTGCGAGACAAGCCTTGCAGTGTCCCTCCACCAGTATATCTCTCTGTCCTTTTCGTGAATCATATTCCCAGCACATTCTAGTGCAGATTCTAGCTCTGCTATCCTCTCTTGCTGTCTTGTTTCTAGAAGCTCATGCAATCTCCTTTCCAGCTCACGCGGGTTAACCCCACAGTCAAAACTGCTTTCAACTTCATTCCCTTCGTGGGAGCTTACACTGAAGCTCTCAGACAGATTCTCGTTCCCACTTGTCAACTGTAAGTATGTTGGTGTGATATGTTAGCAAGATATGAACATGAATGCATATTGTTAATCTATAGACAACAGACACACATCATTATATAGTATGTATGTTTTATACGTTCCAGACAAGTCATAATTGGTCTCTCTCTCCTATTTGGCATTTTCAACTAAGGGCTACAATTGCACATGTTCAAATCTCAAAGTCCCTTAACAGTGTGACTTGTCAACATTACTCACTTCTCTTTCTCTTTCCTTCTTTCACAGTTGAAATTACCATTTTCATGTTCTCTATCATCTTTTTTCACTCTGGGACTTCTCAGTAAATATTTAATTAGTGCCATAAAGCTGACATAATATCTTTCCCATTTGAGCTCTCAATAAGTACTCAAAGATTGCACATCACTCTTGAATTGCTTCTCTGGTTAATTCACTCTCTTTTAATTACGTTGAAAACAAAACCTTCTACCCGTCCAGTCTTCAGGGGACCTCTCAAACCATAATTCTGGGATATCCTTGGTTCATCCAACATCCTGAGCTGGATTCAACAAATTATAATACAGTTCTAAGATATCATTTTGTGGTTTCTCTCAATGTCTCGTCTCCTCACTGCTAGATTAAAGACATGGTTTTACTTTTCTTGCAATTGATTCATCTAACATGTAATGTTATCCAGATCTAAATGATAAAAAGGAATATCTGACCCTACTTCAAATTGAAATCTAATTTACTATTTCATAACGTTTAGGTTTTGAAACATTGTGCAATTAGGGGTCAATCTTATTAGTTGGAGGTTGCTGATAAGCAAAGTGACTTCATGGAGAAGGGCAGAACAAAAAAGAAAACAAAGCGTATGCACCTAACATGAAACTTTTAGACAGAACTGCACAAACATTGTCAAAGAAATGGAAAAATAATGCGGTAAAATTCTAATCATCACTGAGCAAACATAACTAGATTTGTGCTCCAGTATTCTTAGCAGTTATTTTGGTAAATTGGGAACAGGAAATAGAAAACATGCAAGAAAAATGCAAAACAAAGATACATGAAGAGGAACTCCCTTCTAACATGCGAGTACTGAAAGTATATGGCACATATAGTACATTTTCTTTAAAGTTCAATACCTCCATTCTGTTCTGTTGTAGAAATGCTGATGGATCTCTGTCTTGTGAATTGAATTGCAGATGTTCTAGTTCAACTTCAAACTCTGATTCTATTTGATCGATCTTCAAGCACCTTTTACTCCCTACTGCAGATCTCATGGCACTGTGCAACCTTTGCAAACTGTAAGATTCTTTATCACTTTGCAAAGAAATACAATTACTTTTATTTCCATTTGATGCAGAAGAGCCAATATTATTATTTGTCTCTGTATGGTTAGGAGGTATTTCTTTCCTCTGAATTTCATCTTTAATATCTTTAAAAAGCATTTCCATCTGCTCCCTTAATTCTACCATCTTATTAAATTGGGTTGCACTCCTGGCTAAAAGAAAGACCAGACCCATCCCCATACCTAGGTTTAAGGAGACTTCTTCAGGCTTCCTTCCTGAATAAACAATAAGCCACCAGTTAAGGACTGAAATATTTTCATCAAAAAAAAAAAAAAAGGATTAGCATAGTGATGAAAGGCTCCTTCACATTTCTACAAGTGCTCTTTATCAAAGAGAGAGAGAGAGAGTCGAAATTTAGAAAAATTACTTGATGTCATGTCTATAATCCTAAGATATCTCATATTGTCAACAATCCAAACGTGTAGAAAATTAAATAAAAGACACGCGAGCAAAATACCATCTAGTGATAAGCTGCTGTGAGACAGAACAAAATATATGTTTCAACAAAGAAAAGTGAGATACAAAAGCGTTTAAAATACATCCAAGAAAAGTTCTTTAATGAAATATACAAGTCTAATTACGCATGCCTTTTAAAAGAAAGGATTCTAGCAATCTTTTCAACTTCCGATCAAACACCAGAATAGATTTGGCATGAGAATAACACTACTGAAGAAAAGAGACAGAAATAAACGTTAACAAAGAATGGGACTAAACTGAGCGAGACAAAACAGGAAGTGAACATAGGGAGATTGGATGATGGATCTGTGGTACAGAGTTTGCATCATTTTCTAACAAAACTCAACTTAGATCAACAAATAATTAACCATCGTTTGGATAAAGTTTCAAATAATCAATAGCAAAAATAATAAGCAAAAAATTGTAACTTCGATAGTAAGCATTAGAAAAGCTTTGACAAGAGACCAACTTCCTTTTTCCTGTCGAGAAGGGCGCAGGAATAAAACCCTTTATGAGCACCAACGAAAGGATAAGCTTTAACTACAATCCAAAAGGAAATTTAAGCACGAATGACACCACGTAAAATAACAGAGAGAAAGTAGAATGTTGAACTCAAACTGTAAAACTTTGAAATAATAAGAAAAAATATGACAAAGTTTCTTCCTTTTCTATCAAACAAAGCACGGGAACAGCACTAGAATCATATCCATGCATGCATCGAAAGAAGAAGGAAAGGAGAAATGGAAATGGAAAACCCCAAGACCAAAAGAGACGCAGAACTCTGTTACCTTTCTCCCCGGAACCCACAGTGGCTCCTTCCACGGTAGCCGACTCCAGAGGCAGAGGGGCCCTCCCTCCGCCCCCCTCCGCATCCTTCTCCCCGTCCTCCACCTCCGCCTCCCCTTTCCTCTCATCCTCTTCCTCCTCCTCCTCCTCCTCCTCCTCCTCCTCCTCGTTAGAGCAAGGGCTCGGGAACCGCATCAGGCATCCAAGCGCCTTCCCTCCTCCGCCGCCGCGGGGCGGCGAGGGTTTATGGAACGAGAGGAGGAATCGGGAAAGCAAAGCGCGAGGAGAATAAGAGTCGGAAGCAGAGGCAGAGCCGTGGTGTAGAGATAGGCAAAGGTCCAGCCTTTTCCTTCTTTTCTTCTTCTCCATTGCCACTGCGTTGCCTCCCTGGAGGAAATCGGCCGTTCTCCCCTCCTCCATCTTCTTCTGCCCACCTCCACCCCGAGCATCGCATTCCCCATAGTCACAGGGGACGCGCTTTATATACTCTGAGAGGGAGCGCGCGCTTTCTACATCAAGAGATGGTTAAAAAAGTTTGAAATCATTTGAACGCATGGATTTATTTAGGGAGTAAAGGGAGATGAATGGATTACAGCGACGGATGGAAGCAATTCTTCGAAGTTATGGCGTCATTCAATTCAATAGGGAGGAGGTTGAATCGCCAAAATTCGCTCCGCTGCTTCCGGAGAAAACGCCGCACGAGTCCGCTCACTCCCACCCCGAGCGACCAGACCGAGACGACTCGGAGTTAACGATTCATTGGACGGTTTGTAATCGTAAGTATAGGAATTGAGAATTTCTAATTGCTCATTAGAAAAAGAAGAAGGATAAAATCAATCAAAGAAAGACTTCAAACGATCTCGATGGCGCATGATATTTTATGGCCCCAAGTATGAGGCCCATGCACGTGTTCATGAATTTTAATTACTTGTCACCGTATTTAAATTTTAAAAGCTCCCGTCCAGTCCACCGCCGGCATTTATGATCTCAATCTTGAAGATATACGTGGAAGGTGGACGTATAATTTTGGGGGAAGAAAGAGAGGGCAGCAAAGTCGAGAGATGTGGAGCCCTTAAACTAATTAAGGAAGAAGATTCACAGGCAAGGCGTGAGGCATTCAATGATGCCAATAAGTGACAATTATTAAAATATGATTGCTTGTTCATTAAATGACACACTTATTAAAAGGCTGCCAATTATTGGACTGACCCAAACCCAATAATTACTGCCCATATGGTCTGCGGTCTCAGCTTTGTGGGCGCATCAATAAATTCTTGGCGAGAATACATTTTGCCCCCCTCAAACTTTCACTCAAAATTTATATTAACCCCAAAATTTCAGTTGTCAAGGTTTAATCATTATAACTTTTGTAATAATATTATATTTTTAACATCCTCACTCGTATAAATCGGATAAAATTTATAAAATCATAGATGTATTCTCACCAAATTAACATACTATAAAACATTAAGAATGTAATGTTCTTAAGATCTGAAGTACTAAATTATAATAACTGAATGTTTGAGAATTAAAATAAATTTTAGATAAAAGAATCAAAAATTTATTTTAACCTAAATTTTTTATTAATAAATTTAAAATTTTGAATAAAAATTAAATATTTTAATATTTTTGGGATACAAGAAGATAAATCTATGGTTGACTCAAGAAATAAAATAAAAAAATAATATGAAATAATTGTATCTCATTATTTTCCCACAGATATTTTCATTTAGATTGGAGCAAAATGTTTTTAGAAACTCCAAACATACCAGTTTTTCAAGTTTGGGATAAAATGGCAGTCTTTAACGGGATAAAATGAAATGAAATCATGAAATAAGTTTAAAAAATGATATTATTTTCAAATAACCTTAGTTTTTCTTGCAGCTTTGGAATGGTGCTATATGTTTGATTTCAAATAACCTAAACATAAATTTAGAATGGATTGACCAGTTTGACAAGTGAATCGATGAATAGGATTCCTGACTGATCCATCCTTTAATTGGTTTGGTTGTATAATTGACTCAATTAAATTAGATGAATTGATCGATTTTTTTATCGACTTAGCGATCTAGTATGAACCAGTGTAACTAGACTGGTAACTAATATAATTTAACTATCAATATTACTTTTTATGGACTTTTTCATCTTTTAGGCTTGAGGCCCTTTTTTCCTCCTTTAATCGATCTGTCTATCTCTTTCTCAAATTGATTAAAAAAATTAAATATTATTATTTTCTAAAAAATTAAGATTAATTTTAAGTATTAAAATGGATATTATATTTTATTGTAGTTTAAATAATTTAATTTTAAAGATTTAAATGCTAAAGCTACCAAATTAGTTGAATTTTACAAATAAATTATCTTTATTTATCATTATGGATCATATTTTTAAATTTTAAATATAGTTTAATTAATTATATGTTTTGATTATCAACTCATTAGTTGGACTATTGAACCATTGACCCAATTCTTTGATTGGATCGATATTCGATCCTCTTCTGATAACTATGGACTTAAAAGGGTTATGTAAATGGTGGAACTAACTTTTGTTTTATTGAAGGGGAGGCACTATTAAAGAGTGAAGATTAGTATGACTTTATGTAAAAAAGTAATGTAGATGTTACCTCGAGTAACTCGGCTTTTGCTAGATTTAATAGCATGACAGTAGCATATAGCTTATAATCATTTGACTGAACAAACTTCTTGAGCCTATCAACTTAAATATGCTACTGCTGATCTCGTATTGATTTTGATGATCATAAAACAATTAAGGAGGTTACTAATGATTTTGGTAAAAAATCACTATGACATGCAAGCATATAAGAGTCACCAAGAACATCTAAACGGATTCCAAGCTTCAAAATAAGTCTATAGTTCAAGAGAGAGAGTTCCAAGATCTAAGAAGGATGGTTCAAACTCAAATTGAGTAAAACTCAGATGTTTGGCAAAGTTATCAAATGAAGAAAGTCCAAGTTTTGAAAGTTATGGTACTTATTCTCCTTGATACAATGAGTTTTCTTATCTGTGGAATGATTTTTTCAAGTTTTGGAGACATTAGTCAACTCCCACGGTAGCTACTGAAAATTGGAATGGAAGTTTGAAGCCTTTAACTGACCCACATGCAAGCTATCAAGTTAAAAATGTGTCACAGAAGGCCTTACAAAGAGAATTCATAGGTTAGTCGGCTCTAGAGCCAACTACTGTGGCAAACACAGTGAGTCTGCCTGTGTTAGTCGGCTCTAGAGCCGACTAACTTGGCTTGGGATGGGAAAAATCCTAGGTTAGTTGGCTCTGGAGCCGACTAACACCCTGGGATGTCCTGTAACGACTAGTTCTGACATTCCAACAGTCGGAAACGGCTACTCCAATGATCCAATCTTTCAACAAACTATAAATACAAGTTAATGGGATGGATTATCAAAAGATTAAGTGGATTTTTGAAGGATTACAAGTAAGAAAAAGTGAGAGATATCAAGTTAAAATCCAAAGAGATTTCAGCCTGTTCTATTTTAAAAAGTTTCTGTTGCTAAAGTTTGAAAATTCATTGAAGCCTATTCAAAGCTCCCATCAACCACTTCAGAAGCTCCATCAAGTGCTCTTAACTCAAGCATTCAAAGAAGTGAAGCTCATTTAAGGGAGAAAAGCTTCAAAATCTATAAAGTATCTGAAATTGTTCTATTCTTGTATCCTGTTGAGTTTCAACTTGGCTGAAACTTATGTAGGGTGTGCCAAACTCTTAATTGGTGAGTTGTAAAGGCTCCCTTGTGCTTGGAAATAAGAAGCTAGCTAAGTTAGCTAAGTTGTAATCGTTGGAAAAACGATTACTAGAGAAAATTCTCAAGCGGTTCTTGGGGAGTGGACGTAGGTGCAAGGGTTAGCACCGAACCACTATAAATCTTTGTGTTTGTGAGTGTGCCTACTGTTGATATTGTGGTTTGTTCTTATTCTGACACTTCACTCTCACACAACTTCATAGTTTTACAAATATTGCACGTTCTGAATAAAAATTTTCAAAGAATCCAATTCATCCCCCCCTCTTAGGTTACTTAGCTGGGCAACAGCTACAATAATAATAACAATAAAGCCTCAATTTCAAACTTATTGGGATCATTACATAAATCTTTTTTCTCTATTTTGTTCAATTTTAAGTTATGATTTTAAAATTTTCTTTTATTGCTTTTTTGTCTATAACCATCAATTTTTATTGGGTAATTAAACTCTCATCTGATGTAACATTAAAATTTTTACAAAAAATTTGATCGTATTTGTAGTAAAAAAAATCTATTTAATTAACATTACATTAACTTTTGAAATTTATCAGATAAGAGTCCTTTTTAAAGTATATATTGGTTAATAATAAATCAAATGCTATTGTAAACTCAAAAATGGCATCTCCTTCTTTATTTTTATTTTCAAACCATACTCTGATCCATGTACTTTCTCAAAATATATATTATATTTTTTTATATATCCATTCAAATATTCTTCATAAATTTTTTTTCTTCATTAGGAATCTCTTGAATTTCTTCCTCTACATCCTCCCAAAAGATTTACCTTATAGTATTAGATCTTATCCCCATGGACCTCATTTGTAACTTTGCTCAATATGTAAACGAGATATGTCTTATACTCAATCTTAAAGTTGGAGATATTAACCTCTTATAATTATGTTGTATCATGAGCAAGGCTCCAGACAAGTCGGGTCATATTTGATCTCAATTTGACTCAGATATTCAATTCATGATTTTGAGCTCAGATTTGACTTATTTGTTGATTGGATCAAATTAGGTTAGGTTCATCAAAAGAATTTTAAATTTAACGGATGATTCGAGTTAATTCAGGGACACTTGGATCCAACCCAAAATATTTGGGTTTGGATTGGAATTGGATCGAACATATTTACATTTGAGTTAAATACCTAACTATTGTTTTATAATTAAAATCTAGTAATTGATAATTATATATAGTCACTAAATCTAAATAATATTAAAAAGAGCTAACTTAAACTTTATTTTCATTCAAAAACTTTCAATTTTATTAAAATAATTGCCATCCTTAAGTTTATAAACTATGATTTTTAAAATATATATCAATATATTTGAAAGCATTATAAATAAGAATCCACTAAAATAAATAATGAAATATGAATATTTAGATATAATTAAGTAAAAATATATGAGAGAAGATATAATTGTTAAGATAAAAAGATTAATTAATTTAATTTAAAGTTTATTTAATGAATTGATAAAGATAATTAGAGTGAAGAAAAATAAAATTTATATTATTAAGGTAGAATTCATTTGTTATTAATCTAAATGAGATTCGATGATATATCAATCAGGTCGAATCATGGTTCAGATCGAAAAATACAAGATCTAGAGTTAACTTAAAATTTAGATTGAATCTAATTTTTGAATCCGATTTAATGCATGGATCTTTAAATGTGGATCGACTTGGGTCAATCAAGTCAGCATGATTGAATCGAGATAGACCCAACTCATTTGCAACCTTGACTATGAGCAAAGTTTGCGATGCTTTCGAAATAAAACAGAGCATCGTGCTCTCTATTGTTTCGAGCTCTTCTCATGGAGTTCGCTCATCAAACCTTCGACTACCCCCACCCAAATACCGGCTGTTTCTCTCCTCTCCGATCATGTGGACACCGGCCTAACGGCCACGTACAAATGAAGAACCTCCCCTTCTCTATAAATCGGAACTCAGCCCCTCACCTGAGACCCCAAGACCCATTTTCTTCCTTCCTCTTTTCTTCTTACCTCTTCCTCTCTTTCCCTCTCTTCCCTCTTCTCTTCTCTGTTCCTTCCATCTACCTGCCATGAGGGCGAAGTCCTGCTGCACCAGCATCAATTTGCCACCCCATTGTTCCGTTAGACCGAAGCAATGCCAAAGCGCTGCAGTTGAGGTGAGTTCTGTCTCATCTTGGCCGCCAAAGTCATGTGGTGATACTGTCGAAGGCGTACCGCCGGGATATTGAAGATTGTCTATCGTCGGAGCATTTGAGTGGAGAATATCTTGGATTTGCAGTGATCGGGTGATTGATTTTGGCTGTACCCCGACCAAATTGATCCCCCAGCCAGGACCAGAGCATTAGCTCCACTGTAAGGCCCTACCTGGTTCCGTGGCCACCGGTCGTGCTTGGCCAACCATGCCTAAACCAATCTACCACGCCTACCTACCTGAGCTTGATTCTTGGTCGATCTACCAGTCTGTTGAGATCAAAGCATCGGCAATTCGCGTCGAGTATGGTCGTCTTCCTCCCCCCGACGCTCAGGTAAGTGCCGGTTTCCTCTGTATTGGGCTGTAGGCTGAGCCCTAATCAAGCTTTTCTTTCATATTTGGCCACTGATACTTGTTTTCTTTCTCGGTCGCCGAACAATCAAGTGATCTCAAGATCACCTTTTCTTCTTGATTCGACCACAGAGACCAAACCGAATCTCAAGTTGAGATCGAGAGAAAGGGACTTTTTCCCTATTGATCGAACTGAGGAAGAAGGAAACCGCAATGGATTTCTTGATTGAGCCTAGCAACCGAACCAAACTGATTGAACCGGCGGCTCGAGTCAACTTCAACCCAAACCAAGTTGATTTGGGCCAAACTGAGCCCATTTAGACCCCAATTTGGTCTGATTAGATCCAATTAGGCTCAATTCAAAACCAATCTAAAGTTCAATTCGACTAAATTGGCCTAAATTAACTTTAACCAAATCCAATTTGATTTAATTTGATCTAATTCAAATTTGGGTCTAAGTTTGATTCTTGTTGAACCAATTAGTCCCATACCCAATTACCAAACCGGAATCGATTTGAGTTTAATTTGTGTTGAAACAACCCATCCAAACTAGATCATGAACCAGCTCTAATCCTAAACTAAACCTCAATTAATTGAATCAGAACCTAAACTAAACCTAATTAGCTGAACCAAATTCAAATTTAACCTTAATTAGAGGGTGCATATATTATCCTAATTGAATCTTGATTAAAAGGAAATTTGATCTAATTAGACTTTAATTAGTTTAATTAAACCCCAATTAGAGGAGTTGTAGTCTAATTAGACCCTAATTAAGTTAAACTAAGTCTAGACCTATTCCTAATTAATTAGAATTTGATCTAATAAATTTAATTGGACCTAATTTGATCTAATTAAGTTAGGATGGGTTTAGAACTAATTCTAACCATACAATTTAATAATATAATAATGATGATTATAGGTAATCATACATTTGAGAGTGAGCAGGAGCCTTAATTTGGATTTGTGGTGGGTTATATTTAAATTTTGGATGCGTAGAAATTATACTTTATATATATGTGTATAAGATATAAATGTTTTTCTTGCATATATTTTTAAACAACACGCATTATGATTTTGTATCTATCATCCTATCAACATGTTTTGATTCTGCATGGATATGAATTATATTAAGTTATGATTTTATGATTTTAGGTTATATGTATTTATGGCATATCTTATATCGTGATGGTATGGTTTTACAATGTTGATGATGTGGCATTAAAATTATTTTGTATATTGAGATATTAAAAGATATGACAGGATGGATATAAGATAAGGATATGTGGAATGGTCATACATGGTGATGTGGCACTAATAATAGGGCCTACGATGATGATCAAATGAGCACTAGAGTCGGGACTTATGGGGATGGTCAAAGGATCACTAGTGTGGATGTAGCATTAGTGTTAGGATTTACTAGTATGATTAGAAGATGCTTAATGACAGGGCCTATGATGATGGCTGGATAGCATTAGTTAGATTAGGCATATAATAATTGACACGGATTGACTGATGTTAAGGTAATATAGTTTAATGACGTGAATAATAAAAGCTAAAAACAAATTTTTCTTATATTCAACGTATAATTTTATAGCGTGATATTTGTAACTTGATTTATTTTATAAAATATATTATTTTACATTTATATAAATATTTTATATATCCATATATATAAGAATTTTTGTTAAGCTATGGGTTCATATTATCTCTACCATATCTTTTTCGTAACATGAGAACTTGAAGGCAGAGTAGGACTTGGAACTGCTCGATCGAGATAGAGATAGAGAGAAAGAGAGAGAGAGAGAGAGAGCCTATATAAATAGATTTGATTTCATACTAATATTGTACATGTATATTTATATTTTAAGAATAATAAATTTAATATTTATTTAGTATTATGATTTGAGTTTATATATATTAATGATAAATAGAGCTCACATGTTAAGTTTTATTTTGAGGATATGCGACGGCCTGAAGTGCGACAAAGTTAATGCTCATGCTCGTTTCTTACATCCTGAGATTCGGAGCGTTCATATGGTAATGCGGAAGCAAGTTTTCGAAACGCTGCGATGTCCGCAATGAATGAAGAACGGGCTCACATACACTCAAAGATGAGACAGTGACTCAGGAACTGAGCATGAAAAATAAAAATAATAAAAAAAAAAGCTCATCCGGGTTCATTCTCAACTTCGCTGTCCAATACTCGCAGACAATAAATAAGAAGACTTGGCCGTCGATGCCCATTTTGCTCCTCAAAAGAAAAACAAAACAAAACAAAATGAATTAATTATAACACCAAAATAAGCAGCTACAATAAAAACAATTTTTTCCCTTCTTTTCCACCATCATATCCTGAATGGTTGATTCCCCGATGCCCTCTTCGTCTTCATCTTGTGCCATCCTCTTATGTTGGCGGTCCTCTGGAACTGGTTCGGTCCACCAAAAGATTGTCTGGATTTCTTTACCTCCTTCACCTGAAGCTGCCAAAATGGATTATTCAAGTTAGGGAATGCAACTCGGCTTATCATTGGAATGCATAATGATTTTAAGCGGCTGCAGTAGGAAACTCTATTCAGTATCGATGAAAGTTGGAACTTCATGTCAGCTCCAAAGAAAATCATACTGCCAAGTCATGTAAATATTAGACTCATTATCAGATTATTGGAAAGTTAAACTCTGGAATAGTCCTCCAAAGGCAAAGCACTCAATAAAGTCCCACCACAATTTTGATAGAAGTGGGCTTTTATTATTTCCAGTGCCTGGTTACTTAAAACTGTATAGAACGTCAATAAAACCTCAAGTAGAGAAGAAACGTATATTATAATCACCAACACTATTGGTAAGCCATGCAACACAATTTAAAGTTTTTCAAAGAACGCGTAAGATACTATGTTATCTACCATGCTTGTATCCTTTTTTTCACAATTCTTAATACTAATGCCATTTAGTCATGATAAAATGTAACAAATGAAGAATTTTACATTTTATGATCATTACTTGTGGCCAATTTTAAGGTTCACGAAGGCAATATAGATCAGTCTTATGCATGTTTACTGTACAAGGTAGATAGCAATCAAGGACCATCTTGTTCACATGAATTGTTTAAATACTAAGAAACTAGAATTCTACAACAAGACAAGCAATTTCTAAACTTAATAAAATATTACATCAATAGTTCACGCTCTATACTATCACAAAAACTTTCCACGTTCTTTTATCTCTCTTTTTCCTCTTGCCAAATCAGACACTCAAATGTACCCTAATCCAACTCTTGCATATCCATGCACACCAGTTATCTTGTCGCTTATCCTCTGTTTCAGTGAAGTGGTAACAGCTAATCGCATTCAGACAATACTAAGAAAACTGTCTTAAATGATCTAACAAAGTCATCTGCGACAACATAATCATGGTTAAAAACAACCAAACCAATCAAAATAATTTGTGGCTTTAGTTTATGTATATCCCTCTGTCATTCATTCCTTCAGAGAACTGCATCTGTTTGTCGTGCCCAGCAAAGGCAAAACACTCAATAAAGATAGCTCCTCTGCAACGGAGCAACCACTTCCTGTGATCTCAACCTGGTTATTATCAAGAGAATGCCACATGCCATTTGAAGTACATGAATAACAGTAACAATGATCAGAGAAGGTACTCAAACCCACATGTACCAGCACGCCATAAAGAGTATATTTTAAATTCCCTTCCTGCTAATACAATGGAAGAGACATATAGCAAAAAGAGAAGGCAAAGGAATTTTCCAAGATGATGAAAACCCAAAGAATAAGAGTTCACCAACATGTGCATCACTGACGAAGGGTTTTAAGTCTAGAGTGGGCTCAAACTCAACTTTTTTTTTGCCAATTTTTTGTCCAGGAATATGACCATATGAGAATCAAAACGAACCCAATAGCAGAAGAAATTAAGGGGGAAAAAAAATACTTAAATGAAGATTTACGTTTGCTGCTTTGCAAATAAGCTGCAAAAGGTTCCATGTAAGTCAGGCATTGGAGAATTGAGTAAAGAAAACAAGCGTTTCCAAGATTCTGCAAACCATCAGAAAAAGTTTCATTGATTAGATATGATTTTCATTGATAAAAAAAAAAAGCAAAATAATCAGCTCACAACTGCATTAATTGGAAAGGGAAACTCCATGGATTGACTTAATTTTTCTAAACAGAATGAATAAACCAACAAATTTGATGCCCAAACAACTTTGAAACATTATTTAAACAAATCAAAGTATCATCTGAAATGGGAAAGAAAATGGCCGAACATACAATTAAAAATAAAAACTGAATCCATTGTATGAGCAGCAATTATAAAAAAATTTAAAAACACAGATAAATCCAGCAACTGGTCCTTGATCGCTCAATAAATAAAACATGGCAAGCAAATCGCTGTCAAGAAGTACACAAATCCAGTACTCCAGCAAACCGCAACGAGCAAACCATTTAGACTGGACATCAAAGGAGGGGGATGAAGAATCCTATCTTTCACTATAAATAAACTCCGAAATGCAATCCAAACAAAAACGAACTCACGATTCACCGGAAGGTGATCCTAAAGCTGAGCTCCGGATCCAATCTATGCTCGTATAACTCCCCGCCGTCCGATCTCTTTCCCGACGCCGACGCCGCAGGGCCCCCGGGGCTCGGCAACGGCCGGTGAGAATCCGAGCTGGGGTTTAGGGTTTCGAGGTGGAAATCCTAGCCGGCGCCGGAGATGGGGGAGAAGGGATTCCTGGAGGGATGGAACTGGATTCTCCTTTGGATGAGGAACTCGACCGGTGACGAGGCCGCCATGGCCTCCGGCTTCTTCGCCTCAGCCAACCCTACGGTCATCGGAGCCGAGGTCGGATCGGAGAGCCTAGGGTTTTGGCAGGTTCTGAGATCAGCGATCGGAAAATGGGCTTCCTTTCCTGTCTCTCTCGCTCGCTCCTTCCCCTTCGCGCTCTCGTGGCCGGAGGTGGGAGTGGGTCTAAACCCTGTACCCCTTTCGGGAGCGGGGCTATCGCCGTACGTTTCGATGGATTGAACGGCTGGGAAGGGACCCGATCATATTGAGGGGCAAGAAGTGATCGGATCCGTTGATTTGTCCCGAGATAGTCGGGTGTTTCGTGGTCGGCGGATTTTTCAGCTGGACGGCTGGAGATTAGCGTGATGGTGATTAAAAAAAAATTTTGAGCGCGTTTTTTGCGCCACGTTGCATGCGCGGTGGCCAGTCTACGATATGTACGCTCGTCCGAGCCTCAAAACAATTTTCCTGTTTGCAAACCTTCATCTCTAAAAATACCAAAAAAAAAAAAAAAAAAAATCATTATTGTTTACCGCCCATAAATTCGATCTACCTCGATCGCAAGATGGCACAATGAATTCCCCAACTGGTCTTAGTCAAGTGCAATTCACAATTAATACGACAAGGATAGAACCTTGAGAGTGGACCCAGTCTATCAGCGGCACTGTCCACCTACGTTCTCCATTCCCAATTGTCAAATTTGACTACCTAAGTTCCAAAGAATTTCTAAAATGAACGCTAAGCAACAAATGGTCATGTCATATGCCTGGATTTCCGTTTGGAACATTACTCCTTACAATAGGAGACAATCAACAAGCTTTCAGGATCCACTTCATATGGCCAACATTAAACATACCAGTTAGATTCTCTTCGTTTTTCTGTGGACCAGCCATTTAATCCTCGAAGTTGCCCCATGTGAGTCTCCCACACTGAGCACCGCTAACAATTAAAATCACCACCCAATCTTACAGCCCATTCAATGGTATCCTTAACGGTCGATAGATGGTCTTCTTGTATATATTTTCCCTGCGTAGGACACACGGGAGATGGGACCGCTCGCTCTCTGTTCCATTCTCCTTTGTATAATCCCGCCAGGCAAATGGTCAGAGAAGTTCCCGGGAGACTGGCTTCCGATTGGAGCGAAAGGAGAGAATTCTCCTCGCTAAATGACTAAATGTGAGGCTTCAAGCGACCCAGAGCATAAATTGAGAAAAGCTTCGAACGTTGGGAGGGGTGGGAGGGGAAGGGAAGGAGCGAGACGGAAAGAGGGGAACAAAGGTTGCCACGTTCTCAAATCCGACCAAATTTTCCCAATTCTCCGCCACTAAATCCTCCGAACTCCAAAGGGCTGCTCCAAAATCGCCTGTTCTTTGATCCCCTTATCTCAAAACCTCTCTTTTATTTCGTTTGCTGGACTGACTCGCCTCCCATAGATTCTACCCTGTTTCTGTATTTCTGACGCGAGTTCTCGATTTTTTTTTTTGTTTTTCTTTTATCCAGTTGATTCGAACATTACGCCCCCCAATAATCTCTTTCTTGCCGTCTATAAATTGAACTTTGGATCAAAGTTTCGACTTTTTGATTCGAATTCAAACAAGGCATGTGAGCTTGAGCCATGGCGAGCGGAAGCAACCGTGTCCGATTCAATGTGGGCGGCAAGATCTTTGAGACCACCGCCACCATCCTCGTCAACGCCGGCCGCCACTCCATGCTCGGCGCCCTCCTCGATGACTCCTGGAACCCCCGGCAGCCCGTCGATGGTGGAGAGTACTTCATCGACCGCAACCCCGCCTGCTTCGCTGTCCTCCTCGACCTCCTCCGCACCGGCGAGCTCCACGTGCCGCCCAGCGTCCCCGAGAGGCTCGTTTACCGCGAGGCCCTCTTCTACGGTCTCCTAGACCACGTCCGCGCCGCCCGGTGGGGCCCCTTCGACGGCAACCTCCTCCGGCCGGCCACCTCCGTCCCCGGCCGCGCCCCCGGTGACGGCACCGCCATCCGCGCCGGCCCGGACGGCGGCTGCTGCGTCGCCCACGGCAGCATGGTCCACGTCTACGACTGGATGCTCGAGGAGCACCGCCCCATCAGCCTCGACTACCAGCAGGTCAACGACATCGGCTACCTCGACGTCCAGAGCATCGTCGTCACCGCCCGGGAGCGGCTCGGCAAGGGCGACGGAGGTATGGGAGTGTTCTGCTCGTCGACCGGCGGGCTCCGACATCGGTTTCGGGTAGCCCACGGCGGCCAAGTTAAGAGCTTTACTGCTGGCGCTCTCAGCTTCAGTAGCCCAGATTTCAAGATCTTTTCTAGTTGTAAGGGGAGGTGCAATGAGTATGGAATTGGTGTTTGGGATCAGAACACCGGCCGGCAGGTAGATTTCTTCTACGAGCCGCCCGGTTGCCTTCTCGGCGACGCCGACAAGCTCCAGTGGCTGGATGGAAGCAATTGCTTGATGGTTGCCACATTGTTCCCGAGAACGGACAACTGTTTCATTGGTCTGTTAGACTTCAGGGAGAAGGGTGTGGTGCGGTCCTGGTCTGATGCCGGAATGGCGACGTCTCTTGATGAGAAGAGAGTCCTCCATGCAATTGCAATGGAGGATGGCCGGTCCATTTGTGTCGTAAACCAGTACGAGGACTTGGGGTTCTTGGATTTGAGGAACCATGCCGGAGGGGTCAGGTGGAGCTCTAGAAGTAAGCTCATGAATCGGAAGATGCCGGACGAGGAGAGCTGCTATCCTAAGCTCGCAGCGCACGGCGGGCAGCTCTTCTCCTCCATGAACGACAGCATCTCAGTGTTCTGTGGACCCGAGTGGGTGTTGACGTCCACGCTGCGGAGGAGCTATGGTGGTTCTATATGTGATTTCTCGATCGGAGGCGATCGGTTGTTCGCTCTTCATAGCGATGAGAATGTGTTTGATGTGTGGGAGACGCCGCCTTCTCCAATCATCTAACCTTCAACAATAACTACTTTTGTTTGATAGAGACATAAGGAAGAAGAGGATAAAGAGTGGTAGTGTTGTTTGTGTGCAGCACTTCATGATCTTGTGTGGCTTCTTAGCATAATTGATCCCAAAGAATTGAGGTGTTATTAGTTAGACATTGATGCAGAGTGAGTGCCTTTGTAACTTGTACTACACTGATAGCTTCACTGCAAAAGAAACTCAAGCATAAAAGCATTTGTTTTATTGTGTCTCCAGATTTTCTCATCCTTCAATTCTCCAGCTCGAAGCCAAAGCAGAGCTTCAATTTTGGAATGTTTGGGGAGGTCCCATGTTTTGCTCCATGTCTCCCAAGGCTCTCTCAGTTCTTCTCATCCACTAGCCTTTTCTTTTTGGGACAGCAGCTCAGAGCAGCTCTCTTTTCCCTTTTGCTTTTTATCAGCAACTAGCTTTTCCTCTCAAAGTAGGAGGACCGAATCCACAAAAACCACTCTCTGCTTTCTTTTGGCAGTCTTAGGTTGGCCTGGCCAGCTTTAATGCAGCGAAGATTCTTCCGAGACCGAGACAATGGTGCTTCACATGAGCAGTTACCAACTGCAGAACAGGGTGTTGGTAGCCAAGCTTTTGCCTTAGATTTGGTAGGAATGGATGTCTAGTCTTCAGAACAATTATACCATGTAACTTGAGACTTCAGGCAACTGCCACAGATCAGCAAACATCCTATGTATGATATACCATCCAACCCACCAAAAAGGTGATGTGATGCAGGACCTAAACCTTAAGATAATTTGCTAGAAGCTTGTAAGTTTCTAAAGTGAAAATTTCTTTGAGCTCATTACATGTACTAAACCTGCTTTGCTTGAATTGGTGCCCCAGTTTCTGGTACGGATTATACACATCACATCTTTGGGAATATCCAGCAAATGCTAACTTTGAACACAAGCATAATTTCTCAGAGTAGTGATTGAAACTTGAAAGGGCCTCCAGATATGTTTGAATTTTTTTTTGAAGCTTTAAGATGGGGCCCCTGATGGCAACCAATAGCATACCTGACCGTACCTTATCACCTTTGAAGAGAACCTATTTATCTGGCTCAGGGGCACCAAATAATGGCTTGTGATCAGTGTCACATGGTCCCCAAGGGACGGACAGAGTTATATGGAGGCCTGCTTTCTAAACTTCGAAGTTCGCATGCAAAGGAGTTGGATTCATTTGCTTCTATTTTTCTTTATTTAATAAGTGAAGCCATAAATAGAAGGAACTCTGATCAATTAAACTCACGCACCGACATGTGGTTGCCACCTCTGATCAATTATAGCAGCGGTTTCATGAAGCAGTGGCATCAATGTCACAGTAACGCACAATCATGGCATGCCCATTGAATGCCTTGAGATCTTTCTCCAGACAATTTATATACTCTTGAATGGGATAGCCTACCGTAATACAAAGAATAGGAATTGAAGCCTTTCATGTAGCTAGAGAGGCCAATCGAGTTGCATATTTGCTAGCCAGGGCTGGTATGAACTTCCCAGTATTCACACTGCTTTGTTAAATAAATGAAACACACACACAAAAGGTATGTGTTTTCATGTATCAAATGTCTTATGGTGGTATACCAACAAACATCCTGGCTGGAAGCTAATGCATACTGTGATATTTCGAAATTTAGTCTCACATTGGACGAGAAAAAAATGTATTATATGCTTATAACTCAAGTCCACTCACTACCTATTAACTTCGACTTAAATTTTTGAACCACGTAGTTTCAGTCCGCTAACAAAGTTAATTGGACCAATAGGTGGGCTTGTACGTTACAAATGATATAATTACAAATGATATAAGAGCCAATCCGAATGTGTGGAAGTTAATGGACACGAGGAAAGGACTACCCATGCATTATCAATGATCCAGCTCGGAGATAGATTCTGACTACCTTAACGATCCGACTCGGGGAAAATTCTGGCTACCTTATGGAAATAGATAGATTCTGGCTACCTTAACGATCCGGCTCGGGAATAGATTCTGACTACCTTGTGAAAATTTAGTGGTTGGCCCATGCATTACCAGCTCGGGGATTATAAGGGGGGAAGAAAATTGTAATACTTTAAAATTTAGTCCCCCACATTGGATGGGAAAGAAATGTGAGAAGATTTTGGGCATGAGGAAAGGACTACCCATGCATTATCCGGCTTGAGGATAATTCTAGCTAGGGGGGAAATTGCGATACCTTAAAATTTCATTTCACATTGGATGGAAAAGACATTCTAGCTAGGGGATAGAATATTCTAGTTAGGGAGGAAATTGTGATACCTGAAAGGACTACCCATGCATTATCCGGCTTGAGGATGATTCTAGCTAGGGAGGAAATTGCGATATCTTAAAATTTCGTTTCACATTGGATGGAAAAGACATTCTAGCTAGGAAGGAAATTATGATACCTTAAAATTTAGTATCACATTAGATGGGAAAGACATTCTAGTTAGGGGGAGATTGTGATACCTTAAAATTTAGTTCCACATTGGATGGGAAAGACCTTGCATTATTATGATACCTTAAAATTTAGACCCATATTGGATGGGAAAGACATTCTAGTTAGGGAGGAAAATTGTGATACCTTAAAATTTAGTTTCACGTTGGATGGGAAAGATCTTGCATTATAAGAGGAGGAAATTGTGATACTTTAAAATTTTGTCTCACATTGGATGGAAAAGAAATGTGAGAAGATTGTGATACCCCAAAATTTAGTTCCATGTGGATGAGAAAAAAATATGCTTATAACTTAAATTCACTTGCTACTTATTAATTTCGATTCGAATTTTTGGACCATGTAATTTTGATTTGCTAACAGAGTTAATTGAACCAGCAAGTGAGCTTGAGACATTACACATACTTTCTGCAACAAACATAAAGAGAGCAATTTGAAGCAGTTGCAATTTATATTTTCAACCGCATATTAGTTCTCTGGCTAGTGGACTTTGCCACAGGCTACACCAGTACAAATTATAGAAGGTACAATCCAAGGAATGTGTGCTCACACTGCAGTTGACAAGGATGGAACACTTAAACTAAGCAGCAAATTACAGACCAATTGATATATGAAGATGAAGACCGTGCGGCACATTTTAGAGCGGGAGTCAAATTCTCATCGTAATTTTTTATTTTTAAAAATTAAAATTAACACCTTTCTTTTTATTATGTACAAATAAAATTTTTAAAAATAATTTATAATATTTTAAACATCAAAATTTTATATACCGATTAATTTATTTAAAAATTTATATAAAAATATTTTCTTTCTAGAGTCTCTAATTATTTTAAATAGTATTATCATATTTCCATAAACTAGCTGTGTATGGCAACACCCACAGCTACAAGCTAGAAGCTTAACAAATATAATCATTACCAACTTAACACTTATATGTAAATGAATAGACACAAGAAGCAAGTAAAAATCCAAAGACGGAAATCCAAAGGGAGTTTCCGTGTGTTATTTAATATTTATAGCATCAAACTGGAACAACCACTTCTTTCCCAAAATGACCCAACTCAAAGCATAAAGCTCTTGCTGGTTCCATTATAATCATCTTTGGCTGATCTTTATCATTGTAATGTTTAGAAAGACGTGGCGATCACTTCTCCAAAATCCCAATGATGCAATAATATTTGATCAACCGAAATTTGCCACTGTTCCGCACAACAAGACAGCAGGAACGTTGATGCAAATTTTCAGAGATCATTCCGAGAATATCTTCATGTTGCACTGAAAATCAACGCCATCTTTTCATTGTTTTCTTTTTTTCAATTTCAATTTTAAGGAAAGAAAAGCTGACAAGCATTTCATCAAATTTCATACGCAGTTGACGCGCGTTCATGAATCATGATATAAGCTTCTTTCACGATTACTAATGTAATTACGCAGTTGACGCGCGTTCATCAAATTTGATACGCAGTTGACATGCAGATTGCACAAGCAGCGGGATGAAGTGTAGCTAATGTAATTACCTCACGTATAAATAGTTCTACACATCATAGAAAAAGAATGGTTTGAAAAAATAACTCAAATTTATCTACTATCAATTAATTTGCATTTAAGTTTTTAAAATCTTATTGATTCGATCTGCTAATACCAGTAGATAGAATTGAAGATAGAATTGATGAGCAAGAAGAGAGGGCTACTCATAGTGTGGAGCCACACCTATAATACCAATAATCCTGCTTGGAATAAATTCTAGTTAGTTTTTAGTGTGCAACGAGAACATCGATAAAAAAAGAAAGATTGTAATACCCTATATGTGAATAGTCTTACATTATATGAAAAAAGAATGGTTTAAAGAATTGCAACTCAAATTTACTAGCTAGCAATTAACTTGTACTTAAGTTTTTAAGATTATGTAAATTTGGCCTATTAGTAGATTAACTAAGCCAACAGGTGAGTTTGAAACATTACAGCTAATGAGTTCAAAATTTAAAAGTATATTTTCTGCATAATATAAGAAGTACTCTGTTGAAGCTTGATAATGAACAGAAGTAGAGGATGCTTACCATTCTTGGTAGGCTGGAGTGGAAATTCAAAAGTTAAAAACGTAGATCCAAAGGCATTTGGAGTCATGAGCGATCAAGCATGAATTTCCTAACGAATGCTATTGGCTGGGATCCTGTGGGAGAGATGTAATCAAATAGCACAAAAAATTGCTCCTTATTATACGCATGGCATGCAGTCACTATCGTCTCCATTAGACATCAACTCCAGTGACTTCATTAAGATACTGTTGGTAGCAATCTGAAAGATGGCAAATGAAGTGTTAGAATTCCTTGCACATTTAAAGAACATGCAAGAGGAAACCAACAGTAAAATAATTTAAGGAAACCAGAAGGCACCTTGCCCTAATTCTCTCTGAGTAACTGATAAGCTGCCCACAATTTATAGCTTGGCATCCTTGGAGGAGAAACATTGAGTGGGATGTGCATTTTAATATCATGACATTGGATCTCAACCCTGCCAAAATTGATTAGATATTTTGAGCACAAATAGTTTGGCAACAAAAGTCATCAAAATAAAATACTTTAGCTGTAGTTTTGAGTATGGGACATACAGGATGTCAGTTAACCATCAGTGAAAACTAAATTTCTTATGATTCCATCATTGCTGTGGAAGTTTCCAAGTCGGCTTGAGCCACTGATAACGTCCATTGATAACTTTTTGAACTTATTTCAACTCAGCCAAATGAATTTTGTATTTTTTTTAATAATAAATAAATTAAATTTACAGCTCGTAGCGTCCCAGGGGCTTCTAAATGAATTTTTAATTCTTTAATATATAAATAAATCAAAATTAATATGCGCAAGCCACTGCATGTTTCAGTTGGTGGCATCTTACGGGCCTCGAGGGGAATTTTTATTTTTTTAATATATAAATAATTTAAATTTAATGTACCACAGTATATTAGGCCAAAAAAAAAATCAAATTGGTTTGTAGGATGCATTAGAGGCCACTCGGGCCACTCGGAAGGGCCTCATCCACTATGGAAGCATATAAGATATGCTTCCATTCACGTAAAATTAATATACTGTACTTGGACGGGCTTGTGACCCCCTTTACAAATTGGTATCAGGTTGTCCCAGAGTGGACCATGAGCATGTCTGATTCAACCTAGATGAGTCTGATGCAATTGATTTGACCCTGATTGCACCCATTGGTGTCTAATTAGGCCAATTAATTCTAATCCTTAAACCAATCTAGCTCGATTAGATCCAATTGGATAAAATTGGCTTCAATTGGGTCGAATCCAACTCAAGTGGGTCCAATTGGGTCTACTTGGACCATGAATTAGACTCGATTGGGTCCCATTGGGTGTAATTGGGTCTACTTGGATCTAATTGAACCAAATTGGGTCCAATTGGATGCAATTAGACTCAATTAGAATCAATAGGGTGGAAAGTCATGTTCACTTGTGTCAGTGTAACATATCAGATTGTATTAGTGTAATTTGATAGTATTTAAAACATATAATAGTTAAGTATGATATTCTAAACATATGGATGTAATTTGATAATGCTTAAATTATATGATAATAACTTGTATTTTATCCTAAAATTTTAGAAGACCTTCTATTATGTTGTACTACATAATACTTGTTTCAAATGAAGTCCAAGGCTTAGATATTAATGTATAATCTTTGGTTATCTATTTAAATTAGCTTTTATTTTTTTCCTTAATTTTTTAAGCATATATGCGTGTTCTTACATTTTGTATATTTTTTCTTTTTGATTTATTTAGACATGTACATGAAAGCTCTAGAGAGCTCGTTTAATTTTCATTATCTTTTTTTAATTCATTTTGTTACTAAAGTAGCTCTCTTGTAACTGAGTTGAAGATCATAATTGACTTATATATTGACATATCTTCACTCTACAAAAGCTCAAAGCAATTTCTTTGTAAAGAAGAATTCCTTCACAAGTCAAACAACTACAAAGATAATTCATCCTTATTCCTTTTATTCTAAAAAGATTCTTTCAAATAACTCTCTCTTTCCATTTGAACTATGATTAGATTTGAAATTATTGTTCTTATAGCATTTCATTAAAATTTTAAAAAGAAGTGCCAAAGCCAAGTCCATCTTCATTCTTGATGCATTACAATAATATTTATTTAGTGAAATAAGCATGAAGCCATACCTACCTTTAATTTTTAGGTGTTGTATCTAATGCACTATAAATCTTAATTTATATTATTATTTTTATTCCTTTTTAACCGATTTATGAGAGCTATCACTTTCTTTTCTAATTTGAAAGATAGATGTCACTTTATCTTAAAATTTATTGTCTTTTCTGTTAATATTTATTGTTTTTTTACATTTATCAGGTTAAAAAATATAAGATAGGAGCCTTGATGCATATTTCAAAAGATCACAACCTATTTTTTTTCTTGGCTAACACTAAATCCACTGTTTGTCATGTGGATCTTTGGTATCATTGGGGGACTCCTCTATCTTGCTTTAGGTAAGGTCAGCATATAATAACATGCATCCATATTCATGCACCACATGTTACTTCATTAACTATGTATTAAACTAAGTTGAGATAAAAATATCGTATTAAACTAAGTTGAGATAAAAATATCTTACTTCGCATAATTCTTGATACAAATTTTACTTACTTTTACCATCGCATGATTCATGTTACCCTTAGTTATTTTTCCATGAGCTTTCACCCCTCCTTCTTTTAAAGATCATCAAAGGACTTTCCTATCTACTTAAAATGCAAGTAGACCAATAAACTTTCTCAGCCTCCATTGTCACCAGAACAAAAAATTTTAATTTTTTTAATATAGATTGAAATGTATAAGGCATATCCATGAGTCTTGAGAAAATGTCATTATGCCTAAAATGGACTTTAAATTAATTTCATTTACTTATTTTATAATAATAATAATTTATGGGATTTGATAAACCGATCTTGTACTTGAGCTGAGGGGTAGATAAAGTTATTATAAACTGCAATTCAATGCATAGGAGGAACGGACGTGGGATCAAGTGGAAGCGCATATGGATCTTGAGATCTTGAATTTGGCGAAAGAAAATTTAAAAAAAAAACAGAGACGAATTAAAAAAAAAAATCACTTTAGGAGCAAGATTAAGCCCTTCGTTATTATCTTAATCAGTTTATCAAGGGGCAAGGCCCTGAAATTTGTTAACCGTTTGCCATTAGGACCCGACCGCCGATAATAATAATGGGTTTAATTTAATATTCGCCGGCAGGCGAACCGGATCCCGATCAGAGGTGGGGGCCGCGGACCGGGGACCTCCCACCGGGAGGTGGCCGTACACGTGCGACCGCTTCTTCTTTACCCTCCCCCTTCCCCAATCTAGCCCTCATCATTGCTTTCCGAAAGACCTGTCCTTATGGCGCACGTGTCAGTCTGAGCGAGCGCGAGGCAAGGGAAAAAAAAAAAAAAAAAACGGAAAAACGAAGATAGATAGAGACAAAGCCGGAGAGCTGTTTTTATAGCTAGGATTAAAAAATATTTTTTTAATAAATTCAGAGAAAAAATAAAATTTTTTATAAAAATAATATTAAAGTAAAAATATTATTTTAAATAATATTTATTTAAAAAAAAAACGCTCCGTCAGCGTCAGCATAGGAGGCTCGGTGGCATTTAAAAAATGCCACTCAGAGTGACGTTTTTTCAAAATTCACCCCCCCTCCCGCCTCTCGATCTCCCCCGCCCCCCCTTCCCTCCCATGCACCCCCCTCACGAGCCCCCCCGCCCTTCCGATCTCTCGAGCCCCCACTCTTCCCTCCCAAGCCCCCCCGCCCTTCCGATCTCACGAGCCCCCACTCTTCCTTCCCGAGGCCCCCCCCCTTTCCAACTCCCGAGCCCCCACTCTTCCCTCCCGTGCACCCCCCTCACGAGGCCCCCCCCTCTTCCCTCCCCCTTTCCCTCCCGAGCCCCCCCTCCCGGCCCCCGTCCCCCCGCCCTCCCGATCTCCTCCCCCTCCCTCCCGAGCCCCCCACCCCCCTTCCCCCTCGCGAGTCCCCCGGTGCGATACCCCGGTCCCCTCCCCGAGCGTGCACCCCCCCGCCGGCCCCCGGCTCCCTCTCTCTCTCGCGCACCCGAGCAGCCGATTCCCCCCTCTCTCTCTCTTGACCCATCTGTGGCCCGTCTCGCGATCCGCCCCCCTTCCTCTCTCGGGCAAGTGGTCTCCCAAGGTAAATTTTTTTTAATTTAATTAAATTATAAAAATTTAAATATGCTTTGTTACTAACAGCTTCACATTCATCTTTATGATAAAGAAATTGATAACTGAAACAATGATATTTTTAGTTTAATTACATCAATTAATTGCGACAGAAAAACTAAAAAACAAAAAAATTTATGTATCGATAAAAATAAGTAAAGGTTAATTAGCTTCTTGTGAAAAAATTACATTGTTTGATGAGTAAAAAAAATTCAATGAGCATGATCTATGTTATCAGTCATGATGAGCAACGTTGACAACTTGATATGCTAATATATCTTATTTTAATAATAATACTTAAAAAAATAAATGCTTTAGATGTCAAGTCTCTGATATAGTCTCATTTTTACCATACAACAAACACACAGAAAACAAATAGGTTAATATCGAATATTTAACAGGGTACGCATCTATTATTTAAATGTTAAATGCTTATGAAATACGTGCATATTTCATTAATAGTTTGTTTGCGGTTAATCAGTAGAAAATTTATACTTATTTCAGTTTATGCTTGATGATACAATATTATGTATTGATGCTAGATTTATTTTGAATGTTATTTTTCAGATGAGCACTAATACTGTTCGATTGCTGCTTTATTGTGATGGATCAATTGAACATGGCTTAGATGGAATACAATATAATCAACCTCATCGTAAAAGTTTTAGATTGAGCATGGGAATCCGTTATGTTGAGTTGATCGAGCGGGTTTATAGTGTGCTTAAAATTCCAGTGCAGCAATATATTTTGAGATTGATGTGGAGATCTCCAACATTGCATCAGAAATATGTATTTCATCCAATTGAGGAGGATGACGATATGGAGGAAATATTGACATTTCCTTCCAAATTTTCAGATTATTGCTATGTTGAATTATATGTTTTCAAAGAAGATGCTCCAGCTCCATACAATGTTGATCATACAGAGGATATTCAGGATAGTTCTCCTATTGCCCAGCAGCAGATCAGAACTCCAGTGGATTTCTCGATGATGGAAGGAGTTATGCCAGTAGTGCAGAGTGTTGATGTAGCAAACAATCAGAGTGTTGATAGTCGGGGACTTGAGTCAGACGACAGTGCAGATAATGACTATTGGTCTGAACATGATGACTCTGACGAAGAGCGAGATGAGGATGAAGACTCACATGGAGATGATGTAGTTCATGAAACTGGCTGTAGTTCTGTTCCTATATCTACTCATCCGTAAAATTGTTCCTAGTCGTGTCTATGAGCATCAAGTCTTTGCACATAGTCAAATACCAGAGTTTTATCATGACTTGAATTTGCAGGATGGTGGTTGTATTAGCACTCAAAGACAATTACCTTTTAATTCTCAATTTTGTGATTTATCAATGACTGAGTTTACTACAGGATTGTTGTTTACTAGCAAAGATGAACTGAAAAAAGCATGTAAAATTTATCACATCAAGAAGCATCGCACATATAATGTTGTGGAGTCAAAGAAAGCATTCTGGTCTGTGAAATGTGCATCTTCAAGTTCTGCACAGAGTTGTCATTGGAGGTTGCGTGCTACAAAGTTGAAGAAGCATGGATTTTTTGAGATCACAAGGTACGAGGGGCCACACTCTTGTTTATTCAGTCATGTAACTCGGGATCACAAACACATAAGTTCACGAGTTATCAGTCATGCGGTTCGACATATTGTGGAGAAAGACCCAAGTGTGAATATTGAAGCCATTATTGCAGCTGTGGCAGAACAATTTCATTATACTGTATCATACTCCAAAGCATGGCGTGGGAAGCAGAAGGCATTGATTGATGTATTTGGTGAATGGGAACCCTCATATGCTAAGTTACCTAAATACATGCTTGCACTTCAGAATGTAAACCCTAGAACGGTGGTCTGTTGGGATTTCTACAATGCAGGGACATCTAATGTGCGTGTCCTGAATTATATTTTCTGGGCATTTCATCCATCCATCGAGGGGTTTCGGTATTGTCGCCCAGTCATTTCTATTGATGGAACACATCTTTATGGAAAGTACAAGGGGAAGATGCTCATTGCAACAAGCATTGATGCTGACAACAGGATATTTCCACTGGCCTACGCAATTGTGGATGAAGAGTGCACTGCTAGCTGGAGTTGGTTTTTATGGAATCTCAGGGGGCATGTTGTGAAAGACAGAAATGGCATTTGTCTTATTTCAGACCGACATCCAGGTATACTAAGTGACATAGCAGATGACAGTAATGGATGGGCTCCACCTCTAGCTTATCATCGCTACTGTTTGAGACATATGTGCAGTAATTTCAACTCAAGATTCTCTGATATTCAATTAAAAAGAGCTGTATGGAAAGCAGGGAGCGAACATCAGCTTCGAAAGTTTAACTTTATCATAGAACGGATCAAGACAGTTAATGCAGAGGCTTGGACTTGGCTATCGGAGTTGGAGCCATAGAAGTGGACATTGGCACATGATGGGGGCTTCCGTTATGGTATTTTAACAATAAATCTCTTAGAAGTTTTTAATAGTGTACTAAAGGGAGCTAGAAATGTGCCGATAACGGCCTGTGTTCAAATGACATTTTACCGTCTTGTTAAGTATTTCAATACGAGACGCATGGAAGCCATGAGATATGTGCAGGATAATCGAAATACTTTTTTCACTCCTCATGTGACAATTAAGCTTGTTGAAAGTCAAGCCAAAGCTAATGAGCATATAGTGTTTAGATACAACATGCAGAGAGCCACCTATGAAGTCGTTACAAGAAGGTCAAGTGAAGCTCTTAGGGGTGGAGGCAACGTTTAGAATGTGTCACTCATAGACAGAAATTGTTCTTGTGGAAAGTGGACAATTTATAAGTATCCATGTTCACATGTCTTAGCCGTGTGCCACGAAATTGCCATGGATACAACCCCTCTTGTTGATGAAGTATACACAACTGGCTCTTATATAAATGCATGGGGAGGTGAGTTTAATCAGTTACCCCACGAAGACTACTGGATGGACACATTCACATGCATTCCTGATCACAACCGTCTCAGACCAAAGAAAAAAAGTAAGCCTAAGTCATTACGCATTCATAATGAAATGGATGAGGTGCAGCCAAGAAGTAAAAGTCGTAGTATTTGTAAGCAAACGGGTCATTCTCGACGCCGTTGTCCTAATATAAATGTTGGACCTTCAGGATCCTAAATTGTACTATCTATGTTTTATGTATGAAACAACTTCTGTATGGTTGATTGTAATAAATGAGAGCAAGAATTTGAAATTTTGACAGTCTTCATTTAAGCTATCTGCACTCAAGGTTTAGTGCCTTGAATTGCTTGATTTTTCTTCTACCTTTTTAGGGTATGTTTGTTCTTGTTTGAGTGGGAGTCTCAATAGAGAGTTACGGTGGCTCAATGGACATAGGCTCAAAGAGACGAACCACATAAATCTTGCTCTCTTATGTTTGTTTTGCTATTATCTCATTGCCTTTGTTTAATGTCACATTGATTGCACACAGGGTTAGGCGCAAGAAAAGAAAAATTATACATTCAATATCATGTATCATGATCTTTTTATCTCAAGATGTGCTTGGCATTGGTTAAATGAGAGATGTCTCTTCTGCAGAAGTGAAATTTGTACATTCTATACCAATCATATTGTCATAGCAAAATATGGCCCATGTTCTTACTTTTGCTGAAAGTATTCTTTATTTGCCTACATCTAATGAATTGCCATGGTAAAAAGTAGTTCTCAAGTTGGACTGTGTAGGAGGCTGCTAATTTACCCAGATGCATCACAACTGATGAAGAGTTGTGCCAAGTTTTGAAACAATTGAATTCTATAATAGACTGGTTGTATAATTGTTTGATAAATTCATGTATAGCTGATTGTTTGATAAACATTTAAATTTTCTGAGTTAGCTGGTGGAAGCTTCTTGTGAGAACATTTGTCCAAATTAAGTTGCTTAATTATATGTCACTTGTTTGATATTGTACGTCCATACAACTTTTCCTGCTTGGGAGTTGGAACACCTTTTTATATTTCGAAGGCAGAATCAAATTTTTAGTGCCAAAAATCAAGCTTTTGATGCATGTTAACTGCTCAGTACTTACTATTTCTAAAAGAAATTTATGCCTGATTTGCTGGTTGGTGGAAGAAAATTGTTCAACCTCACCACAGATAGAATCTATATCATTATCCTTCTGAACTGCTATGCATGTTAATTAAAGGTATCATTGATAGTGACTTTTATCTCATCTTGGCTGCACTTGCAGTGTCAGAATGGAGAGAGGACATAGATTCTAGTGCCGAACGGTGACTATATTAATCTAGCACATTAAAGAGCAGTGGCACATTCAAAATGATCTATTGAAAATAAAATGGTCTGACTTGAAGCTAAACATTCTGTGTTTGCTGATGGATTTAGTACAAACTAATGACAATAGACATTAACAATAAACCCTGTACATCATTCTGAGGTTGGGTTTTGCCATTTGGTTAGATCAGGGGATAGATTTGTTAGTTAACAGTGGAATTTGCTAGGCCAACTATGGAACAAAAGGTCTTTCAAACTCCTAATCATTTCTCTGAATATGGTTTTAATCAATAAGCCCTGTCCAGCTGCTTCCAAATCCACAACCTCTTATCCTTAACTTTGATCCTCCAAGTTTCCTCCATGATAAGAAGATAGAGTAGGAACGTTACAAGACACCTTACTGTGGATGCATAGCAGGATATCTTGTTCCTTTTCATTCATCATATGAAGAAAATGCAGGAGGTGAATCTAATAATTGTTTAGTCAGATATTAAATTTGAAGAGGATTATGAGATGGGAGTAGGAATGCCAAAGGTTTTAACAAAAAGCTATCCATTATTTGATAACTATATTTTTAAGTTACCGTAACATTTTAACATTAATTTGTTAGCCAAATCGATAAAATTCTTTTAGTAACAAGAAATAGCAACAAAAGACTCTGCATAGCGCTTTCAATTATTCAATTATTTATATCAAAATTATTATTATAAAATATTTTAAATTTATAATACTTTAATAAATATTTTATATAGTTTATACAAATATAATCATGTTTTTATTATAATAATAATATTATATTATATTAATGGGTTAGGTTTTAAGTTATATCTCGTATGATTTTTTTAGAGTTGTACTTTTTTTCAAAGTAAACAATAGAGATTTCACATCAGTAGTTCAAGTATTGAATGTAATTTACTAGATTAAACTATCTCATTTTTGATCATTTGATGCATTAGTTAGGGGTCTTCAGATCGTATGATTTTTATCATGCAAGTAATTTAGAGAAAATAAATCATATCTAATGATTGGGATTATTAATATAAAACTCTAATTATTCAATTTAATAAGGATATAACTGTAAAGTGTAACTTAAACTTGACTATATATTGTATTATATTGTATTTTGATGAATTATTGCGTGTATTTTTGTTTTTGATTTTTTTATAAAAATGGTCTTGTACATGAGGCTTTGGCCATTTAAGGTCCAACTAAATCCCGACAGAATTTTTATTTAAACAAAAATAGATTTTTTGATATATCTCAAGTAAAACTTCATCCTAAAAGCTCTAAGTTAGAGTTTTTTTTAATAATTTTCTTTTTTTATACTTTCAAAAGATAGAAAAAATGTTTCAAAACTTTTATTGAGTACCTCAAAATTATTTAAAAATATTTTTGATTTTTATAAAAATAATTTTTGGCTTTTCAAAAGCAATACCAAATGAGATTTAATAGTTAAAGAGTGGAATGTTTAATGAATGCATTAACCATATCTAAAATATTTAGGAAAGAAGATTACTCAGAGTTTATAAAGCTCACACTAGTCCCTAGAACAGTGTTATGAATGGTGTCAATGTTCAAGAGTAGCTTAGTATAAAATGGTGTCAATGTTTAATGATGCATCGAGGTTCCGTTTTGGAATGAAACATATAAGTTCCGTTTTGGAATGAGAAGTAATTGTAATATTACAAGTGAACAGAGCTGACTCTCTCAATTTTTACTTTAACACAGTTCTGTCTCTCTTGTAACTTTCATATGTAGGAGCGAGGGGAGTTTCTTATTTATTTGTTGTGATGGTCCTAAAAACGTCAGGGCTTCTGTGGTCAGAGGATTCGTATTGCAGCTTACCTTCTGCTTCCTGGTATTAAGAGCTCCCTGGATGCTGCACTATGTAAAGAAATGTTTCCAATCCTTCTGATATTATTGGTTCATACCAAATGTTTGGTTCCATATTATTAAAGTATGATGAGATATTTTTAGTGGTTTTACTTTGGTGTTCAATTAGCTGTGATTGCTGCTTCACATAAGGTTCTGCTCTAAAAGAAGGCATGAAGTTTGAATGTAGAGCCTTATCTATGATTGTATTATAGATAGATCTAGTTGAAGCAATGAAGGCTGCCATGGATATAAAATAAAAATATTTAAATGTCATAGCAGATGAAAGAGTGCCACGTGGGCTAGTTGGTGTGACACAGTGACTTTGGTTTGAAGTCCAGCCTTCATTATTGATGATTAAAATGATGTCCATCTTAAAAGTCAATCCAAAAAAAAAAATCTTACATTTAGAAGTCTTCAAATTCGCAACCCACAATCTCATCCTCTTCACATGTTCTTCACATGTTCTTTTAGGGAGTGAAAGGGTTACCAAAAGAAAAGACTCAAAAATGCAAAGAATGCAAAACACCAAGGAGATTAAAAACAAGTTCTGTAAATATTTTACACATAATAGATGATATTAGTTCCATGATTTTAGGGTTCATATAACAAATTACATTGCACAGCTAGATGCCATGTCCTATAAATTATCAACTTATATTTTAAATTTATGAAACATTATATGATCTAATTGCACAACCAAGTACACTCAAATACCCTTGATCCACCATCATTGGCAGCCAAAGAAGAGCTTAAATATTTCTGCACACCACCATCAGAATAAATTATATTCTCAGTCGAGCACAAATAGAATGGACTAGGTGTTATTTTGAAGCTCTAATTTTTGAGGCCTTTTTCACCAAAATAACATTCAGTAGACCATACTTCACCACTAAAAATAGCCCCAGCTAAAATGAGTTACACAATAAAAGCTAGTCATCGGATTCACCAAATCTGAGCTAAGCCAACACCTTGTGACCAGTGGGGGCGTTCGGAATCCCGGATGGAATACGTGTGTGGGCCCTCCTCTTATTCTCCAATATTTGGGTAATGCTTGGGCGGGGTTGGGCTTCCCCACCCACCCTGACAGAACCCAATGAAGGGAAAATGGACCCTTACAGAACCCAATGAATGTGTCTGCATGTGCAATAGCCAACTAATCAATTACAGTCTACAGTGAAAAACAAAAGTAAAACCTTCGAGCCATCTTCAATTGCTTTCGGTACTCAGCAGTGCTGCTTAAAGCATAGCAATCAATAAGAAACTCCCAAACTTCGGCCCGTATAGAAGGATCCACACCCTGCTTTGTGTAAGAAAAGGATGTGCATACAAATTAGAAATATATAATTAATCTTCTTCCATAGGACAAGAGAAAAAAAAAACTAAAAAAAAAATATTGAGATAAACTGTTCAAGAGAACATTTAGAATATCACTTAGTTAACATGAAGCCAAAACTCTTGCTTTAAATATTCCAAGCGGTTCCTACTTGCTACTTTCAAATTAAGTCACTTAGTTACCATATAACTAAAATGTTCAAGGCAACAATTTAATAACGCTTCAATAAGTCAGAAACCATCACAATATCTGAGCAATATAAGAAACAACTCAATGGATGAAACATATTTAATACATTAAACAAAAAAGTCTTTACAACAATTAGTTTATTTACATAGCTTAAGTACCACAGCCCCATCTAGGAGGTCGTCGAACTCGTCTAGAGCGTCGCGCATATGTCGCGATCGGTCGAGGGCCCTCGTTAACCACATGGGAGACCCCCTCTTGCGCGAGGATCATATCTGCCATATCAATGTCACAAAAATAGTGGGAGACATCATCGCCGACCTCGGTGATATCCGTATCAGCAATGTCAGTAATCAGCAACGCCCTCTGATCATGACTATCAGATGTACCCTCACCTGCATGCCCCATGTGTGAAAAATCGTGTGCATATGGCGACGGCATGTAAGAAGGCGATGGTGTATAACGAAATCTACTCGTCCCAGGATCTTCATATGCGTGTGCCATCGTCGGTTCCTCATGAACTCGTGCCGCAGCAGGTGTACTCCTCACATGCTGATGGTCAATTACAGAAAAAGTGTTATATAAAATCGCCCTCATGTCCAAATGAATCCTTTGCCGCTCGGCCTCCGATGTCGAATGCATAACTCGATCCAAGTTCAAGGATAACTCTTGAAACCTCTCATGCTGCATGTTTATGACAATATAATATCAAAAAACAAAAGATAATAACTCTAAAATAAATGATATTAAATAATCAGTTTAAAATAATACCATGAATTCAAATGAAGCTCCTTCTCCTTCGTAGCCCGTAGTATGATACTCGGAACGGCTAATGCATATACGTGTTATACTCCTAAACCATTCTATGTACTCAGGAGTAAATGTGACTCCCTCAGCAATAGGCTCCCCAATAATGATGTTTTCACGCCGCTCATTCCATATAGCAATATGTGTGGCGTGTATGACATCCCACGAGGTATGTGCCCTCCCTCGTCGATCTATCTGATGAAGCTGAAGTGACGTATCGCATAGTGATAAGATCGTCTGGCGGCAACCAAATTGCCGAAGCACTCGGTCCGGGAAATGCCACTCTACTAAATCAAAACAAATAAGTGGGGTCCGTGCCATCCAAATATCCGAACCAAATAAGCAGCTTGGAGGCAAAATAGAGAAAATCTCGGGCGTATACGGACACCATATGAACTGCATGTAAAAAAACCATTAATCCATAACTTACCTACATAAAATAAAAAAATAACATTGGAAATAGATTTGAAATTTAGTAATGTCATACCCGTTGGGAACTATCATCCAATACGTCGAACTGGTCTCTATAGGCACGCAGTGTATGAGTTGGGACATTCTTTTGGTTCAACCTCACATTCCATCTATGCCCCCACGGTGCACCTAAGTGCCAAGCATCATCTGCATCAGCAGGTCTAGCTTCCGGAGTCTCAAGTCTGATGGGATGAAAAACAGGTAATCGTTCCCATGCCCATATCTGAATGTTCAAATAATGCTCAACATTAGTAAACAATACAAAAGAAAAAAAATCCAAACTCATTCGATTTAATAACTGTTTACCTGTAGTAAGGGCAAGTATCCTCCTATCTCTGTCTGAGTAGGGCTCGTTCCGCGACAGAGTGCCCGATACAAACCAGCAAGTGTAGCAGAACCCCAGCTATATGCAGCAAATGCTCCCAGGTCTTCTAAAAGAGGCACATACATCAACTTCACTAAATATCCGGATGTATCTGGAAGGATGACTTCACCTATAATTCGGAGAAGTTGCTCCCTCACAAACTGCTGGACAACCTCATCATCCAAGTGAAAGTCTCGGTAGAACTGATCAAAGAATGATAAGCGGAAACGGCCTTTAGAAAATGCCTCGACAGGGGGTTCAACCCCAAACAACCTCACAAATATATCCTGTCACTGCTCTAATATATAATGCGGATCAAGCCCAATAACCGCTAACCCATCAATCCGTAGACCACTCAGAATACCGACATCCTGTAGTGTGACTGTCGCCTCGCCAAATGGAAGATGAAATGTGTGGGTCTCCTGCCGCCACCTCTCAACAAGTGCAGAAATAAGGCCGACATCGAGTCAAATTTGGCCTATCTGATATATGCCATACATGCCAACCTGCTCCAAATAATATTGCATTCGTGGGTGTGCCATGCCCGGTGTCTCCTTCCATATCTGCGTGTCATGTCTAAACACCGGTAATTCTTGCAACAAATTCATTGCAATAATATATATAGATAACATAAACGCATGCTAACTAATTAAGAATCATCGATCAATAATGCATACCTCGCCCTCAAATATTTTGGTTGATTTATGCGAGGCTTGCAGAGTGAGAACACTAGGATCGCGAGGCCCAGGATGTAAAACATTATGAGCCATCTTGTACTACTCTGTCAAAACAAGTAAAAACATCACATAAGAAATATTTTTTTTTCATTGATAATAGCAAGTTTGATTTATTTGAACAAAAAAAAATAACTACAATGATAATAAGATAGAAACCATGATGATGTACAATAAAATTTTTAATAAAATAATTTTTATTAGAATAATTTTCAATAGAATTATTCCAATGAATGTTAATCCAACAGCAGTAAACAACTAAGACAATAGCTCAAATATGATATAATTTTAAAATAAATTATATTTGTCTGAAACTGAGAATGTATTTACATAAGTAATTTATGGTTCAAGTAATTTTGCGAAAATGCCATGCATTTTAAAAGAACGGTGCCGTGGTCTAGAAAATCTAAGATTTTTTTAAACCTGATGTTACAAGAGAGGCTATTTAGTTGATATGTATGCTAAATGTGGCAGTGTTGATGAAGCTTGTTATGTTGTTGTTATTAAGGAAGGATGTCTCTATGACTGGCCTTATTTTCCTCTTGCATCATACGAGCAACACATCCAAAGCATTTATTTTTTTTAATTATTATTATTAAAACAAGACATATTGGCATATCAAGCGTATCAATATTGCTCATCATGACTGATAATATAGATCATGCTCATTTAATTTTTTTTACTTATCAAACAATGTAATTTTTCCACAAAAAGCTAACTAACCTTTACTTATTTTTTTCGATACATAAATTTACTGATTTTTAAATTTTTCTATCGCGATTAACTGATGTACTTGAATTAAAAATATTATTGTTTCAATTATCAATTTCTTTATCATAAAGATGAATGTGAAGCAACTAGCAACAAAGCATATTTAAATTTTTATAATTTAATTGAATTAAAAAAAATTACCTTAGGGAACATCGGCTCGAGAGAGGAAGGGGATGGACCGCGAGACGGGCTTCAGATCGGCCGCGAGAGAGAGGGAGCAGGAGGGATTGTTCGGGTGTAGGAGAAGGGGATCGGGTGGGTTCGAGAAAGAGAGAGGGTGCTTGGGTGCGCGGAAGAGAGAGGTAGCACAGAGGGCTCGGGTGTGCACAAGAGAGAGGGAGCTCGAGGGACCGATGAGGGGGGGCGCATGTGGAGTGGGGTCCCGGTGGGGCTGGAGGGCGCGTGTGGAGTGGGGTCCCGATGGGGCTCGGGGGAGGGGTGGGTGCAGTGTGGGGTCGAGGGGGTGCTGTGGGGTCGAGGGAACGGGGTGGCTCGGGGAGCGGTGGTGTGGGGTCTCGAGGGGAGTGGGAGAGGGGGATGCTGGGGAAGGGGGAGGGCAAAGCGTGAGGGAACGTTTTTTTGAGAAAAACGCCAAGCGAAACGTTTTTTTTTTTTTTAAAAAAAAATATTAAATAATATTTTTCATTTTAACACCATCCTTCAAAACGTTTCGTTTCTACCTTAAATTTGTTAAAAAAAATATTTTTTAATCCTACTTATAAAAACAGCTCCAAAGCCGCAAGCGTTGCAAAAATCAAACGCCTCCAAGATCAACAAGACAGCTGAAGGGGAGAGAGAGGGAGAGGTGATTGCGAAATTCTCAGATATTTTCTTTTTCTTTTTTCCCATATCTCTTTCTTGCTCCCATTTTTTCAAGAAGACGGAGGCTGGAGAGAGAGAGGAGATTTCGAAATTCCTTGATATCTACTCATTTTTTTCTCCCTTTTTCTTTCTTCATCACAGAAAAGCTCCAATTTTTCTTTCTTATCCGAAACAAAATCTCAAGAAATCCCGGAAAAAGTAAATTTAAATACCTGAACAGAGAAGTGCCGGAATTGGGAACGAAGAGAGATTTCTTTAGGTCGCAGCAAGATATTTGTTTTATTTTTGGATCGAAACTTGGAGCTGAGGAATAGCCAACGCGCCCCACTGGTGCTGCGAATGCATTTGAGCTGGCTCGAGTTCTTCTTCTAGGGTTTTAGGTACCGTTCTTGGCTGTTGGATTCGATTCTATTGGATCCGTGGCATGGCGTTGTTTCGGAAGTTCTTCTACAAGAAGCCGCCCGACGGGCTCTTGGAGATATCGGAGAGAGTCTACGGTAAGTTGCCGATTTCTATACTTTCTGATGGAGTTTCTTTAGGGGATGTAATCTTTACTGTCAATTTTTATACTGTCTGATAGAATGATTTGTTTTGCTGGTTGTTGGAGTTTGCTGATATGTTGTTTTACGTGAATTTTTGTCTTTAGAATTTTGTCTCTTTCTCCTTTTTTTTTTTTAAAAAAAAAAATCCAAAGCTAGCATTTTTTTTTTCCCCTAAGAGAACTCGATTTTTTCTATAAGGAATTTTATTATTCATTAGGATATTTTTAGTTCTTGTGTAATGTATTGCCCCTTGGTGAGCATAGCACCTCTTTTTCCCCTTCCCTTTCTTCCTGTCTCCTTTATCTTTTCTTTCAGAGAATAGCCCGTCAAATGATTACCAATTTCAACCGTATTTGGGAAAGAAGAGCGCATTACCATTCATCCTTTTCTTTTCCTTTTAATATAGAAAAGAGAAAAAAGTGAAGAAGCTAATGGGATTGTTTGGAATTCCACCCTGACGTTGCTTCTTGAAATCAGGGACTTGTTAAGTTCTAGGTCGTTCTCAGCGTAACCTGATCCTGTGTTACGAAGCAGAAACTTGAAATATAATCTCCAGAGTTTCTTTTGCTTTTCCTCTTAAATAGTCATCTTAGGTAGTAATAAAAATATGCCTTTTGTTATCAAAAAATAAAAATATGCCTTTTCTTATATAGCATCACGCCAAGCAACAGATAGATACGAAATATTTGATTCACTGTATATAGCATGCATCACACCAAGCAACAAACGTATCGAGATCAAATCTAGCGTGTGTGCTAACTACTCTGTACCTGATGGGATTAAGCAATCTAGGTGATTTCAATGACAAAAAAGGTATTCAAAATTGAATCTTGCTCTACTGGGGACTTCTATTCGATGCAACGCTATATTCAGTGTGAAGTTACGTAACATTGTGAGGATGATTTTTTTTCCCCTTTTCCGCTCCCAGTCTGAGAGGGGTAAAAATCTAAAAATATTAACTAATTTTACTAACCATATTTGGAAAGAAAAGCAGATCACATTTTGTTCCAGGAAAAGAGCGATATCTTTGGCATGTTTAGAGTTACATGTGGATTGTACCTTCCAAGTTACTTTGTGGGAAAAAAAGCCATAGAAAGTAGACATCTAATTTGATCCTAACATTGTGTTTGAATAGGTAAGTCTCTTATATAGCAGGTGGATGTTGTCCATTCTTTAAAGCATACACTCATCAAGTATTTACACACGACAGAAATAACTTAAGTTTAAACATTCCTGATCAAGATTAAGCTTTGTAAGTAATGTATGTTTAAATTCTCTCTAAAATTTTCCCTAAGATAATCGGCTGCTTGTTTAGTGTATCTCCATCTTCAAGCATTTGGCTAACAGCCAAAACACTGTGACATGGTGGTTTGACCATTGAGCAAAACCTGGCCTTTCTACGAAACTAGAGCCTACTAATTAAATCACCAGCAATTATTTGAGACTTTCAAGCCATGGTTTGATATCTGTTGCTTACAAGTTTATAAAGAGGAAGGAAAGGAACTTTCTTTGGTGGGTGGCTTTGTTACATACAAGGATTGTGCTAGTTTGTTGTTTTGATCTACTTTAGCTTCTGTGCAAGAGAGAGAGAGAGAGAGAGAGAGAGAGTTTTTCATAAGATGTTGCTGCTTGTGCATCTGCAGTGTTTGATTGCTGCTTCTCCACTGATGCCTTGGAAGAGGATGACTACAAAGTCTATATTGGAGGCATTGCGGAGCAACTCCGAGAACATTTTCCAGATGCCTTATTCATGGTCTTCAATTTTCGTGAGGGGGAGAGGGAAAGCCAGATAGCTAGCATTCTATCTGAGTATAATATGACAGTGATGGACTATCCCCGGCATTATGAGGGTTGTCCATTGCTCACAATGGAGATGATCCATCATTTCTTGAGGTCGAGCGAAAGCTGGCTCTCCTTAGGTCCACATAACGTATTACTGATGCATTGTGAGCGAGGTGGTTGGCCAGTTCTGGCTTTCATGTTAGCAGCACTTCTGATATACAGAAAACAGTATACGGGTGAGCAGAAAACATTGGACATGATTCATAAGCAAGCACCACGTGAGCTCTTGCACTTGTTGTCACCCCTGGATCCTGTGCCTTCTCAGCTAAGATACTTGCAATATGTTTCAAGGAGGAAAGTTGCCTCGGAGTGGCCTCCACGTGACAGAGCTCTTAATCTGGACTGCATCATGCTCAGGATGATTCCTAACTTTGATGGGGAGGGTGGCTGCAGACCAATATTTCGGATATATGGCCAGGATCCCTTTATTGCTTCTAATCGGACTACTAAAGTTCTGTTTTCAACTCCAAAGAAGAGCCAATGTGTACGGCTTTACAGACAGGTTATTTCAAATTTTTTTTGTGTCACATGTTATATAGTATATGTTTTCTTGCACATTAATTTCAATAACTGAACGTATTAGTTTAACCATATTCTATTCAATCATGCAAAACTCCTGTTTGAGTTCCATGGTTTCAAATTATCAATTTTAGTCCGTAGAAAGAAGAAGCAAAACTATTTCTGTGCACTTGTCCAAACCAAAGAATGCAATATAAAGTTTAAGACATTCTACTGTTTCCTGTTTGTGGCTTCAGACAGATTGTGAACTAGTCAAAATTGATATCCATTGTCACATTCAAGGAGATGTTGTTCTTGAGTGCATTAGCCTGGATGATGATCTAGAACGTGAAGAGATGATGTTTAGGATCATGTTCAATACAGCCTTCATTCGATCAAATATCTTGATGGTGAATCGTGATCAGATTGACATTCTATGGGATGCTAAGGACCGATTTCCAAAAGATTTCAGAGCTGAAGTATGTAGTCCTTTCCCTTTCAGAATGTCTGAATTCTCCACTTTGATTTAGTGATATGAATTATTTTCTTGTTGGAAGGTTCTTCTTTCAGAAATGGATTCAGCTTCGTCGGTTATCACTGTGGAGTTGGCTAGTGGTGAGGAAAAAGAAGGCCTTCCAATTGAAGCTTTTGCCAAAGTTCAAGAAATCTTCAACAATGTGGACTGGCTCGATGTGAAGGGGGATGCGGCACTTCACGTCCTTCAACAATTAGCATCATCAAACTCTTTCCATGGGCAATCTGATGCAGTTTCTCCACAGAAAGTAGAAACTAATACTGTTTCACAGAAGTCTTCTCCTCTCATACTCACTGAGAAAGTAAAGTATGATGAAGCCAATAATAATGATGCTTCTGGCTTAAGTGAACCTACTGATCAAAATGCCTCTATAGGTTTGCTGCCATCACCATCACAACTTCTACCTTTTTCAGCAAGCTCCAATCGAAAAATATTAGTAATTCCTCCCCCTCCTCCCCCTCCACCTCCTCCTCCTGCTACTATCCGTAGTGCTAGTACCACTATTTCGCCATCCCCATCAACACCACCAATATCAACTCTAGCTTTGCCACCTCCACCTCCACCTCCACCTCCACCTCCACCTCCAATGCAATCATTAGTAATGCCATCGCCCCTTCTGTCATCACTGCCATCATCATCATCTCCCGAACATATTCCATGTTCAAAACCAGTGACTTCTATACCTCTCCCACCTCCTCCTCCTCCTTTCATGGGGTCTTCATCCACTCATTCACAACCTTCTAGAAATAATACCTCCAAGTCATCATCCACTCCACCCCCTCCTCCTCCACCGCCACCTACCTTATCAACTCCATACCCTCCTGTTCCACCTACAAGGAAGCCAGGTGGTCCACTAGGTGCCCCTCCACGAACCCCACCCCCACCGCCGCCTTCACATCGACCACTCCGACCCCCCCCCCCCCCCCCCCCCCCCCCCCCCTCTTCACCACCACCGCCACCACCACCACCACCTCAATTTACAGCAAAGCAGTCCACTGTTCCTTCTCCCCCAAACTCATCACCTGTCCCACCTGTGCCGCCTCCTCCTATGTCTGGTCAAGGCTCTTTGAAGTCTGCTCAATATAATTCTATGGGAAGTAGGGGAACTGGCAGTGAATCCATACCTCCACCTCCTGCTTCATCACATAGTTCATTGGGTGTTAAGGGACGTAGCTTGACACGGGCCAAAAGTCCTAGGGGTTTGCATTCCACCCAGTCATCATCCAAAAGGACCTCTCTAAAGCCTTTACATTGGATTAAAGTAACAAGAGCCATGCAGGGTAGTTTATGGGCCGAAGCACAAAAATCTGATGAAGCTTCCAGGTACTGAACCATCATACTTTACTATATTTATGGTCTAGCTAGTGAGTATGGATCTCTGATTAATGCATTGTTGCAATTCCCTATATGCCAGGGCTCCAGAGATTGACATCTCTGAACTTGAGAGTCTTTTCTCAGCAGTGGTGCCAAATTCAGAATCTGGTTCTGGTGAAAGATCAAGGCGGCGTTCCTCACTTGGCAAAACTGATAAAGTTCATCTGGTAATCAAGTCCTTGTTTCACATCATCTTTTTTTCCTGCCAATCATAATTATTTGTGGTACTTGATTTTGGTTGTCGTGTTAACTACTTTTTTATTATCTTTGATCATTTATCAAAATGGTAAAGCTTCACCTACATTAGAAAAAGCAGATTGTGTTACCTTGGAGAAAGTATCATATTTTTATAGAGTATGGTTAGTTGAAAGTAATGAAAGTTAAATGTTTTTTCAGAAAACTTGAATTTTCTGCCAAATGGTGAACATATCTGGGAAAAGCATGTTTGCAGAACTTTGCTAGTTTGCTTGAAGAACAAATTTTGTTATTAAAGGTTCTTCTGTTTCATCCTTCTTCCTCTGATTGATGAAATGAAAATTAAATTGCTAGTAAATGTGGAATAATATTTATAGCATACAGAAGAGACAAAAGGAGACATTCAAGTAATGTAGCACTTACAAAGAAAACCTACCTAGTTTAGCCAATAAAACGGCAGTAATGTCTAATATCCGTTGAAGAATGTTGTGGAAGAAATTATTTAATTAACCTCAAGCATCTGACAATTGACATAATCTACTAACTTCCTGGTTTATCCCTCTTACATTCATCTATAAATGATATTACCAGATATCAACATCATTACTTTAACTTATTGATGCTGTTAAGAAGATTAGAATGGATTTTTGCGGCACTAAAATCCACAATAGTCATTTGAAAACGAAAGATGACTTTATCGTTCTCGCTTTAACATCCTGTAAGGCTTCCCCACCCTTTGCTGATTTCTAGAGCAGTGAGATAGAACTCATCGGATTCCAGCTTGATGGCTCTAATATCAGGTGGTGATTACTTTGCCTGATCCTGCTGTTACAGAGTTGCTATTTATTTAATTTTACTAGGTTCTTTTGCACACATTTTGGAGCTTCTTTGATGACAGTGCCCTGGATATAATTATCTTGATAGTGTTTGGAAACAATATTAAACTGCACAAGTAAGGTTTCAAATTCTGTGGAACAGAGTATCCCAGTTTTTTCATGCAATGAGACACGCCGCTGTCCCACTTCATCCCGACATTTAGATAGGGGATGTCCGATACTCTTCCGACATCATACAGGATGTCCTATTGGGACTTGAAACCATGCCTATAAGTACTCAAGGTTTATGCAACATATCTAAGCTACAAATAAAATGAAGCAATAAGGATTTTTCTCAAACAATCTTATGACTATTACCTTAATTGTAGCATAAATTTTTATCTTTATTGTTATAAAGTGCAAGGCCTTTGGTCTTTGCCACCCATCAATATCTCATTCGGTACATACCTTTCTTTGAAAGAGATGCCTCACTTGATCCAATTCCCTATTTCTTGAAAGAATGAGAAACAAGAAGCGCATGGAGCAAACACATACTTGATTTAGTTCTCTATATTTAAAGGAAAAAGAAGTATGAAGCAAAAATGGAAGTGTTATCCAATGATGACGACAACGATGATAACAACAATAACAACAATAATTATTATTATTATTATTATTATTAGCAGCAGCAGCAGTAGTAGTGGTAGTAGATGGCGTCACAGCCAACCATCCTTCTAACATGGATTGCAGGTGCTCGACGCTAGCAATTATAGAAATATCAGTGTAGGGTGGCTTTATTGAGCCCTTCTTTATTTGTTTTGCTGAAAGGAATGACTTTAAAGTTCTGTCCAGAGTGGTTTTTGCCTAACAGAAACTTGGGTGTGGAGGCTGGAACTTATCACTTGTTTCTAAAAGGCCTGGTTAGGTTCCATCAGAATGCACGATTTAAACCAGTCAATTGATCTCAGCAAAAGTTTGTAAAATGTTGGACAGTAATGACAACTTTTGCACTCTCTAGTTTTAAATATTGAGACCTTAAGCAACTTAATTCACTTTCATAGTTATACACACATGCACAACACCCTTAAGCAACTTACTTTGCATTTTTAGTTTTATAATGTATTTTTATGCTTTCGCACATGCGTGTATGTATAACATTTTGACAGAATTTATCATTGTCTATAGACATCTGATCAATCTTTTTCTTTGATATTGCATCTGTTCCTTTCTGTTCTAGTTTGTCCCATATGGTTCCACCCTGCTTATAATTTGCTGTCACAAATATGTGAGAGAATGAGAATTTCTTTGCAACATGAACAGAAAATTATAGACTGAATTAACTATGTAGATACAAGTTAAGTATTAGGTGCCATCTACTAAACCTTCATAACAGGTAATGACAATTAATCCCTGTGGATGCAACATACTATTCATAGTATAATTTGATATTCTGGATTGACTCTAGAGTTTGGTCTTGCATCTGATCTTCTTAGAGGTGTGAGATCTCTAGCTATGAGAAGAGGTAGACAGGTAGTAGTAAATTACATGTCAGAGATAACTCTTCGGATGGCTTGCCATCGGCATATTTGTATGGTAAAATGTTAGGACAATAAATGATGAAGATTGTGGATATGCTTGATGAACTAAACTGGAACAGAAGACCTATATTTTACACCGTCAGTTCCAGACTAAATATCCAGTTAAATTATATATTACTTCGCATCTGATATTATATGAAGCACCTGAAAATTTAAGCAAGTTCTTTGTTTCAGATAATGGTTCATGTTGTTGGGTAGAAAGATAGCACAGCTCCTTAATATGCTTGCATTGGATATAGTAATATAATTTCTTCTTTATTTGATAGTGTTGTTCAAATATTTAGCTTTTTTATAGAAGATGGATACATTATATCAAACAGAACTTATTTGACATATATGATATTTCATAATTCTTCTTTTGAAACCCCCTTTTGCAGATTGATCTTAGAAGGGCTTATAATTGTGAAATAATGCTTTCAAAGGTTAAGATTCCATTGCCTGATTTGATGGTAAGCTGATAAAGCTTGAATTATTGCAAATAGAGTCCTGCACATGCAATTTTTTTCTTTTCTTTTTGTTGGTGGAGCATAAGCAAGGAGAGGAGTGGAGGGTTGTTTGATTTTCCCCTCCAGTACTATCTGGTGGGGCTTGGAAAAATCAGGATGGTGGGGGCATGAGGAGGTGGGGGTATATTTTGTGTTTTCTAAAGGTGGAGCCTAGCGTTGGGCCTTTGGGGCCAGCTGCATGAAGCTGGTCTCAAAACCTTTGCCATTATATCTTAGTAAATTTGAAATGATACCTTTTTGATATCTTTGCTTTGTGAAGGCAGAGTGGTGAAAGTAAACTGTAATATACAATGATCTCTGTGTGTGTGTGTGTGTGTGTATGCGCGCGCGCGCACATGTATGCATGTTTGTGTGTGCTTGTATGTGTGTATGTATATTTGTATGTGCCTGTGAACACGTGCATATGTTCCCTACTTAATTTCTAACTATGTAGCTTCTGCTGGTGCCACACCCAGCTGGGGAAAAAAAATAATGTTGATGTCAATTTGGCATCTGCTTAAAAAGCAGAGGCCAAATGAAATCTGATATGATTTTTACGTTCATATATCTTTGATTTTTAATATTTTGATAGGACAGAACTTATCTTCAGGTTTAAAGATTCCCTTTATTTTGTTTCTGACAGTTTTTTTTTTCATGCCTTAGTTTATGTAGCTTTCTTTTGGTCTCAGTGTATTGTGACTGTCGTGCATTTTATTACAGAGTTCATTGCTTGCCCTTGATGATTCTGTTTTGGATGTTGATCAAGTAGAGAATCTTATAAAATTCTGCCCAACAAAGGAGGAGATGGATCTACTTAAGGTAAAGATATGTTGTCACTTACCCCAGTGAAACAGTTACTAGGTTTCCTATATCTCCTACACTACTTGTGTTGCTTTTTTTTTCTTTTTTATTTATTTTGAATAATTAATGCAAGGTCTCTTTCTTGTTGTGTTCCCTTTGCTTTATAGATTTCACTTGAATTTTCAGGGTCATAATGGTGATAAAGAAAACTTGGGGAAATGCGAGCAGGTTAGTTGATTTCCTTTTCTGTTTCCTGCCTTTCTTTGGCTGGTTGAGAATTCTGTCCTTGTGTTACCATAGTGCTAATTACTAATTATTAATGATTCTAAGGATCTGGAACTGTTTTAGGTTGTCTCTTATTAATACAGCTCTGAGGAAAAATGTGAGATTAACATGAGGAGTTACAGACAAAATTTTGACTGCTGGACTTTGTTTCAGCAAAAATAATACTAAAATATTTGAAATAGCCAGTCACACACATGAAAACTTCTTCATACAAGTTCTAGTCTGGTTAACTTCTCATCAATTTGAGTTATCTTAGGGTAATTGAACATTGGCCCCTTCTTCCTCTAGTTATTAAGCCCATCTATCTGAAGGCCCTTTTTTCAGATTGCCAAACAAAAGCCCCCTTGCGTGATCCCCTACTTTATTTGAGGCTCCCAAAACATAGCCAAAATAAATTTGCCTACATTCTGTATTGGCTGACCATATAATTCTATATGCTCAATCAATTACAGGTATAACAATAAGCCTTAGGATTCCTTTGGTGGAAGCAGCTGAGCCTAGAGATTGCCTAAGCTGTAGGCTGTAATAGTAAGTCAAAAAAATGTCAAACATAGCTTCTAATATCTGGGAGGGCAATCATTTAGCCAATTGATCATACAATTGGAGTAAATCTGCTGATGGTCCATAATTACAGAATTACCTACTAACTTGAGGGCCCTGGTTAGGGCTGACTGTGTGCATGTAATCTTTATAAACTAATATAATGCCTTTTGGTCCTTCCAAAGAAAAAGATTTTTTTGCCCCTAAGAACTGGATACAGCTAAAAACTATAAAAGCCTTGGTTAAGTTGAAGATTTTTCCTGGAAAACTCTATGAAAATACTCAATTTATTGCTGGATTTTGGCTGAAATATGGTGTAGTACTAGTCGTAGTCAAGTTTGATGTATCCGATAGTGGCTAACTGATGCCCTATTAATCCTTTCCATCTATTGTCAATCTTGATACTCTGTCTTCATGGCCCCTTCAAGCAATTTGCCTAAGAAGCTGGCTGTTATATTAGACCACAAGTCACAAAGATATCCTTACTATGTGGGTGCAGCTGATAAGTGATTAATCTCCTAGCTGGCTCAGAATTCTTCAACAGGGGTGTCAACAGGCCGACATGGGCCATGCTGAAGTCTGCACTAACTTTGCCTGGTGCTAAATGACCTTGCTTAGGCTCAGGCCTGGATCAGATATGCTAGGCCCAAGCATGGTCTGATTTCGAGCTCTCTATTTGGCCGTGTTGGTTTTAAAGTTGGGCCTATGCTGATTTCCTTAAAATCCTTTGCCTGAGCTTGGACCAAATTCATGAAGGCTTTAACTTCTCCGGCTTTGGTTCACCCTCAAGTTTTAAGCATGAGTTTAGATTTTTCTCCCCCTTTCCTAAGGCTAACCTGGTCCATTGGCACCCCCTACTCTTAATGAAAACTCTACAACCTTGATCAAGATAAACTTACTACAGACTATAGATCACATCCTTACTGGATTTGATTAAAATCTGATCATAATGTCTATCTCTTAGATCTGATAATGGTTGATGCATCTGATGATCCATTAACTGATGTGCTGCCAATCTAGTTTCTTTGCTAGTTATCTTCACATCATAACCTTATCACTTCTTCAAAGTCAATCTTCTTTGTTGCTATTCATGAACCCTTAAGAAACCCAATCATATTATTGAAACTTCCTGATCCTTGCTTGATTGAAATCTGAAACTATTGAGCTGTTTGTGATAACATTAAATATAGATTGGACTGTGTTCCTATGAGAGTGGCTGATCTGTGCTTCTTTTACATTTCCTACCAGTTCTTTTTAGAGTTGATGAAAGTTCCAAGGGTGGAAGCTAAGCTGAGAGTCTTCTCCTTTAAGATACAATTTCCTTCCCAGGTCATAGTTACTATTTTCAGTATGTTCTGCTTCCCTTTTAGTAAGTTTATTATATGTATACTAATGAAAAATGCTTCCATTTATATATTTAGTCCTCCAGGTTGCGGACCTCAGAAGTAGCTTAAACATTGTTAACTCTGCAGCAGAAGAGGTGCCTATTCATATTTGATCTTTCTAACTTCTGATATCAATTGTTTAGTTAAGTATTATAACTCACCTATATGTACCTCCATGTTATCAGATCAGAAATTCTGTGAAATTGAAAAGAATAATGCAGACAATTCTCTCTTTAGGAAATGCATTGAACCAGGGAACTGCCAGGGGTGAGTCAGAATAAGAGATGTGATGCTTTAACATGAATTGCCCATGTCTTTTTATATGTATTACAAACAATGTATTGTTTCCAAAAAAACTGATTTGACTTTCTAGTCTTGGAATTGCAATTATCAATGAAATTACAGTGCAATGCCTATTTTATTCAAGTCATATGTATGATTACAATAGAATCCCTATTTTATTCTACTCATATAGGATACTAATTTGATTTTCTTTAGGGCCAGTTATCGCCTATTTGACAATGCCATTGACAAGATTTTTTTGACAGAGAAAACAGCTAAATTTGGGCATGCCGTTGCTTTGATGATTTCATACTTTTACCATCTTCGAGCTAATAATTATCTTCCGTCAAATTTTTGATCTTTTAAATATTTTGGAGAAGGAAACTATTTTAGTACTAATTTTGGTTTCAATGCTCTCCTTTGGTGATCATGCAAATCCCAATGATTTATTACATTTCTTGGATGACTTTCATTTCTGAATCTTGTCATCGTAATTATTACATGCATGTTTATAAGAGTGTAAATTTTTTGGGGGAAGATTCATTGTTTGCTTGAAAAAATATTTATTTTTAAAAACATGATGATTAAGTGTTTGAGGCCTTCACAAAGCACCAAACAACTTAGAGCACAATATGGCTCCTCTTTAAGATGGATATTGATGGGGCTCAAAGGCATCGAACCTGATGGATCACTATAGGCTATGCACAACTATAAGAAACCCCAATTTTTACAGATTTCAGCAACTATTACCAATTTCAATTGACCTCTAAATCTATAATATAATATAATATAATATAATATAATATAATATATTCCTCTTCTGGAAGAATTTAAGTACTTGGTTTCGGCTATAGAACAATGGGTTTCAATTTCATCCTTCTTTCATGGTCTCAGCTCTAGTTTTGGCCATTTGCTTTTAAAATAATGACCTAGCTCAGTTCAGGCTTGATTAATGACCCAGTTGCAAGATGACGCGCCAAATCAGTTCCTTCTCATGATGCACAATCAAACAAGCTACACGATCAGCCAAATATGTCAACATATCAGCCATATATGCAAACATTTAAATAACCCACAAATCAGCCAAATATGTCAATAATTCAGCTCCATTCCTCTTCTATCTTCGTATGCGAAATTGGTAACCATGAAGGATGACTTATCTGAAGTTTGATGACTATGGTCAGCTTCTCATCCCCCAAGTCCTCTTTGACTTGCCCTTAGGCTGCTGTTTACCGTCTTCTGATTATTGAGTTTGAAAATCTTAAAAGTTCAACTTTTGTGTAATGATAATGAAGAAGTCTCCTTTTCCTCTGATAGATGATCCTTTCTGATTTAAGTGGTAAGAATATTGATGGATGGTTATCATACTATCAACAAGTGAAATGGTTAAGGTTAGATCTTTGGTGCACCTTTGCTTTTAGTGAATGCACTTCTTTTAGTAAATGCACTTCCCTTGTTTCTTTCATAGTTGGAGAGAGAATTAAGAGAGTTTCATATGTTAGGGAAGCAAGCAAACTATAAAAATATTGCTATATGCATAACCATTTTCAGTAACTGCACTCTTGTTACATTTCTCACTAAGTTTTCAGTAGTGCAACCAAGGCAAAATGATAGTTGAATCATCATCGTTATTTATTAAACCAATTTAAAAATAAGTGAATAGCCCTTAATTAATTGACGGCAATAAAGGAACCCCCTTGTTACATATTGGTTGTTAGATGCCTATGTTCTCTATTAGGTGCCAACCTAGGTGCTTAGGCAGCTGCCCTTCTAGGAACCTATAAAAGCAGCAGGTCCCTGGATGGCAGGGATTGTTAGGCACTGGGGTAGCCACTTTTGTAAACCCATTATAATAGATAGATATATCCTGATTCTTTGGGTACAATGCTGCCTATGCCACAATTTATTCCTTTTAAGGAGTTATTTCAGATTCTTTGACCTTCTCTCTAACGATATTGAAGGTTCTCGAATTTCTTTTGATCATTTTATTTACCACACAATCCTTTTGTCAATTGTTCTGATTTCTGTAATGGGCATCAGAATTTTGTTCAGTGTTTACTATGTATAAGCTTGTTCACGCGGCATGTCAGTGTGATAGGCTTAAATGGTCGTATAATTACTTGCACTTCCTCTGTGCAAATTGACTTTCAACCATTTCTCCATAATTGCAGGTTCTGCCATCGGATTTCGGTTGGATAGCCTTCTCAAACTGACTGATACTCGTGCACGCAATAATAAAATGACTCTCATGCATTATTTGTGCAAGGTACCTTATTCTTTTCTTTCTGTCAATATATTTTGTTGTCTGTTTTATTCTCAATATAATCTTGAGACTAGCTTGATCAATGTTTCAGCTATTACACGTTTCATTGCTTCTGTTATCTATGTATGCATGTTATCATTTGTGCACTCATATTCATTCTTAGTCATGTGTTCAAATAAATTTAACTACTGCTTGCATGAGCTATATGTGAATTATGTTTTTAAATTACTAATTATTTAGTCACATGGACATGAACTTTGAACTTGTGGTTGGATTTTGATGCAGGACAATAATTCATATTTGTCAAGGAAAGTTCAAATAGTTGGGAAATTGTCTGTTAAAAATGATTAGTTATAGCCAAATTTGGAAATATGTGAGTCAGATTTGGGAAGTATCTGAAAAATATATAAATTGGTTGGGTTTATAAATCCATTACTTTTTACCACAGTTTTAAGTTAATTGTACACTGCCCTTAGTATTGGCACATACTATCATGGTAGTTTAACTTCTTGTGGATGGTGGAAAATGAGGTTTTATTTGTTGGGTGAATGGAATTGAATGTGTAGAAATGAAGGAATGAGACGAGAGTGATGAAAGGCTGCTTATAGCAAGTTTTCGAGATATCATTATTATTTGGCTAAGAGATAAAAAGAATCATGGAATGATAAAGGCATTATAGTAAAATTTGTTTTAGCCAATGATTGATGAACCGAATCAAACTGATCGAAAACCGATACAAAATTGCCCTTTAGTTCGGGGGTGGGGTGGGCAGAGGTTAGTTAAGTAGAGAGAGGGAGGTTGAGAGCCTCTTATGAGCTCTCATTCTCTCTCCTCTCTTATTTGCATTCAAAATTATTTAAGTAAATGTCATAAATCTTTCTTTTTCATTTACTTAAGATTTCTCAAGTAAATGTCAACTCTTTAGATATCAAGTTAGGATAGTTTCACTTTGGATAAAAACCTCAGAAAATCAATTTAATTTAGAAATGATGAGAAAATAAAGTATTAAAAAAATTATTTTAAAATATAATTTGTAAAGCTTTGATCGATATTTGGTCAAACTTACTTGGTTTCCAGACTTATACGGAATCATAGTAATAGTGAACCTCACATTGACCTATGCTGACTTGATTCATAACTCATCAGAATAATAAAATTAAACTTACTATAAGATTATAACATTAAATTATATTTCTCAGGATCCAAATTATGGCATGTAACTAGATCGAAGGTCGGGATATTTTTCTTGATAGGAAAAGTTGACTTTTTGTTGAATTCAAATGGAGGGTATTTTTTTTTATTTACATGAAAAATCCTAAGTAAATGGAAAGAAAATATTTATTACATTTACTTAAATGATTTTGAATGCAATTAAAAAAATGATGAGAGCTTATGGGAGGCTCTCAACTTTGTATACCACATAAAAAATAAAAAAAATTAAGAAACTATGAAAAAATAAAAAAATAAAGAAAAAAAGGGCAAAGTTGGCGTATCAGTTTGAACCACAGGTACATTGTCGGTTCGGTTTGGTACCGAATCGATCCGTTCTAGTACTGCTATGCGGTTTGGCTAACCTTGGTTTTAGCATAGGTGCAAGATCATTAGTTATTAGGTTGAGTATTTTGTCTTATGAGATTCGGTGGAAGAGGGTTATATGGTGTTCAAAAGTATAATGTGTCTCAACATGGCTGGGTAAGAAGGTATCATTGTTGTGAATTGTGATATCCTAAAAGCTTGTTTTGAGGTTTTGTGTTATAAAAAAGAAAAGGGTTCATGGTGATAAATGTGGCACATGGTTGGCACTATAATAGATGGGGAGCAAAATATCACCTTGCATACTGACATGGGTAAATCAGTGTATATGTGCATGTATGTGCGTTGTTTCATTTGAAATGTTATGGTGTAGAATCCAGTCTTGGTAGCTTTATAGGATGTGAGGGGTGTGCAGTGATGGGCGAAAGGCAAGTGCAAATCTATTAACTAGGTGGGCATAAAATATGGAACTTAATTTGACAGTTCATAGGCTAAGTTGGGGAACTGTACTCTGTGTTATGACATCTTGGTGGGTTAACTTCATTAGGATCCACATCAAAATCTATCATGGAAAAGGCCATTTTGTGCGACATGGTCCATTGTTTCCAAATGGTCTACCTGGTGCATGAAAAATCATGAGGTGACCCAAAAATTGATATAAAGCTTTGGAGATGAACGGGTTTTTGGCTCCTGGATGACCGTTGTACTAGTCTGCTTCGTGAGTATTCCTTGTGTGAGTGGATCAGGCTACCATTATTTGGCCTCACCAGATGAAATTATTCTGTATTTTTCCTTTGGTGTTCATTTTTTTCTTTTTCTCTTTTTATTGAGGGAGGGTGGATGTTGCGACTTTTGTCCAGTATTGTCTGAGCAATATTAATTTTGAGATTAAAGTGTCGTACACTGAAAATTACAAGTGGCACCTTAGAACAGTATGACACAATCTACTGCCACAAATTTAATCCATATGATCAAAACTGAAACTTATGATTGTTGTTTTCAGCATACATGGGGGAATCATATGTACTTGTGGCCTATTGGGCTAGACAGAACAGAGGACAGAGATCTGCTGAATCAGTCCAAGTTCAAAAGATGTTGCTAGTAGTTAAGGGTAACGGAGCAGCCAATTAGCTCCTAGTTCCAATTACAAGGATCCCTACAAGGTCCTAATGGACCAACTATGGGCTTCAAACACTTAGACCTACATATCTGCTTGTCTAGATTGGGCCTGTGTCACCGGTTGTGGCTTATTGCATAATTGCAACTGATGCACCATTTGGTCTCCTGACTCTCAATAAGAGATTTATGTGCTTATCAACTAAATTTCCGAAGCATTCTGTTCTTCTTCTTTCTAGAACTACATACTTTTGTTCGACCTGCAGGTTCTTGCTGATAAACTTCCAGAAGTTCTTGATTTTGACAAGGATCTCGTTAGCTTAGAAGCTGCATCGAAGGTATTATGGTTTTTGCTTGGACTTTTAGTTCATCATGAAATTTTAGTTGGGAACTGATATGGTAGAAGAACTTACTTTGTGCAGATACAATTGAAGATTTTGGCAGAGGAAATGCAAGCAATAAGTAAAGGATTAGAAAAGGTTGAACAAGAACTAACATCATCTGAAAATGATGGTCCTATATCCACTACTTTTCATAAGGTACCAATTCATATAACCAGCCACAATTTAGTTAATATGTGCTAGGCCTAACTTCTGCTCTTTTGTTTGCTGGATTTTCAGCCTATGATATTACATAATTATTTGCTAAAATATGTCTTATCTTACTAGTTAGGAAATATTTAAGTTCTTACCTAAATGGTGCTCCTAAATGAAGTTTGTGGATGTAACACTATCGATATAGGCAGTTTTTTTTTTTTTTTTGAAAATGACTGTTCCATATTGCCAAGGAGGAATCTGACCTTTTGAAGTGAACCATGTACTTCTTGATGTATTTCCCCCACATGATGTTAGGTATATTACAGGACCTTGCCTTTTCTTAAAACAACAAACCTGTCATGCCTATTTTATTTTACTAATTTTTTTTGAACCAATGCAAGAATAGAAATTATGATTCTTCCAATAAGAAAAAAAAATTGTCAATTTCAATTTAATGGTTTGTAAGGTTTTTTAAAGTCTCGGTATGAGAGGCCATGCTTATATGTTACCAATTCAGTACGGTACTTTCCTATACTGACAAATGGTATAATGTTGGAGCCAGCACATGTGCCATATGTTGGCATGCAGCATACCGAGTCCCTATCCCACCCTTATTAAATCAAGTCAGCATACCGAGCCAGCATATGTGGTTAAAAACATGGTTTTAGGTTGTGGCAGGACATCTTGTGGGATGCTGGGATGGGTTATCGTCCTAAGTTTTGGGATGGGGCCGTTCCGCCATCATTCTAGCATCCTAATCGATATGTCTTGGGACACCTCTTGTCCCCAGTAGTGGGGTGGTGCGGAACAGCAATGCGCCCTGTTCCTTGAAAAAATCATGATGGCTCCGTCCCATAGGATTGATAACCTTGCTTAAAATCTTGGTTTTTTGTTTATTACATGCATATATGCTTGGGAACTATTGCACTAAAACCTGGATTTGGGAAATCCTTACTGCATCTATAATATGGGTGCATTTGTTATCAATCAAGTTTCCTTTCGCCTTGAACAGATACACGTTCTCGTAGAGTATATCTAATTGCTATTCCAACTTCCTTTCTGTTTTCAATATTATGCAAACACTTGTTGAGAAAGGGTTGTCTAACATTTCTTGGCGCAATTCAATATTGAGTAAGTTTGATTGGATAGTGTTGTCAAACTTTGATTATGCATATGTAACCCTGAGAAAAACATCATCAGATATGTTTCAGTTGGAAGTTTTAGGCACTTTGATGACAAGTGACGGTGAAAAGACCACATGATAGCTCAAAGAGGAACAGATACTCTGATACTTATGTAAATTAAGTGCACTCCTTGCCATATGACTTGGAGGCTTTAACTATTTCATGATATTTGTGTCCCTTCTCATATATACTGAGTTTTAAATCTAGTGCTGGATCAAGGAAGCATTTGTGGGGCATTTTGCAATTCATCAGTACATAAAATGTATCTATAAAACTAAACTGACATTAACTTACACATTTGTTTTGGAAGCAAACAAAACCTGAATATAAAAAAAGAAGATTAATTTTGCTAATAAATAAATCAGGCATCCAGAATGAGATTGATAAGAATAACCATGGCCATCAAACCTTGTCCCAACCATCTTGATATGGACTAATGAACCATATTTGTTGAATATCTAGTCTTGCCACCTGGATTTTGGTAAGCTGGGTGCACCTATCTTCTCATTGTCAAGCCAGGATTTTTATATTTTTTTACTTTTTCTGTGCATGCATGCATGTGTCTGCATATGCATGTGTGCCTGCATGTTGGTCGGGGTGGGGGGAAAGGGGCTTAGCACAAACAGAAGAAAAAGATGTCATGTAAACTCCTTTCTATTACCTACTTCTTGTGTATCCTAAGAATGTTCAAAGATCCCATCTCATCATAATATTCTCTAGTCAGCAATTCAAATTTCTTAAATTGTTTTGAACATTTGAATGATCTTTTGAGGCATCTGTCTTCAAATTTGAAGGTCCAAACTTGATTCAATCACATGACCTTCTTAGAGAGATGAAAACTTGTTCTCTTGCTATTATTGTGAACAATTTTGGTGCAGATGCAGTTGTAAGATCTGGTTTTGGAGATAGTTGTATTAGAATATTTATGCAATGCCATGTATGGCAAGGAAATAAACAGAAGAGAAGTCACCATATTTGTTTAATAATGCATTATTATCAATAATCTGATATATCAAATTTCCTATTCATAAAAGGGACTTGATTCTTTGTCTTTTCTATGTTTTTTCATCATCTTTGTTTTTTTCTTGTAGATGGAGTTGAAGAACATGAGGAAGGAAATGAGATGCTTCTACTTCCCAGCTCTAAATTACTGGATTTGGATTTTTTCCCCTCAATAAGATACATATACATACATATATCATGTATGTATATACCTACATGATATGTATGTATGCATCAATGCATGCATGTGTGCTTGCATGTATGCATAGATTGCCATCTCTCTAAGTTTCCTCCTAAAACTCTACTAGCACAGACAAATGGCTCATACTTGATATGTATGTATGTATGCATCATGTAAATGGACTTGGGTTTATATGGGTTTAGAGAGGTTGGGGGTCTGTAGTATTGATTTTATTGATGATTTAGGATCATAGCATGGGTCTCATTGGAGGTTATGCAAGAACTCAATAGATGCTAAGGGGTTAAGGGGGGAACTGTTATTGGGCAAGAATTAGAAGGGCATGGAAAGATAGGGCTGGTGCTTTTTTCCCGAGTGGTGGGGGTTCACTGCTCATTCTTGTGTCATAACCAAAGGATTTTACAAGGCTTTCTTCCGACACTGGGAGAGGCAGGGTTTTCCGCTTCAATCCTCACAACTTCCATCCATGATTTATGTCTCCTCTTCATCTTACTTAATCCTTTGACACAGCTTCGATCACTAATTATCATTTGTTTATTTGTTTATTATTAATTTCATTTCATATACTATCTTGCTTTATCTGTTATTTTGTTCTACTTGAGCACCTCTTCTAACATGCTTATTCTTGATTCTATCATTCCTACTTCCCAGTTTTGCCAGATATCCATAAGTCAGTTTCATCTCTACCATGTTAATCTTTGTTTGGGCAAGTCTTGAATCATGCATCATTACATGTTTTATTGCTATGGTGCAAAATTTTCTTCCAAGTCACCGACGCATTTTCCTATCATATAACATCCAAAAGCATATCTATATTTCATCAACTCAAATCACAATTCTGTTGGCAACTCATCATGTTCTCACTGTTTGTTTAGTATTATGGATCCAAGATAACTAAAATGACTACACTGGTATCTCTTGGTCACCAATTTAATTGCCGTACATTTGGTTTTCATTTTCTTTTAGTTTTCCATGCGCTCTTTTCATGCTATTGATTTTTGTCCCATATTTGTTTTCCTCTATAATTCTAGTTTAGCAATGAAATTTTTCTTTTCATCATCCAGCGCTATGTCATCTGCAAACATTATTGAAGAATACATCTTTTTGAATATGATGTGGAGACCAGAAAAAATATGCATTGCTGGTTTTATCTCTTTTTGGTAACTATGATTGAAGGAAGCAAAGTAATAGGTACTACTAAGCAAGCTAAACAAGCTTAGGACTGCAAGCTTTTCAAAATTTGGATCAAAATGTAGACAAGCATGGATAAATATCTGGTATAGATTTCAAATTCCTGAAGGCTATCTTGTTGTATACTTAAGCAGTGGGAAGGAGCCTCAAAGAATGAGGATTTGGGGCTTTGTCCTGTATCAAATATCTTCTCAAAGAACAAGGAAGAGATGATACTGAAGAAGTTGAAAAGATAAGAGATTGTAGACCAAAAGAAAGGAAGAAAGAATAGGTGTTTGTTCTGTTCTTCTGCCCAAAACAAACCAATTTCTTATTTGAAAATAGGGCATCCTGCTGTTAGTGACTAAATAAGCAGGCTGGACTTTGTAGCTGGAAAACTAATCCTGCACCATTTATCTGCAACTATCTATGTTTAATCCTGGCTGGAATTGATCATAATAAATGTAAATCAGCAGGTATGTGTGTAGCAAACAACAACCAGTAGTATGTGCATGCAGGCATACAGTTTTGGGTGCATATTTGCAGTTGTGTAGGTGTGTTGGTAGCATGAAAACCTTACGCCAAGAAGATGCACGGTTCATGGGAAATTACCATCAATACAAATCTGTAATAAAGGAGTAGAGCTGCAAACATCATATTGAGCACCAGTACATATAACTAAACTGGTCTTGCATTGGTTGCATACCGCACTTAAAAGGATATCACCAAAAGGATTGTAAATATCAGGCCTTGGTTGGTAGGGAATGATGTATAATAGCAGCAACAACCTCATTTATTATAGTTCTTTGAAATCATGTTCTATTCTTGATCCACTTAACCATGGATGTACCAAGATCCAGTCTACAGATCTGAAAGCATTAGAGGCTGTTCCTTCAGATTTCAGCCAAAAGCATGGAGCCCCAGGCATACAGCTTTTGGTCTTTTGTCTTGTACACCAGGGAAAGACGAAACTGAAGAAATAGATGGAACAAAAAGAAAGATGATAAATAAGAGAGAGTAGAAGGGGTTCAAAAACAAGGCAACCTTCTGTTAATGGCTGAATGATGAATAGAACACCACTCTGCCTAGGGTCAAGCTGCTAATAGATGTAAACATATATTTTTGGATCCAAAACAGGCTGTTGAAGGTCAAATTACATAAAACCAGTCACATATTGGCCTAGTTACATCACAACACCCATGCTTAAAACATGATCAAGTGCATCATTTTTTGAAAGTAATTAGATTTTATTATTCCAACTATAGGTTCCTCTTCTTTCTAAGTTTTTCTGTGATGCTAAATAAAGCATTTTTTTTTCAGACTTTTAAGGAGTTTCTTGTTGTTGCTGAAGCTGAAGTGAGGTCTTTAACTTCTCTTTATTCTGGGGTGGTATGTTTTGAAATTGCTTCTTATCTATTATAACATACTTAAACAAGAAACAACTGTTTTGGTACTCAATGAAGTTCTGGTTGTTATGCAGGGTAGAAATGCAGATGCATTGGCCCTTTATTTTGGAGAAGATCCTGCGCGCTGTCCATTTGAGCAAGGTGATTTTGATAGAAAATTTTATTTTCTATACAAATTTCATAGTATCAATGGCAACTTCATAACATTTTGTCAACTTTTTAATTTTCTTTATATTTATAACATGATTTTTATATTTGAATTTGTTCCTTTTTTTAGTACAAGTTGTGTCACTTAATTTCAGGAACTACTCTGACTAAAGGTATTTGAGATACTTGATAATTGTTATTCTTTCTTCTTTAAGGTAATATGTGTATTACAGACATGCAATTGATCATGAGGCATTTGATTGTTTCGCATACTTAAAATGTAATTGAATGCCATGTTCCTTGGTGTTCATGCAGCAGGTATCTCATTCTTCAGAATGATATGTTAACATTGCTGTAGTAAATGCATTGTAGATCTTAAAATATATGTTATCTACTCTATATTTAAGCTTCATGCTGACATATCAAGAATATCTTTATGTTAGATCAGCAAATGAGAAAAGCCCAATTAATACTGTTATGGCTGAGATGTAAATCAGAGCAATCATTTTCATGTTCTAGGATCATTCATGCATGACAAGAAACTAATAAATGTAGTGACATCTAATATATTGGAAAAGCAGAGGAGGTGCAGATTTTGTGTTTTCACCACATATCCTTGAGGATAGAGAGAGAAATTTAAAAAAGAATAAGTGTTCAGAATCAATCTGTGGGTTTCTAATCTCGGAAAATGAAGAGGGGCAAGATACATAAGATGAGTGACAAAAAAAGGATGATACCATAATTTTTCTGCAAAGAATTTCTCTTACTGAAGTATATATCACAATATCCAAAATAATAATATTAAATATGAATTAAATTATTTACAAAATTAGTTCTTTAAAGACAATAAATAACATGAAAAGAGCAAAAGATAAATAATAGATAATTGCTAACTCTCTTCTTTAAGGAGATCTAGGAATCGCATCCCAATCTTCAAGCAGGCCTTGGAGAAATGAATACCATTAAGCAAGAAAATTGGTTTTGCCATTAATCCTGAATATCTGAATCATCACCAAGATACTCAAAGTAGAAAAACATAGCTAAATAAACTTTTAGTCTTCTGAAAAAGGTGTAGACCTAGTCTCTTTACATAAAGTATATTAGAAGAAAGAGGGTTCATCTTTGGTATCAAACATAGAATAACAACAATAAAGTCTTAATCACAAACTAGTTAGGGTTAGCTACATGAATCCTTTTTCTCCATTTAGCTTGGTTTTGAATCATGCTCTTTTTAAGACGCAAATATTTTAAATCTTTTTATCACTTCCTTCTATATAATTTTCGGTCTACCTCTATCTCTTTTTTCTTCTATATGTACCATATCATTTATTCACACAAGTGCATCTTTAGGATTATGTTGCACATGTCCAAATCATTTAAGTCGTTTTTTTCTTAATTTATTGTTGATTGGTGCTACTTCTATTTTTTTACGAATGACTTTATTTCTTATTCTATTTTGTTTTCTCAACATTCTCATTTCCATTACATTCATCTTATGTACCTTTACTGTTCTAATTATCTAACATTCGGTACCATAAAGCATAACCGATCTTATAACTGTTTTATAAAAATTTTTCTTCAACATGATAGGTACTTTACAATCACATAATATTTCAGTTGTACTATTTTATTTTATCCAACCTATTTTAATCCTATCGACAACATATTCAATCTCTCCTTTCTTATGAATAATTGATCATAAATATGATAAATGTTTATTTTTAAGAACTTCATAGTTCTCAATTTTTACACTATATTCATTTCTATTTCTAATTGTACTAAAATTATATTTCATGCATTTTGTCTTTATCGTACTTAATCTAAAACCTTTAGATTCTCATGTATTTTTATAAAGTTCTAACTTACAATTAACTTCAGCCTTAATTTCATCCACTAGTACTATATTATTTACAAATAACATGTAACATGAAATATCATCCTAAATATGTCTAGTAAGCTCATCCATAATTAAAGCAAAAAGGTAAGGAGTAAGAGCAAATCTCTGATGTAAGCCTACTGTAATAGAAAATTTACTATTATTTCAGTTGTTCTTACATTAGTAACCGCTTCATTATACATATTTTTTATTATGTTAATGTATGTAATGGATACTCCTTTCTTTTCTAACACTCACCATAAAATTTTTCTAAGGATTCTATCATATGTTTTTTCAAAATCAATAAAAATCATATAAAAATCTTTTCTCTTTTTTCTATGCTTTTCCATTAACCTTTTAAGAAGAAAAATAGCTTCTATCATTGTTCTTATCATTCTTCTTGGCATAAAATTAAATTGATTCTTTGATATTTTTGTAGTGTATCTCAACCTATAATCAATTACTCTCTCGCAATCCATAAAAGGAGAAAAATAAAAAAATAAGTAAGACAGCCTAAAAGCATTGTTATAACTTATTTCTCACCATAAGCTAAAAATTCTCCTTGACTAGAAATAGAGCTAGCCTTCCTGATTTAGCAACTTCAATCAGCAGTGCTCCCAGGCACACTGGAAAAATTGTGTTTTCAGTATGACATCTTAGAGAAATGGCAATAATTCCTTGATCTGACTCTTTTATGAGTAATTCTAGATACATTTAAAAGCTTTTCTACACCATTAAATCAAAGTAGCTTCATCTTCAAAATTCATCATGATCTTCTTCTTATTAAAAAAAAAAAAAAAGAACATTTAGCTGGTGTTCCTAAATCTACGGATCCTGCCAATTTGGTGCCTTCACATTGATGAATTTATGGAGGAGTACGATAGAAGTGTATGCACTAGATTAGGATGAAGTAATAAAGTACCAACAAGGATGTTGTCGAAATTTGCAACAAAAATCTGAAGAAGCCCTAGTAAAGAGTGCAAGATAGATTTTATGTCAAAGGTTTAGGAAAGGATATGGAAAGATTTAAAAGTAACATGGATGGATATTTTCAGAAAGGGCTTGGGAAAGCTGACAATAGTTGAAGATCTAACTATTATTAGAAAGGGATGGCAGTGCAAGTAGTTTTTATAAAGCTTGTCTGTATATGACTTTGTAACGAAGATTTTGTAAGTGGGATATACCTGGCGTGATAAAATTTACAAGCATAACTTGTCCTACTTTCTTTGTGGATGCCCCTTGTGAGATTGTTGAAGGATAATTTTAGCACTTACGCTATTGGAACTACATCTACATGCATTTTCTAACCAGAATTGTGACTCAGATTTCATTTTCATATTGGCCTTTTTCCAATGTTTATTTATTCAGCATTTTTGGTGTTGCTTCTGGTATGGTCTTTCACAGCCTCTATGATTATCAAGTGCGGTTGGTCATTTGACATCTTCATGGCAAGTCAATGCATCTCCAATTCTAAAAGATCTTTACAGCAAGTTTTTAATGTCTTATGCAGTGGTCTCTACACTTCTCAACTTCACAAAAATGTTTGCGCGTGCTCATGAGGAGAACCGCAAGCAGCTAGAGCTGGAGAAGAAGAAAGCTCAGAAGGAAGCAGAGAATGCAAAATTGAGGCTGGCTGCTCCAAAGAGAGAAACAGAAAATGTATTGCAGCTTCCAATTAAAAGTGGAGAAACTCAATGATCAAAATCTTACCCAATAAAAAGCAAATAGTTGGTCCATTCCTGCGAGAATAACTCCTCCATAACCAGGCACTAAATAGAGGAACCTAACATCAGATATCCTTATTGATTATGTCAATGACATCATAGAGATTAATATGAATAAGCTTGGATGGACAAAGGATAATCCATATAAAGGTAAGCATCATTACTACATTTTTGGCAATGTATGGTTGTTTGTACCTTTATTTGATCATATTAATTCAAATTTGCTGTCCAATTTCTGTGTGCAACTTGTCTGAGAAAAGAGGGCTAGTTCAGAGGAATCCCTGTGAGAGCACCTCGTAACATTGTATATTAACTGAAATCCTATTCACTGTAAAATATTGCACAGTAGAGCTCTATATGTTTGTTTTAACAGATGTTTTTCATTCATTTATTTTTTTATATGCATCTTTTGGGTATACCTCTTTGTTTCTAGCAGAGGATGTGCAACCATTGGACAAATATAAACTGGAGATGCACAATAAAGTGTTCTACTTCACCCTCTCTCATAATAGCCACGTTTTCTTGTGGGCACCACTGTATAAGCAGCTGACAGCTGTCCATGGTCTCTGAGTGCACAATGTGCATTGAACCCTTAAGTCTCTCTCCGTCACTGTATATATCCATGCTTATATATCTTTCTACATCTCTGTAAAATGTGCATGAAGCTTTCAGCACCCCTCTCATTACTGTGTATTTTATGCATGGTTGCTTTCTGAATGGCTGTATAATGTGCACAAGGCTCTCAGTTCCCCTCTCGCAACTGTATACATCTCTCTATGAATGGCTTGTATATCTATTGATCTATGTATATCTATGTATGATGCAAGTGCCCCTCACATAAGCTTTATATCTCTGTATAGTTGTCGTATGACTGTGATAAGCATAGGGCTCTCAGTGCCTCTCTCAACAACTGTGTATGTTTGAATATGGTTGTCTTGTGTATTTGTGTACGTCTATATTTATACACAGTTGTCTGTATAAATGTAAATAGGACCCTCAGAACAACTGTGTACCTTTGTATGGTTGGATATCAGTGTGTTGCTGAATAAATGATTGTATAATGTGCCTAGGACTCTCATCACCTCTTTCTACATGCATGTATGTGTATAGTTATCTTGTATATTTGTATATTTTTGTACATATGTATGTGTATAGTTATCTTGTATATTTGTATATTTTTGTACATATGGATGTATCAATATGCATGCGGCCCTCATTGCTTCTACAGACAAGCATGTGTGTATCCTGTTTATAAGCAGGTCAGGCTGCCTCTAATAAATCGTTGAAAATTGAATCGATCTTTGGCTGGCACACTAAAATAAAGGTTTGTCGTTCTCAAACTTCGGGCTAGACTAGGCTTCAAGCTTAGTCCAGCATGGCATCTCAGATATTGAAGAGGTCTTTGGATGCCTTGGTTGAAGCTCTCAAGCCAATTTAGGCAAATTCTAAGGTGAAACCCAATCAGGTTGTGGGAGAGAAGGGACAGAATGTTTGGTAGAATATTGGACGGGATTTTACGCACCTTTCTCTTCAGCCTAGATTTCTTCGAGCCGGCTCCAACCCATGTCCAAACTGTATTCATTCGGACCCGGGTTGGAGCCTGCTTACTGGTACCTTGGTGGGAGAGAGCTGGCCAAAAATCCTATTCAAATATTTTATAGATAAAACTTAGATGCAATTCTATACATGTAGGCTATCTAGTTTGTCTCTACCTCTCTTCTATTCACAAGTATATAACTTGCTATATATATATATATATATATATATGATAATAAGTAGGAGAGAGAAACAAATTGGATAGCCCGTATGGAAGTGCATCCAAGTTCTATCTATATTTTATCTAATGACCGTCCTATCTTACCACCCAATTTACCTTTCCATCTGCCTTCCATCTCAAGACAAAGGAGTAAGAGAAAAGAAATACTACCCCTCTTCCCCACTCCTGGTCCTTATCTTCGCTGACGACATCTCTGGTGCCAAATCATTTGATGCAAGTTAGATTGGACGTAGGATAGCTTAGAAGGTAAGTAAGTGGGATGTAAACTCTTGTGAGCTCAATTAAAAAGTGGGATGTAAACTCCTGTGAGCTCAATTAAAAAGATAAAGAAAAGCTAAGAACCTTAGCCTTTATCATCTTTCTTCTCTTTTATTTGTTTTAAATTAATATAAGATTTAAATATTGATCAAAGTTTTATAAATTATATTTTAAGATAATTTTTTTATATTTTATTTTTTTTATTATTTTTAGATTAAATTAATTTTTTGAGATCTTTAATTAAAGTAAAGTATCTTAATTTGATATTTGCTGAATCGGGATTTTCTGAAATTCTCTAAATTTATTATTAAAAGGGAGAACCAACTTTTTATTCCTAAAGAATTTGTTTTTTCTAACATTTTTGTTGAATTCAAGGATAGTTTCAAAATCTTAAATAAATGAAAAGAAAAGATGAGAGAGGATGATATTTACTTAAATAATTTTGAATGAAAATAAGAGAGGATTTCAACCTCGTATACTACATAAAAATTAAAAAAATATAAAAAATTTTTAAAAAATGGCATACCAGCCCAAACTATCGATATACTACTGCTTTGGTTTGATATTGGCATTCGATTTTGTTAAGTTTAAAACAAACTATAAATGATTTTAAACATAAATAAGAAAAAAAAGAGAATGAGAGCTCACAGAAAGATCTCAACCTCATATACCATATAAGAAAATAAAAAATTATGAAAAAATAAATTAAAAAAAAAAAAGCATATTGATCCAACCATCGATATGCTATCAATTTGGTTTGGTATAGGTTTCTAGTTTTGCCAACTTTGAAACAAATATGTAATTCCACCATTGTGGAGGGACGTACACAACAATCATTTTGAATTTCCTATCCATGCCATTTCCTAGAACAGCTACAAATATAACAATAATACTTTGAACATGTCAAGCTATATAATGAACAAGTGTAGGCCAACTTAACACTTAGACAATGCATTCTTGCTTGAACATCAGGTGATAATGCTGGAAAGTGATGGAGGGACTTCATGCATCAATAGGGATGATAATGAGTTAGGAATGAGAGAGATGATGCAGTCGAAAAAAAAGTACTTGGACAACTGAAGTGGAACGCTTGCAATAATGAAAAAGAGTAAAATGGGTTTCAGGGTTTCTAGTGAAGGTCCTTTAATGTTTAAAATAAGGATGTAAGGATAGTCAACGATAGAATTTATAACCTTAGGGTGTATAATAGAGGAAAAGGAAAAAGATAGTTTTCTTAGCTTACTTAACTCTTAGGGTGAAAGAAGGGCCGTGTTATTACTGAAATGTTACTTGTACCTAAACAGAGCATTTTTTTATAGATGATTTCTAGATTTGGTGATGGGACCACATTGATTGTTTAGATGGCTCAATTTCTAGATGCAACAATACGGGTAGCCATAGGTAACATTGTCTGTAGGTGGTTAGTGATTTCGCCTGTTAACCAGAGGACATGCATATCCTATCTTATCAATGGTGTACCTCCTACCAACTTATCAGTCATATTTTTCCTCTATTGTCCTATCGAGCATGCCACAGGTGATACACAGAGGATGATTTGTCAGGTGTTGCTTAGTTGGAAGCCAATAAAAGTTGATCTCATTACGAAGCATTTCGAAGGCATTCCCAATAACATTTTTGTTATATCCTACTTGAACCATCCTTGAACATGACAAAATTACAGCCCCTATACAATTATACCTTCAGCTGACATGGCTGATATTTTTGTACATGAATAAATAATTAAATTCAATGGCTCATGCAAAAGATTTTAATTGCAGTTTATTATCCATTGGGATCAAAATATCTAAGCTTTGAAATGAATGAAGAATAAGCACATCACAATCTTACTCTGTATTAAAAATAGCTTACAATAGTCTATCTTCTGCACCAGGGTTCTCACAAGGAGCTCTTGTACACAAGCTGGTTGTCTTACCAAAGGAAATTCACATTTCTTATCAACAATCCCAGGAGCATTCATTGCCAACCTTTCTCAAGTCCCTATCATTGGATGAGCAACCGCTCTTCTTTTTATAAAAGATAAACCTTAAGATAATTGAAGAGATCTCTATATTATCACTTCACAGAGGAGGATTAAAAGGTATTAGCATGAAATAAAATTCAAGATTTATGGATAAAGTCAATATAAATATTTACAGGTGAAACGCATCCTATATACATTTGGAGAGGCTCTGTAGAATTAGATTGTGTATATAGTTACAGGTGAAACACAGCCATGATCCTAGCAGTTGGCTCTAAACTTTTCTTTTATATTTTAGTTGCTCGGTAGAATTAGAGGACGAAGACCAATTTGCTGAACTTTGCTATTTTTCAGGTGTTTTATATTTGCTTGCTATTATCATGTGTGAAAATTATGAGGTTCATATTTTTTCAATTAGCCATCTGAAAGACTTTTTCCCACTAATTTTTGTTGCTTCCCTTGGAAAGGGTTGCTGGACAATTGATGTCTTTGGTAAGCCTTTTTCTTGAAAAAAAGGATGGATGGTGTATGGAATGCGTAGTTCCTTGCAAAACACAATAAAAAGGGAGGGTGTGGGGATGGGATGGGATGTGATTGGATCAATCTAAACATATCGTAAGGCTGGATATTTTTTGTGTGAGATTTGTTAGATACGTACAAGCATCTATCCACTGAATTGTGACGGAATTGACTGAAACCACATAGTTAGTCATAGCACTTTAAATATCTAAAACAATTCATCTTAGCTACATTAAACATAAAAGGGAGATGTATATTGATGAAACCATCTCTAAAGCCTCTGAAATTGACTTCTACTAGATAGAAGACACTGAAACTCTTTGTAATTAACAATGTATTAAATAATTTCATACATGAAGTTAAAGGTACGAGGCTAGATTCTTTTTAATCTGTAGTCTAGAGAACATGCTGAGAACCCCTTCTTTTGGGTCATAATCAATCAACACCCTCCAACAATACGTGCACCAAGAAGAGAGGTGCTACTTTCAATGATTTTAACACCATGGCAGAGGACATGATATATTGGTGTGTGATGTACCTATCCTAGTTCTTTAAAAAAATCAAAAAAAAAAAAAAAAAATCTCAATCAGTTTGAAAAATAGTTTATACTTTCAACTACTTCAACACAATGGCAAAGAGTTATAAGCCTCCATGAACCAAGTCACAAATTAGTGCATGATGTTTCAGCTACTTGGCGGATGATTAGAGAGGAGTGAGCGTGCAACTGCAGTTGCCAAGGCTACTCTAAAGTTAGGATCTCCACTCAAAAGTGTGGCATACTCTTCCATGATGTTGTTGTTGCTGTTGTTTTTGTTTCTATTGGTGTCCTTTGTGAGGGTCTCTGTGGGCCTTCTTACTGCGTCATGATTGCTCTCGTATAGAGCAAGATCAAGGTTAACTGCCAGCTGAGATGAGTCACTAGATGTAGAACAAGAAAATCCGGGCATTAAGCCAGTGCTGGAGACATTTGGTAATAAGGTCATGCCATCAAGCTCTCCAGTTGGGGGGTGGTTGTGTTCTCCTTCATATGTTACCATCAGAATTGATTTATCTTCTGGACTTCGTTGAACCTAGTAAATACAAAGGGAAATGAAATAGTCTCACAGTAGCTGTAGAATGTTTGGGTAAAATTGGATACAAACACTTCTAGTTGGAACTTCTTATAAACATTCTTATAAGAACATAACTTTTATGACATAACAACTTCTACATATATTTTATTATAGGTTGAGTTATTTTGTTTTTTCAAAGAGCAGTTACATGCACAAAGTTATTAGGTCACATCCAGATATTAGAATTGTAAGACTTTCTGCAATGCTTGAATATATGCTAGTTAATTATGAGATTTAAATTAAATCAGTTTGTCCAACTAAGCAAAATAAAAATGACTTTTCATTTAAAACTATACAAAATTGAAACTAGTTTTGAATAAATAGCTTCACCGAAATTAATTTTTAAGTAGAAATAGACAAATGAGGATTAGATTGCTTGCTAGTGAAATGATGTTAAATGGTCTTCTATTTTAGTCAGAACAAATTAAATCTCTTGTTTGATCCATACGAGTTGACTGATCCTATTTTTGGGTTAATGGAATTCATACAGTCCAAGTTTGAGACCTTGAACATAACACCAAAGAATATGACTCAAAAGTCTTCCGTGTCCTACAGCCTTTTAGACTTGTGAAACTACATTTGAATAAAAATCAACTTTCTTGTTTTCATTTGTGTCAGGTAGAAAAATGAACTTAACAGTGTTGCATTAATATGAATTTCCTACCTAATGCTGTGAAAGTTTGAACCATAAGGTGCCCTATGGATTCAATAATTTATCTTGATAGGAGGGTATCCTTTCCATTTTCACCTTTCTTTGTTTCATGGATTAGTCCAAATGAAACGTAAGAGATGCATGCATCAGTATTTTATGCTGAATCCAAGAAGATTAAGAAGATTTTGAGGCAGTGCTTGGATCAGATAATAAAGTAATTGCACCATGTAGTCTCCAAGATGGCCAGCCTCTGCATCAGCATTTTATGCTGAATTCAAGAAGATTAAGAAGATTTTGAGGCAGTGCTTGGATCAGATAATAAAGTAATTGCACCATGTAGTCTCCAGGATGGCCAGCCTCCTATAATGGTTATCCAACACCACATTCACCATATCAAATGTGCTAATTTGCTTGATTTTCTGCCAAAAATGTTGAGTTTGGAGAATTATGAAAAACAAAGGAGCACATTAAGGGAGGTGCTCTTTGGCTGTTAAAATCAACTTGTGAAACTTCAGGTGGCTATGCCTCCCTTTCCATCAAAAAGGGAAAAGAAAAAGGAATCAACAAATCAGATTATTCATAGTTATCAAATATTTCAGCTTTTGGGGTTTTTTTGCCAGCTCTCTTGTGAATCCAAGGCATACCCTTGTGAACCGAAGGATTTCATTTCTCTAGAGATGAGATGTTATCTTCTGTTATCCTTTCTTTCATCCAAGCAATCTATTTGATCCGTAGAACTTGCAATTATTGTGAAGATACTACTCTAAATTCTCAAGCATGGTTTTTGAAAGTGAAGGCTCAATTCTTATTGTCATAATTTAAAATCTCACTTAAAAAAATTAGTCAAAAAATATTATTTGGACTTTTTAATCTTATATGAGTACCATGAATCTTCCTAATATATAAATGATGTGAGATTAAATACTTAACAATATATATTTTTACATAGTTTTTTCGTTCAAGCTCTAACATCCTCATCAGACTAAGGAACCATATCCAAATCTGCATCCAAGTCCAATCATAACTATATAGGGTCCATTTGCAGTGTTCCTTGGTTCACATAAGACATGGATTGGGTCTGCTATAATATTATTTATTATAATTTAAAATTTCATCTAAAAAAACTCGTTAGAAAGATTATTTAGGTTTTTCGATCCTATATAAGTATCTATGATCTTTTCGGTACATAACTAATGTAAAATTAAATACTCACCGGCATGAATTCTCACACCTATCTCATAAATTCTTTATGTATAGAGTATACAAAATTCATATATTATCAATGTACTTTGTTGAGTAGCGCAATTCTAAAGGAGGAAGCTTAACAGATGCCTAATGGTGGAGTTCAAAGGAAAAATGATAAAAACTAAAGAATTAGCCACAAAAAAAAAAAACAATGATGCAGATAAAATTAGTTTTTTCCCTTCAGGTTATGTGTGTCCATGTTTGCTCATCAATATTCATTTTTCTCCAAAAAGAGGATATGAAGACTGCAATATATTAAATGTATTCTACCATAAAAAAAAAAAAAAAATTAATAATCATAAAGAAAGAAGCAAAGCTAGCTAAGAGTTTAGAAGAGAACCTTCTTCTTAACATGACATTTTGGAGCCATAGAACACCTAAAATAAGCACGAGGGAATGGATTATCTTTAGTAATCTTCTGCCCATATTTTCTCCAATGGTACCCATCCTTGACTATCTGTTGTCATGGCAACAAATAGCTTATACACCACTAGGGAGGAAGTAGAGTTGAAACTAAGGAAAATTTTAAACGGATTGCAAGAGTATTTTGTGCGGAGAGACTTACCGAGCTAGTAGCATCTTCATTTCTTTCGACTACCATGCGTGTGGATATTGGCATTATTATCTCATTAGTAGATTTTTTCTTGTTCAAGTAATGGCTCGAACCGCTTTCATTCATACAGTCCATTTCTTCCCTTATCTTCCCTACATGAGCTTCAAGTGCTGTGTACTTGTTATTCATCGTGTGGAGCACAAGGCGCAGCTCCTTGTTTTCAGCACACAAACGTTCTAGCTCTGCTCCAATCTCTTGCATCTGTGACACACTACCACAAAGTAGCAACATGAAGGATCTCTAAAAATTTCCCTTGCCGCTCGATATATAACTGATAATAGAACTTTCCTTCGCTTTGGTGTACAAGATCAATAATTTTATCAACTATTATGCTATTTTGATACTTTGAAATCGCATTCACAAGGTAAGATTAGGAGAAATTTGTCAACCTTTTGCCCAGGAAAGAAATCATTGATTAAGAAAACAAGGGAGGAGAATGTGAAGATGGTTCTAATTATAAATCTAGTGGTTTGTTTGCTTGTTTCCATGAGTGTGTAGTGGGGGAGTGAGAGGTGCGGGCAGCTCAGATAATACCACATCCAAGGCAACAGCAAGGGTGACAACAATAACAAGTGGCATCAAATAATAGTTAAAACAATAAATATTCTTGAATGATCCTAGGACGATGCAAAGGATAGTGTAAATATATGAATTTTATAAAAACACTTCATGATTTATTTTTTGAAATTCATTGTCAAATTATTTGGTCTATGAAAAGTGGTAAATAAATTTGGAATCCTCTCTAAACATACTGTGACAGTGCTCAAAATCATGCACACAAGAAGAAGAAGCCACTGACCTTCTCTCTATCAGAGATATTTCTTTGGGCGTCCATACTTTTGGTGGAAACTCCTCTCTCGTTGTGCGCATATGAGATAAGATCAGACAGGCAGAAAGAAACGATCAACAGGAGCTGAATTCTGGGGGCAACGTGAAAGAACCTTAGAAACTTTAAAGTGCTATCTGTTTTTATATATTAAAACCCTTTAGATGTCCACACAACCAGCATAATCTCTCTCTCTCTCTCTCTCTCTCTCTCTCTCTCACCCCCTCGCTCTCAAAAGAAGGTGGTAGGAAGGTTCGTAGAGGAGCCTATGGGCCCACTATTGGAGTTGTTGGGAGCATTCGAATTAAATGCTCGGATTCATGATGCCAGCTATTTGGATTTAACGTAGCAGATACTGAATGCATTCACGCCACGAAACGTAAGCAGCCTCCATATTTGCTTCTCTCTTTTCTTTTCTTTTCTTGAGGTGGCCCAACTTGTGGTGGAGGGCAATGACCGTTGACGCCAACCAAGTCTGTTCCCTGCTTCGGTTTGTCCCCATCGCCAGTGGATCGTTCTCCTCCCATAGCCCAAGGAATAAGACGAATCTACCTTTGGAGTCCGTTTCACGTGTCCTTTAACAATGCGTTCTACTCGTGAAAGCGTGCGTTCTCTATCAATGCGCCATCTTTGTCTAACACCCGTTCTCATAACGACCATCTATTTCACAAGACTTTAGGGGGCTTGGATTAGAATAATCATGCCTATGTATTCTTTCTCTAATATTGTACCATGGCTAAAAAAGCTAGTCTACGTATATTAAGAGAATCATAGCAATAAGGTTATGTGATTAGCGTTTTCTTCTCGTTTTGCAGCCAAATGACCACTAAAAGACCAAATATGGAAAGTGAGCCGGAATCCAGGAAATATGAGTTCCTTGCCAAGGTGAGAGGGAAAAAAATTTAGAAAGTGTAGCAGTGAGTGGAATCGATTTTATTTCAGAACTTAAAACAAATTCAGTTAAGGTTGATTCTAGAATTTTAGGCTCAAGATTGAGCCGATCTATTCTAAAACCAATTCAAAACTAACTCAATCAGAACGGCTCAGTTCTGAAACTATTCAAAAGTAAAACCATTTTTTTTTTTTTTATTTGACACATATTTAATATCTATTAATCAAAAAATTTTCTCTAAATTGTGTTTAATAAAAAGAATATAGATAATATGTATTAATTAATTTAATATTCAAGGATCTTTAATAGAGAGGGTTGATAAGGAATAATTATTTTTTAGAAATTTTATTTTTTTAAAAAAGAGGATGGTTAAGTTTTATAGAATTGGTTCTAGTTCTCGAATTGAGAGCTAATTCGAAGGGAGTTGGTTCTAAGTTTTTAGTCTAAAATTGGCCTTATTAACACTTAAAATCGAACTATTTTAACTCACTGCTCATCCTTAAGAAAAAGTATATGGTGTAATGAATTATAATTCAAATATATATGTTCTATTCATGAGTTAATTGAAAGGATGATAAATTATCTCCATCCTCTATTTAAGAAACTCATGTAGCATATCGAAGTAATCATCAAATCAAGTGAGAATCGATTGAAAGTTTTGTTACTCTTTTTTCCTCCAAATACACTTCATCATATGGTCCTACCACCATATATTTAATTTTTTTTATAAAAAATTACACAAAACCCACACCAACTCCATTATGGCAATTATATTTTTATTAAAAAAAAAACATGGTCCCCAAGCCTTTCTGAAGTAGAATTCAGAGCATTTTTTTTATATAATTTGCATGTGGGACATTTTTATCCAAGTTGAAAGTTAATTTATTGCTCCACTTGATGACCAGGAGATTAGCTGCTAAACTCAATTTATTGCTCCACTTGATGACCAGGAGATTAGCTGCTAAACTCTTGCAAGTCTACTTCAAAACAATGCGAGCAAAGAGGATCGATGTCATAAAATCTAATCCGTGTTTTTTGCGAGGTTAAGAGAGAGAGAGAGAGAGAGAGAGAGAGAGAGAGAGAGAGAAGTGACCATTTTGCCAGTCAGTGGAAGCGAGAAAGTCTTCGGAATGCGGCGGTCAGCAGGGAAGCTGGTCCAATTACGGCAGGCCAAACATTGACCGTTGACGAGACCTAACGCCGACGCCCACACCCACGCCACACGTGTTTGGACTTGAATAAAAGTGGTGGGGCCACTTGCCCAACATCTAACCGTGCACGATCCTACCCCCCACTTGGTCGGGTCACGTAATGAATTTTGGCCTGGTGGCTTTGATCAGGCCGGCCATGTTCAACGTTTTCATCTTGTCCTGGCCTTGGCAAAGTATCAAACAGTCATCAACCCAATATTTCTTGATTCTCGTACGTTAGCAAAGGCCTTTGAACATCTCAGTCACTCCAACGAGACGGAAGGGGTCTACAGCTGAGAACTTTGGGTGTGCTGCCTTGGCCTAGAGATTATCAAGTTTGATACTGATCCGAACTCTTTGTGATGTTAAGCATGATAGCATCCGAATTCAAAATGATCTCTTGAATGTTTAGATAAATGAGTTAATTATCTAATTGGTTGCCTAGGCTTTTAATCATGAGCTAAGCATCCTGGAACTAGTGAGCCATCATAGGAAAATCCACCAAAGTCAAAAAAAGAAATTATCTAATTAAAAGTCGAAAATTATTATTATTTTTTTAAAAAAAAGAGAAGAACATAAGATTGTAGCGGCATTTATATGTTTATTCGCGTGGATAACAAAGTGGAAGATACGGTAAACAATGTTTACTAGCTAAGGCAACACTTGTATTTTTCATTGCCAATAAGTTGTGAATAATTCATAGAATTTGTGCTTTTTTTATAACTATTAATAAATTTGTTTGCTATGAATGCTTTGTAGAATTATTTGGACCATGTAGGAAATATGAAAACAATAAAACAACCCTTTTAAGAATATAGAATGTTGGTAGCATGCACCATACTCAAAGTTAGAATATTAAGATTGGGTGGTTCACCAAGGTTGGCCATTAAATTTGGACCAAATGGTTGATCAAAGGTCTTAGCTCGTCTAGTCTCTTTATTAGTGTAAAGAGGGTTGAATTTGGTTAAATATACACAATAGATTTGTCTAGTCCAATTAGATCCCTGAGTTGATTAATTATATGTAATAACCTATAATTTCACCTAAAGAAAATTAGCTAAAAAATAATTTTTTGAATCTATATAAGTATTCCAGATCGACTTAATATATAGCTGATATATGACTAAGTATACACGGGCATGAACTCTCCTATATTCCTTCCGTTTAAGTCTTACTATCCTTACAAAGTTAAGGATCCAAATTAAAATTCAATCAGATCCAATTACTATCACAAACGCTATGATTGGCTTATGGTCAACCCCAAAAGAATTCATCTATAATGTTCCTAATCCATATGGGTCATAAATTGAGCCTACTTTCATATCATTTATAACAATGTAGGATTTTAACCAAAAAGACTAATCAAAAAGATATTATTTGAGCTCTTTAATTTTATATAAATGCTCAAAATCTACTCAATATATGGTTAATATGAAACTAAGTGTACGCCACCATGAGCACTTGCATTATATATCTTTATTTTTTCATTTAAAAATGGTTAAAGCTCACTTTGCTTACTAAAGAAAATAATTAAGTTTGCTATGAAATGGGAGGAGAGCAAGGGAGCATGACTGTTAGAAACCATGATAAACCACTGGTGGCTGAATTGAGAAATGATTCATGCTATACCATGAACTAGAGCCTATTCTATTGCATTGGGAGCAAAAGTCACAAAAAGAAAATTCTTTCATTTTACATGTGACCTGCAATCGTAATATGGATTCTCTCAAGTTAGCAGGCTTTTTTGGTGGCAAACCTACCAACACTCTTGAGCTATCTGAAGGGAACACGGTCCAAATTGGCACGCAATTGAAGGTCGATGCAATGGACGCATGGTTAGTTGGCAATCGTAGGCTCAAAGGAATCTGTGGGCCAAACCGTACCCTTCAGGCAGAGTCCTTGAGAATACCTCGAGCCGGCCATCCGACAAGGGCCATCATCCTGTTTGGAAAAATAGTCTCAGTTTTCGCACAGCCCCGCTGACATCGTTTGTCGTGTCTGACTGCCCGAGCCCGGAGGAACGATTCATTGCATCAAAACATTCTACGGTCAACCGGTCGGTACATTTAGAGCCCCGATCTTATCGATTCCTCAGAGGGACGGCCTCTCTACGGCTAAATTGGTCTCCTTACGCTTAAAATATTCTACATTTGATTAGATTTGATTTGGGCTACGGTACTCGGTCGCAAGTTTTGGGACCGGCCCGGCCCAAATGTAATAGCATGTGAATGGCACATGTTCTCTGACCTCAACTGGGGGCTTGGCCTAGATTGGACCGTGCCTAAAAATACATACTTTGATGGAACTTGGATTACTTATAGAGAGGAATTTCCTTATAGCAAGCCTGTGGCTGGTCCTTGTTGAATAACGTATACTGGACGATATATAGTTTTTTTTTTTTTTGGGAAGTTTTCATCTGTAAAATTTCTTAGTCATGGAAGAGTGCACGTTATTGTCTGAGTAACGATAGCCAATCGCCAATGTAATTTATTGGTTGATGATTGAAAGATAAGAGAAGAAAAAGTTTCTTAAAAAAAAAAAAAAGAAAAATCAAAACCGTCTAGAAATCTTCCCCACCTAACTTATTAGGAATTGCATGATTGATTCATCTAAGTTAGAGCTTTAAACGGGGTTCTCTATGGCATTAAACTTCCCTAGCATCCATTTACAAAAGATGTTGGAATTGAGGTGGAAACTAGATATCCATTGAATAGAGACAATCGATCTATGCGTAAATTTCGTAATGAGGTTAGTTGTTTGATTGTCCTCTTGATAAGTATATTAACAGGAGATAGAAACAATCATATATATATATATATATATATATATATATATATATATATATATATATATATATATATATATATATTCTTAGCTATGTTTAAAGAGTTTGAATTCTTTTTTTTTATTATTATTAAATAAAATTATTTTAGATAAGTTATGATATTTTATAATGATTTGTTTTTATAAAAATAAATATTTCTTTTTATGAACATGAATAGCGCATCCGTAGGAAGGAAAAATTTTTGTCAATGCTAACTTTTTTTTGGAAAAAGAAAAAAAAAAAAAAAAGAAAAAGAGAAATGATTCATGCTAAGAACAAGTTTTTTTTACCTAGAGGCAGGTACGGCCATGATTCTCGGCAAATGACCATCGACACGCAAAGCATTCTCCCCATTGGCTACAACTTTTGTGTCGTCAGAGATCGTTTCCAATTGACGACTCTAAACCGCAAGAGCTTGCATATACAGTTTAACGGTGTGTGCAAGAAATTAATCCAATTTTATTAAATCAATTTAATTTAATTTAAAATTTAATAATTTAAAATTAAATTAATTAGATTAAGTTAAATAAAATTACTATTTTAATTAAAATAAATTTGATTTGCATAAAAATAAGTTTAATTTCATCTTCATCCTAATTTCATTACGCTAACTCTTTCCTTTTATTTCTTCTAAACTTTATAATCTTTCCACTAACTAATAAATCTTTTAATAATCTCTAACAAAATCCCTGACTAAGTAACAAATCCACAAATCCTCTAACAAACTAACAAACTCCAACAACCTTGAAACCCTTAAGCATTCTTTTGAATCACTTCATCATACAGGACTGAACCAACTCTCTTATCTTCTTTCTCTTCTTCTTTCACCTTTTCTTCTTCTTTTCCATCTCATTTCATCTCGTACTGTGATTCTTGGAGCCTTGCCAGACCTCGCCAAAGATCGGAAGCTCAGTGACGGTAAGGGTGGAAGAAGAAAGTTAAAGCTTGAAGAGCTTTATGTTGCTGTTGATCGATGCTGCCAGCAATAAAGTAACTACCAGATAATTCTTGGACTCTCCTATTTAGCTTCTGTTTAGAATATAGAAGTTTGAATATAAGAAGAGCTTAGCCAATACTTGGCTCTTGGACCTCGCTAGAGGTGTGGGCTTAGGTGAAAGCTTGCCACGAATGAGATAGGAAATGGGATGAGGGTGTCACCGATGAACAGCAAGCAATAAAAATCGGGATAAGTTGAACCTCATCGATGTTTGAGTGAAGTCTCGACATGGCTAAATTTATTACGTTAGGCATTAGTATAGGAATCAACCTGTGCACGTGTATATCGTTAGATTAGAGATTGTTAGATACGGATTACTGGAATGAGATTTGTTAGTATGTATTAGCAGTATGTAAAAGATTAAGATATGGATATATGGTTATGTTGATGTTTTTGATATTTATTCTGATTTATGTTGGTATATAAACATGGTTGGATTAAAGGTTTTATAGTTGGTTAGTGGATGTGATGTTACTTTTTGTAAAAATATATTTTGATAATCATTCATTCTGATTTTCTTAGCATGTTCATGATAGTATGCCTAGAATTTTTGTTAGGATTTTAGCTCATTACTCCCTTCCTCCTTACTTTATCACAAAGGATGATGACAATGCATATCTGCTAGATCCAGATTTGAGAGTTGGACACCTAGAGTGAGAGTAGCATATATTTTATTATATCATTTGACATTATAGATATACTAATATGTACATTAAGATTGATATACAGACATTTATGTATTAATTGATGATTTATGATACTATTATGAGATTTATGGATTTAGTTTTCGCTAATATTATTTTGATTGAAGTTATATTATTCATATTGAGGTTTAAAAGGCTTTACATGCTCTTAAAATTCGCTTTAAGAATATGTGACTATATTGCGATATCTTGATGTCTTTGGACTGTGCTTAGGATTGGGGGTTGCAATAGAGTGCTGGTTAGTTGGTGAAAATAGCACAGCAATCAAATATAAATAAAGCTTTGAAACTTCATTGGTCATTGAAATTTCTATTATGAAGATTATAGGGGAACATTTTAGAACAATAATTATCAAGTTGTTTGCGATTCACCTAGCGTAAGAAGATTTTAGAAGAAAAAAAAAAAATCTTATGACTTCATTAGTTTCCATCCTTGTAAGCTACAAAGTTGATGGAATAAAACATATTAGATTTTCTCTACGTACAAATTCTCTACTAAGGTTCTTGCTAGCAAAGTAACCTTTACATTGGAATTAATTTATGAAAAATAGGCTTTTTTTTTTTTAAGACAAAACTTTGATATGCTTAGATGGTATTACTCATGCATATTATTACATACAGATTAAGCTTTAATTAAAAAAGAAAAAGAAAAACTTTGATATGCTTCTTCTATTTTTCAATGGAACCTTTTTTTTAATTATTCTTGATAATGTTTCGATCAAATGTTCATTTTAGTTCTTCTATGACCTACCGTATGCTAGAGGGTAAAATTCTTATTCTCTTAATGTTTTATGATTATATCATCTCATTTATCATTCCCAGGATGCAACTTTTGTTACATCCTCTTATGTGTTGGTGGTCATTATCCATCCTACTTTTATTAGAATTTATTTATTTATTTTTCTTATTTATATTAGGATTCTATTCTTGATTAATATTATTTTATAATTATCTCAATTATTCTAGCATTATTAAGATGACAACGAAGCAAATATAGGGTAGATACGCTATTATGCATGTCCATTATATGATGAGGAATCTTACACCAATCTCTAATTCATACGTACTGAAGGATGGGTGCCTAGACACGCTTAAATCTCCAAATCTATCTCATAAAATATTTTCATCCTACCATCTTTCTTTATTATACAAATCAAACTAATAAAAATAAATATATATATATATATAATATTAAATCTCAATATCTCATAAAATATTAAATAAATAAAATAAAGAGGCTGCAAAACGTCTTGAAACAGAGAAAAAAGAGAACGAAGAGGAGCGGTAAAGGAAGAAGAGATTGCTATTGTAAACGACGACGAGACCGTACATGCCGGCAGCATAGAGGAGAGAGACTTGGGATGATGCGGCTAATGTTCAAGGAAAAAGGAAAAAAAAAAAAAAAAATGGTGGAAACTTTAGAGTTTTATTAAAAATGTTGGGCCGAATTCAGCATAGATATGTTATTACTCGCCTCTGCCCTTGCTTCGGATTTAATTTTTAATAACCATATCCACCCCTAATTTTAAGTGGTAGGGTGAAAGACGTTACAGGTGGGCGGATGCAAATTGCTATAGAAGTCATTTATATTTGATTTTACGTAGAACTTGTTAAGTCATTTATATTTGATTTTAATCAAGCTCTTCTTCCTACTTGCAAGCCGTCACCCCAAAAAAAAACAAAAGCAAAAACAAAAACAAAAACAAATTTAAATATGCATGATCATAATTGTAGCAAGGTCCTGTCCACGTCCGTGCCAACGATAATTTAGAAATCAGATTCTGAGAATGAAACAGAATCCAGCAGTCACTGGGTCCAAAGACAATCTCATCAAAAACACAATTCAGCTCATGGATGGGTACTAGCAACTTGGATTCAATGTCGATCTCCTGTGGATCAATTGAGTTTTTATTATCTAAATAAAACAAAAGCTTCAATCCAAGAGGCTGTTCAAGTGTTCATCCAAGTACTAATTAACTTGGTCATGAACTGAAGTCTTTAGATATTTAATGCTACAAAATTCTCTATATATACATGAAAAGCAGCACCCTACACACATTCAAGCCAAGAAATATCTATAGATTTGACGGATTTTAAGCTGGTGGTTGCCGGAGAATTCTTCCGGAGATTGCGGTCGCCAGCGCAGCAGTAAAGTTCGGATCTTTCGTCAGCGATGAGGCCATCTGCTCCACCAAAAGTCGTTGGAATTCCGGCGACTCGATTTCCCTCGAAGCCCTCCCTGCCTCTGGTCGCAGCCCTTTCTGTGTGAGGTCGAGGGTGACGGTAGGACCCGAAGAGTTGATGGAGACGGAGCATGGGAATGATCCATTGTGGCAAGAGCCATGGACCACTTCAGTCTCTGAAGGGTGAACATGGTTGTGCTCGCCTTCATACGTCGCCATTAAGATCGATCTATCTTCAGCACTCCTTTGAACCTAATGGCAGCAACACAAGACCAAACAAGTTAATACATCATTTCATTGGTTGATGATGATGTTAGGAGATGGTGAATCGGTAGCTTAGATTTGATTTTTTTTTTTTTTTTTTTTTAATCCTTCTCTGTCTGGTTACCTTCTTTTTAACAGGACAGGAAGGGGCAAAGGAGCATCTGAAGTAGGCTCTAGGAGAAGGATTGTCTCTGGTGACCTTCTGACCGTACTTCCTCCATTGATACCCATCTTTCACCACCTAGGAACAGCAAAAGATACAAGATGGAATCGATAAATTTGTTCATTTGGAACAAGTATCAATTGTATTCTGCTTTTTGTTTTGTTTTCTTCTCAAAATATATGTTCCTAATTGTTTACTCAACAACTCACCAGACTCGAATCGGATGGATCTGTTCTCACATAAGCCTTTGAGATCTTGGGCTTAGGATCTTCCCTCAATCGCTTGCTTGAATCTTCACTCGTTGTGCACTCAACTCGATTGCTCGTGCCATCAGTCCTCTCGTAAGGTAATCCATTGAAACTGATCGTCTCGAGGCTTTCGCTCTTCCTCTTTCTCGATGGCGAAGCCAACTCTTTCTCTTTAGGAGATGGGCTCACGAGATCAAAATACTGGTTCTGGAGGGTGTTGTAGTTGGCACACATGGCACTAAGCAACTCATTCAACTTCTCGTTCTCCTTGCTCATACGATTCACCTTGGCTTCCAAGTTTTCGTCCTGTTTTATTTGTTTATTTATTTTTTGTCCAACGCATCGCATAACATTAGCGTGCTTGAGAGAGAGAGAGAGAGAGAGAGAGAGAGAGAGAGAGAGTGGTGACATTTATTACATACAATTAACCAAACAAAAAGCAGAGAACCCACCTCATCTTTTAACGAAGCACTCCCTTCAACACGCATGGAACAGGGATGAAGCTCCCTCTGTCCAATCTGATGGAGATCAGCTTATCAATAAAACGAATTCCTTCGAGCAGGATTATAATAAAATCCAAACCAAAGTTAACAAGTTGTTATGTGCTCACCGAAGCCTGGCCGGGGAACTGGAGAGGTCCGACGCTGAGGTCGAGACTCAGGGGAGGGTGATCGAGCCACGCCGACTCCAGGAGCGATGCAATGAACTGGTTGCTTTCGGGTATCATCTGTGCATGTGTATTGAGAGGAAGGGTAGCGTGTGATTGAGGGGTGCAAGGATTCAATAACATCCTTTATATAAACAAAAAAACTTTGGATTTATGTTGGGTCTTGGGAGGAATCTGTGGGGAAAAAAGTGAGGAAGGGATGAATCACCAGGTCTTATGATCTCATCCCCCAAACGTCAGCCTTGTTGATGTCATGCAAAGCAACTCGAAGGATGGAGTGAATTCTGCGTTCCATCTTCTCCTTGGGGAAGTCTTAAGATGGGTATTTGGAGAAGGATTTATCTGGAGGATGAGGGCTAGGGACGGTAAAAATTAAGAGGGCGGGGGTGTCTCATCTGGGCTTCGATGTAAAGTGGGAAGAAAGTGCCCGTGTCCACCGTCCAATTTATTGATACCTTGTCTAACATGCCGTCAAGGTCAAGCTTTCCAACTCCATCCCAGGAAAGGACAAGTTGGGCAGTCTCTCTCTCTCTCTCTCTCTCTCTCTCTCTCTCTCTCTCTCTCTCTCTCTCTCTCTTTTTTTCTTTTTCTTTTTTCTGGCTGGTTGGGAGGAGGGGGGGGGGGGGCTCTATTGACTTGGACTCAACATTTTTTTCCCCCTCCTTTTTTCCATTTTGTTTTTTTAAGATCGACTTCAGCTTTGCCTTGGATGTCACGTTTGTGCAAAATTTTCTCATGTGGCGTTAGGTTCCCCGGATGTGTATTCTATTTTTCTCTACTTGTTCTTCGCTGTTGCATCAGAACTGCTGCTCTTCAATCAAACATTATTTTTATATTAGATTCGGCGTGGTTCGAAAAAAATGGCAGCAGCAGCGGCGCTGGATAGGAGAGGGGAACCGCAAAGATTGACCACCGATTTTTTTATTTTTTATTTTTAATAGAGATGTCTTGTTGAATTAGAAACAGGATTGAAAGGATGGACGGAAATCGGGAACGTCTTAAGGAATTCTAGGGTGGTTTCCATCACCAAAGAAAAGTTTTTCCGATGGTAATAAGCTTTTTCGTACCCCCTAATTGGCCAACTGTAGCAGGGTGATACAAGCAAAACAATGTTTACTGTGCTCTCCCATCCCGTTGGGAGAGGTAGAAATTTTTAGACTTAGGACATTGTATTGTAGTATGGATGGATGCATCATCTGTTGTTGATGAATATTAATACTTCCAGTAAGTAAATAATTTTGTTTTGCTTTAAAATTATCTAGTCAAGACTCACACTTCCATTTCAATTAACATTAGGCAAGTCCATGGCATATAGAAAATAATGCCACAAATTAGGGTTATTGAGGGTAAAAATATTATTGTAAAGTTATATGATGGACATATTGGTCAGAGCAAGTGCGAGCAGACAAAGAAGAAGATGGATTCTTTGAGGCTACAGCGCGAGGAGACCATCCCACCAAGTCGATGGTCCGACTTCGACCTCCACCGGCGCACGCAGGACATCATCTTACATGGATCTTAGGTGATCATCCTGACCCACCCAACGGACGGCTCATAAGAATCATCTAGAATGAATTGAGTGGTTGATGTGTGGATGTGGGCCTGGGTTGCAAGCTGGCGCCCAAAAAGGGGCATCAGCCTCGGGCTTGGCCATGGGAGCACGGCACCCGACCCAGGACCGCTGCGGTAGGACCAGCACCTACCCTTCCCTCCACCCAACGTGACATCCGCTCAGCGTCAGGTGGGTCCCAAACGTTTCGTCCGGATGGAGAACGCCCCTCCGCGCGCTCTCCATCCGTTTATCTCATCGATAAATTGCAATTTAAAATTTCTATTTAACAAAGATATAATATGATAAATTTTCGAACTATCAAGTGGCTCTTTTACTACGATGCCATTCGTTTGATCATCAAAATAAACTCGCCCTCTGATCCAACGATGGTCGTGGTTGTTTTGGAAGTAGTAGGGGGGATCCGACCGGTACCACCCAAGGACCACCAGCGACACCGAACGGTAGAGCTCTTGTGGGCACGGTTTCCCTTTGGTGGCGGCCTTGAGCCTCTCTGGATTTGTGGCCGGGTGCTTGACCGCTGTGGCCTTGGAAGGCAATCTTTGCTGACAATCTTGTCAATGAAGCCTACCGATGGAACAAAGCCCCAAGGGGACGGGGGGGAAGCTTGCATGATGCCTGACCCTGATTTCAAGGAAGAAGCATGTCGAGATGTCATGATGGAAATAAGAGATCCTGACCAGCGTTAGCATGAGAACCAAACCAAAACGAATGGGATCCACTTTGGCTTTTGTATATTCCGAATAATATAATAATCACAAGCAATCAATATGAATTATGATACTAACATCTATAACTGTATGTCCTCATCATAAAGAAATACATGTGCAAATATATACATAAATATGTATTCATAAAATTTATAAAATCAGATAAAAAAATATTTATGAATATCCCTTTATATGATAAATATAAACTTCTACATATATATAGAAGATATAATCCGAAAGATATACAAAAAAAATATCTCTAACTTAAACTGGTGTAACCTAAAGGATGTAAGGTACTAGGTTTACTTAAGACATAAGAAAACTCTTTTAAAAGGTGCGATTCATTTACTAAATTAAGGATTAATTATGAAAAAAATATTATAAGAAGTAAGACCACACTCAATGATTAAATACTAACAAATATAGTAGGTGAAGATAAGTAAAGAGCAATGCCACTAATCAATTTAATATATAAGAGATTTGTAAAATACTAAACATAAAATTATTAAATCATAAACACTAAAAAATTATGCACTAAAAATTGCTAATAATAATCATCTTAAATATGCAACGGTAGCAACATTACAGTATGAGAATAGATGACGTACACTTAGACATGTTTATGCACACATATCTACAGGTATTGTCCTGATATTGAATGGTATATTAGGCAGCTCTTTGAAACAACTGAGAAATATATGGCTAAAAAGCTGTAAAATAGACTACTAGTAGAAATATCAGAAATAGATTACATGTACGGCTAGCATATGGAACTAGTATCAATCTTACCAGCGAAGGTTATTCAGATACTGATCTATAAACATGCATTGCATTATAATTCTGAGAGCGTTTATTAATTCATATAAGCTTTAGTAATATATGAGAGTTCAAAAAATTATCAACCATTCATCAGAACATATGGTGACATAATAGAATTCAAATAATCATTTATAATGACATAAGATCAGATAATAGAATTTGAATGAATATTAATTATTTACAAGAATATAAGGTTATCAATCAATATTTAGTAATTCTTCAATAATATATAAATACGTAAGGTTACATATGACATCTCAAAAAATTTATCCTATCGTCCATACTTGTCATCGTTTTCTAACGCAGAAAATATTTTAGATAACATAAGTATAAGCCATATAGTGGTTTATATCATGAACAAATTCCAGAAGAAGCTTGGACATGAAGATATAAGAGGGATGTGGTGATGTGGTTGGGGTTGGCGAGAAGAGGGTCCTCTAGGTGCAACAGCTTCAATGGAAGTCTTGGGAAAGCGATTGGGTGGAGGTGATGAGCGCTGCCTAAATCCAGCTCTTGTGAGACCTTCACAGCTGGCTCTTCTAGCCCAAAGGTGAGGTTGCCATTTTATGAAGGGTTTCGATAAGACCATTGAGGCCGGTGTACCACAAGGAGATCGGGGTTATGTATTATCTTAATGGATAAAATTTTTATGGATACCTAAATCAAATCAAACTTTAAAAAGAAAGGAATTAAACAGTAAAAAATTAAATTTGGTTCGATTTTGAGTTTAAGATTTTAAAGTCTGATTTAAACCAAGTTGGGTTTGGATTTAAAAAATCGGATATGTGAAAAACCTAGTTTTCTTAAAGTTATAAAATTATTATATTATTAATGATTATAAATTATGTTATGTCTTTTTTTTTAGAAAAATTATAGATGTATCTTATTTAATTTATTTCAATTTTATTTATGTAGGAATATAATTTTTTTATTTTTTATAATAAAAAATAAATTTATTTTAATTTTGGATCAGATTCTATTATGATAACTGGTTTTGACTTTGACTCGATTTTCATAGCTAATTCAAATATGGTTCAGTTACAGATTTTAATAAACCATTTGGTTACGGGTTCAATTTAACCTTTTAAAAGTTTAGTTTGGGTTTTCATATTTTAAAATTGGACATGGTTTCGAATAATTGAAGAAAAATAGACCATCTGATCTGTTGCCATCCCTCAACGGAGTGACAACAACTACGGCAATGGCGACGAAGGGGGAAGAGAAGGAAGAAGAGTTTGCTGAAAACAATTACGTCAAGGTGACGAAGTGGGTGAGCCTTAAGGAGACGGAACAGCAGAGCGCCGATCAATTGATAGAAATAGATGGGAGGTTTATCATGATATATATTATGAAGTAAGATTTTTTTTTTTTTTTGATAACTTTAAGATTTAAACTGTCATTTATCTCAAATAATGTTGTTTAAATTGTAATTATGTTGAAAAAAAAAAAAAAAGAAGAGTAGGATTGAAATTTAATAAATTTTATGATTTTTCTTTTGATGAATTACTAATTTTTGTGATCGAAGGTGGGGGTTAGGTGGCATTAGAGAAAGACCTTGAAGTCAGCCAAGGCGATAATGGGATACACGTGTCGCTTTTAATCGCCAACGTTGTCGCGTGCCGAACTTCAAGGGGTGCACATCAACATCCCAACTAATCTCTATGGATATCATGCGTAACGAGTGACGACTGTGAGTTTATATGATGACGTGGTGGCAAGTGACGTTACCACTCTACGTGTAGAGTTCCACCAAACCATGCATCATTAAAACTTTATTTCTCAAAAAAACATTTGAAAAAAAAATTCCAATCAAAAGCGTGTTCTATCAATGTTGCTGTTTAACTCACAAATAAATTTCAACAAAAAGGTTAGCAACTTTGACTAAAAAACAAACATTTAATTACCTAATTTTTAGATCTGCACGTTTTTTAAAACTAACATATCTTTACAATTTATGAGCCGTACCGATTCAAAAATAATAGAATAATCGAATTTCAATTTAACTAGTCACGAATATAGTTAAATTTATTTTCTCTCTCTCTTTCTCTATATATATATATAGTCAAATTTCATTCTATAGTTGATAGTTCTAACATCACAATATGGGAAACATAGACAATAGTATTTTAATTTAATGTGAACATGTTTAGGTTTTGCGCATGTAATGACCAAGCAATGCTGAAGTCTTTGAGGTTAACATACTAAAATGCTTTATGATTGCCTCTGCTGTCTTCAATGGCCAAGATATGGTAACAAGCATCCAATTTTTTAAAAATTATGTATGTTTATTAATAACTCCTTCAGGTGGAAGCAAGTTGAAGATCCAAAAATGTTGTTATTTTATCTAAATGAAGCACCATGTCAAAGAAGCAAGACTCAATTTCTAGAACTTCGATGTAATTTTTTTTTGGCGCCCTTACAATGTTTGAAGAGACAAGAATTTTTTTATTGCATATCTCATGCTTGTCCATTCAATGGTTAACTAACCTAAGAAATTATTAGGAACATGCAATTAAACCATCATTTGATAGACATCTTTGTGAACAAGTATTGTAGTTGTTATTGAGTATTTATTTTAATAGAGCATGCTCGGTTTAAAAAATTATATAGAGCTATATGATTATACTTGCAAAAAAAAAAAAATTATTTTTTTATTTGATAGTAAAAAATTAATAAAAAAATCAAATAAAAAATAAAGGATCAACGTTTTCATCAAGACAATGATAAATTTTCTCCTTTCAAATATAATAATTTTTAAATAAAATAATAAAAAAATAAGATTTATTACGGTACTTCATTAATTTTAAAATCATCTTAACTATTCATTGAAGCAAGATTATTTATGATATTTAAAAATAAATCAATTACTATGATAATTATTTGTCTTATTTTTATATGATTACGGAGAAAAAAATAGTCATCCTTATTTGGCTCTTCAAGAAATAAATTCTTTTATATTTACCAATCAAAAGCTTCCTTCTTTGGTCCAATGCCACCTGCTTCTCTGAAAACTTTCAATCCATCACGAAATTCATCCTCCCCTCAATTGCCCAAACTTCCTCTCATTGAAGTGGCATGAGGCCAAAACGACCGCCAATGGTGCATCTATTTTATAAAGCAAGTGGATGCAATATATTAAGGCCTCAACTTCTTTGATACTTTGTAAAATCAAAAATATTGTTGTGATAAATACACACCTCTTTAGTCTAATGCTTTATATCAAAAAAATAAATTAAATACAAATAAAAATAATAGTGTGATCAAGCAAAAAGAGAATTCTCAAAAGGCCTATCCTTACTTTGCAAACATTTATAACTAATTAATTTTTATGATTTTTTGGCTAGAGAGTTGTGCAACCTTTTGTATAAAAATTAAGGTTATATATGGGGTGAAAACATGAAATTCTCAAGATTTTTTTAGGCTTCATTATTTGAAATTATCAACCAAAGAGGAGAAAGATATTTAACTATTTTCTGAGCATTAAAATTTCACGAGGTCCGACAATTTTAAAAATCCACATAAAAAGTAGGTTGTAATGAAAATCTTTACTTGACTTATTTTATTTTGAAACTTTTAATTTCTTAATTTTTTATATTTTCAGATTTTTAATCTCCTAACTTTGGGCAATTTTTGAGGTTACGGAAATCCACACCCTGGATGCGAACTGAGAGGCTCAAAATCAGTGCATTGACTAACTTGCCTTTGAGAGGTCTTGTGGTGGTCGGAGTGCGTTCTCTGCTTGAAGCCTCTCGCAACCACCTCTTTGGTTAAGAATCCGAGAGCGTCGGACGCCGACCGCGCGGCTCGATCGTTTCGACGTCCTTCCTGACGCGTGCGAGATGCGGACGGGCTGACGCCACGGGCTACGGTGTCACCCAAGTCGTCATATCGGCTGCCGTCAAACAGACGTCGGCCTCGCGTTCATAATTTAAGAATCCATCACCTTTTCTTCCACAGCTCCGTCGCTTGACTTGGGCTTCCTTACGACTTCTCTTTAGTCTTCTTTTTAGTATTTTCTAAGATATCTAATTGACTCTTAATGCCATCGTTGGTGCCATCAGGCACCTGCAACTACTCGGAATCTTTGCAAACGAATGAATGCTTCTCCATGGACGATTATTTGGCCAGTCGTTGGCCAGCAAGAACGTGCTGACTTGTAGCAGTACGATTTATTAATATATTTATTAACTAATATCAAAAACTTATATTAAAGATTGTTTAAGAAAAAAAATTGCATAGAATAGGGTGTCTGATAATCCTTTCAACTGCAATGATGAAGGCCATAATTGATGGGACCAGTGTTTGTTTCCCATCAACCATCTAGTAGCTGGTGCTTTTGGAAAAGAGAAATTAATTGTTGTCCCATTTTAGACCGCAAGCTTCACAATTACCAAACCAAACTTAATATATAAATATTAAGAATAAGAATTATTAATATAAGTTTGTGTGGTCAATAATAATATAAAATTAATGTTTATTATTTTTATTTTAAGATGATATCACTGTAATGATCATTATACATATAGAATGACTGTTATTCGTGGACCATTACGCAAGCTCAACAAAAGCCAAATGGTACCTCATGACAAGCATTAGAAGTCGGGCATGCACAGCCAGAAAGAACGATTCCAGAAGCATGTGTTACGCATGAAGAAACTTTTTAACCCTAATGGCATATGGAATCTTTTTTTTTTTTTCTTAATTAAATGTTATAGACCAGAGGAAGTACGTTAGGAAAAGTAAGGACAACATCTAAGCTGTTGGATTAACCATTGGCATTAATTTTTGGCTAACAATTGTCTCACGTAGCTATTGGCTAATAGTCAATAAAAAATATCCTGCCTATTGATCCTAGATGGGATTGAATCAAAGAAGAAGCTTTATTGCCGGTGAGTGATAAAGTAATTAAACTTTATATGGTCTTATTGAGGATTAACTAGTAGGTGGTGTGGGAATTTTGTATGCGGAAAATCTAGATGGAAAGAGAGCCAGAGCAAACGTGGCGACGTTCTGAATCGTTGGAGATAGATTATTTAGGCAACCATTGCATATAGGCCTGACAGTGACGCAAAGGACCCTATCTGTTTCACTGAAGACTGGTGATAGAGACAGCATGGTGTATAGAAGCACGCTTGGTTCCCATCTTACTCCAAGTTCTTGTTGGAAATTTGTGTCATAAAGCTCTTACAAGTCTAATTTTTTTACCCCCTTCTATTTCTTCTTGGTTAGGTTCTACAATGCAAAATGAAAAAAAGATATTAGGAAAGTAAATGATTCAGGGAAATAAGGCTTTGCAGAGTAAACCAGAGGAATTGTGCGGCTTATTTTAGCTAAACGTGACTTAATTTCCTTTTGAGCTGGCATAAGTTGCTTGATTAAATGATGGGCATACAAGTGATTTAACTCCGACTAACTATGGCGTATTTGACAGTGAAAATTCTAGCCAATCTTTTTTCTTCTTTTAAGATACTATAAGATTTGTACCTTAAATGTAGACTATAAGTGATTATATATTTTTAGGTTTTATAAAATAAACTAAATGTAATTTGGATTAAATAACTGTTATAAGTCCAAATAGGGTGTGTAATTCATAAAGTATTAGGCTAAGTTCATCTCAATGGTTAGTACATGTGAGTATGCAGTATGAAGATATAGGGATTGATTATTTGGGCTCCTTAATGAGAAAACTCGATAGCTATTTTATTTTATGGCCTGTTTCTTACTTCCATCCTAATGTAATGCTAACTCTGATTAGTCTCTTAAATGAAGAGTTAGGTCCTGTTTGGATTAGCTATTGTTTCCACTGTTGGTCAACAGCTATCATACATAATTATTAGCCAAAGTTATCAATAACTTGAAGATGTTCCGCTGTGTGTAGCATTGTTTAAGGATGCCTCTTGATCGTCACCTAGAGGAAAATTTAAATATTAAGTTTTAGGTAGGTTGCATTTGCTATTTGTTCTCCCTGAGCTGCTGCTACCTTTGATCTATCTATAAGGAAATTAAGAGTTCAGTTGAAGTATTTTTTATTATATTTTTGAAAAATTGGATTTTAATCCTAATCATTCAAAGCTTTATTCAAATGCCTTTAGCCTCTTATGCCCTTAGCCTTCTTTTATTTATAGCACCATCCAGTACAGCTAGAAGCATGATAGAAAAGGTGAGAAGTTAATGATAATTGTATATAATATATTGGCTGTTCCATGTGAACTCAACTAAATTTTATTTAGACCTACCAAGTCAAGATGACAACATGATTAAATTGCAACAGTGGCAACATAATAGACAAACAAATGGATTGGAGAAAGACAATATCTCGCATCCGAAATAAAGAGGTATCCTGTTGGACCGCATAAGCCGCCATGGTTGCTCTGAGAACTAGCCAAGAATGGATCTGTTGGTGATCAAGACGAACTAGAGTTCTTTAGCTGTAAGGTCTTTTGCATATAGAATATTTTACTTTTCCTTATTTACCTGTCTATTTTTCAACAAACCATTATCTCTAAACAATAGCACTTTATACGACCTGGCATTAAAGGAGAAGGAAGAGAGTGGGGCTTGGGTCCATCCTTAACTTCTTGTAGATTGCTGACAACTTAGAAATCTACAAATCCAACAGCCTGTACTTTGAAATAATAATGAGTCTTTTATCATAGGTAAACAATTGCAGCCAAGTACAAAGGAAGATGCTTGAAGTGCATGAAGGTTCAACGGGGAAGAAGAAAGGCACTGAGAACACTACAAGGGTGGGCCTAAACTCAATGGCAGAGTTAATTTTAATTTTTATGTACAGAAGCTTGGACAGACAATTTTACAAGAGCCGAAGAGTAGCATAGCTGTGATGGTTTAGCTTTGTTTCGAAGTTTGGGCCGGGCCTTGATTTAAATAATTGGATCCACTGTAGGTGGAAACAATCGAGAAAACCATAACGGGCACATCCGACAAGCACCAACCTCAACTGAAAAGACTAGATAAAAGGATTTGTAGATTTGGGACAAGTTCATAGCAAAGGAACAAATAGGCAAGAGATGGGTCTGCTATGAAGTATGAAACCTTCTATGAGCGAGAAATAAGCGGTGAACATATGTCATTTAGGATTTGATTCTTTTTCTTGAGATTTTATATTTCATCAGGTCTAAACGCTTTGTTTTCGTGCTTCGTGATCTCATATTCTTGCTAAACCTTATACGTATGTCCTCATTCCTCAAGGTTTAGGATTTCTTATCCTTTAGACATCATCCCTTACAGGTAACTAAAACCACATTCCACATGGATTGCATAAAATCATGTCCTTGTTGCTTGATGTTGTTTTTTTCTGATAAATCTATAGATCGTCATCGTGTTTCATTCTGTTCTTTCCTGGGGGTTTACGGTAGAACTAAGACTTCCTCTTTGGCCTAAGAGAACTGCTCTCTCTTGCTTGGGTCAATTACACTGTCATTAAAATGTTCAATGGGCTGGGCCTAGAGTTTAGTGAAGTGCCCGGCATGTGGGGAGTCCTGTTAGCAGCCTTATCCAAACGATCGCTAAAAGGATCTCTTCTCATCCTGGGTCTTATCCCGGCCAGGGTCCATTTTCCCAACTCATTTGGCATTGGCATAGCAAACAACACAAATGTAATGTTTCAGAGACGAATTTTGAGCGGCTCAGAATCGTTCCTTGCAAAGGTTGCACAGGAATAAGATGGGTTTGTTAATGGTTCTTAATTTTTTCTTTTTCCCAGGCCCAATATCCTGCTATTTTGTCTCATTCTGGATTCAATATAAAAATGGGTAAAGGTCTCCACTAGGCCCATGTATCACAACTCGACCTGTTTTGAGATTTTTGTGAAGTTTCAAGTGAAACATTAAGCTCAGTCATAAAACAGCTGCAAGCTAGAAAACTTTTGAAGCTAGTCCAAGTTATCTCATTTGATGGAAAAAAAAAAAAAAAAGAAGAAGAAGAAGAAGGGGTGCATCCCTTGATATTATGTAGATGAAGGAGCATTTGGATAAAAGCAACTTGATATTAAAAAGATATTCACAGGAACCCACAGATATCTAAATTCATAAAATTGGAAACTTCTAAACTACGTAGCTTTTCAAGTTCATGACATTTATCGTTATTATCTTGCAGTTATACAATTTGAACTCTCTCCCTTTAGCAACCAAGCATCTCCTTTTTCTTTTTTTTTTTTGAATGATAAAAGCCTCGGCACTAAAGTTTCCTATTCATGCATTTGTTTCTTTTTCCAGTGGAGTCAAAAATCGCTTCCCTTGCGTTCTAAGTTCCCTGTCCTCCATGCCATCTATAATCTTCTTACTTATCCTTCGAGAGTGGAAGCCCACTACAACGACGCATTTTTAAGAGATAATAAAACGATATCTTCTTTTTGAAAAGAAGTATCATTTGTCGGGTGGCGCCGCCTTGTTAGAGCGTGAAATTTCTCCAGCAAGACAAAGACTTTTAAGGGTTCTTTGTCACGGCTCAGGTTTTAAATCCTAATTAGATATGGTCTTCTCTTTGATTCAAAGAAGTTATCTTTTGCTCTCACTCTCTTAACAAGTGGCCAGAAGGTGATGCCACCTTGATGGAGGATGTGTTGAAACGGGAAACTTGATAACACGCCATCCTTTAGGCAGTGCTGGAGAATTGAATAGGTCTTGGAAGGGCCATTCAACTCATTTATCATCTAAAACCAATACAATCGCGGGGCCACCGGCCAGCCACGCGTTGGCGCATCCATCGGTGTCCTTCGGGCATTGGAACACGGTCGGGCACACTTCCTTTAACTAAGCTCTTGCATGCTTGAATAAGAAAAGGAGATTGAAAAAACAAAATTATATTAGAAAAGAATCACTTGCAGAGGTTGGATGCTTGAAGACGGAGTTTTTTTTGGAGTCTATCTACCCTCCATCATGAAAAGTAGAGATATTTGAGCGATCCTATCTTATCACCCAGTTTTTAGTGGCCCAATAATCACAGAATGACACAGAGATTGAGAAGCTGTTTCATGTGGAGATGATCTGATAGTGTAATCTTTCTTGGAAGAAGACTCATGCACCGGCTAGAATACTGTTATTTTGTCTCATATGATCATGGCTTAAATCTGTCTCACGGTATGGATGGGTGTTACCAGAGAGCCAATGGTCCCCATGAATCATGGCCTCATATCATTGGAGGCGGGCACGATTCACAAGCGCGTGATGGGGGCATAATCCATCCATAGGGACCATGGTATCACCTGCAGTGCTCATCTATCTCATGATGTGAGCTGAACCATTTCCCTCCTATCTTCCATCTTTTCCAGTCAAACCAGATAAAGAAGTAATTCCGTCAAGCCTTTCTCATCTTTCAAAGTGCAACACTAATGGCAACTGATATGACAAAAAATGACCTTCATAGATCAACTTGCCCTTGGCAAGTCACTGTCAGAGAGAAACAATTCCTCTCATCAATGAGAAAGTAATTTTGATTTCTAGGATAGATCGTTATCTTTACTAGTCAGATCAATAGGTATCACATAGCACTGATGGATGAAGGGCAGAAAATGGTCCATCTACTCGATTTCTCTTGCTCTTGTTGTCGGTAATAAAAAGAAAATATGATCTTAAATGATGTTTAGTATCTGCATACCAATAACGAAGATTTGAATTACAACTTACAAAATAGCATTTGAATTCAATAACTAAAATAAACTCCTTAAACTCTTATTTTTTGATAAAATATTCAGGGTATGACTTGGAGATTCATATACTAGAATTAGATAGTCCATCCCACTCACCAATGGACATCATGAAAATAACTCGTAGTACAACGTTGAGCTTCCAAAGTTTTTAAAAACCAAATATTCGATTGAAAGGTTATTGAACTCTACAATGGAATTGTCAAAAATATCTAAACTAGGCGTAATTTTGTCTTCTGATACAGTACTAAAAATTTAATATCTAAGTATAAGTATTCTCTTTAAGTAAACAAGAAGAAAGTAGGAGAAGTGGTGTGGCTGAAGGCTCTCTGCGTCACAAAGTTGGTCAGTGGAAGGGTCCAACGATTATATTTATGGGAAGGTACACTGAAAAGTCCTTGAAGCAAGAACAAACTGATGCCTTCCCTCGCCTGGTACGGCCAGCTGTGTTTGGGGAGGGGTGCACGGCATTTCATGATTCCATGCGTGACTTCTGCCCTCTGACTTTGAGTTAGTGACCGAGAAGCACCCTCTATTTTTTTTAGGAGATGGTCCTTCAGCGGATTTCTTAGTCTAACCATATATTGGGAAGCGATGCTATGAATCCAGACGAAAGTTTCAATGAGAGATGGTGCCTTCGGTGAGGCTGATGCACATATTCCAAAGAGAAGGTGCATATATTAGTAGAGAGTTTTGATGCCCAACTATATTTTTCTCGAATGTTGGGCCTCGCTATTCATGCTCTTCCCATGGAGGAGGTGATGTATTGGTGTTTCTTCATTAGATAAATCCTCGAGTATGAGCCCTGATGCTTCTTTATGAATCGCATGGACCTGTCATGTAATCATGTTTCGAAAATATATGCGGCTGACTTCATGAAAGCACGAGCTTTGGTTTTGCTTTTGCTTTTGCGTTGTCTTTAGGCCAAGTCCCAGATCTCCCAAGATTACAAGAGGCGGGGGGGGACCATGACATGAAAATATGGGCCAGCAGGCATCCACACTTGGATGTTTTTTTTTGGGGCACAATGCTAATTAAGTAGGTGAACGACCCCAAACTGATCTACTTGTACAATCAAATAAAAACCACATTGTGGCGTGGATTCATTGGCTTTTCATGTTAACACTAGAGTAGAATGAAAGAAAAACATAAAATCAACGTTATCATTTGACTCATTTATGTGTTGAGTAGAGTAATTTTTGCCTGTCCGGTTGTTTTACAAAACCCTTCTTAGTCTTTCTTTCTCCTCTTTGTTGAGGTTGTTTTTTATTTTAAATTTTAGGATTTGTTATGTTCCTCCTTAAGATTTTTTTAAATGATCCTAGGCATCCATTAAATGAAAGTTATTTATAATATTTTATCAAGTAAAATCCTTTCCCAGATTATCCTATTACATTTTCTTTCCAATAATTCTATTTCTTTTATGCGCATCTTCTTTTAAAATTCTTTCAAAGAAGACTCTGTCGGGCTCCTCCTTTGAAAATGTCACTATCACATTATTGGTAGAGATCCGTGTCACTGGATTTATTAGTTCAATTTGAACAAGCTCTTTCTTTTCTTCCTTTTCTGGGAGTGATTATCTTTGTGGAGCCTTATGACATTGAATTGGCCCATCAGTTAAATGGCACGTCATCGTTCTCCTACCATCTTCTTCTCTATTTTCTAAATACCCTTTTACATAGACTCAATTATGCTCACCAGTTGTTCTCTCTACCATAACAACCGGCTAGTTATTTATTAAATCTCATTCATGAAGGATTAATATGACGGGCCTAAGAAGGAAAAAAAAAATAAAGTACTGTAGCAAACATTTTAATTTTTTATTGTTTAGAGGAGGGGATGATGGAGTAGATTATAAGCAAATGGATCATATCAGTAAACAAGTTCTCCTTATTTACATTGGTAAGTGTTGTCGTTAACCTATTTCTATGTTCTTGATTAAGGACTTGATTGAAAAATGAACGTACATATTAAAAGTATGAAAATGCCCAATTCCTATCAATTCAAATTCATCTCTCATTTTTCTTTTTTATTCTACCAAACTTTAATTCTTATCAATTTATAAAACTTGTCGATTTCCCCCGTCTTTATGTCTATCGACAAAGACTAAATTGAAAAAGACCCTTCAATTTTCACTTTATTTATTTATTTATGACTATTGACTAGCATATAATACCATTTTTCTTTCTCATGACACATTTAAGGTTTCCTAAACAAAACACAACTAGTTGCATCAAATTTCCCTAAGGCCTCTAAAATACTTCTGCGGACAATTTTTGTTATACCGTTTTCCATCAATAGTGACATATTTACCTACTGCCAGTTTATTTTTTATAAAGTTTTTTTAACAATTTAACTGGATGCTGATTTGTGAGCCAGACATCACTCGCATAATAAAAATATGATCTTGCAATTCATTGTTACGTGCCCATGTCCAATCACTAGAGTAAATGACCTAACCATAGAAGATTGACCTTGGGTTTGTTTAAGGAGATCCCATATATCACTCTAGAGTATGGGACGACAAACAATTTTAAACTAGTTTATAGCGATTGTCTAATTTTGCTTTTATAAATTTTTAGCATGCATTGAGAGTGTTCCGCTAGTTTCTATGTGCTGCCTTTCATAACTCCCACATGTTAGCCTACGAAGAATAACCCAATTAAGTCTGAATTACCAAATCCTTTCCAATAAAAGTGGAGTGATTTGATGGGCAATACATGGTATTTTTATAACTTTGAAAGTAAAGATTAATATTTAGGTCTTAAAAATATAGTAAGTGATGTAGTATGACTTGGTAAGCTAATTTGATGGTAACACGTGATGGATAACTAAAAGATAATATAGTGCGGCTGACTAGATATCAACATATATTCTTGCAAAGAGAGAAGTCTTAGTTAGAGGAGACATCCATCAATAGCGTCGTCTAATCCATGATTTGAGCTCATCTAAGTCGTCCATCATTGAGTGGTTTAATTTTAAGAATACTCTTTAGAATGCCTATAAAGACAATCTTAGATCCCTTAGGTATAACTCTAAGCTCAAAAAACCTAAGCTTAAGCTAAAATCCCAAAGCTCCAACCTTAGAAGTTCTAAATTTTCTCTCTCTTGTCTAGGTTGATTTGAGTGTCGGACGGTCCTTGTAAAGAAAAATTTCAAACTATTTTAGTTCTTTCTCTTTCTTGTAAGAGTTCTCTATTATCCAGCTACTATGCTTCTCATCGATTGGCGCTCAAAAGCTAATTTCAGATGTCAATAAATTAATATTGTCTATGAAAATGAATAGAAGTATCAAATCATGCTGCTCAAAGAAAGAGATTAATGAGTAAATAACACCTAAGCAAATACTAGTAATGCTCATGTCGACTTTTAAAACTCCATGGGAGAATTGGCTAATTTAGATCCTTCACCTGCAGTAATCATTTGGGGGACAAAACTTTAGCCTGCAAAACTTACTAGTGCATATTAAGCTGGTCACCCACAAAATCCTATGTAAGGCATTGACCAAATTCATCATAGCTCACAACTTGCTAAGGATGAGAGGGTTGACTAAGCTCATTACTCACCCTGGATAGGAAGAGCTAGATATAGCTCATAACTTATTGAGGATAGGAAAGTTAATCAAGCTCAAAACTCACTTTGGATGGGAAGAGCTAAATATAGCTTATAACTCACATCAAATGGGAAGAGCTAAATATAACGCATAACTTTCTTAATATAACTCATAACTTGCCTAAGATGGGAGAACTGACTAAGCTTACAATTCAAATGAAAAGAGTTAGGCATCACTTATAACTGATCGAAGATAGCTTATTCACCCATCACTCATTTTAGATTGAAAAAGCTGAATATCACTCATAACTCACCGGGGATGGAAGAACCTATAAGATTTGATAGCTCACCAAGGATGGAAAAACCTATAATATTGACCAAATCTGTCCATCACCTATAAAGCTGACTAGTGCATAGTAAGTCGATCACCCATAAAGCCAACCAACATAAATTAAGCTTGTTTGCCTACAAAGTCAACCAGAGTAGAGATTAAGCCGATTGCTTATAAGTCAACTATAATAGATTAAACTGGTCTCCTACTAATCTAAGTTGAACAACTCAAAAGTGTGCCTCATTAGGGATACAAGTTCGACCTATGAAACTTGATCTTTCAGGAGGAGTGGTCCTAAATCACTCACTGGGCCAACCTAAAATTGACAAAAACTTTCACCAAAGTTTTAGGCACTAGTCTAAAAGTTTAGGAGAAAATACAAAGGAGTATTTGAAGCGCACCACACCAAAAAGCAATGAGCTATAAAAAACAACAAAAAATTCTTAAGCAACCTAAAGCAATGAAGCTTGAAGACTAAAGATCATCTAACTAACTTCAAGCATTGAGATGACCTAAAGTGCTTCAACACTTTTTGAAGAAAGTTTTCATATCGTAAACAAAGCAAGAAGAAAAAGATTGGAAAAAGACCAAAAGCAATGTCTTCATTCATTTATTTGGTTTGTTACAAGAGATTGGCCATAGTCAAGCAAAATTGACTGAAGCCGATTATAAAGTGAAAAGAAGAAAAAAATGCAAATCTTCTAGATTGGAGGTCTTTAGGATAGAGGACTTCAGATCAACTGGTTGTTGTGCGAAACCTTCTTTCTTAGATCAGGCCAGAGATGATCTAAGTTAGATATTCACCATAAAGAGTGGTACAGCTCAAAACACATGGCATCCAACCATAATTCAAGTCCAATAGTAGGGCATTATCATATTGAGCTCGACCAGACCTCAAGACTAACCAACATTTGCAACCATCATAAAGTTTAGTTCACACCTACGTGAACTTGATGCAAATAAATCATTACACTTGAGCAAAAGAAGCCCAAAATAAGCCAACTATGATCTAATTGGGCTATTTTTGAAACTTGAGCATAAACTTAAGCTCAACCTTAAAAGTAGAGGACAAGTGATTAGTATGAGTTGGCAAGCCGATCTAATAGCGATACATAGCAAATGATTAAAACATGATATGCAGTGGCTAATCAAACGACAATATATGTCCTTTCAAAAAAGAAAACCCCATTAGGTGAGACTTCCACTAATGACGCCATCCAAGATTTGAGCTCACTTAAGCCATCCATCATTGCAAGAATCAATTCAAGGAGAGCTCTTTAGAACACCTTTAAAAATAGCTCTGGACCCCCAGGTATGGCTCCAAGCTCAAGAAACCAAAGCCTAAACTAAAATCCTAGAGCTCTGATCTACGAGGTTTAAGGTCTTCTCTCTCGTTTGGATTAAATTGAGCGTCAGAGGGTTCCCTTCGAAGAAATCTCTAGACTTCTTTTGCTCTTTCTTTCTCTCTCTTGTAAGAGCTTATCTATAAGTGCTTTGCCATCCGAGCTATTATCCTTTTCATTGTTTGGCACTTGAATAAGCTTAGGGTCCCAAGGTGAGGTGGGAGAGGGTAAAGGATGAGGCTTGGTGTTCATGGACTTGTATGGAAAGCAATAGAGGATAGGTGGTTTGCAAGGCTCTACAAGCTTTGATAGAAATATACACAAAGTGATTATCGAGGGAGGTCAAGTGCCATTGATTGGTTTATTTATTTATGATCGAGATGGTATGATTAAAATGGAGGCATAGTTACACATGGGAGAGGGTATGTTGTCATGCGAACAAACATGGGGGCTGTTTATATGTGTGGGTAGTAGGAATTATAAGTGGAAGAACTGGGGTGCAAAAGTGAGAAGTTGGATGTGGCGTGATGAAAGAAACGTGGTGGGTAATGCATGCTCATTGAATGATGGTGATGTAGGTAGTTACAGGATATCGACAGGGATGAAAGTCTATTTAATGGCGAACAACCGTGACCCCCGTTGGTTGGCAGCTTACCTTTGAGGGATTGCCCTTCAGGAAGTCCAGGATTGAAGTCCTGGCTATCACCCATAAAAATATAAACATTTTGTGACCTTGGAAATGCCTTGGTCCTGATAAACTGATATATATATATAATTATTGCTTTAGAAAAGAAACTTCGTATCAAAAATTATGTAATGCTATTAGTTTTGAAGGATGGTACTCAGATTTGGATCGCTCCTTCCCTTGAAAAAAAGAAAATGGCTGGCATTTGCTCATTGAGAGCTTTCTAGACATCTAAATGACCTTACATCTGTGGTTGTGTTTGGGCGGACTCTCCAGTCAATAGCCTAGCTAGTTTGCCTAAAAGACATGTACATCAAACTCTTCCTTCTAGTAATCTACAAGAACAAGTATCTTCGTATTGGAATTAAAAAATTGACTCTACGTGTGCAAGTTTCTCAAGCTAAACTGCAAAGGTTTCATTCTCTATCAATCTTATTTAAATATTCATACATAGAATTATTCCTAAATCATAAAGTTTATTATAAAAAAGCAAAGTAGATTAATATAAGTTTTTATCAACCTTTGCTTGCAATCACACATCCAAAGAAAAATCTTAGATTGCAAGGGGTTAGACTTTGTACATCAAAGACAATCCTACTGGCGTTTGCTTAGTTTGTTTGACACAATCATGCCATGTAATATTGACGAATTCAAATTATTAGCTCACGACAGGTCAAAGGTCATATTACTGTTATATTAGCTCAAACTTGCAGCAATGATTTCGATCATGGTAAAAGATCGGCCGCATGATTTTGATCATGGCATGTGATTTGATACCTCTTCCACCACGTTTATCTCTGGTCTATGCTTGTATGGGCAAGGTATACGGCCATGGTTAACTGATCGACTTAACACGACTTATGTACGGACATGATATATTCCTCTCACCTATCAATGTGACATTTCCTTAGAAAATCCCCTAAACTACGATTGTGAGGTGAAAATTTTATTATATAATGTCCATAAGACATCAGCTGGTCCCCACGGAGGGCGGGGTCCACACCAATTAGCCCCACATCCCTGCGGACGCGGGAGGCAAATTTAGAAAATTAAAATTATAAGTAGAAGATAATTATTGTTAATCCAAGCCTGCCTGCCATGATCTTGGTCGTGGCGCCCGCGCTCGTCGCAGTCCTATCGAATCACCGACAGCGGCGGGGACCAACGCACCCAAGATCAACGGTGGATATCCATCCGCTGCGGTGGTCAACCAATCCGCGAGAGACAGCGTCCGCCCGCTATTCCCCAATAATTGTTGTCTTCCTCCCATCGTGCGGTAGAAAGGACGGACCCGTATCCATTCTTGACCATTATTAATTAATTTTTTTACGGCGATGGATGGATAGAGAGGTGAGGGTGGGAATCCGATAGGAGAGTCGGGCCATAACCTCCACCCGCTTTCCCTTCGGTCGTCACGAGTCACGGCTATCCTGCCAGCCGACACGTGCGACGGGCGTCATCGCATCATAGAAGAGAGAGAGAGAGAGAGAGAGAGAGAGAGAGAGAGGAGGGATTCCGTTGGGGTTATGGAACCCTAGATAGACGGATGGATGGTGGGAGAGCGGGATGGGACGAGGCTGGAGGTGGGGGCATCTCCCGTTACTCCTGCTTGTGTGTTCTATTTAAGGAAGGTCGAGAGGAGGGGAGGCAAGAAAAAAAGGAGATCAGATCTGAGTCTGACGATGTTTACAGGCTCAGGCTCTATGTGCCCCTCGCCCTCTCTCTCTCTCTCTCTCTCTCTCGCGGTTTTCTTTCTTTGTTTCTTGTTCGATTTGGCTCTTTTTTTGAAGTGGAAATCATAAGATTTCGGTGGAGAAATAGGGGATTGGGTTGGCCTTCGTATTTTTTTGTTTTTTTGCCCACTCTAAAGGTGTATGGTGGGTGGTGGGTTCGGGGCTGACAGAAGAGAGTGAGCACACAGTGAAGTAATTGCATCGGGGAATGCCGTTCTCGTTGCGTGCTCACTTCTCTTTCTGTCAGCTCTTCTCTCCTCGAACCGAACCGCCTTCGCCGGCCACCTCCACCGCCTTTATTTCTTTTCTTGGAAGGGGAATGGGCTGGTGCAGTAATATTTGATGGGAAACGGGTGCGTTGTTTTGGGAAAGAAGGCCACGCGTGCAGGCTGGCCTCAAACTCTGATCCCATTCCGCATATGTGATCTGGTGATGGTGATGATAACTCTTACTCTCTCCGCTTCTGTCGCCTGTCCGAGACGTCTTCTCAGGCTCGCTTCTCTACGGAAGGCGGGCTTCCGAGTAACCGGTGCATGGTGGTACTTTCTCGTTTCCTTCTATCTATTAGTATTTTCTCTCTTTTTTTTTTTTTTTTTTTTTTTAATTCTCGATTCCATCGAGTGGTATGGAAATGCCTCATCCGGAGATGTTCTATTGACTCGATGTGGATAGGGTTGAGGAAAGGGAATGGAGCAAGGGTGGAAGGATAAGGCGTGGTGGCTTTTTGAGATGGGAGCTGCTTGTCGGCGAACGGATCGGATCAGGGCGAGGCCCCTCTGCCTACAGCGCTGGCTTAACCGAAAAATTCACTGTTTGACCAGTCCTCTCCTTTCTTTCTCTTTCTTTTTAACTGTTCTTCCTCCCTCCTCTCTTCCTTCTCCTCCTCTTCCTTTACTATTTTTGGCCAGGACTCGTCATCTTGAAACCCGGAGTCTCGAGAAGATCCCGCCGCTGCTCGACTGAAATCGTCATCACCGGGAGAAGAAATCGTCATCTCATAGGGACTTCTCTCCTCCGCCTCCCTTCTCTCTCTCTTAGGAGTTTGGGATCAAGGCTGATCTTAAGGCCGTTCCTTTTTCTTCTCCCCCTTTGTTTTGTGTGGTTTTAGAGGCATGAGACGGAGTTGAAGTGGGACTGCGACTGTTTATTGAGCCAAGGAACGATAGGACCTACTTCTGAGTTTCCATATCAGGTAAGTTTCCGTTCACTCGGACCTTCTGTTTTCAGCCAGCCAGATGAAAGTTTCGTTGTTTTGGCTCTTTTATCTTTGGTACGGGTCCTGATGGTATGCGTCCAAGTATGCGTCCATAAATTGATGGGTAGTTGTGGGTAGTTCTCTTGTTGTTTATTTATTTATTTATTTGCATATTATTAACTTGCTATCTCTTCTTATGCTTAGCTCCACCTTGGCGTTCAAATACATTTTTTTTCCAAAAATCTTGTGCCTTCAAATTTGTATACAAAGAACTGCATCTTATTTGCTGCTCCAAGTCTTTGCAAGTCAGACATCAAGTCGGACATCCGTCAGACTTGCTCTCTTGAGATCCACCCTACAATCTGATTCGGAGATTTCTTGCTTTTGTTACAGGTTGGTGGATTACTTTTGGTCTTAAAATATCAAGATCGTACCAGGAAAATATGTGATGCTTCGGCTGCAGCCAACAACTATCACGGTTGCTTATAAGTGGGAGGTATGCCATTTTGCTCTACTTTCATATTCTACTATTACTTTCTTCATTATACTAAGCAAGAAGCCATATTTTTATAACATCTTGCACTAGATTTATTGGTTGGTTGAAGTAGCACACGTGATGTGGTAAAATTTCTCATTCTGTTGAGAAGCAGCAAAAGATCTGGTTCCTTAGTTTAATCCCCAGGTGTCTCTATTGAGGAAAGAAACGTCCTAGATATCTCATTCAGAGACGTTAGTTACTTGGAGATGGGGATATCCAACTCGGAGTCTTCTCTACAGTCACTAGAACCGTTACATTTATTTTGAGCTATAACTTTTGACACCTCCTGGACGATTTCGAGTTAATTTAAATAACTATAAGACAAATTCAGCTTTAAACTTGGAGATTTAACTAATAAACTGTTTGGATTTTGTCTTTTTTGTCATTTGTAGAGATTGTCTACAACTCATATGAAGATTTCTATCTCGATCTAATTTCAATTAGGAAAATAACATGAAATCTCAACGGGGGATTTCTGAGAATCCTGAAAATTTCAGAAATACAAGCTTGAAGTTGGAGGTGAAGCTTATATTTCAAGATATTAATTGATGGGGTTCTTAAAGAGGTTGCTTCCTAGAGACACAAGCAATTAGATTTTCTTATCTTCAGGTGGGTGCCAGTGCCAGGAATATGTTTAGCATTACTCTTCAATACTGAGTTATTCTAATGTAAACGTGGGTCCACCTTGGGGGCCCCTGGGACGCATGTTACATAAGGCTGCGCATTTTACCTTATAACATCTGGACCTCTGTGCGGTTTAAATTTCAAATATGAGGTGGCTGTCGTAAACAATGGACTTGATCGGAAAGTGATTTATAACGTTGAGTTTGCCAGAGGTGGATTTTATAGGAAATTATAGAAGTGTGGGGCATCCTACTTGCAGTCTTCTTTTCACTTGATTAGAATAGTGGAAAAACTGGAGACCATGATAGAGGCAAACGGCAGACTTTTTGATCCACAACATTGTCTTGAGGATTGCAAAACAGCAACCAAATTCTTCTGTCATTCTGGATCAATGCCACGTTTATTCAATTATCTTGCACCTTTTTCCAAATATCTGGTCCGGAATGACAGAAGATAAAATAAAATGATAATGAGCACGTTGAGGACTACTGAGGAGATAGGGCTACTGAGGTGCCACATCATCTAGGGCTTTTTATTGACATTAACAAGGTGAAGAAGGGAGCCGTTCCTTGGGATTAAGGTATATGTATTTGGTAGGCGTTAGGCTACAAAAGCAAAAGGCTCCACTAATTCAAGAAAACTAGTGCATTGCATATCGATAATGAAGATAATCTGTAAGTTCTTCCAATAATATTGACATTTTTATCTATTAATTCAAAATAGATATTCCATTTAGTTTTGTAAGTAGGGCTGCATGGATCATTTTGTTTAAGGCTGATTATTTACTAATAGTTTGAATATGGATGATCTCACATCTCAAGCATCTGCTGATTACATCTATGTTCTTCTCGTCGAAACTCTCATCGCAAGCCTACTCACATTTTTATGTTCACAAGAATTATTATCATATTGCCCTTCCTATTCTTATTGTTCCTAATTCTTAAAATGCCTCCTCATCTCATGTGAGAAGGCCATAACACCATTCTTTGTCACATCATTCTCCTTGATTATTTTTCACGAATTATTTATATTTTGCATATCTTGAATCTTCTGCGACTTTTATTGCACTGCACCTTATCTCCTCTATAGCCCAACATGCTCTTAGATCAAACAATACCAAATACTCGATGTTATCTCTTTAATGAAGATGAGCGAGGGGCTCGGTCCACTGCTTACTCCCCGCTCCTCGGTGCATTTGTATATCTAAATTAAGAAATAAAGTTTTTGTCACTTTGATATTTTGTTATATCAGCATTTACATGCATATGAAGCTGAGGACTTTAACAGCATGGGTTATTTTCTCCCAAAAACATTTTTTTTTTTTTTTTTAGAATGTCTGGATAAGTTCGATGCTGGATACAGCTAAGGGTAGAAAGATGTAAAGAATTGCTTCTAAAAGCAAATTTTTCCAGGATCTATCCACTCTTAATGGATGTTACAAACAGAAAAAGGCTTGACAGAATTTGATGAATAAGCATCCTAAAATAATGAGTGGGATCGATCAAAAAGAAAAAAATAATGTATGGGATTAACATATATGTGAAAAGAAAGGTGAACAAGAATTGAGAGCTGTTAATGCCGGAGTTCATAGGGTAACAGGTTGAATGAACATTAATTTCATGCCATTCAAACTGCTCTAAAGGGCCTTAGACATGAGTCAAATGCCAGAAAAAAAAGGTAAGCAAATGAAAAGACTGATAGATTTGACAAAAGTGTTATGGCAGTCATGATTTTACCTATGCTTGAGATTCTCTTTTCAGATAATACTCTAATCTTAAGTTGCAATTAGATATAGTAAATATTATTCATTTTCATTTAACCCGGACTCTCAACCCACTGAGAACAATTAGCTATATCTTGTAACGGTCTTAACATATTGGATTATAGTTTGGTTATTAACACTTTGGATTCTCAAATTCATTGTTCTAGGACAGATTGGGCTGGATGAAAATTGTAGTTTAAGAAAAAAGAAGGGAAGATAAGTAGGAAGATTGGAGAATCCCATCAAACTTCTGATCCAGATTTTTGAGGAAAAGGTGATTCATTTGAGAGGTGATTTTTCTTATCCCAGGAGAACTGGAATTAGTTGAATGAACACTCCCCTGATTGTAAACTGTGGATAAAAAATTTCAGCATCCAAACGGCCCCTAATAGTATTCACGAGGATAAAGTTTTTCTGGTCCATCATATGTTTCTTTTATTTTGATTTAATGCTTAGAATTTTTTGAAGCTGCTCTTCCAATCCTGATGAAAAATATTTGATGGAATTATGTAATTTAAGTGTTGACTCAATACTTTTTATGATCTTCTTTGGAGAAAAATCAATCAACACTAGTCTTTGCTAGTTGCTTTCAAATTTTCATATTATTATTTGCATATGCTCATGCTGGTGTGTTGCTAAAGAAGAATTTTGGTGGAAAATGTCTATATTAAAATTTTTAGTGAATTTATAAATGTTAACATCTTATGATTTGGCAACTATCCCTCAGTTGATTTTTACTTCATTTGGTCCTCAGACATCGGAGAATGTTCAGTTTGTAAAATTAATCAGTTAAGATTTCTAAGTTATCCCATTTCATTGCATTTTGGGGACTACAACTAGAAATGTTATAGGTTGTGACTAAAAGTGATATCTTAACTCTTCAAGTTCAATTTTCCTCCTCCGAGAAATATTTGGACTACCTACGTGGATGGTGCTCAGTCTGTGTTCTTATTTTTTTGGGCTGAACATTTGTCTCTTTCTAATTTAATTAGTTATTCATTTTATAGGAGTACTGTGAGGGACTATGCATCTCGTCCCATTCTATGAAAAAGCCTGGAAATGCTGAGAAACTATCGGATAAAGATAGGACGATCATTGGAACCACTTTCTTCTTATTAATCATGCTATTGTAAATTATATGCAATACGTCTTTTTGGGTATCAAATCGAGGAAACTTTAATAAAAATATTCATGAAAGGATATCGTAAGTGTTATAGAAGTAGAAAAGTAGTTATTAAACTTTGGTATTATAAAGGTCATATTTTGGTGTCGTCTTAGGATTATTTATAAATCTTACTAGAGTTTAGGATTTTGTATTTTAAGTCCTTTTGTGGTGTAAGTTGAGGCTTCTGTTTTGTTATTAAATGTTTCCTTTGGTAGAGGAGAATCATATGTGGTGATCCAGTGCTTGAGTAGTTCAGTTGCATGGGCTGACATGTTATATCAATGAGGGGTATTTGTCATACCATCCTTTTCCTGTTAGGATTGAAAATCTTGTATTTTACATATCCTTAAGTTTCCAAAATAATATAATGTAAAAAGAATTGCTTTGAATCATTTCTCAAACTCATTCGAGATTAGAGGCAACAATTGGATTGGATTTGATCATTTTAAGTTCGAGTTACTTTTAGATTCAGATCACTTTTGGCTTTAGATCATTTGAAGCTAAATCCTAGTCCTAAATAATTGAGTTAGGGACAATCCATGGGTTATTTCGGATTAGCTTAGGTTTATTTTTTTTAAAGAATTCAATATGCGCTTTTTTATTAGTTTTTAAATAATTTATTAATGATTAATTCAATCTTTTTTTCCTTTTTATTCATTTGTTACTTTAAATGCCAGAACAGATAGATACAAAATTACAATATAATCGAACACTAATAGAAATAATAGTTATAGACTTATAACAATATTAAGATAATACAGTTAAGCAGTACTTTATAAAAGTGTATTTTTAAAAACTAACAAACATTAATGCCAAATTATGGTTAATTTCTTAGGGATAATAAATAAAAAAAAATAAAAAAATAAAGCTATGCCTAATTCTTAGGGATGGTAATTTTAATTTTGATCCAATAAGGACTTGTCCCCACCCATCCTGATCGAGGCAGGGTTTTCAAGCTTTAATTGGGTTCAGAGTGGGTTTGGAAGAGAACTAAAAATCTTGTGGTTAGGGTGGGTGGGACTGGTATGTATGCTCGCTATCCCAAAATCCACCCTGAATCTATATGTTTAAATATTTTAAATATTTTATTTTAAAAAATAAATATTTTTAGTTTATAATTTTTATAGATAATTTTAAAAAAAGAAAAATAGCAAGCAAGGGCCAATGGGGTGGGGTCGGGGATTTTGTTCCTCATTGGAATTGGGATAGGGATGGGGTGAGGATGGGGATAGGGATGGAGTTGGCAAAAAGCAATCCCTACTTGCCCCGTTGCCATTCCTACTAATCTACCTTTTTATTTCTTCCCCAAGGATATTTGAAGCTGTGACTATCAATCATTCAATAACACCAAACTTGAAAAGTGTACTTCTAATCCCATCATTTGTTAAGTCTCATTAGCATTAATTACATTATATATCAAAAAATATAAAATATTAAAAAGTTAACTATATAAATAGTCTATTTAATAATTCATAAAATTATATAATATCATCTAGATAAAATTTTAAAATTTAAAATAAATAAAATTAAAAATATATCTTGCTTTTATATCGCAATAGTCAATTATGAGTTGTAACCAAAGTTTGTGCACTTTCTAGTAAATACCATTATCAGGTTCGGGTTAGGAAAAAAAAATCCTAACTCTGTTTTTTCAAGTGGGTTAGGGCTGAGTCAGGTTTCTACCACCTCCATTTGAGATCTTATATTGGCATCAAATTTTAAGGTTAGATTTGGATGAAATCTCTTAGGATGAAAAGTTGAGATTGTAATGTGAGAACATAGGTGTGTAATCTCTAGAAATTAGACTACTGTAGTTTTTCAGAATCTTTTTTTGTTTTGTTCTTCATTAATTGGTGGAGGAATGATATGAGCTAGTTATTTATTTCTTCAAATCATGGTTTTTTCTTAGAGTGTACAATGTTTAATGTCCATAATAATTTTTAGGTGAAATATTATTTGTATTCAGACTTTAATTAGTAAATTGACCAAATCATTCATCATAAGTTGATGAAGAAACATGTGCTTGCATACTGAGGAATGGAAAATGAGATGTGAATTATATTTTGGACAACATGAATATCATTATAATCTAGTCGATAAACTCCTTGATTTTCCAATCAAATATTTGAGTTAATTTTTAGATTTTGTTTCTTTATGAAAAGATCTTGACAAGCAGAATCATAGGTTCATTAATTTAAGATTTGGTGAAGGCTTGACCTTAAGAAATCAGCAGATCGGGATGCTCTGCATTGTTGGGGCTTAATTTAGAATCTTGTAGACAATGGAATTTTGATTTTAGAGTAGAATGCTTGATTTGACTTCTTCTTTTTAGGTTTATTATATATCTTTTAGGGTAAAGATTGTGTTAAACCATGGTTGTAGTAGATGTTAAGGTGGATTGTGGAGTCATAGAAGGATGGGTGAATGGTGGGAATTCATATTAGGACTAGAAAAAATAAGCCTGGTCCAGTTTGCTTGATGCATGCAGCTCAATTTTGGATGGGCTGGAAGTAAAGATTTATGCCTTTTTGGGTTGGCATCAAAATCTTATTTGATTGTGGATTCGTTACTAGAAATTCAATTCTTAATCTCAGCATCCAATATGCATTCTCGAATATTCTAGTTTTTCAATTATTCACTCTGTTCATTTTACCAAGTTCAATGCTGATAAGATTAGTCAATATTTATATGTTTTGATGATATAGCAACATGTTACTTGTAACAAGTATTTTTGTTGGTTGATTAATTTGTTACATTTTGTTTATTAAATTGATTGTATTGAAATTATTCTAAGTAGGACAAAATTATTCTATTCTTTCTAGTATTCTTTTATTTATCATGTGTCTACTATTTTGATAGAATTATGGCATCTTTTGTCCCTAAAAAGGTAAAGGCAACCTATGAAATGGAAGAAAGGAGAGAAAGTAAAGAAGAAAGCAATGAAACAACTTTGAAACAAGTGAACTAAGGATTCATTTTATTTGTAGGAATGGCTTTTTGGAATCAAAATCAGAATCATTGTTTTTGATTCCAAGCATTTAATTGGATTCTAAGTGTTTGATTGGACAAAATCAGAATTCAATTTCAATTCCACCTAGAATTAGTATCACATATTGGGGGATTTGAAACCTAGATCCTTCTTATACAAAATTACCAATTCCTTCTTAACAACCTAACACCTACTATCTTACTAACACCCCCTCATCCTCTTCTCACCTGACCCTCCTCGAAAAAAGTTCTCCAATCACACCATTGGCGAAGATGAGCCAATCCCTCTGCAGATATTCCTAGCTACATGTCATCGGATTCCTAGATTTACTTGGTATTTCCATCAAAACTATTTTTTTTTTCCTTATGGTTCATTTGATTTTGCAAGTATCCTTCGTAATTTCTAGCTCATTTTTGGCATATCCATTTGAAATTTGGCCTATCTAAGTTTTTAATTTCGATTTCGATTCTTGTGTGAACCAAATAGATGGGGGAGTGGATGATTTCAATTTGGATTCTAATGAAGTTCAATTTCAATTTTTGTTTCTCACTTCAAATCAAATGGGCCCTAAATGGGAAAAAGAGGGATCCACCAAAAAGGACCCTTTTATTTGTTCGAAACAGAAGGAAATCTTGAAAAATAGATGAAATGGAAGAGATCTAAGTGAATGAAAAATAGAAACAAAAGACAAATTCCATGTTCACTTTAAAATTATGTACCCTGTGTATATACATGAGAAATTTATCGAGTCAATTCTTTTTAATAAATAGATCTGATTGCAGCTTTTATAATATGGATTCAAAAGGACTAAATAGGAAATGATATTTTTGAATCTTATAACTATAATAGAACATATGGTTGGCCAATATTTATAGAAATTAGAAAAAAAGTCAAAAGAAATGGTTTCATCCTCCTAATTTTTGAATTGAGGGATCCAGTAATCGAAATCTTGATGCATATAACTATAAATATTCCATAGAGTGCAATACTTTTTAGGAATATTGGAACATTTCATTTCTAAATAGAAGATTCATTTTCAAATAGTGTTCCATTGATCATTAACCAATACTCGTTTCATTGGTTCGAGGCTATCCACTAACAAGATTTTATTAAGTTACTTCATTTCTTTTATTTCAAGTAAGTTCTATTTTATGCAAGTCACTTTCTCTTTTCCTTGTGCTCAAGAATATTCTCATTCATAGGTTCAAGATCCACATAGGTGAATTAAAAGGTTTGAATGATCAACTTTACAATTAGTTGCTAGAATCAAGAGGTATTCATATTGTCAATTTGAATAAATTGGAAATGGTTTTATTTGATGACCATTATATTTCCCAAATACCAAATTTTTTTAATCAGCAAAAGAATAATATTTCCATTTTTATTTTAAAAATAAAGAAAGCAAACTCATCCCATACTAGAAATAATTGTAGGAAACCTTTTGATAATATGGATTATTATTTCTAAAGGACATATATTACATACATTATGTTTATGCTACCATATACATCGATGGATATGTTTTTTTATATGTTATACCTTGAAAAATGAAAACCTTTCCTCTCCTTCAAAATATCTTAGAAGATAAAAGGCCTTTCTTCTTCTTCTTTGTCGACCTCTCTCATGCCCGTTGCTGCCTTCCAACTTTGTAGAGCTAAATTTATAATGGAAGCCACCACATGCTCACCAGTCCATGCATTTCTAATCTATTCCCTCACCTCACCCACCTCAAGCAAATTCATGAAGAGAACCATGGTATCAAGTATGCCACCAACATTGTTGCTGAATTGCTCTATTACTTTATTGTCTGCATACATGAGAGAATCATGTAAGAATCTAGTGCTTCTATCACTTTTCATATAATTATCTCCATCCTAATATTGTTGGATCCCATCACTATCATCATCCATCATCATTGTTGGCATCACACCTTTCCCTCTCTCCCCTTGTTTTTAGGTTGCGTTAGTCCACGGCCTAAAGTTTTCTAGATGGACTAGATTAGATTGAGGATTCTAGCCCAGCCAAACCTAATGAGTGCTTAGGTTTAATTATGATGGTCTGTATCTAGGCTACAAGTGGTCCAAATCAATACCAAGTTATGTATTACCTAGACCTAACCCAATTTTCATTCAAGTTAGGATTTTTGATCATACACAATTCATTGACCATAAATGTGCGAGGTCCAAAGAAAATATGCCAGTCATTGGGTTGTATAGGTTAGGATGGACTAGGTTAAGCATGACCCAAATCCAACACGATGCATTCATGTTCGAGGTAGGTAGATCTAGGTTTGGGTCTAATAAATGATGAGAAAAATTTGCTACACTACAAAAAAAAAATGTCTTTTACTGATGGATGCTTTTATTGACGGATTTAAAATCCGTCAGTATAGACCTATCTATTCTGATGGATATTGTTATCCGTTAGTAAAAATATAATACATTACTGAGGGAATGCTAACCATTAGTAAAGTCTAAAGATATATTAACAGAAAAAAATCCATCAATATATCCTTTAAAATATATTGACAGATTTGTAAATCCATCGATATAGCTTTTAGTTTATCCATTTTATAAGCTTCTTGCTTTCACCAATACTTGGCAGGACTAATATTTTAACAAAAAAATAAAAAAATAAGATTTAAAATGGTGCCGATCCTAAATCATAGCCATTGGTAACAATAATAACAATAACGAATCTTTAATTCTAAATTAGTTAGAGTCAACTATTTGAATCCTTTTTCTTCATTTAGTTATGTTTTAAGTCATATATTTTGTAAGATGCAAAAATTCTAAGTCTTTCTTTATCACTATCTCTCATGTGATTTTTGGTCTACCTTTACCTCTTTTTTTCTTCTACATATATCAAGTCATTCTTCCACACAAGTGCATCTGTAGGTCTACCTTGCACATATCCAAATCATTTATGTCATCCTTCCCTTAATTTATCCTTGATTAGAATTACCTCTATATTTTTACAAATAATTTTATTTTTTATTTTATCTTTTATTGTATTACTATACATTCATCTTAATATTCTGATTTTTGCCACATTCATTTTATGTATATGTATTTTTCTAATCATCCAACATTTTGTACTATAAAGCATAAATGATCTTATGGCTATTCGATAAAACTTTTCTTTTAATTTCGCAGGTACTCTTTGATCACATAGTATTCCAATTGTTTATTTTATCCAATTAATCCTATGGACAATAGCATCCTCAATCTCTCATTCCTTACCAAAAATCGATACTATATGCTGAAAATGATCATTTTTACTAACTTCATGGTCTCCAATTTGTACTATATATTTATCTTTATTTCTAATTATACTTAAATTATATTTTTCATGTATTATGTTTTTGTCCTACTTAACCTAAAACCTTTACATTCTAATGCATTTCACCATAATTCTAACTTACGATTAACACCAACCTTATTTCATCTACTAGTACTATATCATTTACAAATAACATTCATCATGAAATATCATTCTGAATATGTTTAGATCTTCGGTTAATTTTACATGATCTAATTTATATCTTTTACCTATTGGGTTCCATATGAATGTTGTTTTTTTTTTGAATCATCGCATCATTTTCTTTAGGTGAATGTGCAGTTTTTATTTCAAAATGATTTAGCTTCTGCAATTCCATAAAGAGGTTCCTTCTGATTTTTAAGATTCTTTTTTTCTATAAAGTTGTTTATATTGAAACTCTTAAATTATGATATTTATCATTCTAATGTTCAAATAATTTAATTTTCTAACCACATCTATTTTTTTTACTTAGTTATTTTTAATGTTATTATTTTTTATTTATTTTTTATTATTTCCTTATCTTTTAATTTAATCTATTTGTCTTTGATCTCTCTCTTGGAAACATTTGTTTGTTTTGCTGAATTATTAAACAATGATCTTTACTCCAATATGTATATTATCTTTCAAATATTTTGGCTTCTTTATTGCTATAAAGTGGTTCAATTCTTATTTTTGAGCTTCTTTTCTTTTATATTTTATTTTTTTATATTAAATCTTATGTACATCAGGTTTTTCATTTTTTTTCAGTTAACCATTCTTTTCTTATTTTTAAGCTTTTTTGTTTTTAGTTTTCCTTTCTAATAAAAATCTTAAATTATATCAAGATTTTTATTTTTCAATTTGGGTTTTTATTTCATTCATTTCTTATTTTCGGGCTCCTTTCCTTGTCTTCTTTCATATTTAGTTCTAATAATAGGAAATCCTAAGTTATATTAAGATTTTTCAGTTTTTTAATCAACTCATTGCTTTCTTATTTTTAAAGCTTACTTTCCTCTTTTTTTTTCTTTTTTTCGTTAAAGATCTTCAATTATATCGTTATTTTTTTTTTTTGGGTTTTTATTTCTTTCTTTTATTATTTGAGCTACCATTCTAGGCTTCTCTTATATTTTAATTTTTAGTAGAAAATCTTAAGTTATGTCATGTTTTTTCTTTTTTTTTTTTAGTAATCACATCTTTCTTATTTTTAAGCTTATTTTCTTCTAGTTTTTTCTTTAGTTTATCAAAGACCTTCAACTATATCAAATTTTTCGATTTTCTATTTGGGTTATTACTTTTTTGATGTGCGCTTTATCATCTTTTTTTTTTTTTTTTTGTTTGTTATGAATCAATTTCTAATCTAGTCATTTCTTCATTATTTTTACCTTGGCTGAGTTATTCATTTTCCATACATGGTTTCTCTGTTTTAGTAAGTTGTATTGCTGAATTATTAAATTATGTTCTTTCAAATTTTTTTATTTTATTTCCCAATTCATTTCCTTAAGGTGATTCCTTTCTTATTTTTAAGCTTCATTCATGGGATATTTTTCTTTCATTTATTTGATATTTCAAATTTTATAAATATTTTTGATTTTTATACTTTTTTTATTTTTTATGTGATTATTTCATTTAGTATTCTTTCATAGTTTTGTTGTTGGTTTTTTTTTTACTTGATTCATTTCCTTGGTTAATTTTACCTTATTTAAGTTATTCTTTTTTTCTTCACAACTATGATTCCTTCTTTGCTAAATTTGTTTTGCTACATGATTAAATCATGTTCTTTGGTCAAATATTTTTACGTTTTATATAAGATTTTTTAGCTTTTTCAATCCCCTAAATTGTTTCTTTCTTATTTTTAAGCACCATTCCTTATATTTTGGCTGGATTTTTCTTTTATTTGTGAAAGATTTTGGAATATGTTTACATATTTTTTTATGCAAGTATTGGATTTTTGTTGTTATGCTTTTGTGGTCTTTTGTTTTCAATCGATTCATCTCTTTGGTTAGTTCTTCCTTCGTCGAGTGTCATTTTATTTTCCAAATCCCTCCTTTCTTGTAGTTTCCTTTCGTTGAATTATTCTCATATCTTTAGTTGAACATACGCATTCCAAACAGTTTGGCTACTTTAATCCCATTAATCAGGTGGTTTTTATTTTTTAAGCTTTTCTTACCCTTTTTAGGATTTTTCCTTGTCTGTTGAAGATTTTGGATCACTTTTATATTTTCATTTTGTGTTTGAGTTTAAAGAAACTAACTCTTCTTTTGAGTTTCACTTTGAAGCTGTGGTTTGAGAATTTTACTTGTTTCGTTTGTCTTATTAGATTTATCCTTTCTGAACCATATTTTCTTTCTTTCTTTTTTTTTTTGGTTCTCCTTTTTAATGATTGTCTTTTTTGTTTTGTCTCCAAATCTAGCCGTTGCTTGTGTCAGCTTATACGTTGTGTCTCTAAAGCATTAGTATTCCATCCATCTACCTTTCTTACTAACTTCTTATAACCATGTTGCAAGATGAGTCACATATGATGCTGCTCACTGTTGCTTTGTCATTGACAAAATGGACTTGCTCTAGCTCACCCATAGTCAGAAGGAACCTTGTACCATTTTGTTTTCTAAAATGAGATGCACCGGGTACCTCCTCGTTTGTTTATGATAAGTGGCTGGCCAAGAAAATGGAAAACAAAGAATGACTAAACTTTTATTGCCTACTTTGGTAGACTCATTCGTCTATAAAACTTCCAATTTTTCATCTCATAACTTTCAGCATTCAAATACCATGTTTGTTCTCTGTTTCGCTTCTGGTATATATTGGTTTCCTTTCAAGCAAGGTTTTATAGTTTCTGACGCATACTATGTTTTTTGACAGTACCTTGGAGTCATTGATTTGGGAAGTGAGATTGGATGTGTGATCTGCAAGGGACCATGGATTTTTGTTGGAATACCTGATGTTGTTAAGTTTGGTAATGTAGACTTTGCGTCACTTTTTTCCTTATTTGGCATTACATAATGTTTTTTAGTATGTTTATATTCTCATCTGGTGCAGTCATGGAATATTCAATCAGCACAAGATATAAGTCTGGGTGGACCCCTGGACAAGTCTATGCCTTGGAAGTTGGCAATAAGATGATTTTTGCTAGAACACAGGTAATTTCTGTGCTAGATTCGCTATTAGATTCTAAAACTCCTCTATCAAAATTGTTAGCTATGGCTGATGGAACACAGGTGATCATGAGATGAGCGCTTCCCTTAAAAAGAATCTAGCAAATGACTCTATTTGAAACAAATCCTCAACTGGTTGGGAAAAGACTGGTTGAATCGGCTGATGCTGCTCTATTCGAACCAATTGATCTGTGGAGTAAGATCGTCCAAGTTGCAGTGATTTTATGCTGTCTTTATTGATTCAAGTTTGAAGACTTTTGTTTTCCTTTGCTGATGAATATATTATAAATGATAAAACCAGACTTCAGCTTTTGTTCGAAATGGCTTCCCTTGGAGTGAAGTAGTTTAACATTATGCCAATAACTATGCACATATTGCTTGATCTCCTTCAGAAGTAGAAGTGCTTGTTGTGGTGTGCTAAGAATGCTGGATGGTGGATGTTGGTGATGATATTGCCATCGAAGGATAATTCTCTGTAAAGGAATTATTTATTCTCTTAGAAATATTGTCAAAAACCAACCATACAAAACATACATACTGCGCCATGTTTTGGTCTCACTTCTTTGAGTTACTTCGTAGTTCAGTAGGCAATTCTTGCTCAACAGGATAAATTGGAATGATGGATAAAAATAGCAGATAAAAATCATATTTTGATATGCATGGCATTGCATTTACTCAACTAAATGTGCAATCTATCATCTAATTTCAGCATTGATTTAGAGCACATGTTTCTCTTCCTTTCGAGGTAAATTGATACTTCTTATTCTAATGCGAAAATCAAGATGCACATTAGGATGGAGTCCTCCAAATGATGGATGGCATTTCCCTCCTGTTATTCTTTATTTCTTTTTAATCCTGCTATAAGGAAATCTTGCTCCATTGCTCCATTTAGACTTCATGTAAATTGACCTTTTCTTTTGGGTCCATATCAATGATTCTCTCACCAAAAATTCTTTGTTATTATAGTATTTTTGGTTAAAGAGTAATTTATCATCCTACCAAGCTAGCATGATTAACTACAAAATTACTTCTGCAGCAAAAAGCACTAGAAAGAGCAATGAATGATATAAACAATTCATTTGGGAAAGGAAGTGTCATGAGACTAGGAAGTGCTAGTGGAGCTCTAGTGTATGCTTTCTGCGTTCTTAATTCTTTACCGAGATGTCTCTTAACCGTTTGTGATTATATCTTTAAAGGCTGCACTAACGGAGATTGAAAAATGCTGGTGGAGCTTTAGTGTATGCTTTTTATATTCCTTAATTATTTACAGAAATGTCTATTAACCGTGCATGTTTATTTCTTCAAAGGCTGCACTAACAATATTGCATTTTCATTACAATGAGACCTTTCCAAACGGTTGTTTGACTTTAGATTTTGCTCTGAACAGAAGTTTTCCAAAAGGAAGGATTGCTGAAGTGCCATTTGTTATTGTTATCTGTCTATCTTTTTTGTGGTTGGCTAGTAATCTGATAAATTTGTGATAATGTTTCTTCAATATTGGTTCTTTGGGATTACTACTTGTTTCCCATTAGAGAATGGGAAAAGCAATATGAAAAGAAAGACAAATGCAGTAACAATATGTTATCACAAGTCAACTAAAATTTTGCTTAGTTGCTTCCTTTAATTTGATATATTTTATTCAGATGGTTTTGATCGTTAATTGGTATGTGCAATTTATTCTTTTAATTTGTATCCTATACATTAGATGAACTTATAAATTGCTATACATTGTAACTTTATCTCTCTTACCAGTTACAGATATGAGTTCATCTACAATTCTTGAACTACCAACGAACATATTTTGCCACAAGGTTTAAGCATTACTATATTTATGCCCTTTATTTGGCAATTAATGTGGTTGAAAAATAAAGCAAGCATGAAAGATAAACCTCAAAACCAATGCTGTATTAGGAGTTGGATGTTGTTGCTGTCATAGAGGTGAAGGTTCCAAATTCATGATTTATCTTTCAGGATGCTACTTTTGCAGATTATTTGATCTAATTAATAAATTCAGTTCTTTCTTTAGTAAATCACAATTATATAAGGTTAAGAAAATAATCAAGGCCACTTTAAGAAAAGCAGTGCTAGGGTTAGTTTTCGGTAGAATGGTACTTTTTTTTTTTTTGTGAATGCTATATAACATGTTTTAGTAAGTCGATGATAATAATATTGTCTAGCTATGGTAGATTGTTTTGTGAAGACCATAATTACTTTTGGATTAATCTGAGTTAGGAGAGCTTTTGAACCCTAAGAGATGGTACCTTCTCACTAATCATGTATGTCAACTTTTTCACAGTTTGTGAACTACTAATAAGGATCTCATTGCTAATAATTTTTGACATTGCAAGATTTCACGAAATAAAGATGCTATGTTAAGCTGGACCAACTACTCTGACATATTAAGGTCCTAGGTTGTTTCTTAAGGAGACAAATGACTATACAAAACGAAAAAAATGATGACTTCTGCGGCACAGAAATAATCCATTCAATCATATAGAACTGCTAGTTGGACAAGAGATGTGCTTGTTTTCCTTAAAATCTTCAGATGTGGAAGCCCAAGTTGCAGTGATCAACATTTTTACACAATCAAAGTTGAAACTGGTAGAAACAATTGACTTCTATATTGTTAATATGATTTGATGCAGACATCCTTAAACATTGAAGAAACCGGGCACATATTATTTTTATGCAGAGGTTACTTGCTTTCTTGTGCAACCAAAGGTTAAAATGATAGATTGCTGCATGTTTAGATTTTACATGATTTACTTTGGCTAAGTTCTTCTGGGTGCATAGGGGACAAAACATGACTGGCCTATCATTCCTTTGTTGGATGCATATGTGTTTTGGTAGCGTATTGGCCCCTATCACATCGATGTGGCATCAAAGTGGGTGCCTAGTTAAAGCACCACCAGTCATAGTTAGCTTTGGGTACCTGTCTCTTATGCTACTATTTGCTTGTTTGTTTTCCAAAGGGTGTGCTTCCCTGTCTTCTTAAAATATGTGGAGAAAGAAAAGAAGATAAATTCATTCAGAATTATCCTGGTTCAAATTGATTTATCATCCAAAACTTGAAACCAAAATCTTTGATTATTGAATAGAAAGATGTGACCATTGGGATGGGACCTGATTCACAAAGGAGTGTGTTTCGCTCAATTAGTTTTACATCCATCCCTGTCTAGGAGAGAAGAGGCATGTAGATCTTCAAAGCATTTGCCAGATCTACTTTGCAAACCATTACCCTTTGTCTTGCTTTGGTTATGCTTGTGCTTCCATTTGTCAGGTGTCCTGTTTTTGTTGAAGGGTATCTATCTTTTGGTATAGAATATGATCTTGTGTCAAAAATCATTCAGAGTAGATTGTTACATCTTGAAATTTTTGCTAATCCTTCCTTTTGTGATGTTCTTTTTAAAAATAAAACTTATTTTTTTCTTATTAATTTGCTTCATAAAATAAAAGGGACTTAATACTTATGTAGTTGTTAGGTATTTTCTGATGTGAAATTGGTCACATCTAAGTTTCTAAAATCATGGTTCTAATTATCTATTCCATCCTTATGCAAGTCTAGCCACTAGGTCTAAGTCCAATTAGCTATAGTTGCGAGCAATTAAAGATGAAATGCCAGGAGAAATTTTAGCAATTCTAGTTACACTGTGGACAGCATTTATCCTTGCCCTTGAGGAATGCACCATGGCTGCTTGATAGCTACTTATTGTTATTTTGGCCTGGTGTCATGTCTGCAAAATTTGCACAACTTTTGCAATTTCAATAACATAATAATTTTCGTATATCAGCAGCACAAGAACTCAAAGGAGTTACTTGGAATAGCCAGACTTGTAGACAGTCCAATTGCATGCAGACATGGATGACCTTTGGTAATAAAACCTGTAGGAAACCTACAATCATTGCTGATCTTTGCCATTGAGCATGGAGTACATGTAGAACCTTTTCTTCAAGAACAAAAAATTCTACTGATTAGCTTAATCTTTAGAATTGGATAGAGGCCTAACAATCTTTAGGAATGATGCTGTTGCAGACTCCCTTGCAACTATCATTCTCTGGTTACACAGCTTTTCCTGTAGTTTTATTTTTTCAAGACTAGTTCGGAAGGAATAGGGCCTATCGCTTACCTTATTCCATCTTTATTCCCTAACCAGCATGTGCTTGTTTAGAGGATAGGTTCCTTTTCATTGCACCGAATATAGTCATCAGATAACTACTCGCATCACAATAATATTCATCAATACTTTTCCTTTTCTTGGATTTAGATATTTGTTTTTTTATGTTTTATTTTTTATAGTTTTATATTTGAACTTCTTCTGGATGGATGCTGCATGTAAACTGTTGTTGTTTATGCTTGAAATGTTACTTTTAAGCAAGATCCTAAATTGCACACAATTCTAGTTTAGGTAAGATTCATGGGTTTGCTAATTGTATACCTATTGGAAGAGAATGAGGAATACAATACATTTTATACCATTTTATGTTTTATATATATATATAAAGTGTATTGGATATATTAGTTTTTAAATTCTTTTCTTGTTCTCTACAGGTTCCAGATGCCATGTGCTCTAGATAACCCTCGCTAAGTGCGTGCTCAGTCATCATATTCCAATCATGTTGATATAGTTCATGATGAAATTTGAGGTAATTATTTTTTTTTAATTTTTTATCTAAATTTATATTAACGTTTGATAGATTAATCATGATTAGTTAATTTGAATGCAGGTGGAATATATGAAGTCGAGAGTGAGGATAATTATGCTGCTACTAGGCTTCAATATTTGTAAGGAAAAAGTTGAGAGCGAGGATCATGGATATCTTTTAATTTGCTTATAATTCGTTTGTACTCTTTTTTGTTAAAATGTAATAGATTATCATATTTTTATTTACTGGATTAAACTATTTTTATATTTTGGATGTTAACATATTCATTGTAGATTAATGAAAATATTTTCTTTATATATTTTTTTTGTTTAAATTTTAAATTGAAGCAAAAATATTAGCTTGATTATAGATAGGGAAACTTATATTTTGAAATCTCATAGATATTATTTTTATTAAAAAAGAAAAACTATACTGATGGATGGAAGCCATTACTATAGCCATAAAACTTCTTGTTTTTTACGGGTGATATCAATTTGTTAGAATAGACTTGGGCTATACTGACGATTTTGACTGTCGCTAAAAGTGTAAGCAAAAAATTTAGTTTATGTTTCATCCCTAGTAAGCTCTACCGTTGAAATTTGATACCGTTGGTATAGCCCATTGGGTCTATACCAATGGAAGAAAAATCCGTTAGTATAGGTCTATACTAATGCCTCCTATATGGACGGATTTTTTGACCATCAATCGAAAAAGTTTATACTGATGATTTTTTGAGTTTTACTGACAGATTTTGACTGTTAGTGAATGACATTTTTTTTTTGTAGTGCTACTAATTGATTTAAAAACAATAATAATGACAAGGATATCAAGTGGAGAGTAGGTAGATCTAGGTTTGAGCGTAATGCATTATGAGAAAATTTTACTATTCATTGATTAAAAAGAAAACTATTAATGATAGGGATATCAAGTGGAGAGGTCAATTAAAAGTTTAATCATGTACTCCTTGATTGGCCCTACAAATTATAATAAATAGCCTTAATATTCAAAAGTTATAAGAATAGGATAGGACTAAGCTATATTGAGTGGGTTCTTTTGATTTTTGTTTTGTTTTAGTGTCACTTAATGCTTAGCTCTAATAGGGTTTGGGCCAAGTAGGAAACATATAACTTAAATATGACTTCTTTTTCAAATGAATCACTTTTTTTTTTATGTCGTTTCTTTCCTTCGGTTTAAAAATTAGGTTAGATTAAGGTCTAACAAGGTTTAAGTTACAACTTTGACTCAACTCATTTGCAACCCTATGAGTGAAGGGTGGGTCTCTTGGGGAAACATGCTTGAAAGCATTTTTTTTTGGTTGATTGCTTGTACAAAGATATGATTTTTACCTTGGATCGTTAAAAGTTAAGAAAATATGGGATGCTAGTTAGGATATAAAAAGCATAAATTGGACTTAGTATTTTGTAGACTTCCATCTTTTCAAGTTGCTCGAGATACACTTAGTTTTATGGAGTTCAAAATGGCTTGTTATCTAATTAATAAAAAGAAAGATGGTTATATGGAATTTGCTTTTTGGATTAAAACATGGTATGCTATAAAAATATGACATGATTTGCCAAATGGAGTACTCAATCTTGAGGTAAGCTTAAGAAAAAGTTTTGGAACTTTGTTCATTTACGAGCCAACAAGCTTGCTAATGAGTTGAGCTTTTGCTTCTACTTTAATAAGTACTCATTAAGAATTAAGTTGTGAAATGTGTCTTGTACCTAAAATAAGGCATATACTACAAATGTATTATATACATAGCCAAAATGTAGATTAAGGAATCCCATATATTGGCTTGAATAAGGCGATTATAATGAACAAAGCAAAAATGTGATATGTCTTATATGGTGGCTAATGTTAGCAAAATCTATAGGTAATTTAGGTTGTCTATCATGACCCTTTTGGCCTATTTCTTTTCGAATTGAGTATTCTACCAAAAATTATAATATTTATTGAATGTTCTAGCAAAAATGGTAGGAATTTCTTTGTGTTCTATTTCTAGAGCATATTTAAGTTCATTATTTTTGTGCTTTTATTGGGAATATCTTTTTGGGGCAGTTTCTTTAAATCTCCTTAGCAATTTTCCTTGATGATAGAATCATTGGTAATAGGATCACTAGTAATTCAATATCACGTCATTTGATATGAGATATTTTAATAATCAAAAATCACCAATGATCATAAATCACTATGTTTGATATATCATGGGAGTGAAAAATCATCATGCATGCAATACCAATGAAAACCTTGAAACTTATTTGCATAATATAAGAATATGAAATCTACAATTTTAATCTAAGAAGTGCAAACTTATCTAAAAAACATAAAACTTGTCATATAATTCTAAAAGATATCTTTTTTACTTAAATTTGAATGCTTATAATATAAACATTAAATTGATCAAATCAAAAAAATTAATGAAATTTAACAACCTAACCATCCCAAACTTGCACTCAAAGAAAGGAAAGAGAGTTAAAAGGAAGATGATGTAGTATTGGAATGTGCTGCTTATAAATGGAAAGGAAGGAGTGATTGTACTTTTTTTTGTATTAATGACAATCCCCTCTTTTTAATGGCAAATGCAGGGATAAAATTGTCCCTAAATTTTGGTGCATATTACCATCACTATAGTGATCCAATATTCCCGACTCCATGGGCAAGATTAAAATCACCATCTTGGACAATGATCTTAATCCGTCAGTAATCATAGATCATTGCCAAAATAGGGATACCAAATAGGGTAATCTTATCACCGTCCCAAGATCACCGATAATATTTCAAATGTCACCTCATATCAAACACTACCTTTATCTTAGGCTCTATTTGATTGTTGAAAAGTAGGGTAAAAAAAAGGATTAATTTGATGGAAAAGCAAAGTAGGGAAATCAAAGAATATTCTATGTTTTGGTCACATTAGGAAAGTCAGAGAATTACAGAGAAATCTTTATTGTTTGGTTAAGCAAGTGTGGCTAGGCATAAGATAAGTTGATTATTATTGAATCCAAGTCCTTATAGTGAAACAAACTTCTAGTTTTCTTTCCCAACTTCACTATATTTTGGTTGAGAATAATTTCAGAATGGTTTGAAAAAGTACATATCATTTTCTCTTAAAAATTTTCTTTTTTGAACTTCCTTTTACCATCAATATTTGAAAGAAGATTTTTTGCTTAGGGTGCAAATAAGTAGATCTAAGCCGACTATTAGACTACTAGGCTCAACCCAATACATTAAATAACATTTCTAATTTGATTAAAGCTTCACATCAATTGCTTAAGCTTAGCTCAATTAAGCTTTAAACATGCTTTAATTGAGCCAAGCAGTATTTCTCCACTACCTTTGCATAAAAAATGTGTTTAAGGTATTTATGAGTTGAGCTTTAAAATATGCTTGAGCTTGACTTGTTTCCTAGTTGAGCTAGCTCAAATGAGTTATTAGCGAGGTTAGCCTGGACTGCATATGAGCAGCTTTGTTTGATTATGGCCTTGTTCCCCGCTAACAGCATTTCTCTCTCATTTCTTTTTGATGTACCCTTAAAGAGTTGATTATACATATTTTATAAAGATATTTGAATAGCAATATTGTCTTATAGTCTTTATTATATATTTTTTTATTCTAAGTTAATATTGAGTAGATATGCTTATGAATTTTTATTTAAAGAGGTGTTGAGATCTATCTTCAAAAGCCTTCAACTAATGCTTAAGTATTGATCAATAGTTTATCATTTTATTATACTCTTAGATGAAACTAGACATAATAGGCTTGTCTTCCTCTTTCTTTTAATTTTTCACTTACTATATAATATTAAAAATGCAATGTTGATTTGTTCGTTTTCCTTGCCTATTAAAATATTTTTTTTATTCAATCGCCTTCTTTACACTTTTCCTATTTATATTTTTGACACTAGTTCTTTGGTTTATGGTTTTCCTTTTTGTTTTTTCCAATCTATATCTTTATTTTTTTTATTTATTCCATGACCTAATCTTTTTTTAACATATTCACTATATTGCATTGCTCAAATGAATAAAATAATTAATAGATTAAATATGTATTGAAACACTATATTAAGTCTATTAGTAAATTTAAGACTTAAAAATAAGACAATCTTTTTTTATTTTTTGTACTTGCAACTTAGTACAACACAAGAAATTTAATGAGTACCATTTGGAAAAAACTCAAGATTATTTTTTCAACACGATTTTTTATTACAATTTATACAAGTCATTTTTAGACATCATGTTAGCCTGCTGTGCCTTGAAAGATATATGTTTACATTTGCTTATTTGTTTTTCATTTAATTCATTCCAATGGTGGATCTTGTTCTTGCCTTGCTGCTTTTGTGTTAAGTATTTGGCACAACTTTGAAGTCTATCTTGGTGGAAGTCTAAAGTCCTGCCCCATTTTAACACATTAATGGCTCAGTATCATGCATTTTAGTTTAACAAAAGAGGTCATTTAACTGGTTGATCCGTAGAACCAACAGATTTCCAATCTTTTAGTCAACATGTATTAGAGACTGGGAGTCTTGATGCTCAAATCCACAGTCCAAAGATTGGTTTCATGTCACTATTCCCTTTCTCACTGGTCTCTCAGCTATCCTTCAACTGGCTCAGTATTCCTACATAAATAACTGAGATCAAGAAGTTCCTCATAAATAAATTCTCGTCATTCTACGTTTCCTTTGACCTTAATATTGGACACACACCCTAAAAAATCCCATCTTAGTAGAGTTCTCCATCCAACCATCAAGAAATAAGAATTTGCTCGCCATGGAGGCAATCCTTAGAATCTCGTCCCTTTCCTATAGCTCAATAGACAGCCTAGATAGTTGCAGCAACACCAAGGCATACCTAATCACATCCCTTCTAAGTTTAAAATTGGGTTCTCCATAGCCAGTAATTGCCTGGCTAAGGACTAAGGTCCCCTAATTAAGACCCTCATTCTAACCTTTTTCGATGGGAAGGAAAAGAGAAAAGTTCTATCTGAAAGGGATAAAACCTAAAAATCTCCTTCTATATTCCATTTGGTTTTCATCTCTTTCATAATAAAATCAATAGGAAATCCTTTCATAAAAAACATATTGAAGAGGGCTAAACTCGATCGGTAGCATCCTTCCTTCCCTCATCATCAGAGAAGGCAACAACATGAGTGAACTTTTCTTACGAAGCTGTGATTTGATGCTTCGATACTTTGGAGGTCTCCCACCTGAACTGCCTACTCACTTGGACCACCTACGACCTAAAATGGCTATCGTTCTCTCTTATCATAACAACTTGGCCGATCAAACTTTGTAAAGATGACTCCCCTATTAATTTTGAATCCACCATAGACTTTCTCTTCATACTATGGCTCGATTTTCCCTTTTAATTATAATGGAAAGCCACCTTAGAGGCCCCCTCCTCCCTTTGTCGTTGAAGGAAACCCTAGCTCTAGATGCTTTGAACATTCCTCTGAGTTTATTTTATGATATGTTAGTGATGAAACATGTGCTTGGTGTGAATATTTTCTTGAATTTAAATCAAGAGAAATAAATAGTTTATTGAAATATTGCAACCTTGGTGGAAAAGAAAAATTATATTTTTATCTCATGTACATGCAGGTGTGAGATGCCAAGTGGTGTGCACAATATGACAAGGTACTTGTGGTGTGCCAATGCTTACTATGAAGCTGTGCCAGTGCGAAGGGAAGGTAACTGAAAGAATAATGCTTTGAAAGCCAATCATATTTCTTATATAACAGGAGCTTTTCTGTAAAATTCTTCCAACTCATGAATGATATTGATAAAAGGCATTTTGATTCATCATATGCTGTGTCTTATAACTTTTTGTTTTAAGATTATGATGAACCCCATAGATTAGGGCAATAGATTTATGATTATGATGAAGTTCATAACAGTGAGACCTAAGATCTTGTAAACCCTAATATAGAATATTCCTAGTCGAAGGATCATCGAGTAGGGAATCGATGTTTCCAGAAAGACTGACACATTCTATGTATGCTCAATGGAGAGAGTGGTTGGTCTCACGACCACTTGTGTAGGGACACTAATACAAGGATGTGGGTGCTCATCAATGTATGAGTTCACTGAATTGATCCATAATGAGAACATCTTATGGAAGTCTTACTTGTCAAAAGATGATTCTCTTAGTAGGAGTTGTGCAAATTATCCTTAGACCTGAGATCACCATGGAATCTTATACACATGAATCCATATTTTGGTTCACACTCATTCATGACTTAGCCATGTACGGAGTGTTCATAGATATGGTGAATTATGTATGAAGATTGTGAGTAGGTCAATAAGGAATCGATCACTCCTAGTAAGAGAAGTATTTATCCTATGTAATCTCATCAAATGATAACTCAGAAAGTCTTTGATCAAAGCATGATAATATTAGAAATGGTTTCTAATCTTTCATCGATCGAGTTTTCATTAGTGATTTGAGATTCAAATGAATAAAGTGTTAGGGTTTGATAATTTTTCATACCCATCACTTATTCGGGATAAAGAGAGATCGAAGGATTGAATTGCATGATAACTTGCCACTGAAGGGTATTTTGGTAATTTCTACCAAATTCCTCATCTTTTGGGTAGGCATGATACGTTGCTAGATGTCAATCATGTCTTGTAGGTTTTCATGAATTAAATTGATTGAATTCATGAGTCAATTTGAAAGATGGTTCAAATTAGCAACTAGGGTTAGTTCGATTTGACCTAATTCGATTAGTTAATTTCTAATCAAAATAAATCGATGTAAGCTTAGACCTACTGCTAGCTGGATAAGGAACCCAAAGGGTCACACATAAAAGAAACTGATCAAGGATCTAATTGAATTAGATTAAGTTTGCAAGGTAGACATGCTAGCACGTGTTGCAAACCCTAGCTCCTGATTCGAATTGGATTCGAATCTGATTCTTGTATTAGATTAATCTAATATGATTAGATCAGGACCTAATGTGGGTTGGCCAAGAGTTGAAACCCAATTGGCTTTATTTAGACCATTAGATATCTCTTTGAATAATGGATCTGGATCATTGGTCAGTGGCTCGATCTGGACCATTGGATGGCTCCCTGGATGAAGGACCTGAACCATTGGTTATTGCTTGAATCAGGACCATTAGTTGGCGTCTGAATCTGGACCATTAGTTGGTGTCTGAATCTGGACCATTGGTGATGACGCTTTGCTTCTGTACCATTAGATGGTGCCTTAATCTGAACCATTAGATGGTGCCTTAATCTGGACCATTGGTTTATCATGAAAAAGTGTGGGGTGAGGTTATCAGCATGAGCGCATGGATAAGGCGTATCAGATAAAATTTTTTTTGAGTGGATATGTCTTTCCGCTCTCTTTCAGATGCGCCCCTCCCCTTAGCGCCTTATCATGATGAGGCGCTACCCTTGGGACATACTTCATCATGATAAGGCGTGTGGACGGGATGCATCCCTTGATGATGCATCCCTCTGCCTCTTATAAATAGGAGTGCATCCCGGGGTTTTACAAAAATATAAAAATTTCTCTCTTTCTTATTTTATTTTTCTTATATCTCTTGTCTTAAACCAAGACAAGGAGGTCTTCTTCAGGACAAGAGGTTGTCTTGTCCTAAACCAAGATAAGGAGGTCTTCTTCAAGACAAGACCTAAACCAGGATAAGAAGGTCTTCTTTAGGATAAAAGGCTTTGAATGATTTTTTGTAAGAGAAAGAAAAATTAGAAGGGAAAGAAAGCAAGCCAATCAAATCCTTTGGAAGGATTAAACATCAAGGATCAAAGTTTTGAAGGAGCTAGAGTCTTGAACCTAGTTCCTGTGTGGATCACCTCTGGAGGGCATACACTTGTGTGCCTAGTAGAATAAAGGATATTAGCGTTACAGGTATTATCCAATATCTTAATATATTGCCTTGTTAATTGATATAATCAAGGGGTCTTGGGTCTAGGATTTCTATTGACTAGGATCTCAAAGTTTAAAAATTTTAAAATTCGATCTTTCGCTGTGCAACCAAAACCCACAGTGGTATCAGAGCCACCTTGATTCATTCAATTAATAGTCAATTAAATGTTTTGAATGATTATATTTAATCTAATGATATATAATATGAAAGTTGTAACATATGATGTATGCCACAGATTAGGAGTTTTATTTAAACCCTAATCGACATAGAGATATGTTTAGACTATTCAGTCATCATTCTGATATAAGGTTATCCTAACATAACGGTAGACTTTTGCTATGTTCTAAGGTTGTCCTAAAATGATGACTCACTTGGCACATATTATGTTATGGTGTTATTTGTCTATAAGAAAGTTTGTATTGTTAAGATGTGCATGAGACCATGAAAGCCCTTTTTTTTTGTTAAAATTATATTTAGTCATAGTGTTATAAAATTATAATGCAAATCCATTTAGGGTTTGATTGATCAATTAGTGTCTAGAAAAGTAGTTCTAAAAAGGTAAAGAGAATGTGGTTTATAATTAAGTCCGTTGCTTACCTGGCCAAACTTTTGGTGTCTAAGGTAAGCACGGGGGGCCTCCCACCTCTCTCCCACTTACCTGGCCAATTGGATAGATTAGACCTTGAATTGAAAATGCTAAATGATTGAAACACTAAATGCCTTCCTTCATGCTAAGCCAAATTCAAGTCAAAAACTATATTAGGTTTGTTGTATAACACAAGGCCTAATCCAGGGTTTGATTTGAAATTTGTCAAGGTGCATTTAATGCTTTATAGCATGATTGATGGTGTTACTTTGTTGTGTAACACAAGGGCAACATTATTCAAACGTGACTATATAGAAATGAAGGATCTGACTAAACTAAGACATTATAGTTTGTTGTGTAACACAAGATTGTAAGTGTTTTAGAGGCAACTGTTATGTTGAGAGTTGCATAGGTTGCAATTAGAAAAGAGAATTTTGTACCCTTGAACTCATGAATATTTTTGTGTAACACAAGGCATTTATGGGAAATTGGGATCTCAACCCTGCTAAAGAAACCCTGTTAGGGTTTCTCGCTTACCATAGGTAAGGGCTATGGTATTCGTAGTAAAATAATGGGAGACACAATTAGATTGATAAGTCCTTATCTAGTTGTGTATATCATCTTGAGTGGTCTGCTTATACATTGTTCTTTATTTTTGAAGATTAATATTATGGCTTCTACTTTAACACTGCGAAGCATTTTAGATGCCAACAAATTGACTGGTCCCAATTATGTGGATTGGTTAAGGAACCTGAGAATTGTCTTAACTCAGGAGAAGGTATCCTATATCCTCGATTCTTCTGATCTAGATCCGATTGGAGATGATGCTACGGAGGAGGAAAGGGCCACATAAAATTTGGCAGAATGATAGTTTAACTGTCAAGCGTATTATGTTGGCCTCTATGAGCAATGAATTGCAGAGACAATATGAGCAAATGAAACCTCAGTCCATACTACTCAATCTTAAAGAGCTTTATGGAGAGCAAAGTAGGGCTTCCCGATATGAAATATCGAAGCAGTTATTTTGAGCACGTATGAGTGAGGGCTCATCCGTTCAAGCCCATGTACTAAAGGTGATTGACTTAATCACTCGATTAGGTCAATTAGGGTTTGTGATGGATGGAGAGCTAAATCAGGACTTGATCCTGCAATCACTCCCTAATTCCTTCTCTCAATTTGTCATGAACTATCACATGAACAAACTAAACATTTCATTACCTGAGTTGTTTAACATGCTTAAGACAGCTGAGAGCCACTTTAAGGATGATAAGGCTCATCTTCTTCTAATTGATGGGAAGAAGAAAATAATTATGAAAAAAAGGTTCAAAGAGAAAGTTGAACCCTAAGAAAAGCATCCAGATGAGGAAGAAGGCAAAAAAGCCCACTGTTGATGGAACCTGTTTTCACTGCGGCAAGCAGGGACACTGGAAGAAAAACTGCAAGTCATATCTTGCAAGTTTGAAACATGATGCTGGTGGAGCATTATATATGCAAGTCTTTGCAGGGACTTTAAAGAATTAGGAGCTTGAAGAAGGGTGACTTTAAGCTTTATGGTGCGAGTGGTGAAGCCATTCAAGCAGAAGCTGTGGGCATCTATCTATTGTTATTACCTTCGGACAAAATTTTAGAATTGAAAGACTATTATTATGTTCGAAATATTATTAGAAATATTATTTCTGTACCCTTGAGTCCACATACATCTGTATGTATTAGCTCTAATAACCCAGTTGCTCTATCTCCATGACCAGTAAATGGAGACTTGGTCATTTTACCTATGAGACAAGACTCACAAGTTCCTAATGATTCATAATCATTAAGGTTAAAGAAGTTATCTTTGTATAACTTGTTTATCCTGGACTCACTAATATGACCTTTACTGATGATTTATCTAGATTTGGATATGTGTATCTTATGAAACATAAATTCGAAGCCTTTGATAAATTTAAAGAATATCAAAGTATGGTTGAGAAGCAAATTGGAAAAAATATTCAAATCCTTCGGTCAGATCGAGGAGAATACCTATCTAGTGAATTCTTGATTATCTTAAAGACAAAGGTATTCTCTCAGAATGGACACCTCCATATACATCACAATTAAATGGTGTAGCAAAAAGGAGGAATCACACCTTGTTAGATATAGTAAGGTCCATGATGAGCTTCACCGATCTTCCTGAATCCTTCTGGGGTTATGCCCTCGAGACTGCTGCCTATATACTAAACAGGGTATCATCAAAATCAGTAGCTAGCACTCCATATGAATTATGGAAGGACAAAAGACCAAATCTTAAATATTTTAAGACTTGGGGTAGCCCTGCTTATGTTAGAAATGTATTGGGACATAAGCTAAGTGCTAGGGCTGATAAATGTAGGTTCGTAGGTTATCCCCGAGAGGGTATTGGATACCTCTTTTATCATCCTACTGAACAAAAGGTTTTTGTCAGTAGGCATGCTACTTTCTTGGAGAAGAAATTTATCCAAGAAGGAGGCAATGGGAGAATACTTGAACTTAGAGAAGTTCAAGACCAACAACCTACTCCTATAGACAATCAACTTGAAATTCCTCAACCACAAGTACCTATTAATCAGGTACAACCACAACACACACCTCCTCTCCGTAGGTCAGAGAGAGTGCGAGATGCACCTCTCAGATATGGCTTTCTCATTGAAAATGAAAATGAAGCCAGCATCATTCAAGATGATGATCCTGTGACCTATACGGAAGCTATTAAGAGTAAAGATTCTGACAAATGGCTAGATGCCATAAAATCTAAAATGGACTCCATATATTCTAACCAAGTTTGAACCTTGGTTGATCCACCTGAGAGAGTAAACCCAATAGGGTGCAAATGGGTCTTCAAAAGGAAGATTGGAGCAGATGGCCGAGTAGAAACTTACAAGGCTAGGCTAGTGGCAAAAGGTTTCAGACAAAGACATGGAATTGACTATGATGAAATATTTTCGTCAGTAGCTATGCTCAAGTCCATTAGGATTATGCTTGCTATAGCTGCATACTACGATTATGAAATCTGGCAAATGGATGTAAAGACTGCCTTCCTCAATGGGTATCTTGAGGAAGAAGTCTATATATTCTAACCAAGTTTGGACCTTGGTTGATCCACCTGAGAGAGTAAACCCAATAGGGTGCAAATGGGTCTTCAAAAGGAAGATTGGAGCAGATGGCCAAGTAGAAACTTACAAGGCTAGGCTAGTGGCAAAAGGTTTCAGACAAAGACATGGAATTGACTATGATGAAACATTTTTGCCAGTAGCTATGCTCAAGTCTATTAGGATTATGCTGGCTATAACTGCATACTACGATTATGAAATCTGGCAAATAGATGTAAAGACTGCCTTCCTCAATGGGTATCTTGAGGAAGAAGTCTATATATTCTAACCAAGTTTGGACCTTGGTTGATCCACCTGAGAGAGTAAACCCAATAGGGTGCAAATGGGTCTTCAAAAGGAAGATTGGAGCAGATGGCCAAGTAGAAACTTACAAGGCTAGGCTAGTGACAAAAGGTTTCAGACAAAGACATGGAATTGACTATGATGAAACATTTTTGCCAGTAGCTATGCTCAAGTCCATTAGGATTATGCTTGCTATAGCTGCATACTACGATTATGAAATCTGGCAAATGGATGTAAAGACTACCTTCCTTAATGGGTATCTTGAGGAAGAAGTCTATATGTTACAAACAAAAGGGTTTGTTTCAAGTGGGAGACCGAACCAAGTATGCAAGCTTAAAAAATCTATTTATGGATTCAAGCAAGCATCAAGGAGTTAGAACATCCACTTTGATGAAACAATCAAGGAATTTGGTTTCATCAAAAATGTGGATGAACCATGTGTGTATAAGAAGACAAGTGGGAGTGCCATTGTCTTCTTAATTTTGTATGTTGATGACATACTTATCATTGGGAATGATATTCCAATGTTACAATCAGTCAAAGCTTGGCTATCTAAAAGGTTTTCTATGAAGGATTTGGGAGAAGCATCCTATATACTAGGTATTAAGATCTATAGAGATAGATCTAAGAGGATGCCCGGCTTATCTTAATCCAGGTACATTGACTTAATATTGAAAAGATTCAATATGGAGGAAAGTAAAAGGGTTACTTGCCCATGGGTCAAGGCATACATCTTTCTAAGAAGATGTCTCGTAAGACACCTGAAGAGAGACAAAGGATGAGTAAGGTTCTTTATGCTTCGGCTGTAGGATCGATCATGTATGCCATGTTATGTACCAGGCCTGATGTTGCTTATGCCTTAGGCATCGCAAGCAGATTTCAGGCTAATCCTAGAGAAGATCATTGGAAAGCTATGAAAAAAATTCTTAAGTATCTTAAAAGGACCAAAGATGTTTTTCTAATATATGGAGGATCAGATTTAAAACTAGAAGGCTATACTGATTCTAGTTTTCAATCAGATCCAAATGATAGTAAATCCATATCAGGGTATATATTTACTCTGTATGAAGGTGCAGTAAGTTGGAAAAGTACCAAGTAGCAAACTGTAGCTGACTCAGTTACTGAGGCAGAATACATAGCTGCTAGTAAAGCCGCTAAGGAAGCAATCTGGATGAAGAAGTTCATCTCAGAGTTGGGTGCAGTTCCTGCGATACAACAACCGATGCCACTTTATTGTGATAACACTGGAGTTGTTGCACAAGCAAAGGAACCAAGGTCTCATAAAAAATCCAAGCACATCCTAAAGTGCTTCCATCTCGTTCGTGAAATCATTGAAAAAAAAGATGTGGTTATAGAACGAGCAGATACAAAGAACAACATAGCAGACCCATTCACTAAGGCCCTTCCTCAACAGTAGTATAATCGCCATTTAGATTGTATGGAAATTAAATACAAGGGCGATTGGCTTTAGTGCAAGTGGGAGATTGAAAGAATAGTGCTCTGAAAGCCAATCATATTTTTTATGTAACAGGGGCTTTTCTATAAAATTCTTTCAACTCATGAATGATATTGATAAAAGATATTTTAATTCATCATATACTGTGTCTTATAACTTTTTGTTTTAAGATTATGATGAATCCCATAGATTAGGACAATGGATTTATGGTTATGATGAAGTTCATAACAGTGAGACTTAAGATCTTATAAACCCTAATCCAGAATATTTCTAGTCGAAGGATCATCGAGTAGGGGATCGATATTTTCAAAAAGATTGGCACATTCTATGTATGCTCAATGGAGAGAGTGGTTGGTTTTACGATCACTTGTGTAGGGACACTAATACAAGGATGTGGGTGCTCATCAATGTATGAGTTCACTAAATTGATCCATAATGAGAACATCTTAAGGAAGTCTTACTTCTTAAAAGATGATTCTCTTAGTGGGAGTTGTGCAAATGATCCTTAGACCTGAGATTACCATGAAATCTTATACACATTAATCCATATTTTGGTTCATACTCATTCATGACTTAGCCATATACGGGGTGTTCATGGATATGGTGAATTGTGTATGAAGATTGTGAGTAGGTCAACAAGGAATCGATCACTTATAGTAAGAAGAGTATTTATCCTATGTAATCTCATCAAATGATAACTCAGGAAGTCTTTGATCAAAGCATGATGATATTAAAAATGGTTTCTAATCTTTCATTGATCGAGTTTTCATTAGTGATTTGAGATTCAAATGAATAAAGTGTTAGGGTTTGACAATTTTTCATACCCATCACTTATTCGGAATAAAGAGAGATCGAAGGATTGAATTGCATGGTAACTTGCCACTGAAGGGTATTTTGGTAATTTTTACCAAATTCCTCATCTTTTGGGTAGGCATGATACGTTGCTAGACATCAATTATGTCTTGTAGGTTTTCATGAATTAAATTGATTGAATTTATGAGTCAATTTGAAAGATGGTTCAAATTGGCAACTAGGGTTAGTTCGATTTGGCCTAATTCGATTAGTTAATTTCTAATCAAAATAAATCGATATAAGCCTAGACCTAGTGCTAGCTGGATGAGGAACCCAAAGGGTCACACATAAAAGAAACTGATCAAGGGTCTAATTGGATTAGATTAAGTTTGCAAGGTAGACATGCTAGCACGTGTTGCAAACCCTAGCTCCTGATTCGAATTGGATTCGAATCTGATTCTTGTATTAGATTAATATAATATGATTAGATCAGGACCTAATGTGGGTTGGCCAAGAGTTGAAACCCAATTGGCTTTATTTAGACCATTAGATATCTCTTTGAATAATGGATCTGGATCATTGGTTAGTGGCTCGATCTGGACCATTGGATGGCTCCCTGGATGAAGGACCTGAACCATTGGTTATTGCTTGAATCAGGATCATTAGTTGGCGCCTGAATCTGGACCATTAGTTGGTGTCTGAATCTGGACCATTGGTGATGACGCTTTGCTTCTGTACCATTAGATGGTGCCTTAATCTGAACCATTAGATGGTGCCTTAATCTGGACCATTGGTTTATCATGAAAAAGTGTGGGGTGAGGTTATCAGCGTGAGCGCATGGATAAGGTGTATCAGATAAGTTTTTTGTTGAGCGGATACGTCTTTCCGCTCTCTTTCAGATGTGTCCCTCCCCTTAGCGCCTTATCATGATGATGCGCTACGCTTGGGACATGCCTCATCATGGTAAGGCGTATGGATGGGATGCATCCCTTGGTGATGCATCCCTCCGCCTCTTATAAATAGGAGTGCGTCGTGGAGTTTTATAAAAATATGAAAATCCCTCTCTTTTTTATTTTATTTCTCTTATATCTCTTGTCCTAAACCAAGACAAGGAGGTCTTCTTCAGGACAAGAGGTTGTCTTGTCCTAAACCAAGATAAGAAGGTCTTCTTCAGGACAAGACCTAAACCAGGATAAGGAGGTCTTCTTTAGGATAAGAGGCTTTGAAGGATTTTTTGTAAGAGAAAGAAAAATTAGAAGGGAAAGAAAGTAAGCCAATCAAATCCTTTGGAAGGATTAAACATCAAGGATCAAAGTTTTGAAGGAGTTAGAGTCTTGAATCCAGTTCCTGTGTGGATCACCTCTGGGGGGCATACACTTATGTGCCTAATGGAATAAAGGATATTAGCATTACAGGTATTATCCAATATCTTAATATATTATCTTGTTAATTGATATAATCAAGGGATCCTGGGTCTAGGGTTTCGATTGACTAGGATCTCAAAGTTTAAAAATTTTGAAATTCGGTCTTCCGCTGTGCAACCAAAACCTAAGTAACTATTTATGCGGAACGGGTGCGGGATGAGAGTGTGATCATCATGAAAGTGTGCTTTCAGATTGGATGATTTTAGTTTTGTTCAGATTAAACCTTTCCCGAAAACATAACAAAACATGCTAGGATTAAACATGTGATGATCAATAATTTATTCCCCTAAGTAGACCCTTAAAGAAATTAAGGGAGTCAGGACCGTAGGGATTAGGAAACTCCTAGATTAGGATACGTCCCTGATCCTTTAATAAAGCAGAACTAGGAGAAGGGGGGTTTATAATACCTGGTAGCGATGATTTTTTTTTTTTCTGAAACGATGGTCTCGCACAGTATCTCGAAGGATGCGCCTCGGATGATGAGGCTTAGTTCCTTGGACCTTCGGCTCCTGGCTTGATGGTTCGGTGGCAAAGAGGACCTCCTCTTCAAATCGTGAAGTTCGAGGGATCTTGGATAACTAGGATTACGCCTGCTCCCTCACGGAGTTCGATGCTTTGAAAAGCAAAGGCAACGGAAGAAGAAACTCTAAAATTTCATTAATTATTGCCTGAAAACTATAAGAGGAGGGGTCCTTTTATAATTGCTCAAAGGCCCCTAGTCATACAAGGAATAAAATCATCATAGAGTCAATTCTCATACATGAAAAATTAAGGAGAAAGTAATCATGAAATAATGGAGGGAGCCATGATGTTTGCCTTGTTTGGATGGGTCGGCCAAAAGAGGTGTCCACTAGCTTCCATATTTGTTCGGTTGAAAAGAAAACAAGAGGACCACTTGTTGGGGTGCCAACCATGAAGATTAGGATTCCTTGAAGCAAGGGGGCGGCAGATTTATTCCAAAGTTGTTCAGTATACATGGAAACAGGGGACCATAGGTGGGGCAGCATAAAGATTTCTTGAGGACTCCTTGGGGCGCTAATTAATATTGCCAATTTTGTTTGGGCGGTCATGAAGAAGAGAGGAAACCACTTGGTTGGCGCCAAGAAGCTTCCATCTCTGTCAGGGGGCGCCAACTAGCTTCCAAGGTGGACTGAACTGCTGCTAGGATGTGAATTTTGACTGGACTCCATGTCAATGGTGAGTTGGCTCCTCTTGCATTAAAATTACAGGACTCAAGAATAAAAAAAAGACTGAGTCAACACAACTCAATTGAACTATAACTTAAAGGTCCAATAGGACTACAGACTCGATTGTAGACAACTAAAAAGATGCAATGGACTCAGTTAACCTATTCAACTTTATTGCAGGACTCAATTAATTTGACTAGACTGAGTCAAACAGGACTCTAATGACAATCATGACTCAAATACAATCAAAACATCATTCATAGATCCTGGATCCATGATCTGATATTGGTGTCCCCACCAATTCTCTCGGGGTGGGAGAAACTCGATCCTATCGAGTAATGGCTCAGGTACCTCTCTACTAGGCCCAGGTCAATGTGTCACAGATCCACTCGGATGATCCACGAGTCCTCAGATTCGATCGACCTTGCCAAGGAACCAAGTAGCACTGATAACCTAGGGGCTGTTGTAGTAGAAGCCTGGTCATCCAGAATACGCTCGATCCTTTCTCTTCTCTCAGGCTAATTTATGGGTGGACATTCTGGGGTGGGTTCACTCCCAAGAATAGGGTAGGCTCAAATATCTCACTAGTTGTCACTGTCGGGTCCCTATACTTAGCTAGGTCTAGGATATTGAAGGTGGAACTGATGCCTAATCCGGATGGTAACTCGAGCACATAGGCATTAGATCCAACTTCCTTAATTACTCTAAGTGGTCTAACTCTAGGGAATGTAACTTAACCATCATATATTCTTCCTTAGCAAAATTTTTAACCTATTTTTGGGAAGATTCATTAAGCTCGTGTGTAGATGTCTTGATACAAATCGTGCTATGCATGAGACTCGAACCAAAATGCAGACTCACTAATGCACTCTTATGGAAAGGAAATTTTATTGGACTCTTTGGGCCTAAACCTAACAGACTACTGACTCTCTAGGTTTGACCCTGGGTTGGTGGTTGGCATACACATGGACTCCTAACAGGTTCCATAAGGTCTTCCAAAAATAGGTCACAAACTTGATATGCTCAAAGAATTTATGTAACTTAACGACCTCATCAAAGTGTAACTGGATGGTCTTGGGAGCCTTATAAAAGGGTAAGAAATAGGGATGGACCGTTTTGGGGAACGTACATTCTATCTTGTGATCTGATTCCAGTTCCTTAATGGCTCAGGAAGGTAAAAGATATAGATTGGTATTTCTGCTAGGGCTCATAAATATAGGGTTATGGGTTTGATCATGGAATGCAACATGTTGATCAAGAAAAAATTTATCAAGGATAGTCCTACCGACCTCTATGGGTAATACATAATGTCAAACTCTATTTCGGTAGATTTAGAATCTAATTAGGATTGAGCTTTGGTAAGTATGGCTGACCTTATGGTTTAACCCTTGATTTATGTCAACAAGTGAAAAAGGGTCTACCTTATGGATGGGTGAATCAACCTTTTCAAGAAAGGAGTCTTTGTAAAGAACTAAAAGTAAGAATTCTTCCTGAGGGTACTCAATTGATGGAACCAAGTTTTCACTAATTTTTGGTTGTTCTTGAAGTTCAGGACTATGTTCTATGATTGGATCATTCTTTAATATTTCCTCAAGTAAGATCCCAGTATTATTCTCCTCATGGTTGTCTCCCTCTAACTGTTCTTCCAAAATGGATTCAGCCTGAGTAATCTCCTCATATTCATCATAATTTTCTCTTTCATACTCATCAACTAAGTCTGGGTTATCCTCATATACTTCTTCCTCAAGGTTTTCACTTTCTAATTGACCTTCCAAAATGGTTTCAGGATCTTCTACCTCGATCAATTCAGACTTTGTCTCCTTTAGTAGTTTCTCAGGTTCAATGTCATCTGGGCTGAAGGTGATGCAGGTGAGGGCTGACCAACAAAAGACTGGGTCACACTAGGTATCGGGTCAATATGGTTCAAGCTAGGTCTCAAAGTTGTCTTATTTATGCTCAACTATTTTGACCTAGGAAGCTTGGATCGGTTGAAGGGTTTCACATGCTTTAAAGATCTCTCATAGTGTGGGGTCATTTGGTAGGACACAGGTAGATACTCTTCACGTAACTTGTCCTTCATCCACTTCCAGGTCCTGATAGGGTTATCCCAATATGTTTTTGCTAGAACACAGTTCCAATATATCCTGGCTTGATCTAGTAATCTCCTTTGAGCAAACCTAACTTTGTAATTCTCGGACATTTTATCCCAATCAAAGTATTGATCCATCTTAATTTTTCAATCAAGGTACACATAAAGATCACGATTGCCACTAAAAGTAGGTGCCTCTAAATCTTGGTTCCTGATGGCTCTCTGAGATTGGTTCACATGGTCATAATTGGATCTCCCCTGGTGGAGTTCTAGGACTGGGTCATAGCATTGGGCTCTCCTAGGCTCAAGGTATTGATCATATGGATATGGCTTAGTATTACTGCTCCTAAGGGCCCTGTCAAATCTAATGGCTTTGTCAAGCTCAACATAGTCATAGGGTGAACACCTAGGATATGGTTCTGGGGCGGGATCATACTGATGGGCTCTAAGACTGTATAACGTAGATCTAGGCACAGTATGGGTTCGAGGGGTCTTTTCAAGGGTTTCGGCACGTTCATTAATTCGATCAAATCTATCATTCAACTGATCCAACTTCTTGGTTATGGTCCTTAGCATGGCTTTGTAATTAGCCTCCATGGTTACCTCAGGTTAGGACTGACTCGGTTGATATGGAACTCCTGACCTAATAGACATGCAAATAAGTACACAAAAGATTCGTTCTAGGGTTTGCTAGACCTAGAGATCCAATGTAGAAGGAGTCAACTAACTTTACAGGCAATTCACCAGTTAATCAATCCACTGGCCAGGTAAGAGGTGGGGTTGTGGGAGGCTCCCCCTGCTTTCGCAGGGTCCTAATTATGAACCACAAGTCTACTTAGGACGTTTGCCTCTAGACCTCTTGCCTAGATACCAGTGTCAAGTAATAACTAATGAGTTGAGTGCACCAGCTTTCCCACTATACCTTGAATCAGACTCGTTGGTGTCCCTATTCACTAGAGCAATTAAGTTGCTACTCAATTTTATTAAAGGCTTGGGTTCGATGCAAAATGTGTTTGATTTTTTTTTTTTTTTGGTTTTTTTTTTTTTTTACCTATGTGCGTCACGTAAGGCCTTGCCTCAAGTCAGCCTTCTCTGTGACAGCTATGCACAGTCCTCTTGATAGCTTACGGCACTCCCGGAACGTAGGTAGTTGGGTCAAACGCACCAAGGTACTATCAATAGCCTTCCTTATTGGTACATCTCTGATATTCCTACCAAACGTTCATTGGGTCAAATAGCCCGGGGTACTACCTCTAGCCTCCCCCTTTGGACTATTCCTAAATGAGCATAATAGAAACCAAGAGATGCACCTTTTATTTTTTTCTTCTTTTTTGATGCAATGAAACAAGATAGAATGAGAAGGTGCAGAAATTTCAGCAAGCTGAAACTTTAGCATATGCTGATTGCAGAAAATCTCAGAAAATAATAGAAAATGATCTAATAATGAAAGTTTATATGCAGATAGCAGAGGCACTATAGGTTATCAAAAAAATAGATTTCAGCCGAAATAATGTAGATCAGATGAGTTTCTATGCCGGTAGAGTTGCAGGTTGTGCACAGAAAATACAGCAAGATGACAAATAAGATATCATGCAAAGAACATGTCCTAAACTTGGCTCTGATACCAAAATTGATGTGGAATGGGTGCGGAATGAGAGTGTGATCATCATGAAAGTGTGCTTTCAGATTGGATGATTTTAGTTTTGTTCAGATTAAACCTTTCTCGAAAACATAACAAAACATGCTACGATTAAACATGTGATGATCAACAATTTATTCCCCTAAATAGACCCTTAAAGAGATTAAGGGAGTCAGGACCGTAGGGATTAGGAAACTCCTAGATTAGGACATGTTCCTGATCCTTCAATAAAGCAAAACTAGGAGAAGGAGGGTTTATAATACCTAGCAGCGATGATTTTTTTTTTCCTGGAACGATGGTCTCGCACAGTATCTCGAAGGATGCGCCTTGGATGATGAGGCTCAGTTCCTTGGACCTTTGGCTCCTGGCTTGATGGTTCGGTGGCAAAGAGGACCTCCTCTTCAAATCGTGAAGTTCGAGGGATCTTGGATAACTAGGCTTACGCCCGCTCCCTCACGGAGTTCGATGCTTCGAAAAGCAAAGGCAAAGAAAGAAGAAACTCTCAAATTTCATTAATTGTTGCCTAAAAACTACAAGAGGAGGGGTCCTTTTATAATTGCTCAAAGACCCCTAGTCATATAAGGAATAAAATCATTATAGAGTCAATTCTCATACATAAAAAATTAAGGAGAAAATAATCATGAAATAATGGAGGGAGTCATGATGTCTGCCTTGTTTAGATGGGTCAGCCAAAAGAGGAGGTGCCACTAGCTTTCATATTTGTTCGGCTGAAAAGGAAATAGGGGGATCACTTGTTGGGGCACCAACCATGAAGATTAGGATTCCTTGAAGCAAGGGGGCGGCAGATTTATTCCAAAGTTGTTCGGTATACATGGAAACAGGGGACCACAGGTGGGGCAGCATAAAGATTTCTTAAGGACTCCTTGGAGCGCTAATTAATGTTGCCAATTTTGCCTGGGCGATCATGAAGAAGAGAGGGGATCAGTTGGTTGGCACCAAGAAGCTTCCATCTCTGTCAGGAGGCGCCAACTAGCTTCCAAGGTGGGCTGGACTGCTGCTGGGATGTGGATTTTGACTGGACTCCATGTGGATGGTGAGTTGGCTCCTCTTGTACTAAAATTATAGGACTCAAGAATAAAAAAAAGACTGAATCAACATGACTCAACTGAACTATAACTTAAAGGTCCAATAGGACTACAGACTCGATTGTAGACAACTAATAAGATGCAATGGTCTCAGTTGACCTATTCAACTTTATTGCAGGACTCAATTAATTTAACTAGACTAAGTCAAACAGAACTCTAATGACAATCATGACTCAAATACAATCAAAACATCATTCATAGATCCTGGATCCATGATCTGATCTTAGTATCCCCACCAACTACCCAGCCAACTGGCTGGCCAATCTCTCATCTTTAAATGACTCTCTGTCGATTAGGATGATGTGTTACCCTTTGATTTATTTTACCTTATAACAGCTGATGCTAGTAATTGTAATTAGCCTTGACTTTCAATAGGGGATGGAAAATAAAAAATAAGAAGCATGGTAGTGGCAAGCTAATACTCAATTGACATGCGATATCTTACATTTAAAATGACATTTGATATTTTAGTGTAAGTTCAGACTTAACCTTTCTAAATATTTCCCTTCTTGTGGAATCTCAAGGTTGCAAGAGGACAAACTCTAATGCTCTCTTTCTCTATGTCTTTGCTTGCACAAGTTTAAAATAACTTGCCTATAAAACTTTGCTATGAAACTTCACCAAAGAGGGAAAAAATATGCATAAATAGCAGTTAAGCAATAGTTTTTGGGTAACATGGATAGAAGAAGAAGATGATGAACAGACTATTTTTAAATTACTCATTAAAAATATCTTGATTCGGTATGTTCTTATGAAAAAATTATTTTTATGAACTTATATTGTGAATCTATTTTTTTGTTAGCCTTTTACTAATGGTTTTGAATTTTTGTATCGATTGAGATACTTTTGATATTTTGTATCATGTCCATCTACACTTTTTGTCTCTTGTGTCCAAAATATAGTTGACTCCCTATTTATTCCTTTCAACATTGTGATGTTTCTCTCAATTAAAAGAATAATAAATCATGAGTTTGTCACTAGCCTAAAGTGATTATGATGTAATAAACTTGTCCTGGTGTGAGAAAGTAGAGTTCTTTTGAAAACCAACTTCAAGATCCCAACCTTTTCTATATGTATTGCAATGAAGAATTCCCCCTCCTTGCTTTTAGAATTTTTTTAAAGGTGCTTTGTTGCTATGTGAAAAGGGTAATGTTTTAAAACTTACACATCATTGCCATTTATCTCTGCCTATGTATAAAGTTTTATATATAATCAGTCACAAGGCAAGATAAAGGAGGAGGATGGTTGTAAGTTAACAGGCAGCATAAAACTATAGCCACACCCTATGAACACCATTGCTATTTAATGTCTGCATTTATTTTTATTTTTTTATTTTTCTTTTTTTTTATCATTTCAGTTTATCTTCTAATCCTTGTAGGTTTCTAAGAAATTATATGTTCTTAGTAACTATTACATATCAATCAAAGATAGTGTTTTTAGTCCTAGACAAGTGGCCATAAAAACAGGGTATAATCCTTAAATATGGAAAGTTGTTTCTAGTTATATACTCACACAATTCTATTTTGAAGTAGATTACCTCATCCCAATGTGGTATTTTTTTTTTAATATAAGTTCTTAGCTAAAACTAGTGGCATCAAAAGAAAGCTACAGTTTATAAAGTGAAACAGTTCTTTCTTTTCTAGTTCTTTATTTTCTTGTTTGTATTTTATTCCCTTTGCAATTTACATCCTGAAATATTATTTTAAGAAAAGGAGGAGAAGATAATAGGAGAAAGTGTATTCTTTATTGTTCTTTAATTATCTTAGATTATCATTGTTTCTAAATATCTCTTGAAAGTTTCTATTGTCTTTTAATAAACCTAGTTTGTAACATCAATTACAACATCAAGAGAAGATCTTGTCTCTAATCATAAGTTTATTGGGAAGGGGACCTTATTTTTCTTGGTAATCAATACATGTACAATGTGCCTATACTTCATTTTCTATATTGCATGTTTTCATAAAATCCTTTAATAATTATTACATAATTAGTTGTTCAATGTATTTTATATGTCATGGTATTTGTGCATATATTTGAAAAAAATAGAATTTAGTTAGTTTCCTTGTTTAGTATTGTAAAAAATTGTCTGTATGTCTGCTTGCCCATTTTGCCTACAAGCTACTTTTCTAATCAATGATGTTATCGTTCAAAACTAGCCTTTTCTTGTTGTGGGAGTGATAGTTGTTTACAATTATATCCATGTTACGTTATAAAATGTGCAATTCATACAATTTTTAACTCCTACTATGACAGAATTTTCATGTTACAGAATTTTCATGCAACAGTTTTAATACCATGTTTGTGACCTCAGTGCGTATCGCTACTATAAATTTATAGTTTTCCTCTAGCAACAAATGTCTTGCTTTCTCGATAATCAGCATTGTTTTTTTTTTCATTTTTATAAAAATCCAACATCATTGGTTATCTTAGAGAGATATGGACAATAAAGCTGTTTGATTTTGTTGAGATTTAAGTAATTGTCTCTTTGGTATACCTAAGGGTTCGCGTGTTGGTGAATTTAATCATAAGGCTAGGATTGTGGAAGTGTCCATCTTGCTCTAGTGGATGGCCTTGCTACTGAAAATAATCATATAGATAGAAGAGTATCTTGTGAAAGAATACATATCCTGATGCAGAATATATATATATATATATATATGAACTTCACTTTGACCGCTGGTGCTGCTTCTCTCTTTTATCTATCTTTAAACATACAAATGTACAGTTGGAAACCTAGCGTGAGTATAATCTTTATTAATTTGGCCTGTTCTCACCTTCCATTTATACTGCTTGTTATTTGTCCTGATACTATGAAAATTCATAAATCAGGAGGGCAATGTAAAGGATGAATTATATAAAAAATTAAAATGGTTAGAACATGTTTTATTAAGTTGCCATTGCACTGCTATATGTAATCAGATCCACTAGTCCTGTGCCATTGAAAAAAATACAAAATACATAAGTGGATTTGCATAATAATTTTCTGAAATTCATGACATGGGCTTTGAGAGGTCATTTCAATCAAGACTTTAAATCTTGTGAGATAAAGGTATCCGATTATTTCATAAAACAAGATACCCTATGTCTCATTCTGTTTTGAAGCCTGATCCGGCTAGGTGTTCTAGTATTTTCTTGATACTCTTTTTTAAAAAAATATTTTTTTTTAGTGAAGCTTTAGTATTTTATTCGATTTTTAAACATATTTGAATTTTAAAAGTTATATCTTTATAATAAGTTAGGTAAATTTAAAATTGACAGTATGATGTATTATGGTCGAACGAGATAAAATAGCCAAGATCGATCTCAAAATCTCTTTGGGATGAGATGTCTCAGTCATTTCGACCTATCTTTTCGAGACTTGAATCATTGATTTCAATTATGCTATTGTTGAAGCTATATTAAGAAATGAAGTATGGCAACATTATTCACATAATTTGCTTTCCATATTTTTTAGTTTATTTCATGGTAGAACATACTATGTTTCCCCTTGATCTACTCTATTTTGTTTCTCATCTCTAAGAATCTTTGATTTCAATCCAATTGTCTATGTGAAGGTTTATGAAGTTTCCCTAGTTATCCGTTTCAATGGAACCTTATTTGGAACAGTCTATATGTTGGAGGATCTAGTCAGCATATAGTGTCAAGCTAGGAATTTCCCCCTCAAATATATTGTTTTTGCTGTTCCATTATATTCTTTAACCCTAAATTTGTTTAACACAGTGAAGTATTGAAATTTTTGAAAATAACAAGAATTATTTATTAACAATAGTGCAAGAGGTGTGAGGGAACTTGTCTGAATTACCTTGGAAAAGAAAAGTCTTGGCATTATGCTAGAGGACCTTCACAAAAGTTGCCAAATTCTAACATCAATATAAATAAGGGATAGCCATAAAAATGCTCTGACAATGCTGTTATTGTGATTATTCCAGTCCCATACATTACTCGGTGGGAAGTTAAAAATACCTAGCTACATATATGCTTACCTCTGCACACACATGATGATGTTGCTGAAACCAAATGTTTAATACATCATGAAATCATGTGGTGGTCATGCGTAGAGATCACTGCCTTCTTGAGTAGGAGCTGAAGATGAGCTTCTGGTCGTTGATCTGGTTTTGTTCAGGCAAAAGTTGATACAATGCCACAGTCACCAGCTGTTGGAAACTAGTGACTTCGATTTGATTACGCCTTCACCCTAGTTTTGGTGGGGTCTCCTACTGTGTCCTAATTATCAAAAAGTTAATACTATTTGGGAATTCAATTGTGTGATATTTTCGTAGTATCACAAATGAATACTACATTGTTGATATACACCTCTGCATATTGTTTGTGTATGTAGCTGAATTTCATGTTTTAATTTTATTTAGATGTGAATGCTTTGTTTTATGCTTGCTTGACTGACTGTTTCAGATATAAGTTCTGAGGTACTCTTTTTTTGTTGGCACTGATTTTTTTAATATTTCAGGTGCATGATACTGTTGGATTAATGAGAAAAAGAAAGAGCATTATTTTTATCAGGTGCTATATTTCAGAACTGTAAGGGAGCCCACTTTTACATTTTTATTCATATCGGCTGAAGTCATACTGGTTTGTGAGATGTTCATCATCTCACATATGTTCACATGACAATGGAGGACCAGCTTTCCACCAAAAAGAAGAAGACAATGGAGGACTAGCATGCTCGCAATATGACATTGCTAACTTCCAGGGTCATCAATGTTAAATATTTCACATTAAAAAGCAGCATAATGTCAGCATATGGACATGGCTGCAGCCTAGGTCGACGTCTTCCTTGCCCACCAAAGTGCAGCATTGCTTCGAGAAAGTATTAAAAAAACACTAGCTTGCACTAAAGCATAATAATTACCATAAAAAAAAGTATAAATGATAATAGACAGTGAAAAGCAGTAGCTTGCACTGCCACTGTGGAGCATAATAAGCATTTCTTGTCAACAGATTATTGGCAACACTTCAAGTCGACCATGCGCTCGAAAGCATAAAGTTTCGTGCTTAAAGTGAGGCCAAGCTCACAGGCCACTCTAATTTAATGCTGCTAGTTAGATTATGGTTTTCTGAAGCAAAGCAAATAGTCTTCATCCAGGCTCCTTTTCCATGAGGTTTTTATGGTAACCATAAAAACAACCCTGATTGTGGAAATATATATGTAAAAGATACGTAGTGCTAGCCAATCAACTGCCAACCATTGTGTTAGAAACAGCCGTTTTGGAAGGAATTCCAAGCAAACTAGAAGGCAAAATGGAATTCACCAACCAGATGCCATTTTCAAGGTAAATACAGATTCCATCCTAGAAGTTTGCTTTGGTAACTAGTGTCTTTCTCTGGTGAACACAAGCAATGCTTGTAGTTTAGTTGTCTAATCGAAACTTTATCTTAAATTAGTAATTATCAATGATGAATACTTTCCCAAGATCTCCACTTTTCACAAGTTATCTCCAGATTTAGTTAGCAAAATAGTTAGTTTTTCCTTCATTTTCATTACTCTGAAGGTCCTTTGAGCCTTACTTTCAGTCTTTCTGTCCAAGTCATCAATTGACAAAATCTGTTATTCTTCTTGTTCTGTTTTCAAGAACCAATAGATTAAAGTTTTAAACTTCATGATACAGGGGCTCTGGGGATTGGTGAAATTGATGCTGTGAAGGATAAATATCAAAACTGAGTTTTGAGGACTAGTCAGTCACTGAAAGAAAGAAAAGTATTCTTTCATCTGCTAGTCCGCTACCAATCTTTTGTATCTACTAGTTTCTTTATGGTGATGCCAGACTTTTTCCATGAGCTACTGAGTCATAATTTCACCTTTGTGAACTAGAAGAAATTGTCATGATAAATCCCTGAAAACCTACGGCTCAGGTAAGTTTGAATAATTTATTGAGAAAACTATAAAGAAGAGGCAGTGGCAGCTCAACCAGTTAAACCATCATGGTCCTTTTCTGCTTCCAGAGACACCATTAAGAAAAACTTTCTAATCCCTCTCTCCCTTTTTCTTGTGGATGTACATAACTGCAGGCCTAGTTATCACTCCCTTGCAATAATAGATGTTATATGGGTATTCCTTCTTGCTTTTTTAGCTGCTAAATTAAATTTCACAAAAGCACCTTGAATGAATTCAAAAAATATATATTTTCAAGAACTGTTCTTGATCTGAAAGTTACTGCTACTGGTAGAATTTTTCAGCATGATTGATTGATCAGTCCACTCTCCCCAATCTTTTAGAACCCTTCTGGTTCAAAAGGAAGTGCAGAGAAGCATGCTTAAGCAATAAGACCAGGGTCTCTATAAGGTGCTGGCTGAACATATGTATAACCATTATCTCTTTCTTGAATGGTTTAGATTTTCCCTTGGTTCACAGCAATGATCAGACCTGGTAGGTAGTATCTTGCACATATATGTAGTTCAAAGTGGCTCTAAAGGTTACTCGGATGATCTCCACGGTGACAGCTTTTCTGAACACACTGGAGCTCGACTTGCTGTCATTAGCAATCTCAAGGATGTGCGTGGTGTGATTATCTTGCCCTAATGTCAAAAAGGTAGAAGTCCACCTCTATACTTATTTCTTAAAACCTTAGTCCTACAGAAGAGAAGGGCCATTTAGCTCTTTTAAAATTCAAGTCCAAGAGGTGGTCAGTGTTCTTGGATGCCCATCCAACATATTCATCAATCCAGCCTTTGTAAGAAGAGGTGTGAAGTTGCTTGGTATTCTCAACAAGTAGTTCAGGTTGAATGCATTGGTACCTCATGTAGTCTAGCCCATTGAAATTTTTATTATCAACTTGTTAGGTTTTGACACCCGAATATTGATATCTTTGAACATATCTCTACGCGACCAGAGATCATTCTAGATAAGATAAATAAATAAATAAATGTGCCCATCTAAAAAGAAAGGCCAACCTAGTAAAATGTACGCCTGTTAGGTTCCTATTAGTAAGAAAGCTTTTCTGAAAAGAAAGATGCAAGATGCTGTTGTTTTTTGGGTTTTCTAACTTATGCACCTGAGTTTAATTAGTCGGGACAAGGTAAAAGATGCATGCCTTCTGTGCAGGCACCTTTGTTGCATAATGTTTAGGTGGTGTTCTCGTCACTTCTCAAGCATACTGGGGAACATCTAGTGAGCATTCTAACAACTTAGTGGTGGTGTCCCCTGTTAAAATGAAGCATCATTTAATCACAATGTGCTGAATTTTCATCTTGTAACTTGGCATTGCGAATTTTTTTAATCTTTTGATGATGCAATTGCAACAATAGATCTTATGCAGAATTATGCAGGACTGGGTAGCATGGTAGATAAAGTTGCTCAATAAATCTGGTTGGCACTAAAGGTATGTTCCTTCCCTCTTCCCTTTGTTGGTTGTGTCTGCAAACTTAATCTAGCCTCATGCATCTATCTATTTGATGGATCTATGTTAACTTGCCTTTGTTTTCCTTCCCCAGGATCACTGGGATGCTGGAACACCCAATCTAATCAGCGTACTGGTGATGGAGGGAAAAAGAGGCTTTTTTATAAATAGGATGAAATTTTTTTTTTTTTAACAAATTCAGGGTGGGAACAAAATTATTTGCAAGAAAGGGGTTAAAGTTAAAAACGCCATTTCAAATGGCATTTTTTCGATAAAAAAAACGTCCCGTCAGTGCCAGCGGGGCTGGCACGGTGGCAACTTAAAAACGCCACTCAGAGTGGCGTTTTAAAAAATGCCACTCTGAGTGGCGTTTTTCTCAAAATAGCCCCCACCCCCACGACTTCGCCCTCCCCCTCCTCCTCCTCCTCCTCCCCCTCCTCCTCCTCCTCTCCCTCCCGAGACCCCACAGCAGCCCGGGCTCCTTCTCCTCCTCCTCCCCCTCCCAAGACCCCACAGCAGCCCGACCCGGTCCGCACCCGAGCCCCCTCCCCCCGCCCCGGTCTGCGCCCGAGCCCCGAGCCCCCCCCCCTCGAGCGCCCCGCCCCCCCCACTCCCCCCGCCCCGGTCCGCGCCCGAGGCCCGAGCCCCCCCCGCCCCGGTCCGCACCCTCCCTCGAGCCCCGCCCCGCCCACCCCCCCCGCCCCGTCCGCACCGTCCCCCGATCCCCCCCCGCCCGTCCCCCCGCCCCGGCTCGCACGCTCCCCGGAGCACCCCCCCTCCCGGGTCCGCTCCCGGTCCGCACTCGAGACGACTGGTCCCCCGAGCTGCCTCTCTCTTGCGCGCACCCAAGCACCCTCCCTCTTTCTCGTGCCTACCCACTCGGTCCCCCTCTTCCGCACCTGAGCAGTCCCCCGTGCTCCCTTTCTTTCGCGGCCTATCTTGCGGCCCATCCCCTTCTCGAGCCGGTGGTTCCCCAAGGTAATTTTTTTAATTTAATTAAATTATAAAAATTTAAATATGCTTAGTTGCTGGTTGCTTCACATTCATCTTTATGATAAAGAAATTAATAATTGAAACAATAATATTTTTAGTTCAAGTATATCAGTTAATCGCGATAGAAAAATTTAAAAATCAGTAAATTTATGTATCGAAAAAAATAAAGGTTAGTTAGCTTTTCCTAGAAAAATTATATTATTTGATAAGTAAAAAAAATTAAATGAGCATGAAAAAATTAAATGAGCATGATCTATATTATCAGTCATGATCTATATTACTTGTTATTATCAGTGAAAAAAAAAAATTTCTTATGTGATGTTTTTACTTGTTTTGACAGAATAGTACGAGATGGCTCATAATGTTTTACATCCTGGGCCTCGTGATCCTAGTGTTCTCACTCTGCAAGCCTCGCATAGATCAACCAAAATATTTGATGGCGAGGTATGCATTATTGATCGATGATTCTTAATTAGTTAGCATGCGTTTATGTTATTTATATGTATTATTGCAATGAATTTGTTATAGGAATTACCGGTGTTTAGATGCCGTCGACATGACACGCAGATATGGAAGGAGACACCGGGCATGGCACACCCATGAGTGCAATATTATTTGGAGCAGGTTGGCATATATGTCATATATCAGATGGGTCAGATTCGACTCGATGTCGGCCTTATTTCTGCACTTGTTGAGAGGTGGCGGCAGGAGACCCACACATTTCATCTTCCATTTGGCGAGGCAACAGTCACACTACAGGATGTCGGTATTCTGAGTGGTCTACGGATTGATGGGTTAGCAGTTATTGGGCTTGATCCGCGGTATATATTGGAGCAGTGGCAGGATATATTTGTGAGGTTGTTTGGGATTGAACCCTCTGCCGAGGCATTTTCTAAAGGCCGTTTCCGCTTATCATTCTTCGATCAGTTCTACCGAGACTTCCACTTGGATGATGATGCAGATGATGAGGTTGTACAGCAGTTTGTGAGGGGGCAACTTCTTCGAATTATAGGTGGAGTCATCCTTCCAGATACATCCGGATATTTAGTGAAGTTGATGTATGTGCCTCTTTTAGAAGACCTGGGAGCATTTGCTGCATATAGCTAGGGTTCTGCTATACTTGCCGGTTTGTATCGGGCACTCTGTCGCGGAACGAGCCCTACTCAGACAGAGATAGGAGGATGCTTGCCCTTGCTACAGGTAAACAGTTGATTATATCGATTGAGTTTGGATTTTTTTCTTTTCTATTGTTTACTAATATCGAGCATTATTCAAACGTTCAGATATGGGCATGGAAACGATTACCTATTTTTTGTCCCATCAGACTTGAGACTCCGGAGGCTAGACCTCGTCGATGCAGATGATGCTTGGCACTTAGGTGCACCGCACCATAGGGGCATAGATGGAATGTGAGATTGAACCAAAAGAATGTTCCAACTCATACACTGCGTGCCTATAGAGACCAGTTCGACGTATTGGATGATAGTTCCCAACGGGTATGACATAAATAAATTTTAAATCTATTTCCAATGTTATTTTTTTATTTTATGTAGGTAAGTTGTGGATTAATGGTTTTTTTACATGCAGTTCATATGGTGTCCATATACGCCCGAGATTTTTTCTATTTTGCCTCCAAGCTGCTTATTCGGTTCGGATATTTGGATGGCACGGACCCCACTTATTTGTTTTGATTTAGTGGAGAGGCATTTCCCGGACCGAGTTCTTTGACAATTTGGTTACCGCTAGTTGATCCCATCACCATGCGATACGTTACTTCAGCTTCATCAGATAGATCGATGAGGGAGGACACATGCCTCGTGGGATGTCATACACGCCACACATATTGCTATATGGAATGAGCGGCGTGAAAACATCATTATTGGGGAGCCTATTGCTGAGGGAGTCCCATTTACTCCTAAGTACATGGAATGGTTTAGGAGTATAACACGTATATGTATTAGCCGTTCCGAGTATCATACTGCGGGTTACGAAGGAGAAGGAGCTTTATTTGAATTCATGGTATTATTTTAAAATGATTATTTAATATCATTTATTCCTAAGTTATTATTTTTGTTTTTTGATATTATATTGTCATAAACATGCAGCATGAGAGGTTTCAAGAGTTGTCCTTGAACTTGGATCGAGTTATGCATTCGACATCGGAGGCCGAGCGGCAAAGGATTCATTTGGACATGAGGGCGATTTTAGATAACACTTTTTCTGTAATTGGCCATCAGCATGTGAGGAGTACACCTGCTGCGGCATGAGTTCATGAGGAACCGGCGATGGCACACGCATATGAGGATCCTGGGACGAGTAGATTTTATTATACACCATCGCCTTCTTACATGCCATCGCCATATGCACACGATTTTTCACACATGGGGCATGCAGGTGAGGGTACATCTGGTAGTCATGATCAGAGGCCGTTGCTGATTACTGACATTGCTGATACGGATATCACTGAGGTCGGCGATGATGTCTCCCACTATTTTGGCGATATTGATATGACAGATACGATCCCCGCGCAGGAGGAGGTCTCCCATGTGGTTGACGAGGGCCCTTGACCGATCGCGACATATGCGCGACGCTATAGACGAGTTCGACGACCTCCTAGAGGGGGCTGTGGTACTTAAGCTATGTAAATAAACTAATTGTTGTAAAGACTTTTGTGTTTAATGTATTAAATATATTTCATCCATTGAGTTGTTTCTTGTATTCCTCAGATATTGGATAACTGGCCAGATCTTTTTCAAATTTATTTAACTCTCACATGATTGCATGTGCATGTTAAATTTGGTCATCCTATAAATAGGTGGTGTTCTAATTACAATATAAATGTAGAACACAGTATAACCATATTAGCAAGATTTTGTGATCATGCTTCAGCTTAATACAACAAAGAAATAAGTCTGTAGTTAAATTCAAACAGATAATTACAATAAATCTGCACCTGCGCTTGCTTGACTCCTCTATTTCAAACATCATTCCAAATCTCATTCCAATTGATACTTGGGTGTACACAGCTTTGTGGTACTTGGCTAGAGGAATTATAAACTCTGAAGGGCACGCCCTGAGCATATTTAGAGAAAATGATGCTCCAGTAATGAAAAAGACTCAAAAATACTACATGGGAAGGTTTGAGAAATTTAGAGTTGGATATATCTTGGATTGTAGTAAACAGTAAAAGGATCGCAACTTGTCGGCAAAGATGAGCCGCAAAGAGCAAGCACACCAATATGCATACTATCAACCGATAGCACGTATGATGGCAATGATGTTTGCTGACGATTGGCACGTCTTACACCCAATAGTAGTTGTGACTTCTCATCCTGTATAAATTATAAGCATTATTGCAGCGTCACTTATCAAAGATGCAGCTTATATAAGATATTTAACTACTCCAGAACACTATATAGCCTTTCCGCTCAAAAGATAGCCAAAGTCATATATCTACAACACCTTTCCAGCAGTTTGAAACACAAATTATGAATTCTTCAACTGATCCAACAAAGATTACAGATATTCAACTCGATCTAGAAAATTGACAGTTGCAACTAAAAAGCAATATTGGTGCGCATGTCACAAGGAAGATTGGATAGTGTGACAGTTGCATAAAGTTTTCTGAACAAAAATTCAAGTGTAAAACAGTGAATTTCAAACAAAAGTTATTATGTTGGAAATGGACTGGAAAATCATCTATGAAGTTTATCAAGAAGATGCAAGAGAAAATTAGCAAAAGTTCACTTGAAAGAAGAAACAAGGAGTCAGGCAAGACAGATTTTCAACATAATGTTCATTGCCAACGATCTACATCAACTAAAATTTGTTAGCTCTAATTTGATCCCTGTGAACTTAAACACTGAGGCAATGGGTCCAATAAACTTTGAGGTGATAGGTGTTTTTTAAATGGAGTATAATTAAGGTCAATGATTGAATTCATTAGCACATAATTTTTAATCATATTGGATCTATAACATGAAGTTTGCTAGGTCAATGATCAGCATTTGATGTGTTTGCAAATTAATTGTTGATGCCGATAATTTTCCATCTTGACAGAAACTGCAGGACCAAATCTCCTCACTAAAGAACAAATAAAGAGGTTGGCCCTATGCCAGAATGATAGTTCATGGTTCACATAGGCCACTGTGGGCAAGACTGAACTAAACTTTCAGTTTCAGTGCATGAATCAATAGATAGATTACTAGGTCAAATATCACCATTTGATGTGCTTTCAAATTAGTTGTTGATGCTGACACTTTTCAATCTCACCGTAAAATCGTAGGAAATAGAAATCTTTTAACTTGAGAAAACAAGAACCGGATTAGAGGTTGCCCCCATACTAAAAGAAACTACTCTTGGTTCACCTAAGCCACTGTGAGCAAGACTGAATTAAGCCATCACTTTGAGGACAAGAATCAACATATAGATCTTGCAGTAGTCACAACTCTTCATCCAACACGGAACTAAGGTGCAAATAGATGCCAAAACAATCAATAACCATGCTCTATAAGTTCTGATTAGAATTCTAACTGATGTTAGTCTTGACATAATTAGCAACCGTTTAGCCCAAAGAACGTTGTGGTACAGAGATAATTATCAACCTTCAATTTCTAAAATTGGAGGGAAGAGGTACCAGTCTCTTAGATCGGAACATATGTTTGGGTTTGTCAATCATTTTTTTAGGAAAAAAAGAAAGAAAACAAGCATTTTCCCATACAACTGGAGAGAGGTATATGAATCCTTTTTCCAATTTATTCTTATTTAGGGCTACACCTTGCAGCTCCTTTTGGTTTCTATTATGCTTTTTTCTAGAAAGAAAAAGGCAACAAGCATTTTCCCATACAAATGGAGAGAGGTATATGAATCCTTTTTCTAATTTATTCTTATTTAGGGATACACCTTGTAGCTCCTTTTGGTTTCTGTTATGCTTTTTTCTAGAAGGAAAAAGGCAACAAGCATTTTCCCATACAACTGGAGAGAGGTATATGAATCCTTTTTCCAATTTATTCTTATTTAGGGCTACATCTTGTAGCTCCTTTTGGTTTCTGTTATGCCCAAAGGTAGCCTGAAATGTGTATAGTGTCCGAGCTAAGCACTTGCAGCATTCTTAAAAATGCAGAAATAATTGCTCAAGAACCGTGATACCTTTAGTGCATGGTCAAACAAAACCAAGACAAGAGTATACGGATCACTAGCAATCATTCTCAGTCACATTGTATGCATATGGCCTAACCTCCTATGCAGAAGCTTAGACATTGCAGTACAGAGTTCGTGATATAACTATACCTAAACATCAGTGTCGAAGTCATAGATAGAAATGAATTGTTGCAGACAACAGAAGAAGAAAAAGCAAGAATGTTTTGTACTTCACATAAAGAAATGAAGTAATTACATGCACCAACCATATTCTTGCTGATATGTACGGTTTTGCAGTCAATTTAGAATACTTGGTATCTAGGCTTTTGGTGTTTATTTTAAGCCTTAAAGCTATATTTCAAGCAGGGCAATTTTATCAACCCACATAAAGCACAACCATGCGGCACCATTAATAAAAGGCCTTTCGGCAAATTGAAATCGGAAGGGTGTATGCACCAATAGACTCATTATGTCATTGTATCTTGTAGAAGGCATGATATCCTTAGGGACTTTATCAGGCATAGATTCATCCTTAGGTGATGAAAATTTGAACTTTATGGTAGTGCACTCATTTCTAATGGCACACTGATTCTGAAAGACTCCACTATCCCTCACCCCTTTTTGCTGATTTTGAGACTGCTCACTCTCGGAGCGCAGCACCTCTTAAGGCTTATGAGAGGCTATTGTTAAGTAGTCTGTCAGACACGTATTTCTCCATGCATTCGCATTTCGCAATACAAAGTAAAGGTCTAAGTTGGAATTGGCAAATAAAGGTGTGGATATCAGATGTCAAAACAACTGTAGCCTTCTCAAAGATTTGGAGAAATGAATGGCAAACTTTGTCCATTAAAGATCAGTATGTCCAGACTCCAACATAACAATGCACTCCATTAAAGGTCAGCCAAGGATGACTGCATGTGCACACATGCACGCACAAGAGGGAGGCAAGGACAACATGTTCAAAATACTTGTTGCACACTTTAAAATATGAGAAATCATTGCAAATTTTATGGGTGCTGCACCGAATACAGTAGTGGTGTGCCATGTGTCAATATACTGTAGTAATCTACTGATTTTCTGTAGTCTCAGGCAAGATCCACCTAACAATTTGAAACAAAATTACAGAATCCAATGACTAAAGCAAATTAACTTATATAATTCCTCTATTTAATAGCACTTAAACATTACTTTTAATGATTCAATTATGTTATCCTACCAATCATATGACTTGAAGGCAGCATATTCACATGCACGCAATAGAAATTTACCTGATTAACTTAAGTGAAAGAGATTTAGCTTTAAGGAACAGAGAAAAATCATATAATACACCTACCAGTGAACAAAAATCAGCCTGTTCCCCCAACTCTTGGCAGCATTTTAATTGACTAAACTTCAAGGAACATGTCAGATCAGAAACCCACAAAACATAAGTTAGTCTCTAATAAAATAAGCATAGCATAGCATAATCATACTGAAAAGGAATATCTTGTAATCGAATATCACAAAGATAGCATAACAAATAGAAAAGAGTAGCCCAGACTCTACTGTATATATAAGCCGATGGAGCAAAACACCTGTAATGTAGCCCAGACTCTCTCTATCTGAGACTCTCACTCAAACAATAACAAACATACCCTGAAAAAGTAGAAGAAAAATCAAGCAATTCAAGACACTAAACCTTAAGTGCAGATGGCCTAAATGAATACTGTTAAAACCCATAAATTCTTGCTCTCATTTATTACAATCAACCATGCAGAAGTTGTTTCATACATAAAATATAGATAGTACAATTTAGGATCCTGAAGGTCCAACATTTACATTAGGACAACGGCGTCGAGAATGACCCATTTGCTTGCAAATACTACAACGATTTTTACTTCTTGGCTGCACCTCATCTATTTCATTATAAATGCGTGATGACTAAGGCTTACCTTTTTTTTTTGGTCTGAGGCGATTGTGATCAGAAATGCATGTGAATGTGTCCATCCAGTAGTTTTCATGGGGTAACGGATTAAACTCACCTCCCCATGCATTTATATAAGAGCCAGTTGTGTATACTTCATCAACAAGAGGGGTTGTATCCATGGCAATTTCGTGGCACACGGCTAAGACATGTGAACATGGATACTTATAAATTGTCCACTTTCCACAAGAACAATTTCTATCTACAAGTGACACATTATGAACGTTGCCTCCACCCCTAAGAGCTTCACTTGACCTTCTTGTAACGACTTCATAGGTGGCTCTCTGTATATTGTATCTAAACACTCTGTGCTCATTAGCTTTAGCTTGACTTTCAACAAGCTTAATTGTCACATGAGGAGTGAAAAAAGTATTTCGATTATCCTGCACATATCTCATGGCTTCCGCGCGTCTCGTATTGAAATACTTAACAAGACGATAAAATATCATCTGAACACATACCGTTATCGGCACATTTCTAGCTCCCTTCAGTACACTATTAAAAACTTCTGAGAGATTTGTTGTCAAAATACCATAGCGGAAGCCCCCATCATGTGCCAATGTCCACTTCTCTGGCTCCAACTCCGATAGCCAAGTCCAAGCCTCTGCATTAACTGTCTTGATCCGTTCCATGATAAAGTTAAACTTTCGAAGCTGATGTTCGCTCCCTACTTTCCATACAGCTCTTTTTAATTGAATATTAGAGAATCTTGAGTTGAAATTACTGCAAACATGTCTCAAGCAGTAGCGATGATAAGCTAGAGGTGGAGCCCATCCATTACTATCATCTGCTATGGCACTTAGTATACCTGGATGTCGGTCTGAAATAAGACAAATGTCATTTCTGTCTTTCACAACATGCCTCCTGAGATTCCACAAAAACCAACTCTAGCTAGCAGTGCACTCTTCATCCATAATTGCATAAGCCAGTGGAAATATCCTGTTGTCAGCATCAATGCTTGTTGCAATGAGCATCTTCCCCTTGTACTTTCCATAAAGATGTGTTCCATTAATAGAAATGACTGTGCGACAATACCGAAACCCCTCGATGGATGGATGAAATGCCCAGAAAACATATTTCAGGATACGCACATTAGATGTCCCTGCATTGTAGAAATCCCAACAGACCACCGTTCCAGGGTTTACATTCTGAAGTGCAAGCATGTATTTAGGTAACTTAGCATATGAGGGTTCCCATTCACCAAATACATCAATCAATGCCTTCTGCTTTCCACGCCATGCTTTGGAGTATGACACAGTATAATGAAATTGTTCTGCCACAGCTGCAATAATGGCTTCAATATTCACACTTGGGTCTTTCTCCACAATATATCGAACCGCATGACTGATAACTCGTGAACTTATGTGTTTGTGATCCCGAGTTACATGACTGAATAAACAAGAGTGTGGCCCCTCGTACCTTGTGATCTCAAAAAATCCATGCTTCTTCAACTTTGTAGTACGCAACCTCCAATGACAACTCGTGCGTAACTTGAAGATGCACATTTCACGTGCACTGCACGTTTTCTTTGACTCCACAACATTATATGTGCGATGCTTCTTGATGTGATAAATTTCACATGCTTTTTTTAGTTCATCTTTGCTAGTAAACAACAATCCTGTAGCAAACTCAGTCATTGATGAATCCCAAAATTGAGAATTATAGGGTAATTATCTTTGAGTGCTAACACAACCACCATCCTGCAAATTCAAATCATGATAAAACTCCGGTATTTGACTATGTGCAAAGACTTGATGCTCATAGACTTGACTAGGAACAATTTCTGGATTAGTAGATATAGGAATAGAACTACAGCCAGTTTCATGAACTACATCAACTCCATGTGAGTCTTCATCCTCATCTCGCTCTTCGTCAGAGTCATCATGTTCAGACCAATAGTCATCATCTGCACTGTCGTCTGACTCAAGTCCCCGACTATCAATACTCTAATTGTTTGCCACATCAACACTCTGCACTACTGGCATAACTCCTTCCATAATTAAGAAATCAACTGGAGTTCTGATCTGCTGCTGGGCAATAGGAGAACTATCCTGAATATCCTCTGTATGATCAACATTGTATGGAGCTGGAGCATCTTCTTTGAAAACATATAATTCAACATAGCGATAATCTGAAAATTTGGAAGGAAATGTCAACATTTCCTCCACATCGTCATCCTCCTCGATTGGATGAAGCACATATTTCTGATGCAATGTTGGAGATCTCCACATCAATCTCAAAATATATTGCTGCACTGAAATTTTAAGCACACTATAAACCCGCTCGATCAACTCAACATAACGGGTTCCCATGCTCAATCTAAAACTTTTACGAGGAGGTTTATTATATTGTATTCCATCTAAGCCATGTTCAATTGATCCATCACAATAAAGTAGCAATCGAACAGTATCGGTACTTATCTAAAAAATAACATTCAAAATAAATCTAGCATCAATACATAAATTGTATCATCAAGCATAAACTGAAATAAGTATAAATTTTCTACTAATTAACCGCAAACAAACTAATAATTGAATATGCACATATTTCATAAGCATTTAATATTTAAATAATAGATGCGTACCCTGTTAAATATTCGATATTAACCTATTTATTTTCTGTCTGTTTGTTGTATGGTAAAAATGAGACTATATCAGACACTTGACATCCAAAGCATTTATTTTTTTAAGTATTATTATTAAAATAAGATATATTGGCATATCAAGTTGTCAACGTTACTTATCATGATAGATCATGCTCATTGAATTTTTTTTACTCATCAAACAATGTAATTTTTCCACAACAAGCTAACTAACCTTTTACTTATTTCTATCGATACATAAATTCTTTTATTTTTTAGTTTTTTTGTCGTGATTAATCGATGTAATTAAACTAAAAATATCATTTATTATAAAGATGAATGTGAAGCTGTTAGTAACAAAGCATATTTAAATTTTTATAATTAAATTAAAAAAAATTTACCTTGGGAGATGGGGGACTGTGTGCGCGAGAGAGAGAGGGAGCCGGGGCGCGGGGGGGTGGGTGCACGCTCGGGAGGGGGACAGGGGGAGGAGATCGGGAGGGCGGGGGGGGACTGGGGGCCGGGAGAGAAGGGGGGGGGGAGGGGGATGTGCACGGGAGGGAAGAAAGAGAACTGGGGGCCGGGAGAGAAGGGGGGCGCTCGTGAGGGAAAAACAAGGGAGTGGAGGCTCGGGAAGGCCGTGGAAGGGGGTTGCACGGGGAGGGAAGGCTCGGGAAGCGGGGGGAGGGGGGGCTCATGAGGGAAGGGCGTGAGGCACGGGAGGGAAGAGGGAGTGGGAGCGCTCGGGGAGGGGGTTACCAAAAGAAACGCCACTTAGAGTGGCATTTCTTCAGAAGAAAACGCCACTCTGAGTGGCGTTTTTTAAACGCCACCAGCCCATCCATGCTGGCGCTAACGGGGCGTTTTTTTTTCCGAGAAAATGTCATTTCAAATGGCGTTTTTCACTTTAACATTATTCTTGCAAATAGTTTCGTTCCCACCCTGAATTTGTTAAAAAATAAAATTTTTACTCTAATTATAAAAACAGCTCGAGGGAAAAAAATAATCTGCTGCCAGTCCCATTCATCATCTACGTACTGTAGCTTCTTTAAGAGCTTTAATTGTTATCTTTTTTGAAAGGAAGGCCGAGACTGAAAGACATGCTAGCTTGATGATCCACGAAACCTCGTTATTCTTTTTTTTTAAAGCCATTCGATCCCAAATGCTTTCAGTCGACTCCAAAGTTTTGAACCAATGCTGCTCAAAGGTGTGCTTTGGTGTGCCCATTTTTTTTTTTTTTTTCCCAGTTAATGATTTAAATCACAACAAATCATTTGCGACTAAAAAAAATTTATCAGCAGCAAAACGAGATTGGGAACCAGGAGACCGTACCATTTTGAGTCATGGCCGACACCTCCGAGAGCTCTCCAAGGCAGCGAAGGTTGGTCGGTGAACTTTCAAGCGCAGGACAGTGTTGGTGGATGCTCCTCCTAATGGTGAAGAGACGAGCCAGCATGAGATCTCTGCCTCCGTTGATTGAACGCAAGGAGAGGCCCTTCGTGAGGATTGATGAGACTCGGTTGCCGGGGTTGCGTCCTGCAAGAAGCTATTGCTGCTGTGTTTCCGTGCGGTTGTACGAGCTTGAGAGGGAGGAAACGCTTTAAAGATTGGGAGCGGGAAATGGTGGTACGAGCAATGCTGATCTAGAGGTGGTACCGGGACCTGGGCCACCGTCGAGGGTTACGGATTGGCAGAACCGATGAGTTTGGGGTTTGTTGTTCGATTGCCTCCCTGTGCGTTTGCCAGCTGCGAATCTCCACCGTTGGTGAGCCGGTCGAGGAGGAACTGGTCTTCCGCTTGACTGGGCTTGAAAAATAACTGATATTGTTCCATGGTTTTATTTTTAAAATGTCTACTAGATGTTAACATAAATTGTATGAAAGATGTATTGCAGTGGAAAACTATGATTTAATTGAGCTTTAATGGGGCTCAAAGCAAGGCCATATCTAATGAGTTTGCTCATAATTGCTGTGCACCGATTAACCGATGCATTCTCCTTAGGACGCATTTGAGGCCGTTGTTGAATCACCTTCAGCAGTAGCCATTGGGGAACAACCATTTTTGATAGCTCATAGAAAATAGCTGCTATTTTTTTCTCCCAATAAGCATCCTAAACAAGGCCTTAAGTCATTGTGGATTATGGTGGAAAACTTAGACAATTTTTAAAACAATTAATCTGTGGATGAGAAATATGTGGAAGTCAAACTTGAAGATAGAGGTGTGCTGCATGTAACAGATATATTGAACCAAACTAACCTAGTAATTGCTTAGACTAAGTTTGATTGCATGTATCTTGGTAAGGTAAGTTTAAGTTTAATTTGTTTATTTTTATGTCTAAATTTTACTACACAATTTATTGAAAAATGATCATGTGAAAGAGTGGGTTGGCAAATATGGTGTCAGGATTATGAAAATTAATAATCGGAAGAAGAACAATTTTAGTGGCTACTGCAACATAAGCTTCAAGAAGAAATGTTGTAGAAGAGATTTTTGATGGAATGTAAGTATAATAGAAAAAATTGATAAATTAAAGCATAGATGTCCCTAAAGTGACTTGTTTAGGATCTCATATGCTTTGTAGCATAGATGTCCCTAAAGTGACTTGTTTAGGATCTCATATGCTTTGTTATTTTTGCTTAAGTTTTTATTATAAATTTTAAGTTCTCAATCTACATGACATTGAATCTGTTGTCAACCCAATCGGTTGGCTTTTAATTGATCAATCTATCTAGACGATGTTATTTTGTCTAACTTTTTCTTTTTAAGGTAAATCATGAGGAAAAAAAGTTTTCCATGGAGAAAATTTAATAAAATTATAAGGATTTACAATGGTGAAGGTAGAGTAATATAAAAAAGGAGGTTACAGAAAGCTTTATAAATATTCAGGCACTTTCTAGGGTAGAGATTACCCCACATGCTAAAGCTAGGTAAGATCTTATGAAGGATAGAGGATGAAGCTGAATTTTTCTGAAGAAATATCCTCAAATTTCTTTCATTCTACTTATGCAACATAAATGCCGTGATCCCAACTTTTTTATCTTCTTCTTCTTCTAGAGTTTCATACTTTTTTCTTCTCCACTTTATTCAAAGATTAAGAATATTAGAAAGCAATCTGATTACTCCAACTTTCTTGGCCAACGCCTCTAGTATCAACCTCAAAAATTGATTGAAAGCCTTTAAGTTTTTTCAATCAAGGATCTTGCTAGAGAAGAATCGGGGCCTCTTAGGCATCCAATTGACTTTCCAATCTCAATATAGCCAAAGCATCAACCACCAAAGGCGTCTACCTCCACCTCCTGAATTAATATAAGGATTTTGTAGAAAATATCCCCCACTATAAACAACATTAATTTGGATCTGCATTTAGGCCCTTACAAAATGCCTATACTTCCATTATTGGCATACTCATGTAGGCATCGTTAATCACTTTGTCTAAGAGGGCAAAACCACAGATGATTCCTTGGGTTAAGCTCTTATCTCTCACCATTAGCAGCACTCCTAATAGATGGAGAGTAGCTCTAAGAAGCAGCTTATGATGGGCACTAGCATAACTTATAGACCAAGGTTAAACCTTTACTTCTAGATCCCTAATGTATTTAAATGTTTAAAAACCATTGAAGTAGCCCTGATTAGAGTTACATGAGAAGGAAAGGCCACTGGATAAGTGTTCAATCCAAACTCTTTCGAATTCCACCTAAAGCATGCTTCTAGGGCAGATAAAATTCTCCTTGCTAATTGGTGTGGGGAGGCGGGGGAGAGGACCTTTACACCTCAAAATATGAATCTAAAAAACTCCAGCTTTGGCAAACTTTTTATATTTCTGCACCATTTGATCATTCATCAAAAATATCACCAAAAAGTTCTCTGATCTTCATTTAAAGAATAGATCTAAAGAAGATTTCTTCTTCCTTTGAATCCAAGAGAAACTTCTTCCTAAGTGGCCAACTCCATAGCATCTCTTGGATATTTATTTATTCGTGCGGTTGAGCTTGAAGTAACCTATTTTCTCACATCTACAATAGCTGCTCGGCTTGAATAGGTGCCCTCTAACCTGATGAGCCTTAGGTGGCATTTGGTTCACAGTAATATAATATTATTAGGAATCTTATATTCCTGATAATCTTACACTCAATAATCAGATTCTGAAAGATTGTCACGTTTGGTCCATGATAACAAAATACGATAATCAATTTACTAGATTTTAAAATTTTTATTTAAATTTTGTTATAAATCTTTTTTTATTTTTTAATTGGTCCTTCCTTTGTTTTACTAGAATATGAAATATTTTTTAAAAAAATCAAGATTCTTTGTAAATTAATTTTAGAAATATTATATATCTAAATATTATAAACATTTAATATATATTATATTATATTATTAAGCATCTCATTATATAAGATATATTAATATATATATATATATATATATATATATATATATATATATATATATATAGTAACGTATTATATAATAATTTAATATGTAAGAAGATCATAAATATTAATAATTTAAAATTTAAAATTTAATTATTATATAAATATATAATAGAGTTTAAAATATGAAATATTATATTTTATATGTACTATTAAATATTTAAATATTATTTACTATATAATTAAATATATAATTAAATTAAGTATTATTAAATATTTAGATGAAAGTTAAAAGTGTAATTTAAAATTATTATAATTGTGATAATTTTATATTGCTAAGCCCTATTTCAACATGGATCAGCATCTTCCTTGGAACCTTAGATTCCAAAGATTGAGAATCAGACCTCCTCTACTCCAAGCCCCTCTGATATCTGCCCTTAAAGGAAACCTCCTGTCCTAGCCAATCATCTCTGGCTTACTGCTAGCTACACCTTCTTCGAGCTGCAGCCGGTTCCCCTATTTGTGCTGGTGGACCCTCTGCTCTCCACCAACACATCTCCTTCTCTTGTTCACCTTCACCAAGCCAACCTCGTCAAACTGGTCTTCCGCCGAGGGCCTCTTAAGTGGTTCTTCCGACCATCTCGATCATTTTGCCTAACTTGTTCGTATATATTTTCTAATAAATTTATTGTATCATTTTAATTGCGCTTGAATGAGTTATTTTTTCAAAACAAGATAAATTTCTATCTAATTTTGCAAATGTAAGATATTTTTACCAAACTTCTTCCAACCGAACGGAGCTTGACGGTGGTGTAAAAAAATATACATTTGAACTTGAACCATGTAGCTATAATCATCTCTCTCCGTTTATTAAGTGTAGTAGCGGTGGGCGAACTCCGAACCTCTCTGGGATGCCGCTCGGGCCACAGCGGGCGTCCTCGCGGAAGGCCAGGCCGGGCCGGGCCGGGCCGGGCCGCCTGTTATAAGTTACTGCAAACCTCCCAGCCCTTCCGTATTTATCGTTTCTTGGAAAGCGAACACTGGACGCCTTGTATGTGTATGCGTGATTGGAGAAGGAGCCGGGCAAGAAACCCGCCGAGATCGTCGCCGTCGGCCTCCTCCACCCCGTCGAGTGCGAGGCCTCCTGAACCCGCCTAACCTTCTCTTTCTTCCAAGAACTCTGGGTTTTGGATTTCTTCCTTGATTGAGAACTGTTTCTTTGTTTTGCTTTCGGATGCCGGAAGAGGGTGTGGAGGCTTCTCGACAGCAACGAGCCCCGAAAGGCCTCATCTACCTCCCTCTCTCAGTCGTACACCTTCTAACCCTTTTTTTTTTTTTCTTTTATTGACGCCTTTTCCTTTTCTTCTCTTTGCTTTGCTTTCGTTGAGATGATGCATTGTTCCCTTGAATCTTTAAAAGATAGACTGCTTTTGATCTAAGTTTTATGGTTGTAGGCCTGTCAAGAAGTTGCTTGTTTCTTTAGTTTTATTGCCCTATTCTATAAATATGTGTATAACAGTGATGTGAATCTACCAATAAGACGAAAAGAAACAAAAGAAAAGATGATTTTGTTGTGTGCTTATTTGTAGCTCCTCAAAAGTTATTAAATTAATGTGTGCTTTGTTTTGAATGAGTAGCATCAATCATGGATCTAGGTGCTTGCAGATCTTTTAATCCCTTCATGAATGAGAAAGGGGAAAAATTATTAAATCGTATATAGAGGACAAAATATTTGTTTTTCTTTTTTTTTGAGTGTCAATAGATATTTGTTTGTTTCAAGGGAAGGAAATCACGTCTTTCTATACCGCCCTCACACAGTCCCTTTTAAGGCTTTCAATTATTCAGCCAAACACTTAGACCTAAACATGTGCTACTTGCTCCTTGATAAGTTTTGCAATGGCTCTTGTGTATATAAAGTCAATATATAGTTACAACAAATCCCACAAGGAATTCCATATTGGCTGGTTAAGAAGTTCCATGTGAGGCTATCTATATTGGCTGGTTAAGAAGTTCCATGTGAGTCTAGCTACCTTTATCAAAGGATACCTTATCGGAGCATCTTCTATATTGGATCATATATTTCAAAAATATTTCATGTGAGATTTGCTTCATGCTAAGGAATTCTATACCAGATCAGCTTTCTGCATTGGGTCAAATATTTCAAAATTATTCTTTCCTTAATACTCCCCCTCAAGTAGGAGCATGAAGGTCTGTAATGCCTAACTTGCTAATTAGAATGGCAATAGATCTAGAGCCAAGCCTTTGTGAGGATCTCAGCCAATTGGAGTTTGGTGGGAACTAATCTATTGTCTCCCATTGCCGTGAAAATCATTGTAGGAGTTTCATGTACACTTTCTCATGAAGATCACCAAAAAGAAATGCATTATCATATCTAACTGGTATAGAGGCCATCCTTGAGTTGCAAGTTGCAACGACTGCTAGAAAACAGTGAACAATAACCAACTTTGCAACTGTGGCAAAAGTTTTATGAAAGTCAATTCCTTCTATTTGTGCAAAGCTTTTGTCAACTAAGTGAGCTTTATAATGTTCAGTTAAACCATTCCCCTTGTACTTGATTTCATAGATCCATTTGCAGCCAGTGGGGACTTTGCATGGTGGTAAGCCCATGTTTGATTCTCTTCTCTTATGCCTTCACTTTATACAACGTTGGGTCTTTAACAGCTTGAGAGTGACCGGTGAGCTCATTTTCAGATGAAATGGCTTAAAGAAAAGCAAAGCGGGATGGTGAGAAATGAGAATATGTGACAAACTGAGAAATAGAGTAAGGAGTACATGGTAAATATCTTGGTTGGGTTGGATGAAGTTGTCACCACCTTGAATTGTTGAACATATATAATCATCAAGGTATGATGTGTGGGAATGATGTCTACTAGAATGTCATGGAGGAGTTGGTGTTGAGGTTGGTGATGATAATGAGGAGGGTGTTGGTGGAGAAGGATCAGCTACCTGATAGTAATAAATGGAATGGGATAGCAAAATTAGGATGTCACAATCCATATAGCCTTCAAAAATGTTATCATTGGATGAGGACAAGTGGATGACTATTGGAATGGAAGATCATGCTCATAAAATATGACATCATGGGATCTAAATATTTTCTTGCTCTTAAGACCATAGACCCAATTACCACATTGGCCATGTAGATATCCAGCAAACATGCATCGGATAGCTCATGAGGCAAACTTGGCATGTGGTAGACGGTGGTTATGAGCATAAGATAGACAGCCAAATGCACATATATGCACATAGGAGGGCAGCATGTTCAAAAGTTTAGTGTGTGCTTTTCCAGAAAGAGCAGGTGCAGGTAACTTGTCAATAAGGTGGGCAGCAATAAGCACATGCATGCCAAGCATAAGCATGGCTCAGCATAATGCGTTACACACTATTTATTTGCCAAGCTGGTACACCACCAGCATATAATATTTCAATTCATACTTTGAAATTTCTTTTACTTAGTTCTTTGCCTCTTATTAGATTGCGAGCAACAAATTCTGCTAAATGATATATCTATATAAAAGGGCAATCTAATGCATGAGGCTCCTACCATTGTAGAGTCTGGAGAGCATCAAATGTATGTAGCTTTATCTCTACATGTAGAAGGGCTATTTTTATGCTTCAAATCATGACCTCAAAGTCATAATAGAGCAACCTTATAATTGCGTTAGGGCTCAACCTCATCACATGATACTTCTATATGCCATCAAATATTTCCTAATTCATTGAGAGGAATTTTTTTCCAATTACAATAACCTCCATGTGCATCTTAAATATGGATATATAAAGACAGTGTATATTTGAAAGAGTGCATTTGATAAGCCACCAATTATAGATGCCTTCATTTCAAATCCATGAGTATTTTAGGATTTTCCTTTCAGATTTTTGATTTTTCCCATGTCTATATACCAATGGAAGTCTTAAGACTGAAGTGAAATGAGAACTGGTCAAGTAACTGCTTTTTAAAGAAATCTAGTTAAGGTTCTAGTAAAGGATGTAAAATTAATTACTTAAACATGTGGCTGGAGAGGTAACTAATGATTATAATATACGAAGGAAAAAGTTATTCAGTGATCTTAACTAGAATTGGTGTGCAGATATAATGTATGTCAACAGGATGAAATGAAGATCACAACAGAAGATGATAATTTGATTTAGCTTAAAAGATGTCTTGCTGGGTTCTCTTCTCTGAATTCCACCTATTTGATACAATGGAGGATCTATCAACTTCTCTGTAATTTATTGCTGCAATGCTGGTTGAATAGGTCTGTACAATAGATAGCGTTCCTCGAGCTTCAAGATTGTAAGGGTGTTGATTGCTTATAGTACACTCACTATCATGTCAGATGGTAAAATCATACAGGTCAAGTGAGGCTTTTAAGGAAGAAATTTACAACATAGTTTTTTTAATACTTAACTATTAGGAGGGAAGTATTCCAGAGTCACCAGATGGCATAGTTGGGAATACCTAGAACAATATGAATGAAAGTAACACTCAGGGTACACTTCACGTAAGAACAATGGACAAATGAAAATTCAAAGGACTGACTCCAAATATTTGGATAAGGCTTAATGAAATGAATTTTACATCTTAATTAATATTTGACTAGATATACAATGCATTATTTAGCTAATACCAAATTGCAACTTGTACATTTTTTTCTCCATCTTTGTTAAGACACTCATAGAATCAGAAAAGCTTTATGGTATTCAGTACTTCTGATATACCATGAGGCATGATGCAAGGAACAAACTAGCCTTCTATATGTAAATCTTATCCATGCTAGACCACAATATTAGGTGATTATTGCTTGGAGCCCATATATTGGACTCCATTAGATGCTTCAATCTGCCTGTTGTTTATTTGGATCATTAAGGCCCCAAGCAGTGATTGTGATTCAGCAGCAATTAAAAATCACTTAGTATTACATAATGGATGCTTCAATCCCTCAATCAGAATGATGGGAGGTATTTCTGGCCTGAAAGCAGCAAATAATCATGTCGAGAAGCTGCTCTCAACAGAACAATGAACTGTATAGATTCTATTAGTCTTTGAGTTGTAGCTTTTGACTTACCATGTGATAAGGGTAAACTTGAGAGAAAAGAACTGTTTGTGACACTTTGTCCTACAGTACCATAAACAGTGAAGGGTCTCAATTAATCAGTTTCTTTTTTTTCCTTCTTAGTCCAAGTTATGGTAAATCTAGATCCTAATTTATTGGACTTTTCAAAGACTCTAATTAAGAAATAATTTTGGTTGGCTAGGCTTATTAAAATGATGGTCAGCCAAGAAAATCACGTGCGCTGTTTATTTTGTGAAAAATAGAAAAGTTTCTTTGGATCTAGGTTCCCTCTCTCTCTCTCTCTCTCTCTCTCTCTCTCTCTCTCTCTCATCTTAAATTTTCTGCCATTTATCTATCCCTGTAGGCTTTTGTTTGATTATTTATTTGCAGCTGTTTGTTCATCATTTGGTACTAATCTGCTAGCTGGAATTATCAAATACCAATCTACTCATTACCTTCGGATGATATCTGCTTCCATTTCCTGAGTTTGATTGTAAGTCAATGTAACACCTTCTCTTTCAGAAACGTTTATCTAGGACAATTACTCACTCTCTGGACTTAGGAATCATGTTTGAAATTCACAAGTTCACTCCAAATACTAACAGACATCTTTTCTACCCTGTTCTGGACGCCAAAATAGTAGGTTGAATGGCTTCCTAATTTGTGTCATACCTCAAGGTCTTCCCTCATTTGCAGGCCATGTCTAAGTTGTCACGTATGAGACTGGGATCAATGATTCATCACATTTTATGCATTGCCTTATAGGCCTTAAATTAATGTTGTAATAGTGTATTCGTATAAGGGAGCTATTTCCTTCATACAGAGCTAATTATTAGCTCTAGGTTTTGCTATCAAGATGCTGTTCATGTTCGAAGCCTTAGATTCAGTCTACTATCATGCTTCTTTGGTTAAACAAGTTAGTTTCCTATCACAATGAGCTTACCCCAAGCTTATAGAGTAGTCTAAGCCTTTATTTCTAATTGATACAGTGAGAATAGAGTTGAGTACTAGATTGGAATCATGGGAAAAAGTTCAAGAGCATTAGGGTTTGAGTATGAATCAAAATTTATGGGGGGTTTGAAATGCAATTTTGGTGAAAATAGATATGAGAATGAGCTATCAGCTAAAAGGGAAAAAAAAAAGGACCAAGAAATTGCCTATACTTAGTGTTTGAAGAGATGTTCATTGCTGTTGAAGACGAATTAGCAAAGAGGAGAGGTCCTTCACAATTGTTAATGATACATACATGCTTTTTTAGACTCAAAGGAAATTTTTATGAGTAAATAATAAGTCAATATTGGTAGAGATAAAAATGCTTATATCAATTAATGGCATAATTAGTAAGCAATTGGTTTGGAATATTAATATAAAAAGCACTAGAGCTGCATCAATTGAAGAAACTATGTTGATCCACTTGGCTACATCCATCCTTAATCTAGCTAAAGAATTATTTTTTTTTACTTTCATCATCATTGTAGTTATTCTAACCTCCATACTTAGGTTGAGATATTGGACATAGAATGCCATGCGTCACACTACTTAGGTTGGAGCATAAGTGTAACGCCCCAAGCCCATCTGTTAGCCCAATTAACTAGCTAGCGGACCGAAACCATATGGCCCAAAAACTCGAGTGGAAGTTAATGGGTAGCAAGTAGACTTAAATTATAAGCACATAAAACATTTCTTTCCCATCCAATGTGGGATTAAATTTAGAGTATCACAATCTTCCCTCCTTATAATGTGGTGTTCTCGTCGCATGCCACAAGCTAACCAAAATTTAACCCTGAGCCGGGCCGTTGGTGCTGCAAGGGTGGCTTCACGCCATAACGAGACTCTACCACTATCCCATAAATAGCTCTTTCCTCATGCCCATCAACTTTCGCATACTCAGTCGGCTCTGATACCATTTGTAACGCCCCAAGTCCACATGCTAGCCCAATTAACCTTGTTAGCGGGCCAAAACCACAGGGCTTAAAAACTCGAGTGAAAGTTAATAGGTAACAAGTGGACTTGAGTTATAAGCACATAACACATTTCTTTTCCATTCAATATGAGACTAAATTTAGGGTATCACAATAAGCTAATGATGTTTTCAGCTACTGGACTTTAACCATCTTGGGTGCAGCTTTCCGTTTCTTCAAGAATAAAAATGGTTTTGACTTGTATCAATGGCAATTTGATGAGACCTCACTAACTGTATCCTTAATTATCCAACCTTGTCCCAAATATTAGGGGCCAGCTCATAAGACCTTGTTATGGAGAAGATTTAAGGGCCATGATAGAGGGGAAGACCAAAGATAAAGTAAATAATATCTTGTGAAAGATTTTTGATCGAAAAGTTTGTGTTGACAACTGATGGGGGCCATGCATTCAAGTAATGTTTTTTTTTTTAATGCATTTTTTATAAGCAGGTGCAAGTTAGTAGGGTTCAACTCAAGTTCAAGTTCTTTCAGGGCAAACAAGCAAGCAAGCAAGAGTTAGCATTCTCGGTTCATGCATGTGCTGAATAATGCAGTTTGACGTGAGCAACAAACTCTCGGATGCAACTCATGCAACTACCCCTTTTCTGGAGAGATATTGTGTTGTTTATAGGCCTGCTTTTTTTAATAAGGATTCACTATCCTTTTCAGAAAAATGGAGTTGCAGGGTCATCATAGCACTATCTTTTGGGGGGCCTTATAAGGACTGGACATCAATTGTAACCCTCTTTCGAGGAAAGAGGGAAACGAGTGAAGCACCCCATAAAGATGGGAGTGCATTCGTAGTTTAAATTAGTAATAAATCTGTCTGTTCTGGTAGGTGTCTTCACAGATGCATTTGCACTTGAGGATGCCCGCGTGTTGGGTGATGTGCAGGGCCTTCAAGGTCTTGAGATGCTGTAGAATTGGATGTGCATTTCTTTCTAAGTACTCTCTGGTCTGGTATTTGATGTGCTCTGTAAATAAAGATGCTGGAAGATTGTGAATTCCAGCTAATGTCAGGGGTATAGATTTTAGAAGGTAGAATAATTTCGGTTAGTATATAAACTGTCTTAAACAGTAACATATAATTACAATGCAGAGCATCCATGTACTTATGAATGACCCAAAAAAAAAAAAAAGAAAAGAAAAAAAAAAACTAGTCTTAGTTTTATTTCAATCCTGAACTCTCGCAGGGGCTTTAGACAAAGGTTGCATTATTCAGATATAATGGACAGCAGTCTTTTAACAGACCGTCATTCTTTAAATATTGTGGTGCAGCAGGTTGGTGGTTTTGTTGTAGTTCCATGTGTCAACACCCCTCTGCAGTAAGCAATGGTGATGCAAAAATATGAGCAGCATCAACAGATGACCTTGAGGTGTCCTTTCTCCTGGAGGCTCTTTACCGTTTCGTAGAGGCTCTGAGTCACTGGCGTGAATTGGAGGCCAAGGTCCTTGAGCCGCTGGTTTGAGAATTTGTATGGCTGCTTCCTAGGATTTACTTCATCAGAGCACCTGCAATGTCATTTTGATCCATGAGTATGATCCATGAGTACCAAACAGTGCAACATTGGAAGAGGACAGCATGGAAGCCATGAGGGACACCAGACATTGATCCGAGTAGCTGTTTGAATTAGCTGTTAGCCAACAGCTTTCTCACGTAGCTGTTTGCTAACAGCCAATCCAAACCGGGGAAATGATTGCTATTGCATCATAAAGGCAGAAAATTTATTAACTCTGAAATGATTGAGCAATTGAGAAAGCTCGCTCAAACAAATTAATGTGTGCAGATGATGAGTGGATGCACGAGGTGAGGGGGGAAAGAAAAAAGAACAGCTGCCATATCTATTTAGTGATTCTTTTTCTTTTTGCAGATGTATGTGTTAGCACTGGTCTTGGAGAACTCACCTTGGATCATTATTAATTTTTCCTAATTAAAAAAGATATTTATTTAACCTTTTTAGAATGCCAATCCTGTTCTGTTTTTTGGGTTTGGGGGGGGGGGAGGGGGGTGGTGAATGCAAAGCTTCACTTTTAATTGGTCAGTAGATGCTTTTCTTAGCCCCAGTTTTGATAGGGTATCTGAAGTTTAGAGATATACAGGTTTTGCACACAGGTAGGATGGGTAGGTTTAGCAGGGACTGGTTTTTCTTTCTGGGATTAATACCACAATCCCTGTAGTTTTTGTTTTCGATGCCTTTCAAGAATAAGAAATAGTGTTTGGATGAAATTAGCGAACAAGTCTTGAAAAAAAAAATAAAATAAAATAAAATAAAATTTATCATATTGGTTAGATTTGCCCTTGCAATATCTGTTATCTTTCATTTGTTTGTAATATGGATTATTTTTAAAAATAAATGAAATATTATTAAGACAATGAATGATATTAATTATTACATTTTAAAAAAATATTTTAATCATATTTTCTGAGCCAGATGAATTTGTGCTTCTAAGTTCTAATGTTAATTTACAATATTTTAATTTTAACATAAAATATCGATATAGCATTATTAATAAACTAATATTATATTAATATGATATCGATATTGATATCAATATTAATATGATATGCTATATTATCATATAATATTATCGTGAATATCAACATATATAATATTACTACTGTATTCGAGAAAGAAAAGGTTGAGGGCAGTTTGATTATTTTTTAAACTTAGCGCGCGCGCTCTCTCTCTCTCTCTCTCTCTCTCACACACACGCACGCACACACACACTTTTTCCCACATAACCTGCTAAACCTGAAGGTCTAGCTCTCACTTGGTATCTATCTATCTCCAATATGCCTATTCTGAACGGATTATAGGGGATGGCATCTAGCGATGGATAAAGAGGATAATTGACAATTATTCCAGGAATGCGGGCATCAAACCAGCCTTATTCCCTGGGCCTTGGATGCGTTCGAGGCTAGTTCCCACCTTTGATGTTTTTACTGGGCTCTTTCGGCAGTTCAATAGTACGACTTACAGCACCAGATCCGATCAGAGCGTCAAACAAACTGGCACACCCGCCATTCCAAGTCCAAACTTAATTTTCAGAAGAAGCCCTTACCTAACCCTACAAATAATTATTTTGAAGACGAAGGATGCAAGGTCCAACCAGTACTTTCCTCGAATCAGACTTGTGGATACGATTTTGTAAGATGACCTGATGCTTGGCCACGGGTCTTCCTGGCTTTGCTTGCCTCGTGCCTCATCTGCTTTATTCTTGCATCGATGTTCCCATTATTTAGAAAACTCCATGATTTAAAATTTCCTTGGGCCCTCGGTTGCATCTTAGAAAGATAAATATTCCTGCAGGCTGGTGGTTTTTCCAATCGTGCTTCTCTTTTCAAATCTAGGTATGCAACGCCCCACTTGGCAAGGGTTGAAGGCCCTTTTCTTCCACCTACTTTATTATACGAAGCAAGGAGGTACAGGAAAACTAAGGGGGAGAAAAATTGCCCTTTTCCTCTCTTATGAACGGAAATAAGAAAGAATAGTTGTTACTCTTTCTCATTTCCCCGTCACATCACCCTAGAGGTCTCTACCCAAAGCCATATAAATATTGAAGGTAGAAATCATCCCTGGAAAAATAAATTAATGAAGGTTTTGGTTGCTCGACCTCGTAATTTTGGATAATTTTTGTTGAACTGTCGCTAAGCCGAAAAAGAAAGGAGGGCAAACACCGTCCAATGGACGGCAACGGAACACACGCGTCAGACGACCCGACCCTATGATCGGACGCCAAAGATGAGGCTTGCCCCCACTCATCACCGCTAGTCTTGGTTGTGCTGACCTACACAAGGGGCAGTCGATGTACGGCCCTGATCAAACTTGAACGATTCGTGCCTGTGAAGCAACCTTGACACAAGGAGGGCCGCACAGACACCTGAAGCAAACAACGAAGGCGACAGGAAGCGACGGAAACCCAGACAGACGTAATCAGCCGCGAATTGGTGATGTGAATCACAAGGGAAGGAGGTTGGGGGGGAAAGAGAGAGAGAGAGAGAGAGAGAGAGAGAGAGAGAGAGAGAGGATGGTTACTTGGTGGGGAGGGGGTACTCGGGGAAGAGCTTGGCGAGGATGCGGACGACGTCCTCGCGATGGAGGACGGACTCGGCGCAGAGGTAGCGGCCGGCGGCGGCGGGCGCCTCGTAGACGAGGACGTGCGCCAGCGCCACGTCCCGCACGTCCACGTACGCCTGCACCGCGTTGGCGTACTTCTTCGCCGACCCGTCTAGGTACTTCATCACGTGAATGATGCTGGCGTTCACCGTCCCCTGCAGCAGCGGCCCCATCACCAGCACCGGGTTCACCACCACCACGTCCACCCCCTTCTCCTTCGCCGTCTCCCACGCCGCCTGCTCCGCCACCGCCTTCCCATAACAATACCAATTCTGCCACGATTCATATCGACGCAACTCAGTTCGATTCGATCGACATGGTGACAATTCAAATAGGAACAGAGTTGGGTGCTTGAATTAATTAACCTTGGTGTTCTTGCAGAACTCGAGGTCGCTCCAGCATGACTCGTCGACCACCACGTCAGGGCCGCGGTTGGGGTCCATGGTCACGGCGCCAATCGAGGAAGTGAACACCACGCGGCGGACGGTGCCAGCATCGACGGCAGCGTTGATGATATACCTTGTCCCCCTCACCGCCGGCTCTACCATCTCCTCCTGGAGTTCGCGTAGGTTGCATGTATTTTAGTGAGCCATGGCTGCGTTTTACTAAGTTTAGAAATCAACAAGAAGAGTACGTGGTGGAAGTGTTACCGGATCATCGGTCACCGGAGAGGCGGTGTGGAATACGCCCTGGCAGCCGTCGATGGCGGCCCGCAGGGCGTCATAATCGAGAAGGTCGGCCTTGCAGAGGATCAGCCTCTCCTTCGCCCCTTCCAGCGCTTTTAAATGCGCATTCTTTGGGTCATCTAAAATAAGGGGGATTCCCAAAAAAAAATTAAATCAAGGGGGAAATTATTTTCTCTTAGAATATAATTACGGAGTTGAGCTCTGCCATGGTTGCTTTTATATATACCTGGGTTTCGGACGGTCCCTTTGACGGTGTAACCCTTCTCTAAGAGCAGCTTCACCATCCAGGAGGCGATGAAGCCACCGGCGCCGGTGACGCAAACGGTCTGGCCGTGGCCGGGGGCAGTGGAAGCATCGGCGATCATTCTGACGGCGTTTGAGGGAGTCCTGGATGGAAGAGTAGATGAGGCGGAGTCTGCGACGAGGGGAATAGTTGGTGGGGTTGGTGACTGGAGGAGGACGAGAGACCCGATAACGCGCACCTACGATTTATAATCTGAAAGTGGCGGACAAAAAGCTTTTGGCCACGGTTACAGGGGAGTAGGTGGTGATGTAACTACTGTATCTGACGACCAGTAGCTAGGCTATACTTGGTATCCTGGTCAACCCGAGAGATTTGGATGGCTCGGCTTGGTGGAGAATATCGGTTGAGCCTCGTCATTGCATTGAAAGACCAGGCGAAGGTAGGACATGCTTGCTATATAAAAGTAAAAAAATTAAAAAAAAAAAAAATCTTGTTTCGCTGTTAAGATTCGCATCTCTAACGCGTAAATGCGAATAATTTACTTTGGATCCGTTTTTGACTGACCAGTCAATACAATTAATTCACGTGATTCAGAAAATCGAGAAAAGAGGCAAGTGCTTAATATACTTTCGATCCGTTTTTTTACACGTGCAATACATTGAATTCACGTGATTCGAGAGGAGAGGGGCAAGTGTACAAAGACGGCTAGCAGAATCCTCCTCACAAGAGGGGAGAGCGCAAGCTTGGAGTCAAATGAGCCATCCCTCTTCTCAAGCAAATCCGACCGTGGTAGGTTGGCTTGGGATGTCGCTGTCAAAACTTGGTCAAATCGAAAAGTTTGTAGACAACAAAATCAAGGCGGCCCGGTTGGTGGGACAGTGATCGGTCTAAATCTTACGCATTTCGTAGAATGAGAGTAGGTGAAGCGTGGGAATATTTCTTTTTTTATTATTATTTTTTCAAAGGAAAAAAAAGGAGGAGAATTGTCTGCATCCCAACTTGGCGTCCATAAGAAAACTTTGGCCATTCTTTCAAAGGAAAAAAAAGAGGAGGAGAATTGATTGCATCCCAACTTGGCGTCCACAAGAAAACTTTGGCCCGACTCGACACGTGGAGATAGCCGGGAGTGTGGGGACTGAGGGTGGGTTCGCGTCTAGGAAAGGCAATGCAACCATAGTGGCTCGATTTACGTAGCGGCGTGGACTCCAGTTTAATTAGGCATAGGGCAGATCAGGAGTGCATAGACGGAATTGATTTAAAAATATTTTTAAAACCTAATCGATATGAATTAATTTTTTAAAATTAAAATTAAAATTTAATTAAATCAAAAAGTTCAGTTTGGATTCGATTTAATTTTTACGTAATTATAAGATTAATTTTTATAATAAATTTCATGCGATAAATAATCATCTAGTTATTTAAAACTTATATATATATATATTGAAATTATTTTTTAATCAAAATCAAATAGAGAGAAACAAATTGATTCAAACAAATAGAGAAACAAATTAATTATTTGTCCAGTTGTCGACAAAAGCTCGCGGGAATTCATGGCCGGATTTTCCTGAGCGGATACGCACGTACGTACGGGGTCCAGTCATCAGAACTGATTGAATAGAAAAATAATGGCATCCTAATAATTGCGAGCCTCTGCTTTTGAGAAAATTCTTCTTGAGAGCGGTAAAGCGAACGAGAGGCATCTGATGCCTTTCTTAGGAAGCGTTACGATGATCGCCAGTCAAATCGTCGCTCAATTAACGTGCAACTTATGGTTCTGATATTTATAAAATAAATGTCAATCGAGCAAAAAGCTTTTACAATCCAGATTGTATTTGTGCACGACGCAGGTTCTTCCCAGAGGTTGAGAAACAATTAACCTCTGGCCAGAAATTTCAGTCAGCTTAAAGGGACAAAAATAGATGTGGCAAACCGTTTGAACGGCCAGTATTGCATGATTTTACATTTTTATCCCCCTTTAGCATCTATAAAAGTTAGTTTGGAAAGTATTTTTGATTATTTTTTTTTTTAAAAAAAATTCTTTTATCCTTTCTAATAACAAAAAATAATTATTTTTTAAAAATATTTTTATTTATTATTTAAAAAGATCTAATTGTTCTTCGTAAAATTATTTTAAACATTTAAAGTCTCTCCAACTCTACAAATATCTTCAACCTCTCATTCTTATATTACACCAAATCTTAGGTTCTTCAAAGTTCTCTTAAACTCTCCTAAGCTCTCTCCCAACAAACTTTACTAATTTTATTATATGTTTTCTTAATCTCTTCATAAGTTCTATAATCTCCATAATGGTCAATGTTAATAGCTCTTGTCTATCCCATGACATCTTCAAGCTAGACATAGAGGAGTTTGAATATACATTCCCTAATCAAAGAGTTGATCTTGATACATTACAATCACAGATCAAAACTAATATCCCCAATGCTAGTGTTGCTACCTCGAGTATCAAGTCCAAGGTTAGACCCTAAACCTCTAATGTTTAAAAATACTTCGACATCAAAGAAAACATCAATAAAGAGATCCAAGTTGTATATATCATTTGTAAAAAGCTTATACCTACGACACCTTAAGGGGAATCGGTCATTTGACCTGGCATTGAAAGAAGAATGAAAGTATTAAAGATTCCATCCTGAGCAACTTAAATTTAGTTCAAATAAGTTATGAACTTTTCTTATTCCCAAAAGGTGAATAGAAAAAGAACTATCAAAATTAATTATAGGCATTGAAATGGTTTTTCCTTTCACTAAAAATGCATATTTTTTAAAAATATATAAAAAAATCTTAAATCCTATTGATGGTGCTAAAATCTAGCTAAGGGACTCTAAGCATCAATAGGGATAATAAAATGAATGATGAGTTGAGAACTAAGGTGGTATTTGATTTGCTTGATCCTACAAGATAGAGCTTTGCATCTATGCTAGTTTTATGTAAGAATAGAAAAAGAGTGTGAATGGTGCTGAGGGTTACCCAGCTAAAGCTTTTCGACACTCAAATTAATGAGAGAAAAAGATGAAGGAAGTTAAAAGCAAACCTTGTAACCTTTTTGTTCTAAGAAGATGGAGGAGAACGTGATGTTCTTGAGCTTACAACAAATAAAGGCAAAGAGGAAGGAGAGGATGAAGGAAAAAAAACCCTCCACTATCAATCACCTTAAGGGATTTATTCTACGCTTTCTATGTGGATCCTAATTGGCCATCAAACTCTTCTAGGGATTTTTAAGGGTGACGATCAAAATTAATATAGAAGAAGATTAGAATAATTTATGTTCTTCAGCCCAATAAAGGAGAAGGAATAAGGAAGGTTAGGGAAAGATCAGAATATTTTAAGAATGTGTAAAATTGGAAGGCGAATCCTCAATCCAGGAAATAATATAACAAATAAGAGGCACTCAAGTTAGATTAGTAAATAATTTCTAGGTTTCATTGTAAACCTAATTGCTTACTTCCAATTACGTAAATCAATGGTTTAAATCGCACTCAAAGGTAGGGCATTTTCCATTGGTATAGGAACTTCTGTACTAGAAACAATTTGCCTTTGGGTGAGGTCTCTTTTTATAGTCAAGCTCAAGTTCTAGTAATAGAGGCTGCCCATGCTATAGTAGTGTACCTTATTGTAGTAGTAAAGCTGGTCAGTAAATAGGATGGCTTCACTTGCCACGGACCATACCTTCTAGCGTAGGGATGTGCATGGGGATGATTATCATTTTGTCTTGTTTATAACTCTGTCGGACATAATGGTTTAAAGTTCCATAACTAATCATTTCCTTCTACACCATCTAGCTACCATAGGGACCAATGACATAGCCTAAAGGCCGCATACACTCTTGATGGGATGCTAGCTTGGCCCCAGCTTAATTTAACTATATCATATGCCCCCCACTCATAAGGCCAAAGTGATCTACTCTGGTAAAGAAGTAGGTCTGAGCGAACATCCGATTTGCTGAAATAGGGTAGTCCTCTTTAATTGAGGTTGGTTTCTAAGACCTTACCTATGCTTTGAATGTTGGACTTGCAAGTTCTTTATAGAAGCTAAGATGAGAGTTTCTATGAGCTCTTTCTTTTCTTCTACGAAGAAAAGTTCTTTCATGCTATTGGTCTTACTTTGTTTCTTACTTTAGTAGGCTAGCCTTACAATTGCCTTTCCACCACACCTTCTCTTGGTGTTTCTAATACTTTTAAATTTTTTTTTTTTTTTTTTTTTTTGATTCTTTGGCTCCTTTATCCCATAATGCTTTGCAAGCGCATTTTTCCTCCTTTAGTCTTTCTTTAGCACGGATTTTTCCTTCTTTTTCTTTGCTTGGGCAGCAATAGTAATTTTTGGGTTTCTTGCTACATTGAGAGTGCTTTATCCCTAATTATCATTAATGCAGATCAAAAAGCATACCATCAAGAAGAAGCAACAAAGAAGGCCTAGCAAACAAAAACTAACTAGTGAAGGTATGGTGTCACCCAACTCTTCACCATAGTTGCTCAAGAAGGTGGTGCTTCATATGGAGGGGCTGCCCCTAACTCCGTCAAAAGCCACCTCCACTCTTACATATGATAGAGTCCCTAAGAAAGCCTTATAGGAGATATTAGAAAAAGAAAGGAGTCTTTGTTAGTCTTTATGAGATATATTAATATAATAAAAATATATATAATGAAATGATTATTAGTATTAGAATTATTGGTAGTAATACTAATGAAATTTCAATTATAATATGTTATATTAAAGATTTGCTCTTAATCCTTACCTTTTTTTCATTAGTTATGGATAACTTACTAAATATATTCAAAATGATATTTTATAGTATATGTTATTTATAAATGATATAATACTTGTGGATAAAACTAAAGCTGAGATTAATCATAAGTTGAAATTATGAAAAAATATATTAGAATCTAAAAATTTTAAATTAAATAAAGACAAAATATATGGAGTGCATTTTTTTTTCAATTAAAAGTAAAGATGAATGTAGAGCAAAAATTGAAGACCATGAAGAGTCTCAAAATAATTATTTTTAATATTTAAGATCACTTATTCATAAAAAATGAGAGATTAAGGATGGTGTTATTCATGTGTTTGAAGTAAGTTTTGATGAAATAGAAAAGTATAACTAAAATATTATATGATTGTAGAATGCATACATGTTGAAGAAAAAAATTTATAAGACAGTCGAGACTGGCTATATTTCATGATGCGAAATTTTAAGCAATTACAAAATTATATGTACACAAGATGTATGTGGTTAAAATGAAAATATTGGTATGAATGTGTGGCAATTAAAAAAAAGAATAAGAAATAAAATTAGTCATAAAATGATGAACATAATACTAATTTAGAATAAATTAAAAGAAAAATAATTTAGATAATTTAATTATGTGTAAAATAAATATAAAAATATTGACAACTCGAGGCTTTTGCCGCCGAGGCGAACCCTCGTGCTGGAGACCGAGTCCATCGAGGCTAGCCTCAAATCGGTGGTGTTGTTGCAGGATGATTCCGCTTTTGGGTGGGCGGCGCCAGGGTTCCTACGCTCCATGCTGACGGCGATGTGCCTGCAGACAAATCCAAGAACGTTACTGTGATTTGGGCGTCGGTAGCAATCCGCCCACGCGGCCGACGCTCTGTGCCCATACTACCTTCTACAGAACCATGGCATATGGATTCATCAGCCTCCATTCATCGGAAGAGGTGAACGACTGCCCCGGGCCACTGGGAGCTGAGGACAATGAGGATCCCAAGAAAGAAGCTCGATCCACTGCCGAGAGCCGGAAGGGGAGTTCTATATTGCATCTGATCCATAGGTGGAAGGTGGACCAGCGAAGCTCAAGGCAGTCCGGCCAGTACGACGGAGCTTGTTTGGTTGCGCGACCAAGTCTATTACCAGTCCTTCTATGGGAAAAAGACGGGGTGGAAAGTTCAGGTGGTCGATGATGGATTTGCTGGTATGTACAATGATAGTGTTGTTTTGGATGTTCGGCAGGATACCTTCTCGTGGACTTTATCGGATGGATTGATATCCATAGCATCTCGAGCTGAGAAGAATAGCGGCCACCTTGCAATTGTGCTCGGAAGTGGAATGGTCAATAGATATGCTTACGTGGGTTGGATAGAAAATAGTGGGAAATGTCGAGCACGTACTGGAGTGACGCGTGCATCCAACTTCGGAACACCGCACTCATGCCCGACGTAGACCAGAATATGGCTTTTCCTTTGGTAGGAGGATGGAGTTACAAGAATATTATTGATCCAGCCACTCCTTTAAAGGCTATGGGCAATGGGTACAGTGGTCAGAAAACCGATTGAGTTAAGAGTGACATGCATTCAATTATTGCTGATGCAAGGCTCGTCAGAAGCAAAGCAGGGCTTGTGCTCCGTTTTAGCTGTTCATGGGTTCATGATGCCTGTTGCTTCGCGTACCTTGCTTCCCATTGGAATACTGGCTGCGAGGCACTTAAAGCATGCGAAAAGTGATGGATGGTTCCAGATTCATGTCCACTTGCATACTCTGGATTAGCTAACATGTGGCTTCGCGTTCTTGTTGCAGCTGCTGAGCTCCGGCTGTTTTTAATTAGCCCGATACACTGTACCAATGGCATGGGCACAGTCAGCAAATGCTTCTTCATAGAGGGTAATCTAGGAAAACGTTCATGTTAACACCTGTATGGGTGATACAATAGTTGGAATAGTTGCACTCTTTTTAAGTTGTGTGGAGATTTTTTGGGGGATAAGTGTGAAAGTGCTAAAGAGCTTAGTTGCGCTTTGATGTTATGGATTCTGGTTGTGTATCTTTAGATCATCTGTACTTGGAATACTTGGAAGTGAGGCAAAGAAGGCATCTTTACTCTTTCAAAGGCTGTTGGGAGTTGTGGGAAAGCAGTGAGGAATAATCTAATCCAGATTCTCATCCATCTGGAAGAATGGAGAATGGAAATGCTGCTTGAACATCTAAGCACATAGATAAATACATTCATTTATAATGCAAAACAATGCTAGGGTTGTTAGATCTTAATTAAAATGAGAATATGAAGCTTCGATTATATTGATGACAGAAAGTACACCTGCAAGGGAAGCGCATACAAGTGCCATTCCTTGCAGCGCAGAAGTGGGATGACTTCTTAGTGGTTCATTGTTGCAGAATTTTGCAAGATACATCGGACATTTATGTAGCTTACAAACAAGATTGTCAACACACTTACAAGATTTATATAATCAGCTCAGAAAAAAATATTCCATCTCCATTGCACCAGAGTTCTAATTTAGGTCATGTGGACTGCCATTCATTGCATCTTGGATCTGCCCAAGTGGTCAGCTTTGTGGTGCTTTCATCACCTTATGTGACCTTAAGGTAAGGTTCTCTTTTTGAAGATACAAAAAAACAATCTGCTTATACTATTTTTACCAAGATGACTTCAGATTTTCCATGTCCGCAGAATTTTTCAGCAAAGTTACTTCTGGCATATATAAGAGTATTTTCTGACAAATATTTTCTGGGGGTTTCTGTATTTTTGCTTCCAGGCAGTTTCCGTTCAAGTTTGATTAGACTAAGTTGTTTTTCTTATATTTCATGACTGTTTTTTTATTTTCATCCCCATTTAGTGATGCTCTTAGATATGCATTTATCTCTTTTAGAACTGTAAGCAGCTGTGTTGCATGGAAACTGTGTTTAACTTTGGACACATTCTTTGGATCTCTGTCTTAGCTGCTTATAATTTATTTTGATAACTGCTTGCATACGTTGGAATATTTAACATGCATTATCTTGTGGTTGGAAGTACAATCTCAAGCTATCCTTTGAAATCGATTTTTTAATCTAATGGAATCGGTTATGCACAACTTAAAAGGATAATATTCCCAACACGATCCTCTGTTATTTGGCATCTGAAAACAAGAAAAAGATGAGCAGCGAAGTGTTTGAATGCAAGAGGTGAATATGTTCACAATGTGGTAACCCTAAGGAGGCAAGCGCAACAAGGTCGTGTCTATTGCTCCGAAGATGGATGTAAGAATGAAGTGAGTTCAGTGATTATCAGTTAGAAACAATTATTTCTGAGCCCATCTGTGAATCTATAACCCAGTGGCTAAGAAGAGACACTTTGGTTTGTCAGGAGCAGTGTGTTTTTGTTGGCATGATTTCATGAATCTTGATGATCCGCGTACGAAATTTAAAGAAATCATGTGTTTAATTAGTGAAATAAATCACTATGATATGGTATCAGATTGTTGGCATAATTTCATGAATCTTGATGATCCGCGTATGAAATTTAAGGAAACCACGTGGTTAATTAATGAAATAAATCACTATGATATGCTATCACATTGTAGGCATGATCAGCGTATGAAATTCAAAAAAATCATGTGGTTAATTGGTAAAATAAATCACTATGATATATGCAAGGATACGATTGATCCATATATACCATATTAAGCAATGAGAGAATCAAGGTGCAAACATATATATGGTATCATGTATATTTGCAGTGTGTTTTATTAGGAAAGCCAATTATACGGTGGATTAATAGGGGAGTGCCTGTGGAGCCTATATAAAGGCCCTTTCTTCCATTATTTTTTCTTATCTCAAAGTTCAGAAATTAAAAAGTGGTGTAGCTCTTTAAATATTTTGAGAGATAGTGAGATTCTCTTGAAAGTGTGAGAGAAGAGTAATTCTCTTGGGTATACTTGGGATCATAGTTATTATGAGGTTCTGAGTGTTGAGTGTTATAAATATTTGTAGCCATTTTTCTTCCTATATTGAAGATCTGCAGCAGCTCCGTGAACGTAGCCCACATTAGGTGAACCACGTAAATTTTGTGTGTTCTTATTTTATCTGCTTTTATTCTGCATAATTTTATTGCTTCACAAATTTGATAGTATGAAAAGATTTATTTTTCTAACAGTTTTTAATCTTATAAAATAAATAATTCTCATTTGGAAAGAGCCGATATGATCCTATGACTTCAATAGCATTAAACAGACCTGTTCCATTTCATTCCCTTCTCTGAAGTTCTTTTTGATCTTTTTTGTATGTGTGTGTTCTCTTTATTTCTCAGAACATTAATCATCCATCCACCTGCTTTTCAGTGTTTTGTGAACAATATATTGTGACAAAAAAATTGTTTATTTATGTGGAACATCTTGAGATTGGGAAAATATAATGGCAGAGAGAATCAGAGTTGCTAGGTTTAATGATCCAGACAGGGGAATGGGACTAACTCCCAAAACAATGATGTGTGAAATGGCAGATATTACTGGAATTTCTCAAACTAAAATGGAACACTTTTCGAGGAAATTAGATCTTTTTTTTTTTTTGCTTTCTCTGAAGCTTCTGCAATGAAGAACTGTTGGATGAAAAAGACTAGGCTCTACTTACCAATCTTCTAGTGCATCCTGCCTTGAGATCAAATTGTATATAGACTTTTCAGACTAGACCAGAGGCAAAGCCACTGCAGTGTCAACCATCAAAGTACATCAGTGAAGAACACCTCAAGAACTAGAAATGTTCTCGCAGAATGATGTGGGAACATCAAATGGTGCAATAATAGAAGGATGGTTTGGTACATGTCACAACTGATTATGTTCTTGTCAGGTTAAAGCCAACCTCAATAATTTATTGTTTAGAGGGACTTGCAGTAAAAGAAGTGTTGAGAACGAGGAATTTTCCACTTGAGTATATGTTAGATTACGTTTTGATGTCTTCGTGTCGTTGCGCTTGCAATACGTTTAAAAGGTCGTTCTCCAAACACCCTAAAAGGACACGTATTGTGGCAAAGTAAAAGTGGTGAGTGTGAATGATGGTATATTCTTAGGAATGCTATGCCTCCATAATGGTCATCCTTCTATTAGACTAAAGCGTAACTTAAATAGAAATTAATAATGCTAAGCTAACAACTATCCCAAATGGATTTTGGAACGGAGCTTGTGATCTTTGTTTGTGAGAATATTAGGGCGTTTGTAAATTATGATGATTGTTTGGGTTTGACCATAATCCGAGTTTAGGGGATCATGAGGTTTTAATTCGTGATAAGTTTAGGCGTCCTCAGGAGCTGACACCGAAACCAAGCGAGAATAAAGAAACGCTAAGACATTTTGAAAGCCTGGTCCCCGTGCACTGTATCGAGGTCAAACCCAGAGGACAAACGGCCGTCTCTGCCATTACGAAACCCGTTAGCCCTCAAAGGCCATCAAGATGCCAAGTGTCCCCAGTCGCTCCCGAGGTCGCCCCGCCCGGGAACGGAAAACTAAACCGGCGTCAAGGGCCTCTGATATCCCCGGCCCCCCAAATCCACCTGGTCGACACCAGTCCAAAGGTCACATGCCCTGCGCCTTCTTTCTCTCTCTCTCTCTCTCTCTTTCTGGAACCCTTTTCTCCAAACGCACGAAACCCGCACCATCTCCGTGCGTTTCGTTTCGAGGCTCTGAATCGCCGGAAAACCCGAAACCCGGTCCCTTTCCCCGGAGGACTCGGGGAGCTCCCATGGCGGAGGAGCCCAGCACGGGAGCTCCGGAGCACGGGGAGGCCGATCGAGAGGTGTCTCCGGAGACCTCTCCTCGTCCTCTTGGGGCTGAGGGAGGTGATTCCAAAACCCTCGCCGCGCCAGATTCCTCTTCCCAACCCGGCGGCGATGGAGGAGCAGCCGGTGACCAGCGCTCCTTCTCGCAACTCCTCGCGAGGGCCATGACATCGGCGGCGGCGGCGGCGGCGGCGGCGGCGGGGAGCTCCGGCGCCGCCCCGATCCTCACCGTGCCCGTGGTCGCCGTCCCCTGCTACATCGCCCCAGCTGTAGGGATCACGGTATTGTTCTTCGGTTTTCTTTTTTTATTATTATTATTTTTTTCCTCCGAATTCTCTAGTTTCAACTTTTTACCTTTCTTGCGTATTATTATTATTATTAACTTTTTGGAACTGTAGCTGGTTGGTTTTTCTTTTCTTTAAAGAATAAACAAATTGCACCAAACCTTGTGGTGATAACCGTTTGCTACTGGAATTGGAGATTGGATAATTATATAAGATATATGACCATAAACGAACGTTCTTCTAAGAGGGTGGATGCATGTAATATCTTGACAAGTTTAGTTTATACCCAAGGAAAATAATCTTGAACTAGGACTAGGTCTTGAGGCCCCCATCTTTTTGCAGGAGTTATCTCTAAACGGTTGTTGTCTTCTTAGCTTGCTTGTAAGACTGCTGGTTTCAATGATTTTTTGTGCTGTCCTAATTTATTTCTGTGATCGATTTGTTTGTTTGCCACATTAGAGTCTTATCTCTTAAGAGTAGCAACAAGGTAGAAGATGTTAACTTTCAAGTCATTTAGTTTCATATGGTGTCTGACCTGTCAGATCATGCAACAAAATGCTACAATAACTGAATCCTGAGAATGTCTGACCATGCTAACTGTTTAAAAGTCTCCAAGATTTGAAGAGTAAGGATTAGAGTATTGCATATTGTGTTTGTGCTGGCAAAAAGCCAGCTTGACACTGAGCATGAAGTAGTATGGAAAAATGCAGAAGTCTTGCTAAAAATGTGCTAGTAACATGCTGAAATATGTATGTTAGCGAATTGGTTTTTAACTTATATCGAGTTTAATTTTGCTAAGCTAGAATTTGGATGTCTCCTGAATTTAAAAAAAAAAAAAAGGCACAGTCTCTTGTACTGCACAAATTGTGATAGACATGACTTGCCGCCATCAATATAAGTGTAATACAGCATATGACAAGAAGGCAGATGAGGCAAGGTTGATTGTGCATATCTACTGGCCATCTGCTAGAGATAAGGACACATGCATGTATAATCTTGAAAATCAATTGTAGATGCATTAGATGATAAACCATATGTGAAATAATGGTTAAATGACTTTGAATAAAAATTTTATTAACATGAAAACAGGAATGCAATGTGCTTCCATCAACCTATGATTTATCATCATCAACCTGCTCGTGCTTATCTAATTCGTTCAAATGACCTCCTTGATTGCTTCCCAGTCATTGATATTTATCTTGAAGGACCTGGGCCTAAGGTAAACTATGTTGCAGTTTCATCTGTGTCTACAATTTCATCCAAATGTAGAACATAAAAAAATATCAATTAATTAATTTTTAGACCTTGCTAAAATGAAAAAGGATTTTGGCATATATGCCCCTTCAAAATTAGGAAATTTCATAGTCATCCATGCAATTAGATGACATCCTTCAAATGAGAAGTATTGTTACCATTTTATCCCTTAAAGTATTTTTGGTTATAGTTCACAAAGCTCTTGATTACTTTTTTTCACAAACCAAAAGTGATAGATTCATATAAAATATTAACACAATATTTCAAATATTTGACTGCAGTATTTGGAAATTTGTGTATAATTGAGGTGAAATAGTTCATAGGCAAGTGAAGTTTAACTTTTAACCTAACTAACCTAGGGTTAGAATCATTAAAAAATATGAAAGAAAAACGATGAGTGTGTAGATGCAAATTTTAGACTTTTGGAGAGTCATACATGCGTTATATACTTTTCAAGGAGTAAAATATCCAAACAAGAGATAATTTAGGGGTATATGTGCAAAATTCCAATAAGGGTTGGTCTAGCTTTCAGACATTTTGATGTAGCATGATGATTTTGCATAGCTAATGCATCTAATATGTATATCAAGAATCAGATCATTTTGAAAAAGAAAAGAAAAGAAAAGAAAAGAGAAATCTACCAGAAAGGCTTCAGTGACAGATTAGGAAGAGGGTTTTAAGTCTTCCCTGATTTAGAACCTACTACTTTATTGAAAGGCCCTGTTACTTTAATGAAAGAGGTGCCATTTATCAAGGTTGAGAAAGTAACAGCTTTTAAATGTTCTCATTTATTTCTTACTGATGTGGCCTCTCATGTTGATTGGTTGTGGTGGAAATTACTTGTTTAAGGTGATTTTTAAGAAATTCTCATGCAAAACTCAAGCTTTTGTTTGTAGGGATGAACAGTTCCTGATCTTTTTGGACTACTTTTTTGCAAGTGATATTTCTCCAATGATGTTTTACAAAGGAGTGAAAGTGAATTGTGTGTACATTGTTGTCCTCATTATCAGGTCGAATGAATTTAGAAAGGTCATCTGGATCCGGGATTTATCTGCACATGCATATCATAAGTTGCAAAAATGGAAAAGTATTGTTTAACTTTTTTAACATTCAGCAACTAAAGTTGATGTACATCCTCTTCTTGTTTAAAAATGCTATCCAATGCCCTGCATATATCTAAATCCTTTTCTTTTAATTACCCTACATATGTTTCAGTAAACAAAACTGGACTCTTAATTATAGGTTCGGTTCACAATGTATTTCACATCACTATTCAGTTCTCTTTTTCTCAATTTCATGAAATTCTGCATTTCGTAAGTTATTAATGTAATGACAAGTCAAGTTGATGAGGACGCCAATTTTGCTATTCATGTATTTCTTGTCTCAATTCATCTTCTTGCCTCTGATATTGTTTCTCAATTGTTGTTGCTTGAATTATTTAAATTGTCAGGAATTTGTGTGATGTGATGTTTATAAGTGCAATACATATTCATTTTTGTCTCTCTTCCATGGGCAGTTCGCAATGACGCATCAAGCAGTCTTGGCATCTGTCACGGCTCAGGCTCTGATGCAATTGCAAAAAGCATATCCTTCTTCCTCATCGGATTTTTTGAGAAACTCTGTACCTCAACCTCAAGTATCTAATGTTACTCTGTTGCCATTGCAACAAGGCCCACTGCCAGTAGCAGGGAATGATGCTTGTGCACCAGAGACAGAGCAGCCTCCTTCACCTCAGCAGAAACTTCAATCTGCTTCTTCTATTGTTGTAAAGACAAGCTCTGATGATGAGAAGGCAAGCTCTGGTGATGATTACAACTGGCGGAAATATGGTCAGAAGCAGGTAAAGAACAGTGAGAATATCAGAAGCTATTACAAATGCGCACATGCCAATTGTTCTGTTAAGAAGAAGGTTGAATGTTGTCAAGATGGTCGTGTCACTGAAATAGTTTACAGAGGTTGTCACAATCATGAACCACCTCTGAAAGTTAGAAGCTCTAGAGAGAGAAAGGCAAAACATGGCGCCCCTTGTGTGGTAAATAAAAAATTAGATCTTCCAGAACTTAATGAAGCGGTCCCTTCTGCACCTAAACTGCAACAGAGATCTGGTAGTGGAGCCATCGAACAACAGTTATGCTTAAATGACCGCAGAGATTCTGGGGTGAAGACTGAAGAAGATCTTGGTGATCAACCAGATCCAAAGAGAAGGCAAGTAGTCAAGATATGTTAATATTATGAATATTTGGTTCTAATGCTACAAGTTGTGCTTAAAATTTCTGTTCTTTGTGAAGCAGAATAAGTGAAAGCAACATGCTTTCTTCAGCTCCCATACTCAAAACCATTAGAGAGCCTAAAATTGTATTGCAGACAGTGTGTGATGTGGGCCTAACAAGTGATGGCTACAGGTGGCGGAAGTATGGACAGAAATTGGTGAAAGGAAATCCAAATCCCAGGTTTTGCCTCTTACTCAGATTCATTATTGGGTTGATTTCTAATTTTTACATATCCATCATAAAGGAATAAGTAGAATTCAATTGGATGAGACATTATTTCATGAAGATCTACTCAGTTTTTAACAACTACAGTTGCTGACATATGGTGAATGGAAAAAATGTGCTATGACGGTTGTTATTGCTAACAATCATTTTTCTTAGAAAGTTCAGAGGTTGTTATAACTAACAATCTAACATCATGGTTGTTACTAATAAGTATTGTATTAATTTTTCATGTGGGGTGCTTGTATGCAGTTTATTTTGCCCTCATGAGCAGTAATATAGTTCTCTATAGTGCCTAAGACCTGGACTTTAACATGCTGTCAAAGTACATTATCCTCATATATTGCTTCCGATCCAAGATGAATATATGCTTGATGGCGACCTTAAAATTGTTTACTGTGCATATGCCGAAGTAGATACATGATTGGCATTTTTCTCTGTATGCATCACATAATTTTGGTTGCAGGAGTGTAGCTTAGACTTGAATACTCTATGCATGGGTTTTATAGTCTTGGACATTTGATTCAGGCTTGGCTGTTCTTGGTTAACATTGAAATTTGGGTCTACGTTGGTAGGTGACTCTATAGTTTAGGCAAGGTAGACACTGACTAAGAAATCTTGCCAAAATTCAGTCACCTTTAACTCAATTATAGGTCTGGGCTCCCATGTACACCTATATTAAGTGTCATGCCAAGTTCTTGCAAAGGATATTTCTGAGATATTATGTTGTGGTGCATGTTGAGTTTTTGGTCAGCAACTTCATGTTATTAAAGAAAATAATTTGGAAGAGACAATCCAATTGTTAAAGTCAGAAATGTGATCATTCAATCTCCATTTGCCAGCTTGACATGCTTGTAAGATTGGTAACCATAGTAATAGGAGTAGAAAAATTATGTCTTGCTTACACAAGAAGGGTCTGCTTTTCCTACCTTTCTTGTTCTTAGCAAGCATATGAGTGTTTATAGTATTCCACATAGGTCTATTTTAACTGAAATGTGTGTTGAAGGAATTTTTTTCTTAGTTCTGTGACATTGAAAGACTGTTTGACCTCTTCCATGATCAATTTGGGGTTCTTCTGTTTGAAGTAAAACAAGCAAGGGACATTTTGTGACCATGAAATGGAATATTTTCTTGTCATTGCAGTAATACAATAGTAATATTTATAACTTTTGTCTAGTTTGAAGCAACTTATCCAAGTTGTAAAGTTCAACCGCAAAACATGTTTCAGTTCCTTTGAACCCTATTCGTGATAGTATTCAGAAGAAATAAAAGGAGGAAAAGCAGAAATGATTAAGTCAAAAGAACAAAGATCTGCCCTTTCCCTGACTAACAGTGGAATAAGAGAACTACATATCTTGCTAAGGTCTTATAGAGGTGTCTTTATGAGGAGAAACTCCAAAATAAGTTAAATTTAAATTTAAATGTATAGTAGTTTAGCTATTTCTTTTTCTTGGGTTCTATTCTTAGGTCTGATCGGTAATATGACTTATTAGTTAATTGTATGAGTTTGAAATGGTCATATGACTTCTTCCTCAAAAAAAGAAATGGTCATATGACTTTACCATTTCATCATGTTGCCTGTTAATGAGGTCTAAGAAAAATTAGGTGTTCAAAGAACAAGGGTTTCACAATGAAACTCAAGAGGAAACCAGAAAATCCTGATAAAGCCAAAATATTAAAGAAGGGAGATTAGAGCCTGAAAACTACATTGATCAGCATGTTGATTCTCTTAATATTTTTGTATTCAAAAGATAACAAAAGAAATGATTGGGAAACCTGCAGGCAAATGTTCTGGAATAATGAAGGCACTTCCTTTACCAAAGAATTGACAGATTCCAAAGGCTAATGAATAATGTGAATGTGAATAATACTATGGCAAGAAGAGGAGGGTCATTTCCAATGGTTAGCTCTGTGGGAAGGCTGATGATAAGGTCGTATGCATTCATACGCACACATGCATGCAGGGATATATGTCATTTCTGATTATGGACTATTCAGTTGACCCTTCAAGTAGGATTGAAATCTCAATCCTACCATCACAAGATCGATAGTGGGCCAATAAAGTCTTAAGTTGTTTAATCACAAAACTGATATAAGCTGTACTACAGGTACGTGATTCTTTAGAAATTGGACTAAAGTCAGGCTTGTTTAAATTTTGGAATCAATTCTGACCTGTACTTAGTAGATCAATACATCTTAACATTGTTAGTTCTTTTTTATGAAAAATTGAAGAAGACATTTTTTATTAAATTGTTAAATTGAGAGTAATCTGTCTATTGGGCCCTAACCAGTCTTGGAAGTAATGAGGGGTATTACAATTTTCTATGATAATAAGATTGCTTTTGGTGGCTAAATTTGTTTTATTTGAGCTTGTATCTTAGATTGCTTTTAGGAAAATTTATTGTGAACCCTATGCAAGTGAACATTGGAGCAACTCATACACTTTAAGCATACAGGTCCTTCTAAATTAGTCCAAATTGATCACCAAAAAATGTTGTTAGAATACCAGAAGTAAAACAGGAATAAGGTTTGTGTTGTTGTAAATAGAAAGGTAAATTTTAAGTTTTGTATCAATCATCGCCTAAATACGTAACAAATTTTAGACTAGTCAGGATTTATTTGCAGAGGTCTTGGAGAAAAACTTGTTCATTCTGTGAATTTTAATGGCAAATTGATCCTTGTGCTGCCCCCTTTTTTGTGTTGCTATTACATTGTGCTGGTATATGAATAAAAGTGGAGGCTATCTGAGAAGTACTATAGGTTTGTTTCTCCCATGCCTGTTTATGTACCCCACCCCAACACGCAACCCTATAAAACCAAAAAAAAAAAAGAATCCTGTATTTTTTGTTGTTGTTGTTGTATGTATTTTTTTTGTTATTCCAAAAATGGCACCTTTTTCGTATGCAATACAATGAGATTTTATTGTTGTTGTTGTTGTTGTTGTTGTTGTTGTTGTTGTATGTATGTATTTTTCTCTCGTACCTGTTTATGTACCCCACCCCAACATGCACCTTTTATTGTTGTTATGCCATTACATGTGATTCTTTTGGTTGCCTCCAAGATTTCTAAGCTCTTGATTCAGAACAGAGCATGACTCCAAGTTCTAGCTAAAGCCTTGGTTGGCCATTTTAAAAATCTTTGGTTCAAAAGTTATGTAAATGCTTATCTTTTGCTTCTTCAAGTTTTGCCTATTTGTGAAGATTTCTTTGGTTATCCAGCATCAAGAACTTGGCTGCTCATAGGTGCCTGATTTATTTTAGCTATGTTATATTTTCCCTTGAACCTGATCCATCTCTTTAATGTGTTCAGAAGCTACTATAGGTGCACTCATATTGGATGTCCTGTACGTAAACATGTAGAGAGATCTTCAGAGGATGCAAAATCTATAATCATAACATATGAAGGCAAGCACAACCATGACTTGCGATCCCTAAAAGATGGCAACGATCCACCTCCAAGTGCTCTTCTTCCTGCTGCTGCAACTTCTATGACCAACAACAAGCAAACACAGAAAAATGATCCATTGCTAGATGAAACATCCACAACCAAATGTTTGCCGGATGTGGATGGGAAGATAATTAATGAGCAGGCACAAGAGCTTGGAGGTGAGAAAGCTATAGAATCTGCCCAGACTCTTCTAAGTATTGGATTAAGTTCAACTTGGGAAAATATAGGCAGTAAAAATTCTGAAGGTATTCAGCAGCCTCTTTTAAATGGGAACTGTACACTTCCAGACCGAAACTCATGAATTGACAGGTTCATCAAGTTTATTGTATCTTATGTTGTATCTTCTTTATTTTCACTCCTATCAGACGCCCATGTTATATGGTTACACTTGCTTCTGTACAGTCGTCGGGCTTCTTGTAATTTTCCCAACATTTAGATTACAAAACATTTCTTGATATGTATTGGTCCCAAGAGAGTTTATTTTGATTACGGTGCCCTAGCTCTATATTTTGGAACGTCGGGCTCGCCTTTAACATCAGTGCGTGGATTGAGATCCACTGGAGGAGTGTTGGTACCAGTTGAAAGTAGATGTTTGACAATTGATGGTTGCATGCTGCAATTGATGGGACACGTACAATGCAATAATGCCATGTGCCACCACATTTAGAATGTGCGACAGCAGAGCCAGGTGGTTGTGTAAATTTGCAGTCCGGTGTTTGGATCTTTGCGATGTTTCTTTGCCTCTGTATACTTTCCGCATGACAGCAGCCCTGCGATCCCATTTTTAAGATTTAGCTGCTGATTTGGCTGTTTGGTGCACCAAGTCAATATATAAAATCATAAAATATTCATATCAAATCATTTCGAAATCTAGAGGACTATGACATTCGCTTGATTAATGTCAATCTCATTGCGGCCGATCATCCTTTCCAAGGAATCTAGACCCCGTTCGTTCCGCTAATGCCAACGTTACTCTCATCACCAAATCGCAATTTATTGGGGAATGGATTGCAACATGCCAACTGCCCCTGGAATCGAGTGAGCAAACATAACCATCAGAAGTTTCGTCATACTTTTCTGACCTTCCACAGCATCCAAAACCTACAAAGAGTACGACGGGTTGTCATACCCACTTTGAGCGGGCCGATGGTTTAAAGAATCCCAACCCCCCCTCCCACCCCCAACCAAAACGTCGCACCCACCCCGACAAATGAGAGCGGACGGATACTTGCTCTGACTGCGCCAATGAAATCTACAAACCAAGATTGCATAAAATTCACGAATATTTATACACAGACGACCACCTCATTCCCTAGAAAGGGGAAGCCACCATCCAGTCTAATTGTGCAAAATAATAGAAACTCCAAACCCACCCGACAGCCTGCCCATATTTGCTATGAGATGCTTAGCCCATCCACAGCTCCTGACAAGTCCATGCTGCCCACCTTGTCGCCTGCTTTTGTCTTCTCCTCCACCTTATGATTAGCCCTGATAGCATTCCCTTCATCCCCATCTACTGATGTGGCCGCAATCACGCATTCTTCAAATCTGTAACAACTGATGAGGTGGTCATTTGTTATCCCTGAGGCTTGCATGAAGGAGTAGACGACCGTTGGCCCGACACTCCTAAAACCCCTTCGCACCAAGTCTTTGCTTATAACGTCTGCCTTCGGAGTCTTTGCTGGGACTTGACGAGGGTAACGGAATCTGCTAGCAATGGGCTTGTTGTTCACAAAGCTCCAGCAATATCTATCAAATGATCCGTACTCCTCTATGATCTACACCAGTAGAATCAAAAGTAACTGTCAGCAATTTATAACAAAGTAGCATGGAAGGACTACTTGAAACTGGACCAAGTCCTATCACCAAAATGCACAAATAATGACAATGGAACCCTAGTAGGTATACACCATGTTACTTTCTTGATAATAATCCAAGGAATTCTGCAATGAATCAATGCTCATATCCTAGAAGACAAAACAGAAACAGTGGCTTACACGAAAGTAGTTCGCACTAATGCCGGCAGGAAGAATCTCACACACCCAAATAACTACATAATTAGTTGACACAATTATGATGATAAGAATAGTAAGAAAAGAAAAGAAAGTAGTCTGCAGTAATGCAGGCAGGAATAATCCCATGCACCCGAATAACTACATAATTGGCTGACACAATTAAGATGATTAGGATGGTTAAAAGAGAGAGACAGAGAGAGAACTCAACCTTAAGTATTTGGCGTGCATTTTCAATGATGGCACGCAGCTTTGGCTCTGATACTAGGGAGTTTGCAATGCTTCCTGGTGCTACAAGCTTCTTCTCATTCAATTTAGAAACCAATACTGGGTCAAAATCCATGAAAACCTCCCTGTGCATATCCAAAAGGATAGTAAGATTATATACTCAAATAGCAATTCAATAGTCATGCCAGAGGCTAGGGTTACCTAAATATGTGTCTCTTGCTGAGAATTGCAGGCCATGTAAGTTCAGCCAATGCACCTGATAGCACAAGAAGCTCAAACAGTTTCCTGTATATAATTTTAAGGATTTTTAGACCAAAGATCACTTCTTGTTATCTGACAAACAAATATCTTTAAACGGCTGGCTTTCCAAGGAAAGTGAGATTGCTTACTTATCATCATGGACTGGTGCTCCCCATTCTTCATCATGGAAGGCAGCATAACAAGGGTCTGTTGTAAAAGATAAAACGAAGAATATTTTAAGAACGAGAGCACAAATCAAACTACAGATGCACATTGACAAGATAGAATTCATTATATCTTGACCAGCCAATGGAAATTATTTAAGGCTAAGAAATGGAAGAAATGAATAGCATAAGCACTGTCTGGTGATTTGTACAGCACACTTGGAATTTAAACTTATAAGAAGGAAACAGCATAAATATAGTGAAACAAAGGAAAAGACGAATAAAACAATCATAAACAACAACATTAGTGAGGGTTGACTTAATGAATCTTTCCACCAGACCATCTAACCCAGAATCACATTACGTTAAGCAATGCAGCTCCCACACTTTCTATTATATTGAGACCAGCTGATCCATATTTGGTAACGTTGCCTTAAATGATGCAGCTCCTATGCTTTCCAATTAACTGAGTTTTTTCCCCCTCCAAGTGTGACCTTTGCCATCCCAACCCAACTTATTCTTATCACCTTAGATTGTTTATTATCCAACATTTTATGTAACAATATTGCTAGCCTTATTGTGTTCTTATAAATTTTTAACTTGGTTGCAAAAGCATGAAGCCATAAAGTTTTACAACACTCAACATAATAATAGCAATTGGGGTTTCCTGCATCAGCCAGGTAATAAAGTCATAGATTCCCTTGCAGGAGCAGAGTTATAGCCCAGTGACCATCAGAATTCTGGCAATAACAATATATTCATCACCCTTCTGTTGCTCAGGTGACCACATGTGAGAACCACCGTAAGTTGAATGAAGATTCAACTTAACGATAGAACTTATTAAGAAAACCTATATCTATTAATGACAGGTAAAATAAATCATAAAAGTGTGAAGGAATGTTCAAAAAGATAATTCCATTTAAAAAACAGAAGTAGAAGACAAGTCAAAAGTAGGTCCAAGTACTTGCAACTTATAATTCATCTCTTCCATCTTCTTCCTACGTAAATTTATCGCCACCTTGATCATGGAACCAAACCATACCTGGAAACCCTCTCCACAAGAATCAACCTCTAAAAGCTTCATCCATTAACAAAACTTCAAACATTCACCTTGTTGATGATTCAACACTTAAAACTAAGCAAATCATGAGCACTATATAATCTGAGATGCATTCTTCTCACATGAACAGTATTCTGCAAGGCTTTTTCTTAAAATTAATTTCTTTGAGAGCCCATGGAATTTCAAATTAAGGAAAAGTTGCTCCATTCAGATTTCAACATCTGATAAATAGAGACATCGATGGTTCACGAATTCTTCACGTCTCATGCACATGAAGCAAGTCATAAATCAACATTCCCCATATTACAAAAAAAAAGGAAGGATAAACTCCACCAAAATAGTGTAAGATGGGAAATGCTGAAATGCTGATATCTCAAACTATAAATCTATGTAGCTAAAACTTCTTCATAACAGCACTAAATTAGTGATAGCGTACAGGTAGTGCAAAGATCATAGGCCTAAAATGTCAAAAAAACCTAAAAGTTTAAACTTAAAAAAATTGTCAAAAAAATAAAAAGTTGAACTTAAAACAAGAAGTGGACAAAATACTAAAAATACAATTCTAGTGTTCTAGCCACTTATATTTTTTTTTCATCAACGATAGATGTGACATGACCAAAGTACCATCAAAATATGTAAACTTTCAACCAACAGCGAGTGTCTGATTTGCTCTGTCCAAATATGTTTTATAGATATACCAATTGGACAACACTGGTTCTTGATAGAAGGATCATTGAAATCACAAAAACTGTGGTGCTAAATTATCCAAATGGAACCCTTAACAAAACATTCTAACTACATATCTTGTCAAGTATTCTGATGACAAAATCCAGGTGAGGGTGGTTGTAGGGAGGATGGTTTTAGTAACACTTCATCCACAGCCTAAATCAGTGCAAACACTCAGAAGACTCATCTACAATGAACAAAAACATCAAAGAACACAAAATAGACAATAATGCAGTCTGACTTATCATGAAGCACAAAAAGGCATATATTACATATCAAAACAAAAACTTCTTTTGTTTTTGGAAAAACACTCTTGCTTTGGAAAAATGCTCAGGTAAAGGAACTGAAGCAGAAAGAGGGTTCCTAATGTAAAAAAGCAAATCATGAAATTTCTGGTTACTCTCAACTTTTCCCTCAAGATCCTCTCTCCGGCAAATTCAGGCCTCAGCTCATGACATGTAATGATCATCTAAACAGAAAGTAATATATCTGAGGGGAAAGTATATCTAACATTTTAGTGTGTGTGTGTGTGTGTGTGTGTGTGTGTATTAAAAAATGTTAATGCGGTAATTTCCGTCCAAAATTATGTGTCAAATGACCTAAATAGTCCTACAGTCCTTCATGAGGAACCTCAAAATGGCTCTACTTAATTATTTTCCATCTACATCCTAATTCTGTTCAAAATCATATCAAAATCAAGAAACTGCAAAAAATAAAAAGGAAAAAGGAAGGTTTGCAAAAAATTTGAGATCTTTTCTGTTAGAAATATCTTAATGCAACATCCCTAGAACATCTATCGGTTATCACTTGAACTCATCCTATAACAATAGCATGAAGATTGAGTTTTAAAAGGGAAATAGAGGATTATGCCTAGAACCTACAATTAAAATGTTTTAGGTTTTTCTAAGAAATTTGTGCTCAACTAGTTAACAAGACAAAAAATTCCTCTTGGCAGCATAGTTATTGCATATTCCTAATTTAAAAGACAGAGCCAAGGCCTACATATGCCTGATGCATAAACATAGTGATATGGTACCCCAAAATGTTATCTTATTTCAGGAAACACCACCTTGAGGAAGGCCTATGCCCATTTTTTAGATCTTATGAAGAAAGAATGTGATGATACAAGAAGAGAAATGCAGGCCAGAAAATAACACAAATATCAGACAACCTCAAACACCCCATGTGGAGCACCAAGTGAGAACCAAGATCCATTGAAAAACTAAATCACTAGCCTATGAAGAGATTTTAAATCACACCACACCTCAACAAATAAGCATATAATCTGGATGATAATCTAGAAGTTGCTAGACCAGAAAAGCTTGGAATTACTCAATAATAGAGAAGGAATCAGTCGTCCGATTGTAAACCCCATGTCACAGCAAAAACAGGAGAAAAAACATTGAGTGCCAATTCCACTATCATTTCACGTATACAGAGATGTTACAGTGAAATGATTCTTGAAGATCGCAAAAAATGTAAATGGCAACGTTTGTTTCCACATGGTATGAAAAATCTTGTAGACATAAAATCGTGAAATGGTTCTTGTGCTCCCATATAATTTATTTATGAAAGAAAGATAACACAAGCCACTCAAAGGAGAAAAAGAATACTTCACTTTCCTACCACAAAATTATATATTTCACGATCAGAAAAAATAAACAACTCACCAGTATTTGCCGACACCCATGCACACCTCCTCTTTCCCTGCACAAGTTCTGGCGAAGGCAATGAGACACCATCAGGAACGATCTTTTCCTGCTTCACAGCAATCTTTTCTGGCTTGGGAATGCTCTGCCTTCGGCGACTCGTGAGACTCGGCCTGCTAATCCTCCCCGTGGAGGCCCGGCTGCAGAAGGAATCAGTGGAAGCATCCGAGGAGCAAGAAGCATTGAGCGACAAGTTGGAGCGGATGAGCAGCTCATGCCTCCTTAGCACCGAGGAAGCACTAAAAGGTGGTGTTGGAGGTGGTGAATCAACTGCTCGAGGGGAAGCCTTCTTCTCCTCCACTGCTTCGACCTCTGCCCTCTCCACCTTCCGCACAGGCTTCAAAGCAGGCTTCCGAGCCACACCTGCGAACCTTGCTTGATTTCCAGCCGGCCCAAGGACCGGCCTCACCTCGGCATCCTCAACGTTCATGGACCGGATCTTCGGTGCTCCCGACATTGAAGAAACTGCTCGCTTATCCTCGGATCTCAGCTCAGTGCTCATAAAAACCTCCTAATTTCTCCAATTTTAGCAGGCCTAGGGCTTGATCTAAGGTCCTAGCTCAAATTCCTCTCACTGTCCCAAGATTCCTTTTTTTTCCCAAAGAAACATCAAAAATCACTCTTCCTTCGCACCAATCCACACACGAAACCCACGGTGAAGGCTCCGAAATCCATCCAGTGCTCAAATCGACAACGATGAAACCCTAAGCTCCACCTAGAACAGCAATTAGGGTTTCGAAGCGTCTCCATTCCCCATCCGCCGGGAAACCCTGGAAAGAGCGGAGATTTCATCCAGCATTGCCGAATACGACTCAGAGAACGAACCCAAACTCTCGTCTTCCCAACTTTCCACCTTCCAAGCTTTCCACGCCCCCGCGAAGCCCTTCCATTGCATCAGCAACCGCTCCAAAACCCTAGAATCCACCGGACGGCACCAAGATCGACTCCCGAAACCCTAGAAGGCGGCGAGAACCCTCCGATCCGAGCCTTCAAGACGGCGGAAGGAAACCGGAAACGGCGATCCGGCGATACCAGTAACAGAGAGAGAGAGAGAGAGAGAGAGAGAGATGGCATTGATTTTGGGATTTAATTTGAAAAGGAGTGACCAGGAAGTCCGAGTCGGATTAGGTGGGCGACCGGCTGTGGCCGGTCGTGCTGTCGGGGAGACGGTGATGCCCTTCGCGCCGAGTAAAACTCCTCCTCGGACCTTTTCTTCGTGTTCTCTTATTTCACATCAATTAGTTTTCTTTTTTTTTTTTTCTTTTTTTTTGGGGTTGGAAAGACCCTTGTTTTTATTACGGATCCGTCAGTTCCACTGTCGAGAACTAGCAGTTGGCGGCCTTCAGGACATCGCTCGTGGATCCCAGTGGAAATCAAATATAAAATTTAATTGTCCTTTATATTTTAAGATTTTAATAATAGCCTTCATTTGAATTAAGATGTGATCCAGCACCAATATTTGTACTTTTTTTTTTAGCTTCAGACCGAATCCAGGCTGAGACAACTATGTGAATCCGACCCAAATTTTTTTTTTTTTATCTATGCTTCAAAGCACATATTCTACTTGAATTAGTTCAAACCGAACCTATAACTTGGTCTAAAGTTGAGCTAACTTAATGGACTGTGACCCAACTCAAGCCTGTTTGCAACATTATTTTTGATCTAGTTATGTAAATCGATAATTTATCAAATCTATCATCATGGCAAATTTAAAAAATTATATCTTCACAAAACCATTAAATATATATAAAAAATATAAAAATCATTATCACTTTTTCTAAAAAAATAAAAATAAAAATTTTCTTTTTATTTTTTATATTTCTGATAATAAAAATATATTTAATTATTATTATTATTATTATTATTATTATTATTATTATTATTATTGATAATAAAAATATATTTGATAGCTATTTTTGTTTTTTAATTTTAATAACAAAAGGTGCTTAAGGTCCGTTTGGTTTACAAAAATAGCTGGAATCGGAATCAAAAATCATTAATTCTGATTCTAAGCATTTGCTTTGAAGAAATTAGAGTTCGATTTGAATTCTAATTGAAATCTAAATTCTGCATTAAGAGAATTTGGAATCTAAATCTTCCACACAAAACTATAAATCTATTCTAATCAATTATAATCCAATGCACCGTATAAATATAATATTACATTTAATATCATGATATATAATATTATAATATATTAATAATTAATAATATTAATATAATATTAATGGAATTTTTGTATCATTCTTTTTAAAAATTTTGTATTATTTTTAATTTATTAATGATTAATAATTTTAATCTAATTTATTGTTTCGATGGATTGAAGCCTAAGTTGTAAAATATAAAACATAGGTTTTACAAGGTGAAATGAGATTTTCTTCGATACAAGCTTTGTACCATAAACTATTGTGCATAATTGGATGACCATCATGTGTCTTATTTTGAATAGAGATATTTATTGTTTATTCACAATTCATGACTATATGGATAAAATAATCAAGAAAAAGATAGATAAAACATAGTTCTTTTTCTTGGTGCAAGTTGCAGTTATTTTGACAACACCATTATTTTAATCTTCTCCAAAATATAATGAAATTCTCTTATTACACTATATATTATAATGAGATGGAAGGAAGGTAATAATTGTTTTTTTTAAAAAAAAATAAAATTTCTCTTCCACACACACCTACCTCCCTCTGTTCTGGAGAAGATTCTAGGTTCAAATTTTAATTGATAGTATTTATTATCTATCTGTGCAAAACTTTTTTTCTTATAAAAAAGAGAAAAATAAAAGAAATATGTTACTATAGTCATTTTTCTAGTTAATTTCATTCACTAACTGAAAAAAATAAACTAATTTATTGTTCAACTTCCATCATTCTGTGCGCCCCATGTTGACTAAAGACTAATATACTACCTAAAAGAAGAACCAATACTCCAATTTGTGTTACAGATCTCGGTTTGCCGGAACTAGTTCTAGGAAGAGCTCTTAATTATTGGGCCATCGTGTTTGGACTCACTTGAACATTTGACAACTTGCCATCATTGACCCAATTGCTTTAACATGTTTCACGTATACAAAATATCTTTATAATTTAGTCTCGATCGTATCATGAGTCCCAGTGCTTCTTTTACAACCGGGTTAATTAAAAAATAAAATTTAGATGCATTTTATTAAATGTTTATCATTTGATTCTTCAATTAATGAGTGACAAGCACCTAATCATTTTCTCTTATTCATCAGCATATATGCATTAAGTTTTTTCTATTTAATAATGATGAACATACATTAACAGCCACATAAAATTATCATATACAAGTTATTTTTTCAGGTAAGAAATTAAAGGATGAACACCTACTAAACTATACCAAAGTTTTGTTCTTAAGCCGTCATTTGAAATTCAATTCGAGGTATCCTCCCATATTCAATTTATATATTTTAGTCAACTTGGAAGTCATAATCGTTATCCAACCATTGTTTTTGTCAACTGGTCAAGGCCACCTTGTGAACTTACTTTAATCATTTGGGAAAGAACTGAAGCTTTTGATGGAAAATTGACATCACGGGAGGAATTCTGTACCATTAATCAAATACCCAGCTTCTTAAGTTTTCTTTTTTCTGGGTAAGACTGGCCGTGAGGTACACCTCAGCTGCCATGATACCATCCTTCATCTCATTCCTACAAGGTAGAGCTGCCAAGGGCAATGGAACCTAAAGGCAATTAGTTGTTTTGGATAAGGCTGGCAATTAGATGCGCTATACACGTTAAGATTGAATTTGTTGCCCAACTAAGCAATCCAAGAAGAAGGATGAATTAGATTTTTTTAAAAATTTTTAGCAAGTATGTACAATATTTCAAAACTATGTAACAGCATGAAAGTAAAGTGTTAAAGTAAGAACAATCCACAATAACAACAATTGACACACACACAAATACAAAAATTTATAGTGATTCGGTGCCAAACCTTGCATCTACATCCACTCCCCAAGAACCCCTTATAAATTTCCTTCATTAATCGTTTCACCAACGATTACACACCTAGCTACCTCAGCTAGCTTCTTTTTTTCAGGCACAAGGAAGCCTTTACAAAGCACCAATTAAGGGCTTGGCAAACCCTACACAAGTTTCAATCAAGTTGAAACTCAACAGGATACAAGAAGAATAATTTCAGAAAGTATAGCTCTTTAATGAGCAAATAAAAGCAATAATGGTACTTAACAGATTTTGAAGCCTTCCTCCCTAGTTTCTCTTCTTTGAATGCTTAAGTTATGAACACTTGAAGAGGCTTCAGGAGTAGTTGGAAGGAGATTTGAATGGGTTTCAATGAGTTTTCCAACTTCAGCAACACAGTGACTTGTCAATTGAGAATGGCTGAAATCTTTCTTGATTTTGCTTCATTTTCCTCACTTTTTCCTACTTGTAATCTATCAAAAATCCTCTCAGTCCTCTTATAATCCATCTCATTAATATGTATTTATAGTTTGTTGAGGGATTGGACCGTTGAAGTAGCCGTTTTCGATCGTTGGAATGTCAGAACTAGCTGTTACAGGGCATCCCAAACAGTTAGTCGGCTCCAGAGCCAACTAACCTGAGATTTTTCACATCCCAGGCCAAAGTTGTCGACTCTAAAGCCGACTAATATGGAAAGATGCTATGTGTTGGCCACAGTAGTCGGCTCTAAAGCCCACTAACTTGTGGAAGTCCACTGTATGGCCACAATAGTCGGCTCTAGAGCCGACTAACTTGATAATTCCCACTGTTCAGTCATTTGTGCCACAGATTTGACTTGTTAGCTTGTATGTGGGTTGGCTAATGGCTTCAAACTTCCATTCTAAGTTCTAGTAGCTTGCGTGGGAGTTGACTAATAATTCCAAAACTTGAAAAACTTAATCCAAGGTCAAAAGAACTCATTGTGTTGAACAAAATAATTGTCTTAGCTCTCATGACTTGAACTTTCTTCATTTGATAACTTGCCAAACATCTGAATTTCACTTTATTTGAGCTTGAAACATCCTTCTCATATCTTGAAAATCGTTCTTTTGAACTATAAACTTATTTGGAAGCTTGAAATCTGTTTAGATATTCTTGATGACTCTTGTATACCTGCATGTCATTATGGTTCTTCACTAAAGTCATTAGTAACCTACTTAATTGTTTTGTGATCATCAAAATCAATGCGAGGACAACACAATTCTTTTATATTTATCTGATATATTTATTAATTCACTTTATTTATATTAATCAACATATTTTATTAAATAATATAATGATATTATGATGCTACATTAAATATTAATTTTTTAGAAAGTATAAAAAAATATGAATTTTGAAATTTTTCTATTTTGAATCCTAAAAATTCTTACTACATATACCGACTAGTGATATGAATTTGAAGAAAAGTGCTTGTAATGTTTTTTACTTAAAAAAAAAACAAAATATTATCCTAGTTCACAAAGATAAAGAGATATTTTTAATTGATAAAATATGCATGATATATAACATGCCAAAAAAAATGAATCAAGCATAAAAGTTTTGAAATTTTTCATAAATATATATTATAATAATTTATAATGTGGAATTATTTCATAATGAGCCTTCAATGCACATGAAAAAATTTAATGACTTGATATCCTACCATATGGATCAACTTAATTTAATGACTTGATATCCTACCATATGGATCAACTTGCATCCGGTATACTATTAAGTCATAAAAGCAAAAATGCATAAAATATATAAAAAAATATTATTGTAGGTTGTATTAATAAAACAGTGCAATCTCTTTTTTCTGGAATAAATTTTGTTAAGCACCACATCAATCCCTAAGCTTGCCTGATCAGTAATAAATATTTTATTTGTATAAAAAATAATATTTAAAATAAAAAAAATTAAAATAACTAATAATTAAAATAAATGTACGAAAACAGACATAGAAAGTTCTATTTCATTAATATTAATAAAAAGAAGGTGGAAATAGTTATTGGCAAAGGAAACAAATTGAAAGTATATGATATTACATAATGATATTAAACAAATAAATAAATATGATAAAAAATTAAATATAGTCATAGAAAAATCAAATTAAAGAAATGTGGATAGATAACGACGGAGACATAATGTGACCTTCTATCCATCATGATGATTTTTTATTTTTTTTATTTTTTACAAACCACTTGAGGTATCAGTTATCTCAATATTGTTAATTACATAGGAATTAGAAGATTGCAAGTAGATGAGTCTTGGAACTCATGAAAAATTTTATGTAGCAAAAAAAATTGATCCACTGAAATATTTATGCTGTGTAATCATAGACAAAAAATAGCGAAGAAATCATTCATGGAACAAGTAGAACAAAGGAATTATGCACAAAAAGCAAGACGAATTTGGAGCTGGATCCCATCCCAAACCTTTTTAAAGTAAAATAAATTAAAAAAAAAAAAATGCGTTGTTTTCCAGTTCAACCATGGCTTGAATTTCCTGTCATCTTAGATGACTCAGGGATGGATATGAGCTGAGTAGCCTTTGCTCGATCCGATCCGATCCCTTGCCATCCATGGAGGAAACGTCCAATCCGAATCCGATGCGATCCCTTGCCATCCCCGGTGGAAGGGTCCTCGTGCACGTCATTCCGATTCCAAGCAAGCGGGACCTGCCACCCGGTGCGACGGCGATCGGGTGAGCCTTTGAGCTCCGTTAAGTATAAAACGACGGGACGGCGAGATCAAACCCACGCTCGCGATTTAAAAATCTCTCTCGGAAAGAAAGATGAGACCTTGCGCGCGGATATAGCCGTTGGATGCGAAACCTCGATTCTTTCGAGCACTTTATTAGTAGCTCCCACCCCTGCTTCGATGGCGATTGCCGTACCTTCCTCTGCTGCTGTCGCTGTCCTCGCATCGCGTCTTTCCCACTCTTCCTTTGCTCTTTTCTCCTCCTCAATCAACTTTGTCGGCCTCCTTCGGCCCCTCTCCTTCTCCTTCCGGCACCGCTCCGGTCAATCTTTTCGCATGGGGCACGTCACGGCCGCCGCTCGGGACACTCTGGGCCTCACGAAGCCTGCCGTCGTTGAGTTCCCGCAGGTGATCTTCTTCTCTCGCTCTTGCTCCTGATTTCTTGGCCTTTCCATTCTCTTTAGTTCGGCTGTTCCTAGGGTTGTGGTGTTGGAAGATACTTGTTTGATGAAATTACTCAAGGACGGACGCTTTGAGCTTTTGGATTTATTAGAAAACCGAACCTTTATTTGTTTTCATCACCGAGCTTTCATTTTTTTTTTTCCCTTCTGATCGTAGACCCGATTTCTGGATAGGCTGGTGAGTTCTTTATCCTTTCTGTCTGATGTTCGTATCATTTGTTCTAGATCTCACCCTGAAGCCAGCTACTTCTTGATTATCTAATCACATGTGTGTAGTTTTAGGTATTTTGGAACAGAAATCATAGGTTTATCTATGCTCTCTCTCTATAACTGGATTGTCACCCTTCGTCAAGAACGGAATTTTTTATCCTCTCTTGCAACTCATCCTATTTCAAAACTGGGACAACCATTCCCCATGGGAATTAAAACTTTGTACATATGTATGCATAGATATATATTCAATCATGATAACTACTAAAATTTCAAGGATCCTCTATCCCCGGAAAAGAGAGAGGAACTGAGACTGAAGGCTATCTTTGCACTAATCAAGAGCGAGAATCCTATTGTTTGCATGCTATTTTGCCATCCTTGGGGCGAAAAATCGATTCTTGTTACACTGATGACCACACCTTTAATTTCTTGTTTGCTTATTGTCTAAACCATTTGTTGTCCGCTTGACGATCTTCAAGATGGGAGATGCCAAACTTGTTCCTTGTGGTTGACTTTGGTGTGTGGGTCTCCATTGGTCAACTGAATGTAGATGCTGAACGAGGTGCTGTTTTCTCTGATATGGTTGGCCGTGGTGGGTGTTCTTGTCTCTGGCTCCTCCTCCGATTGATCAACCTGTTGCTGGTGCAGTGATACATTTTTATCTTGGTGCAATGTTAGCTAAATCATGGTTATCTATTTTGTTCTTTTAGCATGTGAAATCTAGGGCAAAACCCATCTTTTAGGCCTGTTTGGATGTTTCTGCACGCTATCTGTGCGGCATTTCTGTATGGGTGAAAGGTAATGGAGAAAAGGAGGCAGGCGGAGGAACAAGTAGAGGGAATATGAGGATGCTGTGCTTCAGCAATCCCAAAATTTTCAGCATACTGGAGATCACATTTTCATCCTCTTGAATTAGTCGCTTCCCTTTCTTTTATCTTCTTTTTCATCTCTTAATTCAGCAATTCCATTGTCAGTATGAGATATCACATGGAACCACAAATAGGATTGTTGACATTCAAACAGAACCATGACCTATGTATGAACAGCTGGCCGTAATCTTTTTCATTTCCTGAGCGAGTCTCTCAAGGTCTAGTGATACATCTTACAATTATGCTGCTACAAGCAAGTCCCGGTGGATGTTGGTAATTGATTGCAAAATTAAAATTTGTATGCTTCCAATCCTTAATTCCTGGTCTCTCTTCTTTCTGTATGTGTTCCTATATTTGATTGCCATTCCTTAACTTGCTCATGTTCTTATCTAATGGTTCAAATGCCTACCAAATATGATCCAAATCTCTCAGATCCAGATATTCTTGAAGGTACTCCCAGATCTTGTTTTTCCGCTTCGTAATTCATCTGATGATTTTATAGAAACTTAACAGAAATGAATATTACTTGCTTGGTTCTCTAGGGGTTGCTGATGATTAAAAACACCATATCCTTGGCATCAAATGAGGACAACTTGAGTCAACCAACATGTTGATAGGATGGACCTTCAAATGACATAAAAGAGTCCACTATTGGTTCCAATCTACCTGACTCCTAACCTGCTTATATCTAAACAGCCCCTCTTGATGTGGATTATGCATGTAGTTTATTGATCACATATCATGTCTAACAAAATGGTCCTATTGCAAATTTTAGCAATGACATATTGTTGCTTTTGTTTTTTATGAAAAATTTATCCATTATCTAGTTTATGCACATGGTTGTGTTTTATTTTACGGAGAAATGGTCTACGTGTCATATGTCTGTAACAGCATGCTTTCTTTTTATCTTTGTACTTCTTCCAATTTTTTTTGACATACAAGTTTGTATCATAGGGTTCCTGGTATTATATGAGTTATTTTTGAGTGTTGTGCTCATATTTTGCTTATTTTTTACAATAAATTTCTGTCGACTAGATATTTGCAATATATATGGCTTAAACTTCCCTCAATTAAAGAAGTTTCACATTGTTTCCCCAATTTCTTCTTTTGTAGATCGCATTCTCCGCTAAGGATATTGACTTTGCAGCATGGAAAGGAGACATTCTTGCTGTTGCTGTCTCAGAGAAAGACACGTCAAAGGACTCTGATTCAAAATTTGAGAACTCAATCTTGAAAAGGCTAGATGAGAAGCTTGGTGGTCTTTTGGCAGAAGCTTCGATTGAGGAGGATTTCACTGGAAAAGCTGGGCAGTCTACGGTTCTCAGGTTACCTGGTTTTGGTTTCAAAAGGGTGGGTCTAGTCGGGCTTGGGCAATGTTCTCCTTTGTTCACTGCAACTGCATATCAAGGCATTGGCGAGGCTGTGGCAACAGTTGCAAAGGCTGCCCAAGCAAGCAATGTTGCTGTTGTTCTTGCATCTTCTGATGGGATTTCAGAAGAGTTCAAGCTAAGTGCTGCTTCAGCTATTGCATCAGGTAGAAGTTCTGTTTTCTTGGTCTATGATATCAAACATCTCATTAGGGTCTCTGAGAACTTTGTGGCTGGCAGCAGAATGAATATAAGAAGTTGAAATAAGAACTACTTAATTACTGGTATTACTGGAATGAAGTTTGGGCCATCTTTAACTTTTCATCTGGTATGGATTGCAGGAACCATGCTAGGATTGTATGAAGACAACAGATTCAAGTCTGATTCAAAAAAGACTCATCTTAAAGCAGTGGACATTATTGGTCTTGGTTCTGGACCAGAGCTGGACAGAAAACTCAAGTATGCAAGTGATGTTTGCTCTGGAGTGATTTTTGGAAAAGAGCTCGTAAATGCACCAGCTAATGTGCTTACCCCTGGTTAGTTAGAGTTCATGTTTTCAATATTCGGACCATTTTGAATCCTATCCCTTTATTGTGTCTTTTGTTTTTATCATGTTATAAAATATTTGAAGGTCCTTATAACAACTTTTCCTGTCTTTCAGGTGTACTGGCAGAAGAGGCTTCAAAAGTTGCCTCATCATACAGTGATGTTCTCACAGCAACAATATTAGATGTGGAGCAGTGCAAAGAATTGAAGATGGGTTCATATTTAGGTGTTGCTGCTGCATCTTCAAATCCCCCTCATTTCATCCATTTATGCTATAAACCTCCAGGTGGTGATGTGAAAAGAAAGCTAGCAATTGTTGGGAAGGGTTTAACATTTGACAGGTAAATGTTTTCTTCATAGGGGGTGATGCACTTCTTACTGATTTTCATTCTGAAATTCGAACAATAAAAAATCTCCAATTGACTTTTTTGGTTCTCCTTCCAACACTACCACCTAATTTTGCTCAAAATATCAATTGCTTATAATCTGTCTGGGCCATGGCTAATTTTGGAGACATATCATATGTGTCAAGTCATAACATGTTGGTCTTGGTACCAGAACATTGGAAAAGGAAATAACTAATATGGGGCCATTGAATGCTTATTTCTTTTTTTCAGTGGTGGTTACAACATAAAGACTGGGCCAGGCTGTCTCATAGAGCTAATGAAATCTGATATGGGAGGTTCTGCAGCTGCTTTTGGTGCTGCAAAAGCCATAGCTCAGATTAAACCTCCAGGAGTGGAGGTATCATTTATTTATTTATTTATTTTTAACACTAAGTGTAAGGGAATGGTGCCCTCAAGATACATATGTTTGCTAAGATTACTTGGCAGCTAATGTTTTAAAGGTTTTTTTCCCCCTTTTCCAGGTTCATTTTATTGTTGCTGCATGTGAAAATATGATTAGTGGCACAGGCATGAGGCCAGGCGACATTGTCACAGCTTCTAATGGAAAGACAATTGAGGTACAATTCTTGGTTCCTTGAAGGAAAGAGATTCTTAAGACTTTACATCTACAGGCATTTGGTTGAATCCACATGTGCTGGATTATTTGCAGTAAGGTTACTTGGTTGCTATATGCCAAATTGATAGAGTGTTTAACATTTCTGAATACTTAGAACATTACAGTCTTGAGAAACCCAGAAATGAAGTCTCCTGCATATGCTCACCAGGAATGTCAGGACTTAGTACCATTTCGAATGTCATGTGAAAAGATATTTCAGTGCAAGTTAGGACACTTTAATTCATAACAAATTTTAGTTCCAAATAATTTTAGCTTAAAGCATCATAACATTTCCAGCGAAGTGTGACCTTTTCATTTTCATTGATATGATGATGTGAAATCCTAGTTCTTTGATAGGAATTGGCATTCTGGTTAACTTATCCTGGACCAGCTTATCTTAATATCTTTATACATTTATTCCCTACATATTTCTATTAGTATGGGGATATCCGTCTGTCTGGTCTTTTGAAGGTTTAAGGATCAAGCACTTCAGAACACCTGGATTATCAGCACCTGGGACAAATGATTAGGTAACATTGTGTAATAATTAATTCTCAGTGTGATATAATGAAGTTTTTTAATAATTAGTAACTTTTTTAACATATATGTGGTTGAACTTTCGAATATGTTATCACCCAAAATAAATAAATAAAAGAATTTCAGTGTATCAACATTGCCAACAACACATAATGAGGAGATTTCATTATTTATGTGGGTTTCCCCTGTTTTATGTGGATTAAGCATCTTTATAGCTTACAAATTTCGTATTAAACCCTCACATATCTCAATGCTTTCTCCCCATGATTCAGGTGAACAATACTGATGCTGAGGGAAGGTTGACACTTGCAGATGCTTTGGTCTATGCTTGTAACCAAGGTGTGGAAAAGGTATTGACATCTTACATGGTTACCATATTATTGCTGTGGAAGTGTTTATTTTATTGAGCTTCTTGAAGGTTGAACCAGTTATTTACTTGTTGGCGCCTATGATTATTTTTTTACAATTTATTTTGGATATTGCCATGCATGTTGATTAAACCCATAAAATGAATGCATTCCATGCTTAAACATTTGAAGTGTCACAATGAAATACTCCACCTAACATAGTTTTTGCAGCACCTGTCAGACCACATGAACAACAATGGTTACATCAAATGGAAAATTTATTTTCTAATAATTCTAATTAAATAATTTCGTGAGTGTTTAAATATGTAAAAGTTAAGCATGATGTATAAATGGTTTAAATTGCTTGTTTTGAATGAATCTTACCCACCAAAATGTAGCTTATGTCAAGTGAAATTATAAGTGTGAATCTACCATGCAGGGTGATGCTGAGAACTTTCTGTAGAGGTAGTATGTGGCTCATTTTTTATGAAGCATAATTCTCTGGTCTAAATGCTATTTTTGCTGTTTACTTTTATGACTGCTGCATGCAGGTGGTTGATCTGGCAACACTAACTGGTGCTTGTATAGTTGCTCTAGGGCCCAGTATTGCAGGTAAAATGTATTAACAATCATCATTCTCCACATACTCAAATTGTTGTTTTGTTCAGAAATTATCAAGTTCAAGTTTTCTTGTAATAATTGCCTTTAAACGAAGGGGCAAAAAATTGTAATCTTGTTTTACAAATTGTACTACTAGCTAGTACATATAGAGGATAAAAGGGCAAGTGATATGGAGAAGCATTTAATTTTCAATACTACTAGAACAGCCACCTGCTTGCTGCACACCTTGTGCTAAAACATCTTATTTCAGGACAGCGACCTATGCTGCATACCTGTTTGCTGACTTTTTTCTTACCACAGCACATTGCTTCTTCATTAACTTGCCTCAAGTTTATGCCTAATTTTTCGGGCTGCAAAGATATGAGAGGGATAATATGTCTATTGCCCTATTGGAATATAAGCACCAGCGAGAAGGGATGTTTTGATACATGTAGAAGGAAAAAAAAATAGAAATAGACAAAAAATTATATGAAAAAAGTGATGAAGGAAGATTTGAAATCTTTGCATCTTACTAAAAATTAAAGCTTTGTTGTTGTTGCTGCTGCTGCCCTACTAAAATATAAGCTGCTTACTGGTTCGTTTTAGGAATCTCTGAAATTACAGTCCTACTAATGTTAAGTTAAAATTATATTAAAAAAAAGGATTGCTTTGAGAATACAATGCTGCCGTTTAATGACTGATTTATTGACTTCAAATGGTAGGAATACGCTTGTGGTTTATGGTTGGTTTTGTTTATTATTATACTACAGTATACCCTTTTGTTTGGGTGATTTGAGAGCTAGATTCTAGAGTAGAAACTTGCCTTAAGCTTGTTTTCTAAATATATAATTGATAGCCAATGAGCATGTTGTCCAGAAATATACTTGTAGAGCTGCTGACTGTTGAATCTACTCAATAACACAGGATTTTTCACACCCAGTGATGACCTAGCAAAGGAGATTGTTGCAGCTTCAGAGATCACAGGAGAAAAGTTTTGGAGGATGCCGCTGGAGGAAAGCTATTGGGAGTCAATGAAGTCAAGCGTGGCTGATATGGTAAACACCGGAGGTCGTCAAGGTGGCGCCATCACAGCTTCACTTTTCCTTAAACAGGTTCGGATTAAATCTTCTTTTTTTTTTTTCTTTATGCTGTCTCATCTCTCCCTCTACTTAGTATGATAGGAGCAACTCATGTTTGCTTGACCATACCATCACAACATTATCATTTAGGAGATGTTTAGTTGTGAAGCCAATCACCAAAAATTTGTGATTCTTACATTAATCCAGAAAAGCTGAATTATGAGACAGCAGAAACTAGGTTTTTGGATGATACTGAAGAAAAGTAATATATCACTTGAATGCAGATTTCAAAGTTTTTGCTTGAAGTAGATTTTCTGAATACCATGGTTTTTCCTACCTCTTTAATATCTCCAACTGTTATGGTATGTGCTGATTCTCAGAAAGCCAAAACTGGAAAAAATAAAGATGTCAAAGAATGAAATTAAACAAGAAATGGGTTATATTTATGGTTGAATAAGTTGCAATATTTCCTTCTTCTCATCTATAATATCTTTTTTGGTTTTCTTTTGAAAGAAATCTCGATTCATACGAATTAATAGAAGAAAATGTGATTCTGAAAGCAAAATCTTCCAAAGACCATTCTGGAAGGAGCATAGTTCTAAATCTGTCTTAATGGAGTACATTAAATTGGTTCAATTTTATGTAATACAGGAATAAGTTAGGAAGTGATTATAATCACCAAACTAACCGAAATCCTCCTTGTTTACAGTTTGTTGATGAGAAGGTCCAGTGGCTGCATATAGACATGGCAGGGCCTGTTTGGAATGATAAGAAACGTGCTGCAACAGGGTTTGGAGTGTCGACTTTGGTCCAATGGGTTCTGAAAAACTCTTGTTAGGCCCAGTTTTTGTAGCGAAGAGGAGTGGTCATAGTAGTGCAAGATTTTGTCTTACCGATAACTGTGGTTTCTCAAAAAATATTGTAATATGGACAAGCACTGATGAGCCTCGGTGCTATTTATGGTGATTCTAGATGTATCAACTCATCTATGATCGCAAGCCTTCAGCATATAAGAAGGTCAAGTGAGCATTATGTTGCCTATCTTCTGAGCTCAGTTAAACTGATGTTTCAGGATAGGGTCATTAGCAGAGACTAATTGCTAAGTCTGATATTATATTGTTGGCCTTTTTTCTGACCAGATTCCAACAAGATTTGCTAGAGGTCAGAATGACATTTTCAACTTCATTGCTTTATAATCTTATGTGAATGCATCTCTGTCTGCAGAAATGGATTATGGATATATTTTCACTACTGACTGTAGTGCTCTTAATGTTGCATCCGGTGATACCTTTTTCTAGTTGTGATTGCAAGGCAGTTCTCTATTTTGTAGTCTTAGGGAATAACTTGGTCTTGGCTACAGTGGTGGATATAAATTATCATATCATTATTTAATATTTGCATTGCTGTTGCCTTGCATCCAGCAGGGTATTCTTTTGTGGGGCTGTGGTAGTTATTACGTTCTTTGTGACAGTCCCTAAAGGTTTATAACGTAAAAACTTGCGTTACTTCTGTCTGTCAATATCTGCTGCCGTATAAGCCTTTATTTGAGATATCTGTCCTTGCTAACTCACGCATCATCTATTTGGTACATTCATGCAGAGGCTTATTCATGCATGCAAGCAGCCTCCAGATGACAAGACCGCTGTACTCCTTGGAGTACAGCATCGAAGGTGGCTCTGCCCACCTCGTCCTTGCACTGAGGGGGTGGTCTTCAGTAATAATTATTATGTTTGAAACAATACGGATAACCTAAACATTACATGTGTTTCATCTTCATAAATGTGAGGTTTCTTCCCATGTCGACTGCTAATTTCATTATAACAAGAGCAGAATCAATCTCAGAAATCTTGTCCCTTTAATCACAGCATCTCCATAAGCAGAGAACCAAGGAGGGTAAAAAAACACTACACTAAGTTTAAAGGAGAGTAATGATACAAAAGCAGTGTACATTTTTAACCGCTCAAATCCCCTCTCTTTCCTTAACTAGGGGATGAGAACGAAAAAAAAAATTTGAACGTTTGCCAAAACGCGTGGAAACACATTACCCTCTTTCTATACAAAAAGGACGAGAAATTCCACCCCAAAACTATACTCATGAAACAGAGTATCTCCTATGCCTTGATGAAGACCCAGAAGATTTGGCTTCCAAAGGTTTCACAGAGGAAGGAGGGCTTTGAGAACTCCCGGATGTCTCACTACTTTTGTTCTCCCCATGCCCTTTCCCAACCCAGAACTTATCAAATATCCTTCTTGATCGAGATGGCAGTAATAAACCACCACCCTTGTCCTTGTTATCCATGCCATTCTTACCCTCGTTACTCCGACGCTCATCCTCTTTTATCTTCAAGCTCCCTAGCTGTTTCTTTACAGTGTTTGGGTTCTCTGGCACTGGTCTCTCCCAATCATCTTCCACATTTGCTCTGGATGCCGTCCTGCCACGTAAGGTGTCATTGGTCGGAGCTGTGAGCCCCCCAGCTGCTGCCCTCATTTGTGCAAAGAAGAGAACTTGAACCACCACCCTCAGAGGTAACCGCTCATTCTGTGCTGCATGGATGCAAGCATCTGCTGAGAGCTTCTTGACATCCATCAGACTACAAATCCTTTTCTTCTCTGCTTTACTCAGGCTTGGATGCTCCTGTGTATTGTAACCATATCAAGTTATGAGGATTGGTTTCAATAATTTTACAAAGAAAAAGACACCGAACTGATAAAATAATAAAGCCAGGAAAAAGAAAAATCACAAGGTGGCAGGAATTTTCCAAAAATGGGGTTGTCTGATGATTTTTTTTTTTTTCCTACTTTAATAGCATCTGCAACACCACTGATGAATTGATAAGCAGGTACTCATTTTTGTTCTTCCTGATTGAAATACATGACATCATAGTGGACAAAGTGTCATGGGTGACAAAGAACAGGCTACTTGAGGAGTACTGGAAAATGAGAGGTAAAAAAATTGTGAATGTGATTATCTAAAATGAAGTAACATGCCTGCATCATCAAGACCAGTACTCCTATGAAGGTTTTTTTAATGAAGAAGCACTAAATAATGAAATGGATAAAATTTATGCTGCAACATCCTAGAGATAATTAACAAGATCACATTGCTGAAACCAAGAATGATGAACATGATAACGGAAAGGATAATTTAAATCAACCATGTACTTTAAAAATTACAAATTGAACAACACTGAAGCATCAAAAGAGGAAAAGGAAAAATTAATATCAAACAATCACCACTACTCACCATACACTTAAACCACCAGGACAAGGGCTGCGTTTGGTGCTCATTGGACTATTTGATTGTCTAATGCATAGTTGGTTTCCATCTCATCTCTGGATGCCTGAGACTGCAGGGAACAGCAGATCCCATGCCCATCATAAGGCTCAAGTGCTGTGCTTCAAAAGCATCCAGAGGGCAGGATGGATGGCTGATGAAAGTTTGGACAATCAAATAGCCCAAAAAGGATCAAACCTATGTGTTCCTTGTCATAAAGTGTACAAAAGATCCTGCTCAAAAACAATAATAGCTGTGGCAACTCAAGGAAAGAAACTGTTTATTGAGAACTTTTCAAGAGAAAAGCAAACAGATTATTTGGCAAAGAAAATATGAAAACTAACAATAACTTATCTGTCTTTTTTATACAACATAAACTAGTACCTACCACACAGGCAAAACTGACCAAAAATAGAATAAACCTTAAGCAACAAGAGGTAGCTAATAGGGTTTCATGAACATACCTTCAAATAGATATCGATGGCTGTGTACAGCCCATCATGAATTGGTCTGGCAAACTCTGGAACCGACACTGACAGATCAATGAAGCTAGAAATTGACAGATTTGGATCACTGGCTACTTCAGCAAGATAACAATCAATCAGTTTTCCCAAAGCCAGCAAAGATTCATGTTCCAAATCAATTTCATGCAACCTACTTTCACTTTTTTCCACAAAATTAGTATCATAGGTGCTCCCAACCTGCATCATAAATCTAATGACTAGGCTTTGCACCAGATCAACATCATAATTAGTGCCACCTGGTGATTTTGCTGGAATCTGCAGGTCCTTTACAGAAGCTTTGTGCAACTGCACGCCAATCCGGTTCATCAACTCTTCCTTCAACGGATCCCCAGCTCCGACCAAGATAACAACTTTTAGCAATTTTAAAAGGAATCTACAGGAACAACCTGAACCTTTATCTGATGGCAACAGCCTGATGATGGTTTCTACCAGAGTCCTGTTCCTTCTTGTGTAGTCATCAGTAACCAGGGAGTCATAAGAATCAGGCAACCATCTAACTGCATAAGCCTTGAGGGCCTCTCCTATCACATCAGAAGACATCCTTCCTTTAGACTTCACAGCAACCATTACTCGCTTGTAAAGATCAACATCCAGTTCACATATATCCTCAACCCACCAATCCTTAGGAACAGTGCGCATCATTTGTTGCGATTCAACTATCTCATCTGAAGTTGCTGATTTCTTGCTATAGGTATATGACCAGTTCACATTAGAGGGTTCTACAGATGTTTTGGAAGAGATGGAATCTATGCATCTTCCAACCACCTTCAGTTCCTCAGACCAGGGTAACAATGACTTTGTGGTCTGTAGAACAATGATGGAATCTTTCCAGCTACAGAAGATACTGCAGTTCAAGAAAACCTCGATTTTAAATATTAGATTACCTTTTTCAACATCCTCAGTCATCTCGAGGTACTCTGCTGCACATCTAGCAGCAACAACATTGTAGGCATTGAGAGTCACAATCATGCCATAGCAGAATTTAGCACATATCTCAAAGATTTTTGGTCCACCGGGAAAATCATGGATGAAGACTTCATCAGTGCTGTCCTCTTTGGCCTTAAGTATCAATCTTTGCAACCGGTTGCTCTTGGATAGAAGAGGGAACTGCATACAGTAACAATGAATCCCAAAAAGCTTCAATACTGCGATGAAAATATGACTCAAGGTAACATGAAAAGACAGACAACACGCAAATCACAGTAATAAAGCAAAATCCGTACATATAATTAAAAAAAAGGCATTGTGTTTCTTTAGCCACTTAATCAAATGGATTAGTTAAATTTCATATTTAAGCACTCATTTCAACTGATTGCCCAAGATGCAGTTTGAGTTTGAAAGAAGCTAAAAATAAAATTTTAATCTATTTTCTATCAGCTAGAAAAATGAAGATGAAAAAGACCATGGTGCCCATCATTTGCATGTCCAGGTATTGCGCTGCAAGAAGTCCTCCACTTAGGTGAAAAGAAACAGAAGAAACAAACAATAGATGTGAACCTCTAACCCAAAAAAAAGAGCATTCTTGCCCTTCACTGGCACACATTGTCCATTCATGCAATCATTCAAGAAACATATATGACCACCCAATATCTCATCCTCCCAGAATACAAAATTGATGGGTTTCGTGCAAGTGTAAAGATGCAAAGAAAGGAGGTCTCAGATGTAGACTTGTTAAACAGCTTCTGTAAGCAAAATGATATTGCAAGCAGGAATACGATTGCAAATATTGCAAGCGCTAATTCAGTTTACTATCTGAAAGGACAGGAATGACCTTATGCAAATAAAATCTCACTTCACCAATGTGTATAATGACATCCGTTGCCAGCTCCGATACTACATACCTGCATCAGTCATCAAACATAAGATTCATATGTAGTATCAGACATGAGGTATAAAAGGAAAACCATTGCTCTAAATCAATTGGAAGCAGATGTTAAGACAAATAAAATGATTTTGGATGATACTTCTGAATTGTCTGTTCAACATACAGCTCTATTATTGCAAATGGCCTTCCTACTATGGTTCACCAGGTCAGGGACTGGATCTTCCAACCAATTTGCTTTGAGAGGGATTCAAACAAGAGTCGAAGGAAAAAGAAAATTTCAAATAAACAATAAATATCCGAGCCAGATAAATGCAACCAAGAAGCAGCTATCATTTCCACATGCATGGCAAACACAATTTTCCCTTGTCCTCTTGCATCTGCACGACCACCTTGGGTTGCATTTTTAACTCGCTCTTATTAATTGAAATAAAATCGATTCTATCTAAAATTATCTAATGAAAAGCAATTATATGCATCACCAGTTCATTGACATAACCATAGGAGGCCTAATTTCAAGCAACTCTAATCTTACATCCAGCAGAGAGAAGAAAGGGGGCAAAAAAGTTAGGAAAGTAGCCAGGTCAGGTGGTTGAAGACAACACACTAGCACTCACTTGGGTTTTTGATTTATAAATAGATTATTTTACTGTGTTTGGTTTGAGAAAGATGTTGGCTTGTGAGAACTAATGCCATGCTTGTTCAAAGAATGATGTTGCATTTCCTTCATATGTTCTCAGTAAATGGGTGTCCGAATAAAAATCTGATCTGTTCTCAACACCCAAACCCTTGGCCTCAAGATCAGGACACACTTCTGCTTTTAATTCCCAAAGTTAGATTTCAGCAACACAGAAATGTCAAGCTCCTAATCAGATCAGCAGGAAAGTTCTGGTCCTAATTTCCAAGAAACCAATTTGGATTGCAAGTCCGACTGATCAGACTATGCGACAAAGAAATAACAATAGAACAGAGAAATTTAGTGGAGAATGCAAAGACAGCCAGCTCACTGGCTAATTGGTGGGGAAACAAGAGCTGCCTATCCTTTATAAAGCTTTTGTCTCTACCATACCAAGTTACCAACACAGATGGATGGAAAAAAGGCAAGCACGCACCAATTCGTCTTGGAAAAATTGAGGTTCTAAAGAAACTAGCAAACAGGAACAACTGAACAAGTATCAACAGCATTGTGACTCTGAGGATTTCCTGCACCTCGAATATTAGAGACAGACAGATTCCCAAGCGGCAAAGACCTCGCGACACAGTATATCGACAACAAAGTCTAGCCAGATCTTCCATTTCAAAAGCATCTATCCTTCCTCCTTGACGGAATATTGGACCTTCTTTGCATACTTTCCATTCTTTTTATCTGAGAAAAAATATTTCCCAGAAGCATTTAGCAAAATCCACGGAGCGAGGAGCCACGGAACACAAGGCCCGACCGCAATACGGCCTCTGATTCGTGGCCACCATCTATAAAGAGAGCTGTTTGAATCTTAAAATACTTATATTATATATATATATATATATATATATATATATATATATAAAATGTCACCCAAAAAGAACGCCAAAAAAACAGTGCGTCTCCCATCCCGAGCAGACAAGCACAGCATACGCACCGAAAAATATTTTTTTTCTCCTTCTACTACTCGTCCTCTTTGCGTTTGACTCTAACCTCATAATCTTAAAAACAAAACGTTCGTGAGGAGCGCAAAAATAGATTTTTCTCTTTTTTTATTTTCCTCTGTTTTTGTAGCTGCTGGAACCACCCCTCACAACTTAAATAAGGCTCAGCAGCATTTGAGATCTACTGATAACCCCCAAAAAAAAAAAGAAACCATTAGAAACGAATCGAAACTACCACGAAATAGCGAAATTTCGTTCAAAAAACGATTTTTTTTAAGACAGAAACAGAACAGATCAAAGAACAAGCACATAACCAACACCCAGATCTCGAAACAAGAAAAGGCCTCACCTGACGTCGCTCCCGTCGGACTGGAACGCATCCGGCTTCGATCCGAGTTTCATAAACTTCATCGCCACCCCCACCCCGACCCCCACCAAACTTCTTCTCAAGCCCACGTCCCCATCCCCCTCTTTACTCCCAGCATAAATCCCAGTTTTTCCGCGTCGTGCGCGGGCCAACCACCACCACCACCACCACCACCACCACCACCACCACCCTCCCCCAACTCCTCTCTTTCTCTTATCTCCCAAAGAGAAGTCCCGAGACTCCCTCCTACCCCTCGCCTCTCTTCTCTCTCGCCTACTACAAGAAACGAAACTGGGCTGGGCAAGGAAGCGGAATCAATTGCCTGCTACCGCGAGTTCTCTCTCTTCTCCGGTCTTCTTCGCTCGTCGCCGTGGTTTTGGTTGTTGTCGAGCGTCATAAAGAGGGGGCGGGTGGGGTGGTGGGAGGGGAGTATCGGGAAGGGGAGAAAGTATCGTGTCGTGTTATGATGAGTGTTATCTCGCCCCCTTTTTTTTTCTTCCTTCTAATAATAATTACTGCTATTATGGCTGCTTGCTTCGCCGCTGCCTGCCTTGTTCTTCTCACCCCCGAGAAGAATAAGATTTTGCGGAAGCCGTGCGCCCCATAGAGAGAGAGAGAGAGAGAGAGAGAGAGAGGAAGCGATGTTGCGGTCGCTTTCGGTAGTGCGGCGCTGTTCAGAACCCTACGCCTCCCCTTTCTCTCTCTAAAAATGTCCAAAAGGTTGCGGGAGATGGTGGCGGTGGGATGTGGGATCGGCTGGAAGTGGGGGACCAGGACGACTTCTTGCCGCTAACTTCTTTAAATATTATATATTTGTTATTTTTATCGAAATAACTCAAGATTTTACATGCTGCCCCCTCATCAGATTTCAAATTTTAATATGCAATTAACAACAATACCATCCTCACATTGAGTCTTTCTAGACTTCTATCCCAGTTTTTGAAGCAGGAAAAATATTTGAAGGGACGGTGCAAATTTCTTTGGACGAGCTTAAATGCCGTGCACTGCACGCATGCGTTGTGGCCATATCTCTCCTTCCAACTTTTTCTCTATTGCCATTCAGTGCTTATAAAAGCTGGATGGCAAAGAAAAGAGATAAACAGCTACTCTTTCTCATGGTTCAATTATGCATGGATGTTCAAAGGTTTTGTTTGAATTGATTCAACACCTTTTAAATGACTGTCAGCAAAACAGCTCTATGGAATATCTATCGACCAATAGCTTAACCTAAACTGGAGGACAAGATACAATTGAATTATATATAGAACAAATCTTTTAATTCATTGAATTCACGTGTAACGTTACTATTGTCAAAGAACACATGTTACTTGCCCTCTTTGACTATTCATGAAGTCTACTGTTCTTTTATTAGTCATTTATATTAAATCATAAATCAAACTATTTTTAAGCCACTCACTTGTTATAGACTTTTTTATTTCCTGCCCCCATCATCTGGGTCATTGCATAAAGCTCAAAAAAAATAATAAAAAAAAAGTTCCACAACTGTTTCACAAAAAAATAATAAGAAAAATTTAGAATTATCGCCATAATGCTTATTCTTATATTTCTTTTATCAATCTTGTAAATTATCTCTATCTTAATCACTAAATAGGTAATATTTATCCTCTGTGATGAACAAATTCAGTATATTCAAAAAATAAATATGGGTAAACAGATGATAATATATTTAATACTGTGAACAATATAAATATAGAGATGTTAGATTGGTTCGACTTATTTACAATCTATACAATATACATCCATTTCTCATATATGTCAACTCTGAATCCATCCACAACGGGCTGGGTGGAATTGTAAACTGTTACCTTTAATCATGTTCATTCTTCTCTTGTCGTTATCAGTGCACCATAATGGACAAAACAATCAATACATTTGAAAGCCTTGAGGAATAAAGAGAATGACGATAATGATCGATCAGATATCCGAATAACTAATTTTAATTTCTTGCACAAAAACTTTTTCGATACCTTCGCCTCAATCACTGTACAAATAATGCCTCCCATATTCCCATCCGGCCTTTTTTTCCCACCAGTCCTCTTTAGCTAATATTAGCTAGTTGGATGGTAGAGATAGATGACATCAAATTGATTTTGAAATATTTTTAAAAAAATTAAATTAATTTAAAATATTTTTTTAAAATAAACATTAAAACTAAATTACTGTCTTAATAAATCAAATTAAGAAATTTAATTTAATTTTAATTTACTTGCTTTTGATGGTCATAAAATCAGTCTGCATAGTATAATCAAATAATTATTTAATTATTAAAAATAATATATATATATATTATCTTCGATATTAAAAAAATTATATAACATATATATAAATAATCTGATTTATATTAGTTTTTTAAAAAAATAAATGAAAATCAAATTGATTTGTTTGATTTTAAAAATTTTTAAAGCAAGGCCAAATCGAGATTAAAAAAAAAAAAAAAGCCAATTCAAATCTAATCAAAAACATGGTTCTCATGAGTTTTACGATTTAATTCGCCTTCTTTCCGCATCACCAAATGAAAGGTGACCAACGGAGTAGAATATTATCAAGAGGATTTTTTATGCAAATCGCTTGTCATGGTGACGAGTGAAGAAGGTTCGTTGTGAAATACGGAGGCTTGTAGGGAGCTACATGGAAAAAGAAATGCTGGTAATTTTTTTTATGGGCAGCGCAGAGGTTTTTCGTTATTTTATTGTTATTTTTGGGGACTCGCTCTCAAATCTATGACCAGTGTGGCTACGGAAGTCTGGTCTGACTGCATCATCCTCCTACGCTTCCCCTCCCACCGCTTTTATTATTATGCCGTCAATGCACGCCACTCTGTGCGAAATTACCTCTCTACCCACCATGTCATCTGATGGCCATGGCATCCTCCCCTCCCCTCCCCTTCCCCCATGTGTTGCACTGGCCTTTACCTTTGTTAATGGGAGGACTGACAGCTGATTAATTCTTAATGGGTGGTAGGAGAGGTTGGATTTGGACCACCTTTAGTCATTAGTGTGAGCTCAGGCCTCAGCATCTAATCTATAGTTCCAATCATGGTTGCTGTTGATTATAGGAATCATCCTCCTCGTGCCAAACCTAGTGAGAATCTCATCATCATGAAAAAACTATAGCAAGAACAGTGCTAAATCTTTGCCGATTTGATTTCCCATTAAATTTCTCCTCCAGAGACACTGCCATGCACATTCCTGTGAAACCTTGCAAGTGATCAGGGACATCAAATGAAGCTTGTTAAACTGCAGGCTCATGAGCATTATTTTTCTTTATTGTTTTGTGGGGTGTGGCTTCGTGACAGGATGACCAGCTTTTTTTTTTTTTTTTTGGTTCTTTGACCCTCTGAGATGGTAGTGAACCGTGGCCAGTTGATACTAGATCTGTCTACATGATTGAAATGCATTAAAATATCCGAAGCATGTGAGAGGCGTGCCATGCAGCAAGACGAGGACAGTTTTATAGTTCATTTTGGAGATTCCCAGCGCTTGGGAGATACCTAGAGAGGCATGCCATGCCTGCATGCTTTGAAAAGAAGAAAAAGGCTACCTGCAACCACGCCAATCCCAATCCCAAATAAACCCCCTCTCCATGCAAATAAATATCAACTACTATTTGATAAGGAGACATTTCACCTGTAAAGTTGGGCTCAAGTCCCATCACATTGTTCAGACTCCTTTTACTACGAATTTTCCAACCTTAGCAGCAGGCATAAATCTCCTCCATAATTTTTGGCTGGCAAATTCAAATCCAGTAATTTACTCTTGACAAGAATGGAGGAATGAATTCATGTTTGCAATCTATGCCTATCCAATGTCTAAATGCATTATGGTTTTCATCAGGTCCCCGGGTTCTTAAATGAACGGGTTTATTTTGCATTAGTTATGAGAAGGGAGAAAAGGTAGACATAGAATTTATTGCCAAGCATTCATATGGTCATATCATGGAGTTACCTCTTGATATATCCAATCCTTGCCCTGTCACTAGCATAGATATAGGCCCCTGTACGTTGTTCAAAAGTTAATTATCATCTGATTCTTATTGGATTCTAATCCATCCAGTCATACGTTTCATCGTCATGCAATTACTCTTCCATGTCTACTAATGCTGGGCACATGCACAACATTGTAATCCAGCCTAATTTATGAACATAGATCACAAATATGAACTCACTATTATTTCTTCTCCATGGACACGTTGAGAGAGCAATCTATTTTCTGAGAAAAATAGTTATAGTTTTATATAAAAGCCGTACCCCAGCTTGAACGTTATGTTTTCTGTTATGGTTCTGCCAAGAGGATTCTTGTAAGCCAAAATGGTCCAAAGGATTGATTAACTGGATTACGTTTTATTTGCATGCCTCTGTTTCCGAGCAAGCATTGAACGTTGCGAGACCTGGAAAGCAGTAGAAAGCAAAAGTTAACAGCCTTCTTTTTACTGCTAAGTGGTGATAAAAGAGCCACCTTTCTGAGTCTACGAACGCGGAATGCCTGTAAAAGACTCAAAAGCCAACCCAATCTGTAGAGCCAACGCTGGCAAAGGCATAAAAAAAAAAAAAAAAAAGAGAGGAGAGACCATCAACGTTACTTCCAACAACAATTCATATAATAATGAATTGCAAAACGGATTTTTTAGTTCATGAAAAATCTCCGAATAAGACAGAGATTGAAATTCTTGAAGGAAAGAGTCATTCAAATCCGAACCTCTGAAGCCTCTTATTTAGATGCAAGAGTGTACCACTGAGTTAATGCTCAGATGTGCAATAAATAGTTAAATAAAAAGACTTTGTATTTTTATGTGATAAAGATACAAGTGGTTGGGTGTAATTTATCACTGCCATGGTCCATGATTTTTTTTTTTTTTTTTTGTAAGGATAAAAGAATTAGGTTATAGGTGATTCAATCCATCAAGTACTTTAAGGGGTTCTTCAATACTTGGAAACCTCTAAGAATAATATTTTAAGCAATAACCATCGAACTTCTATTCATTCAATTTAGCAAAAGATCCCATTAAATCACATCTATCCAAATATAGTCCAACATGATCTACCATATCAACTTCATCCTCCTTTGATTTCAATTAGAGGATAATATTGTTATGGATATAGTCTTACATATCATGCTTGACTATTACTGGACTTGACATCTATGACTCTGACAACCAAGTAAATTTCTCATGTAGGCCTATCCCTTCTCAATGATACGCATGGAATGGGACCGCCAGTTGACTTGGTTTTTTCATTGATTTCAATGATAGAGGAAAGAATAAAGATCCAGCTAAGTAGAATGAAGCTTGAATTGGCCCAAAATCTAGATTGGTTCAGATTTAGATTGAAGAATAAGAATTAGTAAAGCTGAAGAAAGAATTTAAGAGAACTACCTCGAAAAAATGAATAGGATCCTACTAGATAAATCCAAACACATTCTAGCATCATTTGACATTAAATAGTATGGTATCCAGCCTCATCTCATCCAACTCCAACCGGATAAAACCGACCATACGACAACGAACCGGGTCGAGGTCATGCATGATTTTTTTATCCCAACTAATATCCTGCACTCCAACGTGTGGCACGTTTTGTCACGTAGGAAAAGGCCATCCAAATGATTCATGCGAATGGGACCACTCGCCAAAGCCTGCCATCCGGCTTGGTTCTTATCCTTACCCCCGGCACGAAGGCCAGGGCAGCATACTTGTGGGCAGGCGGGTTCCAAAAGTTTCCCCTCAAACGCCCCAACGCCAAAAGAAAAGAAGCTGCACCTCTAATTAATAATTCTCAATTTTGAAATTTTGATCGCATGTGATTGACTCGGCTGGAGTTAGAACCAAGTTGTAACATAGTTCATTTGTTAATCTGATATACATGGTGTATTACATCTATCCAAGTTAAAATAATTGTAATATTTTAAATTTAATCCCACGTTGAATAGAAGAGAAATGTGCTATGTGTTTATAACTCTAAGTCCACCTGCTACTCATTAACTTTCACTTGGGTCACATGATTTCGGTCTGCTAAAAGTTACAAATGATATCAGAACCGATCCGAGTATGCAGAAGTTGATGGGTATAAGAAAAAGACTACCCATGTAATGATGTTAGAGTTCCATCATATCATATTGGTATGTGTTTATAACTCAAGTCTTGTTACCTATTAATTTTCATTCAAATTTTTGGATTGCATGATTTCGATTAATTTCGATCTGCTAGAAGTTAGAAATTAATTGGACTAACGGATGAGCTTGGAGCGTTAGAGTAATAGTGGTCAATGCATTCCTTTTCGGCATGCCAACGTGTCTGGGGCAGTGGATCGATCGGAACCTGTTCAAATTGCCGGGCATGGGACCTGCCTTTATGGCTGGTCGCGCTCGGAGTTTCCATCGTCATGAGGCAAGGTTTCCATCACCACTCACGTATCATTTTGCATTGACGCGAGGTAACTCTTTGATTAATATGCACAAAATTTTGGCCCTCGCTATCTCATAACAGTAAGTTGTCGACGAAATCATGCAACAATGTAATTTTCAATGTTTCTTTCGCAATCCCAGATATGCTTCTTTATCATCAAATATGGAAGCCAGTGTCATAAATCGGCAATTAACAACTGCTCCCATTACAGTATTTGTGCTTTCATGACGAAGTAGCACAAATACCTCCAGTAGTCGGTCCATCTCCATCAGCCAGCCAGTGGGAGAGAGAAGTATGAGAGATGTCAGTGTTTTTACCATCAATCATCCGGATTTACGCTTACGAGTCATCCATTACAAAAGGTTTGAGGCCTCGTTTTACCAAACGGTGAGTGAACTCCCAGGAAGCCCTGTGTTCTTTCATTGGATATTTTATATAATGCTGTGAGCCATTCAGGCTAGGTCCAATAGACGCTCGATCAAGGGTGACAGACTTTTAATGGCACGCAAGACCTGTCCATCTGAAGATGATTCTTCTCATTAGTATTATATGCGTGACTCCTAAGCATTCTACAAGGTTTTCAAGATCTTTTCATCTAGTCTTGCCCCACATCGTGGACTTGCTCACGAGTCATGCCACGCAGGGGACCATCATTATGCGACCCTCAATGCAAGGTCTCGACACATTATGTGGTTGATCAATTGCCAAGGTGGCTCGAGCACTTCTTGTTGTCCAAATCGATTGTCAGTTGAGATGAAGTTGCGTAATACCACTGATTGATAGATAGATGTTAATGTGATACGTTTAAATATATTTAAAGTCATGTCAAGATGACATAGCATAGCATTTGGTGTGGGTCAGGGTAGAATCAAGCCAGGGCTTGTAATTAAATTTGAGCTTGAATTTAGAGATCAAATTCAATTTGTTTATCAGTATTTCAAGCATTATTCAAACTCAACTTCGAATCAAGCCAAACATGCCTTTGCTTGTTCATCTTGATCATCGTAAATCAAGCTGGAAAACTTGGTTTAAGCTTCAACAAAACTTTTAACTCTTATTCTCATGCTTCGGTATAAAGCTTACTTTATATTGAAAAAAAAAATCGATTGATCTAAAGAATGAAATTATATACTGATTAAAAATTTGACACAATAATCTATTATATATAATATGATATAAATATATTCAAGTTTTATCGGGTGGCTTGGCTTTAAATTATTTTGATGCTTATTTTTTTTGTTCAAGGTTTATTTAATTAACTTCAAATCAGACTGTGATTCAAGTTTTTCTCTAGTTGAGCTCGAACTACTCGATTAATTTGACACGACTAGCATAGGCTACCAACCACAAATCTTCATTCATTTCATAACGTGTGCAAACCTTTCCCCCCGTTCATGTCTTTAGATTAATTGTGTAACTGCATTGCGTGTGCACTCGACCAAGCTCCCAAACCATGCTACCCATCTTATAGAAGTTAATTATATGACCCCAACCTCAGGTAGCCAAACCAATTCACTTGAAAGCGGTGGGCAACTCAAAGCATGTCGTCAGAGAGAGAGAGAGTGAACAAAAGAACAAGCAGAAAGGTGAGGTTTGAAACAACACCACGATTACTGAATCATGCCCTCCTTGGGTCACCCTTCGTTTGAAAAAGAGGAAAGGGACGGGGAACTAAAAGGTTGAACGAAAGGGAAAGATCCTTGACCACCGAAGGGGCCACGAGAGAATAGCTTGAGGGCTAGACCATTGTTAGTTCACACGTCATGGCTTCACGCGGACCACTTTGTTGATGAATCTTTTCAATACAATGAACACTTGCATCAATAAAAGCTTTTCTCCTTTCACCACTCTGTAGCCTTTTGACCTCTAGTTGAATGATTGCATAATCTCTCTCAGAATATGTGGATGTTCCAAATTGAAAGAGAGGAGAGGACTTGTTAATGCCACTACCCAGTTAACTATTGCTGCCAGCGCATGGAATGCATATAGAAGGAATTAAGGAATGGAGTTTGATTGCTAGCCAAGATTAAAGGGAATGAAAAAGTTAAGAGGAGAGGAAAAGAGATGAGCATAGATTCCATTATCATGTTACTACTTTTTGCTAGCACCCTAAAAAATACTATGCAACAAATCAGACATCGAAAGCGACATATCTCTCAGTCTAATTTCTCTCTCTCTCTCTTGCTCGCTCGCTCTCGTGCGTGCAAACTTTCTATTATAAAGTGGCAACTTGATCAATTTGTAGTATAATATCTCTCTCACACGCACTGAGACAGACACACTTTCCATTGCAAGGTGGCTAATTGGACAATTTGCAGTACAATCTCTCTCTCTCTCTCTCTCAAACACACACACACACATTCTATTGTAAGGTGGCAACTGGTTACAATACCAATATCCTGAAATTTTACAGGCTTGTGCCAACATCAGAGTGTGCCTACGAGCAAGGCAAACAAAGTGGCATCTAACCTGCGTCAAAACTAGTGAATATACGACGCAAGCCTTGGTCCCACGCTCTTACAATAATGGGCATCACATTTGAAACGTTAGCTCCTGGGCGATTAGGTAAGCTAGATAGAGTACATGCTCTAATGAGAGCGTTTGAAAAAATAGAGCCAGCGTGCAGCCTATAAGACGATCCATTAGCTTGTTGGAGCAACAGCACCTGTGTTTGATTGTAACGCATATAATGGGATGGATGGTGACGCTTGCTACAAAAGCAAAAGGAAGAGAGATCATGAAAGGCCATCTGAATGTTGGTCCAACCACCAGGAGACGCGATGATTCTGATATTGCGTCACCCGAAGTCATGGTTATCAAAACCAGGAGTAGTTTATGATTAAATATTCCTGTTCGCTTCTCAATAGATTGGCCCCTAGAATTATCAAAATGGGACTATGTCATCCGTTGTGATCTCACTATCATGGTCGGAATACTACTAATTCTCGAACCTTGTATAACATAACCGAGCACAATAAAAAGTAAATTCCATTCTCGTCCAGTTCATGCCATTGGGGTCTCCATCATATCTACGCTGTTGTTTTTATGTACTTATCGTGGCGTCTCCTCCTGTGAGATTCTTCAAAGTTGATACCAGCGAGTCATCGATCGATAAGCCTTTCTTTCATTTATGGGTATCAACCAGGAATAAAGTGGCTCGAGTGGACCCTTATCCAAGATAGACCTGATCCGCGTCCATGATTAGACAAGCAGATGGGTTTCCAGAATTTGGTTGTGGGTCTGGAAGAGTTGTTTCCTAGCCGATTGGATGCCATTGGAGTCCAGAAAAAATCAATTCATGGAGAGAGAGAGAAAGAGAGAGAGAGAGAGAGAGAGAGAGAGGGGGGGGGGGCAATGTGGCATGCATTCATGGCGTGGGGTTTTACTTTTATGTTATTAGAACAGGATGTCAGGGGGGCAAAGTTTCAACCAAGTACTAGATTGCTGGAATGATGGGCAATCATGCATCTCCATCTGCCAAGGAATATTGAAGTGGATTATATAAAACAAAAGGGCTTGCTTTTCTGCTGATGTTTGTTAGTTATCATGAGCTTTTTAGGACCACACAACTCCTCCCTTCCTCATTATTAGAACTGTGAACACTTGGAAACCGTTCTTTTTTTCTTTTTTCTTTTTTTTCTTTTCTTTTTCACACCTTTCCCATTGGATTCACATTTCGCAATAGGATTCTCCCTTGCCTTCTCCTGCTGGAATTGCGAGATTCTCTCGGGCATTTTGGATGGATGACTCCAACGGAAGAGCTACGCTGAGCGTTTTATAAGCTGTTAAAAAACTAAACTACCAAAAATTAGCCAGGTTTCGGTCAGAGCATATTAAATTTGGCCACGCTGGGGTTACAAATTATCAACCCATCTCATGCTTCATCGAGTTTGGTTTCAGGTCTCAACCAAAACGGATTAAATTAAAATTTACCAAATTTCAATAGTAGAGCTATGACACACTTCCCTAGGTGTAAGATTAAACACAAAATAATCTAACATTAATTTGCTCCAAGTTTGTCTAGTAATTTAAACGGCTTGCTGATTCTACAGTAGGCTTGCATAGTTTTATTGGTCGCACCAATGATATCCTAAGGGTCTAAATCATCATCATCCTATGTATCGAAAACATGGGATTTGTTGACAAGACCAGCTATATGGAGATCATTCAGGAACACCACCAATAGTTGGGTTGTAACCCGTGAGGAGGTTAGGTTCGATCAGGTGCCCAAGCTTGGATTGGGACTCAACTGGTTTCCCTCTCTTTCAATCCCTTCACTATAGCTCATGACTCTTCTCAAGCTATAATTTTATATTTTTATCACATGGACTAAAACCAGATATTTCAATCAAACTTTGTTGGATCCAATCAAGTATATTTTGGGTCAATTTGGTCAACATCGAGCTTGATAGGCAATTTGATTAGGCTGAAATTTACGCTCATTCTATTTTTTTTTTTACTTTTTTATTATCACCATCATATGAGATTTATGTAGAGATTAATAAAATTGTGAAAAGTAAAAGGGATAGAAAGAACAATAACTCTCGCACTTGAAGCACTGCATTAAATTCTGTCCATTTCACATGGGCTCTCGAACAGCATTCGAACTCAAGTCCAACCGGCCCAGCATGTCTTAGTCTGGCCAACGTTTTGCAATCACAAAATCTAATCCCCAAGTTCTTCCCAAGGGTCGCAAGTTAAGGGTTCCTTCTCTCTTGCTGGAATGGACGGTATGGACTACTACAGCATCGTTGTCTCTTTCTAGATTGTTAATGGGTCGGATCTTGGCCCAACACATTCCAAATATTCGTTATTGTTGACCAACTGACATGCCAGGAATTCAAAATAGAAATTTGGCCCTGCTGCTTGGCCTTTGTCCCAGCAAAGGAACTCTATGGCAGCTAAATGTCATATCATTTTGCGGACACTTATATATCCGTCTCAATCACGGCCTTTAGAAACTCTAACGGTCCAACTTTGGATCAGTTGGTTGGCAAATCTGAATTATCCCAAACCCAGGTTCATCGTACCATTTCCAGGGCATTTCTCTAAACCAGTGCAGCAGTTCTCAAAGGATCGAAGGCCTCAAGCTTATCAAAGCAAAAGCTTAGTTTGATCAATATATAAAGTTTTTTTTTTTTTTTTTTTTTTCTTCTTTTCATTTTGATTATGAAAGAGATCGAAGCATTGAGATTAACGAGCCTAACAATAAATTCACCAAATTTGTTGAGCTATAAGAATTATGGAACGCTTCGGCCGTTCCAAATAAGTTGGCAAAGAATTTTGGGGCAAACTCCACCACATTTTAAAATTGTATTTAAAAGCTAGGTGGTGTATGACATCAGAAGTCTCAAGAGCTATTGATCGTGGTGGTCATTAGATATCCATAGGCCAGAAAACCAAGAATTTTTATAAGTGGACTGGAGTTTAAATCAAGTTCTACATGCGGAACGACGTCCAACGTGGATAAAAGGTTTCTGAAGAGATCCCTCAAATCACTGGTCATGTCATGGGCTCAAGTCAAAGCGATTGAATCGGTTGAATGACATTGACTACCGTCTCATCTTGCCACGTACACTGTCAATCTTTGACTTTTTTTCTTAATTTTTTTTATTTTTAATATTAAATTAATTTAAATATTTTTAAAATATAATTATTTATGATTATTAAAGAAGATATTTGAGTAAAAAATTTCAGCTGGATCATGCTAACCAACATGACTTAGTGCTATGTTCAGCATGTTCTATTTTATGCCACTTGATAAATGGCAGTACCTTAAAAGAATATATAATTTCTTTTTTATAAAAAAAACAGTTGATTCCACCCCTCCAGGGGGGGACAAACGGTGGGATTATAAGGGGTGGCCGGAGCGTGCAACTTCGCCGGCAGCATCAGGCCAAGTGCTTCTTCACTCCGTGGTCGCTCTTCTCTGCCGGGCGCTTATACACCCATAAAGGCCACAGAATTACCAAACCGGTCCAGCGATGGTGTCGCCCGTTTGTCGTTGTTTAATTCTCGTTGATGTTCGTTCAGCAAATCCGAAAACAGATGCGGCTTGTAAACAATGGGGTAATTCGTTGGGTGACTTTTTTTTCCTACTTCCCTCCTAACGTCGACGGATCTCCGCTTGGTCCGTTCCGCTATACGGCAACCCGGCCTACCGTCAGACTATCTTCCGAACGTTCGTATAGATGTAATATGCGAAACGTGGCCTTTCGTACGTGCTACCTGCATAAATTCATCCAGACCACTCGTTACGTGTCGTCACGCTAATACGTCGCATATATAAATTTATGCGCACGTTAATAAGAGGACCACACTCTCGTCCTATTTAAGGAAAAGCCGCTCCGAGAACAAGAAATAACCAGGTTGCCACTCCGCGGTAGTCTATTTTTAGGGACTCTGAAATCTGGCCGCTTCATAACCCCTTCCCTCCCCACTCGCTGTCTTAACTTGCTCTTCGCCCGCTGTTCATCTCCTCCTCGGCTCCTCCTCTCCCCGATGGAGATTATCTTCCCGAAAACTCTCACCGTAATTCCTTTTTGTTCCTTTTTTTTCTTTTTTTTTTCCCGGAAGTTAATCCATTCTTTTCCTTCTCTTTTCTCGCTGATGTCATCCGATTTTTCCGGTGATTTGAGACAATCGGTTTCTCCGTTCTATTTGCAGTTTCTTGCTCCGTATTTCTTGAATCTGAGAACTGTTTTCTCTTTTTTCTCGAATTCGTATTTTTCTTTGATTCTTGGAAGCAGAGTTCATGGTCCAGTTCTTGTTCTCTACTTGGTTGCTGGATTCCGTCTTCCTAATCTCCTTGGGCTACATGGAACCCTAATTCTTCGCCAAGATAGGGTTCTTGAGATTCTTGTATTTCTTTTCTTTTATTTTCTTTTTTGTTGTGCCAATGACTTTCGTTTTGGTTTGCTGGTGTGAGATGGGAAAAGCCTCGGGTCTTTAGGGTTTTGATTCGTGCCTTATTGCCTCTCTAAATAGATCAATGTAAGATTCTTTCTTCTTTAATCGATATAAGGATTTTCCCCCCCTTATCCTTTAACTTAGTATTAGGTTGTGGAGCAAATGTGATCACTGTAGCTGCGGTCTTGTTCTTGGAGTAACTAAAAGGAACGCTGCAAGAAGTACGGTAATTTCTACTGCACGCTGGGTTCCTTTTCACTGTAGCTCTTTCATTGCGGTTGCCTCTTCAGGGCTTGCAGAATCCCAGCTTTGTTCTTTCGTCTGTTGTAATATCTTTTATGCTATTGTGACCTTTTATGCTATTGGCTTAATTGGCAATGCGAGTTATCATTTCTTATTTCTTTTGTCAATATGTTGTTCATGCTAGAGCAATTGCCAATATATTGTTCTCTAGGAATGATAACGGCTGTTATACATTTACATCCCATGCCACAGCATTGTCTGATGATGTAACTATGCTGATAGATGTAGCATTTACTGTGGGTTCTAGTCCAAAGTTAGTCATAACCCATATTACAGGGATATCAAGGAGGGCCATGCACTTGTTGAGGTACCACCTGTGATCTTTTGCATTCTTATCTATTGACTCATCCCATTCCGTTATGGAATAATGTTGCTATAGCATGATTAATCTCTGCTGATTCTTAATCTTCAAAATGGAAACATCCAAATTTTTTTTACATCTCCTTTCCTCCACGATACCTTATCTAGGGTATTGTGCTTGATCAAGAATTTCATTCTTGCATCTGCCCATGGGTTTTCATCCTTCTTTTACAATCAATAATGGTTAGATTTAAATGACATCATGTTATTCATGGTTATATCATTTGCAAACACTTATATTCTGTGTCATGAAATACGCAACCGTAAAATAAGTTTATTTACATCATTTGTTATATTGAACATTCATCTGCACATCTACCTTCTTTCTCTTTTTCCTTCCTAATTTTTTGAAGCACCTCCTCCCTAGCCCTGTTCCATGGTGAATTTGCTCTGCATCTGCTTCATTGCTCAAATGATAAATATGTTTTTGCCAGTGTTTTAGCAGCATATATGAAATCAACTCTGTTGATCTTTCATTGGAATCAAGTAGTCACTAAAGGAAACCCATGAATTTGTATATAATATTTAACAACCTAGTTTAACTTTTTCTAGGAAAAGGTTTCTCCAAGAAAAGGTACTGGTTCCTTAGACTAATTTCTTGCTGTAAAAACTTACAGAATTTCATATGATAGGTGATAACATGTTTGAAAGAGAGTTCTTCTGTTTTTGCTGAATTCACGTCTGGTCTCTTTGTCATTGTGGTGAAAGCAAGGCGTGGATCAAAAGAGGAAATGTACTGCCTGTTTACCTAGTTGTCTCCGTGATATCTTAGTTTTGCTACTGGTTTGATCACAAGATGATATAAAACGTCTGCAGTACAGTTTATAGAAAAAATGTGAAATCATTAAAAATGTAAAATTTAATGGCAAGTCTGATAATTTATTTTATTAATTTCTCTATCTCAATTGTTAAATTGGATTCCTGATTTTCTTTTGTGAAAAGCAATTTCACAACAAAAAACCAATATAGACAGTTTTATATCATCTGGGAGATCTTGAAATTACTCAGGCAAAGCAATGATTTCGGCCAGTTTAGATATTCTTGTGGCATAAATTGACCAGCATAATTCTTCAAGCTTGATGCAGTACACACAGTGTTGTATTTTATGGCAATTGGTCATGACAAGATGCAGAAAATGATAATTGATGTCCTAAAAAACAAAAAGAAGAATACTTTTTTTTTTTTTTTTTGTGATTTTGACTTCATGATGAAAGGCATATTTGAAGGTAAACTATGTCATGCTCTCATTGGTTCTTTACAATTTGGTATTTTTTGTTACTATCACCAATGCCAGATCTGCTATAGTTCATTTATATACTAAATTTGAACTCTGTTCTTTCAAGATTTTTACTGCATGCTTCTCTCATCTATTACAATGTATGTGAGTCATTCTATTTCTTTATTTCAAGAATCCTATTTTCAGCATATTTTGTTATGTCAATAAGCTGCGTATTTGTAGGATGAGTTCAAAGGTTTGCAAAATTCTATAATAAGGATTGCATAGAACAGCATATCTGATAGATAAAAGCAGAAAATTTTATTTTAACATAAATTGATGAAAATGAATGGTGAACGAAATTATGATAAACTAACCAATATGGGTCAATACGACAATATATTATATAAAGATTTTACAGTGCGCAGAGATTTGCAGGGATCTGCAGAGAGTCTTACTTCTTTGAGGTTGCACTTACAGATACATCCTAGAATTTTGGAAGAAAACTTGCATTTTTAAGAATTATCAATCACCTCACAAAATCCCTGCTCTCCCTCACTCAATCTATCATTCTCTATCTCGTTAAAAGAATTTGCAGGGAGATCATGAAAAAGAGGATGCTGTCTCATTCCTTGATCTTAGCTAATGTTGATGCTTTTCAGACGTAAAGCAACTCAGAAGAACCTAAAATCATGTTCTTATCTGAAATGAGCAGGGAAGGTATTACTCTTAAACCAAGATATTTAACACAAATTCTAGAGTTAGAACTTCAAAGAAGTTTGACCGACATGGTTATTGTGTGATCGCTCATGCTTAACCATTTGTAACTTAATGTTTTGACATTCTCAACCTGCAAACTAGTCTAAGCATTTTTGTTTCTATAGATTTTTTTAATTAGAATCATGGCCTCAGTTTACCAACTAGTGAATAGAAAAAGAGATTCATTTTTCGGTGGCTGATAAGAGCTCCAAACACTGTTTGCATCTTGTTCTCATATTTGCTTTCAATTATAGTGTAAGAGATGGTAAAATACATTTATATTTGAGTTTCATGATGACTCCCCTAAGCCGCATCAAACTTCTGTGCATTTTCAGAGAATTTGATTCTATTGAAGATTGTCTCATCTCTCATGGTTTAGAGACGTAGGAAGATCATATTATATGTGGGGTAAGTTCTCTATATTTCCTGACACGTAAATAAAGAAATTGTTTGGAGTATAGATTTCAAATAATGCTTGTTTGGGAAAAAGCCTTCATTTCTGCCTTTTCCTGATTCATGACTTTGTCTTAGTTTGATCTAATGTTCTGTATGGTAAAGGCCAGAGCATTCTGGTAAGGAAGTTGGTGCTCTATCATTGATTGATCATATTATTACCCTTTGTGAGCGCTTCAGTTCCGTAGCATATGTAATACACTGCTGAAGTCTCCATTCCTTGTCTTTTGAAAACACTTGTAATAGATTCATTGGATAATAGTGTCTTAACTCACATTTGTTTAAATACTTGAATGGTATAAATAATTGGAACAACCCTTTCCCTTTGTTTGAATTTATTCATATGCATACTTTAAAATTCTTGGAGATACCTGCTATATGCATACTTAAATTTGATCAATTCTAAATTTGGATGATGAAGGTCTTATGTCAATGATTCGAACTATTTGGCATGATCTATTATTTTTAAAATATTTACATATAGAAATATACGATTTAGAGATTCCTACCCCATACATCATGTGTAAAAAAAAAAAAAAATGTATTATCTTGCATTTTAGATGGTCCAATTTTTTAACTAACTAATGTATGGGGATAAAGGTCTTCAATTCATATGATTTTTGGTATACAAGTATTTCAGATATAATAAATCACATCTATGGATTATCTATGTGAAACTTTCATCATCTAAATTTAGATATGATTGGATTTAAGTAAAGATCTTCTCTAAATGTAGTCAAGCTCCAATTATATCAATATCATAAAGTTTAGAAAAAATTATACTTGAAGTATATGAACTTTTTAGATTTTCAATTGAATATATATATATATATATATATATATTTAATTGAGTATTGTAACGTAAGTTTTGCAATTCAGTACATTTTTTATGGTTGTTAATGATAATTTGATGAACTACATGACAATTGTTAATGATGACTTGAGTTTTTTTTTTTTCAATTAAGTATATTAATTTATAAAAGATTTTCAATTAGGTACATCAATTTATAAAAGTTTTTTAATTAAGTATAGAAGAATATAGGTAGGAGAATTATAGAGGCTATCTTTTCATACCCTTTTAACAGCTAGCTTTATGTGGTGGAACTAGATGGCCTCTGAGGAGTCACATGTTTGCCCTGAAATAGGAGGGATTTTTTTTTTTTTTTTGAGAGATGAATTAATAACACATCAAAAAGTCTACAATATGAAAAAAAGGGCATATACTTGATATGCAATTTTCTCTTTAATTCATTTAATATAATTCGAGCAATTGGAAAGTCACTATTTTGCTGTTTAACCTTTCATACATGAGTTTTTTTATGTATAAATAGATAATAATATTTCTCTTTTGGGGTTATTATGTATTGAATTTTATATGCGGAAATTTTTTATCGATTAATTTATTATGCATTTATGAGAATGTTAGATTTAAACAAGTATACCTAATTGAAAGCTTTTATGAGTTGGTATATTTAATTAAAAAAAGTATACTTAAATTATCATTGATGGTCGTCATATGATCCATCAAGTCATCATTGAGAGCCACTAAAAATGTACTTGATTGAAAAATTTTTATAAGTTAAAATATTTATTTTTTTTAAAAAAGTATAATAACTCAATTGAAATCACCAAATATGTTCATATTTTTCTGATGTAATTATGCTAAAATTCTAAAATTAATAATTTATGAGGTAGACTTCGCTACATTCGAATATAGTTAAGTATAGAATTCGGTGACCTTTCCTACCATTGAATCCATATGTATTTTATTATCATCTTATTTTTTTTCATTTTTTTCATATTTAGAATTCATAAACTATGTGAATGTAAAGATGGAGAGGTGATCGGATAGAGACTTGACTACATTCGAATATAGCCAAATCTATCTCATCATTTATTATTAAAAAAAAAGAAAACATTCACAAAATTTACTATTTCTCTCGTTTGCAAAGGTATCTAAGCAGTATCCTAAGCTTATTTAAGAATTATGTAGTCTTTTTTAGAAAAAAAAAGAGGACACTTTAAAAAAACAATTATAGATGTATCATAGTTGCATTTGATACGGATCGGTTTCAAATATGAACATGATATGATTTTAAATTTTGGAATGTCTTTATATGCAAACTGTCTATATGCTCAGGTAGTCTTGTTTTGGTGATTTACATTATATCTGCCGTTGTAGAATTGAAAATGCTCTAGTTGGTTTTGCAATGACCTCTCCTCTCTTTAGTAGTTATTCGCTCCAAGTTATTGGTTTCTTTCCCTATACTACACTTTTATATTATTTCATGAACAAAATAATAAAAGCTATGTAAACCGTTTGTTGCTACCATAGTTATAGCTTTATCTCAGATAGGAACAGTTCCCGGAATGTTGTTTTAGCGACTACTATTCTAGAAACTAAAAATAATTATTAAAATTTTTTAAATAATATAAACTGAAAATATAATTAATTATTCTCAGTTAAAAAAGTATCAATATCATTGTGAAAAGATTCAGATACTCGTCAAAAATAAAATATATTTTCTTAATTAAAAAATAATTTTTTTTACTAAAAGGATCCTTTCTGGTGTGCAAAATAATATAGATAAAAAATTATGCTGAAGAATTTCAGATGTGACAAATGAAATATAATTATACTTTCAAAATATACGGATACTATACTTTCAGTCTTTAAAAAGTATAATCTATCTAAATCTTAAATAATACAGCATATGCTTTAAAGATTGAATGATTGATCATCTTTAGAAGAAACTAGGTCAACATATAATTATTAAATATATTTTGTCAAAAAATAATAAAAAGAAGCTAGTAGAAGCCATTAAACATAATTGCTGGTCTTTTTAAAGGATGATATAAGAATTTCTCAGTTTCCATAATCTATCATATGAATTTTTTGGTTAAGCATTGGAAGGACCAAAAATAATAATCGAAGCACTTTCATCTTGAATAAAAATATATTTTTAAGCCTTTCATGAATTAATACTCGATTGAAACATCAATTTATCTTAAATAAAAATATATATTTAAGTTTTTCATAAGTTAGGACTTGGCTGAAACACCAATTAATTTTAAAAAAATATTTCTTATGTGTTCCGTGAGTTGTACTTTTGGTCATGATTAATAGAAAAATAATGTATGGTACTTTGGACCATGGTTGTAAGAACTTTTGATCATAAAGAGTTTGTTTCATAATGTACGTCTATTAATTTTTATAAGTCACTTTCACATTGGATGGGTTGACTTAAGGATTAATAAAAACATAATATAAGGTGTTCTCTTAATGAAGTTATCAGAGGAATTTTAAGTAATCGAACTGTATTATTATAAAAAAACATTATTTAAATTAATTAAAAAAAAATTATCATGCACATGGTATTTACGTACCGTTTGCAGGATATGAATAGATATATTATATTTCAACATGTGAATATTCAATTAATTTAAAAATAAGAACTCCTTTTTACATTATCTGATCGTAATCAATAAAATATACGGTAATACAAATATAAGATAACTTAATAGTGTTGATCTAAATATCGAACGTAAGTGTTATTCTATCATCAAAATTTTAAAAATATAAAATCATATTCTTTTTATGGTTAAAATATTATTTAAAACAATCAAATTTAGTAATATTTAGAGAAACTTTTTTAAATACAAGATTTACGGTAATTTATATATATATATATTAAAAACATAAATTATTGGTAAAAGTAAAAGATATTTCATTATCTATAATTAATTTTGATAATTTTTTTATTTAATTTTTAAAAATAAAAAAATTTTGTTAACGCATTTGGTTCTAGGTCTAGGTGGAGCCATGAGCTGCATTTTCATATTTCTTTTGATCGATTCCTTTCAAAATATACACCAAATAATTATTGATTGTAAAGAATAGAAAGTAGAGACTAAAGAGAGTTTAAGAGAATTGAGATTGTAAGAAGATGAAAATGGCTTAGGGAACTTAAAGAAAGCTTTAAAGAGCTTGTGATTTGGTATTGGTTAAAAAAAAAAAGAGCTAGAAGCTATTTATAAATATTGAAAGGCTTCAAATAATTTTAGAAACTAATTGTTTATGATTATTGGAAAGGATAAATAAGCCTTTTTAAGAAAAAAAATTCTTTAAAAATTTACTTTTTTGGCTATTAAAAAAAAGATAAAAAGATCTGTTATTTGAAAAATGGTCAAAAGTCAAGAAGACCTGGACGCGCCAGGTCCGTGCCAACCCTATTGAGCCAGGTTAAAAAGGGTATTATGTGGGCCTATGACATGCTGTGCTGCAGGCCGATCTGTAAGTGCCTGGTGGGTTGTTTAGCTGTGCCAGCCTGTCACGGATGGTTATGTCGGCACAACGCTTGAGCCTCAGAGGACGGTTCGATCAGGCCCGGTCATGTTGGGCAGCCTCACCACCGTGTTTCCGTCCCCGTCCTCGGTGTTCCAGCTCAAGTAGTCCGTCACGTCCAGCGCCGGATCCCCTTCTTGTTAGCATTGGTGTTGAAACTTTACAGTGGAGAAAAGAGGAGAAGGGTGAAACTTACCAAGAAGCGAATCCCCGACCTGAAGCGGTTTGAGTGTGTGTGTGAGAGAGAGTTATTTGAATATTCAAAATATATTTGTTTGAAAATCACTAGTTTGTACTTTTATCTAAAAAAAATCATTAGGATATGTATCATTCTTCAAAAAATAAAAATTAAAATGATAATCAGATTTTTATTGCAGAATTAATAGTTCATTTTTTAAAAAAAATTCATAAATTAAAAATTTGGTTTATTTTGCTTTCTTTAGATTAATATTTTTTCTTTATTATTCATGGTAACTTCTTTTAGCCAAATAATTCTATAATTATGTAAAATAATCAAATTAAGCAAGAATTAATCAATTGTTCACAACTTATGCATAAACCATAGAGGGCTTGTTCAAGAAATAACTCACGAAAGCAAACAAACATTGTTAACATTGTGTTTTTTATTAGCTTTCTTCTTTAGCTTTTTTTTATACTTTTATTATAGCGAACATCGATGACAGAAATAATGACCATCATTTATGCAATTGAGCTTTAAGAAAAGTGTTTTAGGAATAAAATTATTACTATTATAATGATTATCAAGCTATTACGAGGGTTTTCAAGGATTAGAGGTATACTCTTTGTTTAATTTTGGCTAAAATTTCTTCCTTCCTAGTTCTTAAAACATATACTATTATCTACTATAATTAGAAAAAAATCTTCATTTATGCAAATACTATTCGTAGAGTGAACTTCATTGTCAACCAGTGAAGATTTTGATTCAACGATAAAACAGTATATATATATATATATATATATATTTAATTTTTTAATTTTAATTTTTCAATCAAATATATTTTTAATGATTGTTAACGATCACTTGACAAATCAATTGAAAGCCGTAAATGATGACTTAAATGTAATTGAGTATATGAACTTATAAAATTTTTTTAATTGAGTACATTGATTCATTAAAAATTTTTAATTCATAAAATATTATAGGAGTTATTCATTGGTAAAAGCAATGTATATAATTTTTAGATAACCTTTACGATCTCTGGGTAAAAGCAAATTTTTTTTTATTGAGAAATGTGTTAGTAATGCATAAAAAAAGTTTACAATATAAAAAAGGTACTTATAATTTTTTCATTAATTTATTTACTATTAGCCAAGAAATTAAAAAATTATTATATTGTTAGTTAATCTTTCATGTATATAATTTTTTTGGTGTACAAATGATAACAATATTTCTCCTTATGTTATTATGTATAAAATTTTATATATAAAATTTTTAATTGATTGGTTTGCCATACATTTACAATGCTAGCTGAACTAAAATAAGTATACTTTGAAAATTTTTATGATTTACTATATTTAATAAAAAAAACTTTTATAAGTTGATATATTTAATTGAAAAATAAAAATGTATGTTTAAATTATCAGATCATCATATGATTCGTCAAGTCATCCTTGAAGATCATTAAAAATATACTTAATTTAAAAGCTTACATAAATTGCTATACTCAATTAAAAAAAAATATAATATAAGAAGTTAATTGAAAACCTCAAATAGATTCATCTGCTCCTAGTGTAATTATCCTAATAAATAATAGCATATCATTTGGAATCCATTCTTAGTGATTCAGATTAAATAATAAAAGATCAGCACCTTTTATTATATAAATATAATTATAATAAAATGATAAATAAATAATAGTATATTATCATTTGGTTACCTTTGCCATGAATGCATAAAATGTGATCGGAGGATGAAACAAATGTCACAGTAATATTATTTGTTCAATACTAGTCTTTGTTATGCATTTACACAAATTTATTATTTTATATTTTATATTTTATTTTAATTTCAATTTCAATGACATGACAACTAGGCGATGAGCCATGAATCTTGCTGTCTTTGCAGATTCGGCGTCGATCCATCATGTCATATCCTTTATGCAGAAGTAAGATATGTTTGACTTGACACTTTGGAAGTACGTGGTTAGAAAGAAGAAAAAAAGTTGAGAAAAAACAGTTGATTTCTTGGAGAGATCTGGGCTTATATCAATCAATAAGAAAAGTTTGATGAGGAATTGCCGTCATGGAACCTCGTATAGGACTGCACGTGGCATGAGAATCAAGCCTTTGGAGCCAGGACTCTTCTAAATGGATGTGCATCATGGCTACAAGTAAATCGCCTGTAACTATTAGTTAAAGCTGGAGAAAAACACATGATGGACCACTTTAAGCGGCCAGTTCCATTGATCAACTAACATGAGATGTATTTTCAAGGAAGCAAGACATCAATAAAAATTTTTTATTTACCCTTGCAAATATGAAAAACATTATATAGTACCAGATATTTAAATTGATCAGCAAATACCAAAATTCACAACTAAGTCAATTGCCTCAAATACAATTGCCATGAATCTTACCGTTTAATACACTTTTCTAAGCAACTTGTTTACGAAAAATAAATTTATCAGGCATTTGCTTTGGTACTGGAACGTTGTACCAAATAACAATAACATTAACAACATTGTAACATTAACAACATAATTGGTGCAACATCAAGAAATGAACTAAAAAAAGAGAAATTGATGATGAACGAACAAATTGATGAAGACATCTAAAAGAATATAAGCTGAGAGGATTAAATAGGGTTACTTCTAGAGTGCCATAAAATAGAAATATGCTTATGTAAAGAAAAAAAATAAAGAACATCAATAAGACCACCAATATTGTAAGATAAATATCCTTTAGAATGTGTAATTAAAATTATGATCGTCAAGGTGACAAATGAATTAATTAGAAAAGGTAAAAGGAGTAACATCAATTGAAAATAAATTATGATCTCTCAATTTTCTCACATTGGAACTGCAAGTAGATGATATCCCGGCACCGGTTGATGTTCTTTAGATAATATGCAAGATCTTGAATCATTTAAGCAGCGGTTGCAAGCTGAAATGACTAATATCCCAGCAATTAAAAACCATTGCCTTCCAACAGCCCTTGGAAACTTCTTGAATGTATCTTTTCGGTTTATTTATTTCACCTGCCATATGAAACACTGAAACAGCCTTGCATGGTTGTACTAAATTCAAACCTCCAAGAGTGAACCTCAACCCTTTACATGCACAGTCTCTCTGTTTCTATCCAAATATGATCAGAGTAGTTAAGGTTTCTACTGAAAGAGGTGGTGTTTGGCCTAGGACCTTAATAGTTATTGTCATATCACATCAGAATTCAATGATAGCCCAATCAACAAACTGTTCTGACCAAAAATTCCAGGGAGGGTAGAGAGGAGAAAAAGAAAGGGGGGAGAGTTTCTTTTCAAGTGTTAGTTTTATAGCAAATAGCATGGAAATGTGTCATGGATGGATAGAAACTATAGCCCTATTTCACTTATATCTATTGAAATGGGAGTTCTCTATTGGATAGTCATGTAACAAAGGCTTCACACAATTTAAATAAACACCTATAATAGATGGAATCTTCTACTTTATAAATGATATCCATGGATGCAATAAAGAACCAGCTAAGAGCACTATATTTAGGATTTTTGAAAAAACCTCTCCATACCTGACTGTGTCTTGCTCACGAACAAAGGAGAAAAATTGCCAAGATGTTGCCATTCGACTGTGCGAGTAATTAAAATTAGTATTTCTGTAGTGAAGTATTCTTATAAAAATCAAGATTCTTTTAAATTGATTTTAAAAAATATTATATATTTAAATATTATAAATATTCATATATTATATATAATATAATGTATTATGATATTATTAAATATATATTAATATATAATATATATAAATATTTAATAATATATTATATAATAATTTAATATTGCATAAAGGTCATAAATATTAATTATTTAAAATTTAATATTTACATATTATTATATAAATATATAAGTGTTTAAAATATTAAATATTAAATATATTTAAATACTATATTATATTACATCAAATATTAAATATATAAATATATTTAAATAATATATTAAATATATTTAATAAATATATTACATCAAATTAAATTTTACTATGAAATTTGTATTATATATTCAATATTAAATACTTAAATATTATCTAGTACAAATTAAATATATAATCAGATTAAGTATTATTAAATATTTATATAAAAGTTAATAATATAATTTAAGATTATGAGATTTTGGTAATATCAGATACTCACCTTTTAGATGAAAATCGAATTATCATGATTTGTGATAATCTTAAATTAATAGGAATCAAATATTACCACTCAAGTTATCATGTTTAATTGCCAAATATGATAATTCATATGGTAATTTCATATTATCAAGGTAGGTTACCGGGAACCAAATAGTCTATTCATGTATAATTAAAATTAGAGAATTAATTGGTAAAATATTAAGCTATAAAATGAGAACACTAACATTATGATTGAAGAAGCATTCAAACATGATATGATTTTGAAAAAAATAAAATAAAATAAAGCACATTCAGAATGAAATAACATGGCATATAAGGGTATGTGCATCCATATGTTGGATACAATAATAAATTGCATGTATCCATGCATCTTTATATCCATGACGAAATGCCCCACTAGTCTGAATTTTATGCCAGGCCATATGCCTCATTTCCCTATGTTAATCACCCCCTTCTTCTAATAAATACGCCTACAACATCACTCTATAATAGATGATTAACAAAAGAAACAGAAGTACATGGACTAAAACAAGAAGTATATTTATCAAGTTTGAACCAAACAGCTGTAATTAATGGGATTATAGTCATCCATCCAATGTTTCATCCTCTTGAATAAACAACATGCATCATGCGTGCCCAGTACTAGTGCATGTATGTAGGCATGTCGATGTAATTCTGGTTCATGCATGTTCACAGTGCATGCATGTACATGTATGGATACGTACTGAAGTAAAGATTTTCCGATCAAAAATCTCAATCTTTAAGGTTCCTTCAAAGAAACAGCAAACTGAATGTCATTGCTGAAGTATTGGTTTTAGCAAGGAGTATTCCATGCAAACTGCGCATCTACAACTAAAACACCTTCAAAAAAAAAAATTCACAATATCACCTCAGCAATCTGAGGGAAAGAAAAATGATAAGACGAGTTGATTGAGCATCACATATCATAACAGAACCAACAACCCTAACTCCCCGAGACAAATTGAAGAAAAGAAGGATATATGTACCACCCTCTACCTTCAACACCAAAGGAAATCATAGTAGTAGATCATAGTAGTAGGAGAGAGGGCAGACTTTCACGAGTCTATACCATCCTCACCATCACATAGCAGATGCTTCTAAAATTTGCCCGGGGAAATGGCCTTGACATTCATAAGTTGTTGGCAAAAGAATAAATTATAATATTAAATATTAAGTAAACAATAGAGAAGTAGGAAAAGGCATGACATCTGAAGTTGAGTAGGAGGAAAGGCTTATTTGTTCCCATTTATCAAAAATCTTGTGTAGTCTCCAGTAGGCTGCAGCAGTAGCCAGCAGAACAACAGACCTTCCAAAGTGCAAAAGAAAACAATTTTCACATTTTCCCCACTTTTTCTATATAATATTTAAAAAATCAAGGATTTTCATAATGGAAATGAGAAATTCTTCAACACATATTTAAAATTCAGCAAGTGGTATATAAACTAGATATGTTGTAAAATAAGTATATCATTGCTTAAGTTTTGGCAGAGGGTGAGCTAATATATATGTGGAATATGAATACTAAATGCAAGTCATGCAACTATGATCAGATCATGATCACGGAACTACAATATTATGTCAGCAATTCAAGGGAAAAATTGAAATTGATAACAATTGACCAAGCATCACAAAGACAAACCATAACATTACAAGCAAGATCTGCCCTCTAGAACTTAATATTGCTGCCTTTTTTAATTAGAAAGAAGAAAAGAAAAGGAATAATTATCTTAGGAGTATATGAACTTATATATGGTTTTCTATTGAGTCCTTATATTTTTTTTCTTTTCAATCGAGTTTATCAACTCATAAAATTTATTCAATCAAGTATACTTTTGATGGCTGTCAACAATAACTTGATAGACCATTCTAATTAGATGACAGATGAGAAAAAAAATGTTGAAATAGCACTACATGTTGTTAAGATGGCAATGGTGGGAGGTAAAAGATGGTGATGAGGGAAGAATTCTTTTAAGCATTAGGAATGGAAGCTGAAAATTGAAGGAAGTTTTGGTCTCCAATTTTCCTTCCTTCACTAGCCTTAGCGCTATGTAAGCATCATCTCAGCATTTTTTTGACAATTGTAATACCAACTAGAACAGCCTATTGGGTCACTATTGATAGCCTTAAAAATTATACTTGATTGAACATATTTTATGAGTTGGCATACTCAATTGGCAAAAAAAAATTATAAGGACTCTATTGAAAACTCTAAATAAATTTATGTACTCTTGTTATAATTATCTCAAAGAGAATATAGAAGCACATGCCATCACTGCAACCATTATCACCTCCCAGAAAAGCCTCATGTCATGATAGGAGAATTGTCAATTTAGGAGAGAGGAGGAAGCCCTTCGCACTACTTAATGATGATCACCGCTCAAATCATGATTCCGGCAAATTGCTAGAGGAAATGGCCTTGACATATATAAGCTTATAAGTTGCTGACAGAAAAACAATGTATAACATCAGAAATCAAGGAAAGTGGTATTGAAAAAGGAAAACTGTTTTGAGTGGGAGCAGGAAAGGATGCCCATTTTGCCCATGTATCAGACATTTAATAGGTCTCTAATAGACCACAATGACCGCTTGCAGAAGAACGCTCTATCTAAATTACAAAGCCTACAATTCCACATTTAATTTTCTACTTTTCTTTTCATTAAATTGGCAAATAATATTACAAAATATAGGGATGAGTACATAGCCTTGAATTTTAAATAATAAGAACAATTGCCATTTGTTCAAAATAACCTTGAAGAATGTGCGGCATATAATTACTCAAATGGACAAGTCCTGCTGACAGGAGATACTGATATATTCAAGAACAAGAAATACTTCATCAATAGAGGTAGTGGAAAGAGTAACTTATCAAATTCAAACAAGTCAGTTATATGGTAGCTCTTGATATGCGACCACTTTATAGAAGCAGGGGAAAGACTTTACTGTTTGGGTTTCTGAAGCATAAAGCATATAAGCCAGCAAATCATCATGGCCTCTGCAGAGACCAGAATGATTGAAATGTAGAAGAATATAAAAGCAACAGCAGAATGTTCAGGGGAATCATACATGTAGAAGGAAAGTCAGAAAGCAAACTTTTTTAGAATGGGGCCCACAGATTTCAAAGTGGGATCCTACAATTTCCGCATAAAGTACGTCAAAGAAATAATAGTAACAAAATACAACTCGATAAAACCATTACTGCTGTACCTCATCATTGTGGTAAAGAGAACAAAGTAAACAACTGCTGGACCGCTCAGCAATATAAGTCAGGCTTTGCCAAACAAATCCAAGTCAACTTTTTAACATAACACTCCATCTATGAAAGGCCCTATCCAAGTAAACTTTGGTCAACTTTTTAACATAACTTTTAACATAATATCTATGATCTTGCATCTACATGTCCTTTTGTTTTTGGGGAGTTCTTGCATTAGGGCTTCATGTCAACTTTTTAACATAATATCTATGAAGGACCTTTCTATATCTAATTACATGTTTTCGAGTACCAAACCATGTTTCTCTAGTTACTTTTTTAATATTAAATACCAGCAATTAGAAATTTTTTATGGTAGATATCAAATTATTGATTACATACTAACAATAATTGACAGTGTGTAGCACGCTTTAATATTATTGATTACATACTAACAATTAGATATCAAATTATTGATTAATTTTTTAATAGTAAATACCAGCAATTAGAAATTTTTTATGGTAGATATCAAATTATTGATTACATACTAACAATAATTGACAGTGTGTAGCACGCTTTCAAAAACTACCAAAACAAGATGGTACAACCAATGTCATACTGTGCCGGTATAGAATCAACATTGATGCAGGCATCTGAAAAAGCTGTATAGATACATACCAACCATATTTGTATGTACTGTTACTGACCCTAGTAGTTGGTACCAATGATTGTTTCAATTTTTTGAAAGTTGTCATCTTCAATATGTATTGTTGGTATCATACCATTCTGATGAAAAAATGATTTGTTAAGAGAAAAAAATGGCTCAACCTGCCCATTTTATTAGATCACACATGAAAAGTAAAGAATCCCTCTAAATAGCATGTCCATATAAATGGCTGCAAGTGGGTGCCAATGGAACAAAAAGACTATCCAAGTCCTACCTTGCCATTTACAATAGATCTGTAAAAATGAGACAACAACGGTATATGTCTATTCATTGTGAAGAGTCCACTAAAACTTGAGAGAGAATTTGGATAATTAGAACTTTAAAAATGCAACAAGAATCATACACACACATATCTTTTCACACAAATAGAACGAATGAATTGGCAACCATCCAAGCTCTTGCAAAAGCTTCACAAAGTAAAGGACACCGACTGGGGTATGCTACACCAATGTGCATCACCTCATACCACATGTATCATACTATATCAGTATTAAACTGAGACCCGGTACAGAGGATGTATTAAGTCTCAATATATTGAACTAACCTATGTACCAAGTGTGGATTGTGAATCTTGACACCAACTAAAGACACGTAAGTTGCAAGGCATATTTGCTTTCATAGGTAATAATACTATTGGCATATGCAATGCATTTGGAGTAGGAAAACATCTGTGAACTAGGGTTTTGAGGTGTGGAATATAGACAGCATGACCTCCCAAAATTCTCATCTAACAGTGGCAGCAATTAGTTGCCTGCGAGATAGTAGACTATGCAAGTTGCCCCACCATTATTAAAGAAGACAGGAAGACAAGAGGGGCTGGGGTTAAACTTGTAACTCTCTGATGTTCCACTCCATGCAAAGATGCTACTAAAGCAAATACTGGCTGAAAACTCAGTTAAAAATATACAAAAAATACACGGTGAATCAAGAACTATGAAGGTTATTGTTTTAAGTTCTGGTTTCGATGAGGAGTAATGCATACAAAATGCTCATATATGGGCAAACCACCCAAAAAACCCCATTTTCACCTCATCAGTATGATGGAATGAATGATAACACAAGTTGATTGAGAACCAGAAAATATAACATAACCAACAAAACCAACCCCTCCCAGGCAAATCATCATTGGCTTTTATTTAGAAAAAAGAAAAAAAGAAAAGAGAAATACATATCACCCTCCACCTCCACCACCAAGAAGCGATACATAAATAAAAAGAGACTCATTGCATTAGGAAAGGGTAGCGCCATGACGATCATTGAACAGATGCCTCTAGACGTTGCTGGAGGAGATGGCCTAGGCATATATATGTTCTTATGTTATCGATAGAATAACAAATCATAATTTTTATGTTTACATTTTATTCCATTTTTCCCCAACTTCTCTGCAAATAATATTGTGAAATATAGGGATAAGTATTAATTCCCAAATTCAAAGGGATAAAAAAATATATATTTTTGCTTGAAAGATTGAAATGACTAAATATTACGTGGCAAGTAACTACTCACACTAATAATTCCCCCAAACAAGCAATACCATTATGTTTAAGAGCAAAGAATATCATGGATAGTTGTAATGGAGAGAGTACATATCAAATTCCAACAGGTTATATAGAAATTTTTGCAGAAGACCTTGTACACACTTGACAGCAATATGAAATATGATCGAGGTGTCTGAAGCATAAAAGCATATATGCAAAACAAATTACTGCTACCCTTGCAGGAATAAGTAGGAAAACAAAGAAAAACAAAAGCGGATACAGCAACAGAGATGAAGAACATTATCAAGGGAAGTGAACAACCTTCTTTATAATCCGCTCCTATGCTCGTGCAGCTCCTGCATGAAAGAGGCTAAAGAAAAAGGGCGACAGGAATTGTCACAAACCCTGGTCAACTCCTCGGATAGCGATATTCGAAGACCGGTGCCAGAGAAACCAGGTTATGGAACTAGGGTTGTACTGCAACATAGACTTTGGACTGGAGGATAGCATAGGCGATTATTCAAGTTGCCTTTTATCTTACTATTGATCAAAAACATTAGGAACAGAATAGACAGCAAGGGATATTTTCAAAAACATTAGGAAGAGAATAGACAGCAAGAGAATAGACCAAGATCTTGAGAATATGTGGCTGGAAGGGAGTAGATTCAAAAACTCTAAGAATATAGTAATCCCTAATCCCCAGCAAGCAGTCCCCAATCTTGAAAACGAAAAGCGATATTTTCAAGAATTTGGTTCTCAAAACCCTAGGGACCATCAATGCGAGATCCCTCCCCTAATCCTTTATCGGCTTCCGAATCAAGAATTCTAGAGGAACCGAAGCAACGACCCATCGAAAGAAATTATTGAAAAAACCCAATGAAGGGAAGAAGGAATCCCAGATTCACCATTGAATCCAGCATTGTGTCTTTGTTTTCAACCCTCTGAAACTATAAGACTAAGAAAATTCATCCAGTTGCCTGCAGAATAGCATCAGAGCATCCAAGATCTTCTTGCCGTAAGAAATGGCTATTTTCCACGTAGGAATGCAGCACAACTCTCATCCAGAGAAGAAGAAGACCGACTTGAATTGATGAGACCAAAAGATCCCGTTCCCTCTACTCTTCCGTCGACCTCTCCATCTAACAATGGCTGCATAGGCCTTACGGAGTTGCCTCGCCTATCGCTCAAGAAGAAAACCAGAGAGGAGAGGAGATGGTGGGGTTCGTTTCAAGAACAATTTTAATCTGCAGAAACGTTTGGCTCAAGAATAAGAAAACGTGGGATAAGCGAGCAGTAATCGGGTAAGAATAGAAACCTCCATGGGCGCCGAGATCCGTCCCGGTATCCGGAGAAGGCGGAGAACCGGACGGGTGGGTAGCGGGGCAACGAACGGGAGCACTGCGACTCCTTATATAGCCACGGATCTTCCAGCCGTTACGAAGGCCAGCGCTTTCGCCGTACGCGGCAGCATCCTGTGAAGCCAAACTTATATGAAGTCGGCACTTATCACCGACTTTGCATTGGCGCTCTTACTCCCAAAGCCCCTTTCCGGTGCTCGTTTGAGATTTTTTTTGGGAAAATAAAATCTCGGAAAAAAATTTTCTCAAAAAAAAAAAAAAAAATCTCTGGAAAACAAATACTACTCCCCTAGTTTTTATTTCAGTGAAAGATAAGATAAAATGTATGTAAAACGCAGGAAAAATGACTCCTCTCTCCTCTATCCCCACTAAACATGGAAAAATAAGCCTATTTAAACCCCTCAAACCAAATGACCCCTAAACAAGAACTTCACTTGCCAAGAGGATCAAAAGGAAGTGTTGAGGCTAGCTCAAATATGATAACAGCAATCTTATATATAAACCCCCAATAGATGTTGGTGATAAAATGAGGATTTTGTTTTCCCTAGTACATGCGAGTACAAAATAAACTATGCTTGGCACTCGAGTGCTGGGACCAGTTCAAGCATGATAGAGGCAAAATTTATGCAGAAGATATTAAAGAATGTCTGTTTTAGGGCTAAATGCAAATATGTTTATCCTTATGCTCCAGCATTGCGATCAAGAATGCAAATATTAAATCTTAAGTAGTCTTGGAGATGGGATCTCCAGGACTGGTCCAAATATTGATATGTTGAAACAAGTGGGCCACAAAGCATTACTCGCTAATAGGCCAGCTTACTGAATCACATTTCAATTCTGAAAATCTTAAAAGGGATAAAAAGGAAAAAAGGGTGATCTCAGCAAGAAAAATAACACAACTTTCTGTAAACATGTCAGAATATAAGACCTTGCATCTATCTATCCTTGTTCAGCAACAAGACTTTAAGCACTACATCCAAATCTCACATTTCCTCGTAACAGTGGCCGTGAGGGACTGCTCCTCAGGAACAGTAGCTTCAATACTGTGAACACTGCAAGTATGTTGCAGCCGTATCTCAAAAGCTTCAGGAATTTCTGAAGCTACAAGGATGCCCACAAAACTTCTTCATGAACTGAAGAAATCATTGGTACAAATTAGTCAGAATCTCCACTTTCCTCAGTGCTCTCTTGATTTGCTTCTCCACCCTCCTCATCTGCTAGTGAGCCTTCATCTTCAGGCTTTGCAGGGCCTGGTCCTGCAGACACCTTCACCATTGATGGACGCAAGAGCCTTTCCTCGAGTTTGAACCCCTTACAAAATTCTTGAATTATAATGCCTTCTTCAAACTCCATTGATTCCTCATGCATTATTACCTCATGAAGCTTTTCAAACAAAATAAAGGTTAGGAAGAGTAACAACATGGATGAATAAGAAATGCAAGGACTCTGTCTCCATGTGTCTGTGTGTGCGCCGCGCATTTGTTAGATCAGGAGCATAATTAAAATTAGCCATTTGCATGATTCTGCTTCAATTAACCTCCTTAGAATGTAAACCCCTGCCTCCAAGATAAATGCAGCCCCTTTTATCAAACTTTGCCTCCTTAGCGAGCCTAGACTGCATAACTGTGTCAAATGTTTCATCAATCACCAATTTGAAAATAATACAGGCTGATTTGTGGTTGAGAATCAGTCAAAATGTTGATAAGCCTCAAGATTTCATATTTTTTAACCATTAATTGTTGCACCATATGCATGTGATAGGGCTTCCTGGTTAAACTTGAGCAAAACTAGCAGTTTGAATAGCATGCAGTTGTATTCACGGATTAGGCAGGAAATAAAACTTCTAGTGTTTTATAGCAGGCAGCAGATGCAAAAGAAACATTACTCAACATTATAAAAATAAAGATAACTTACCAAAGGGTCAAACGGATTGCCTACAGTCTCCACTGCTTCAACACCTAACGAGTTCAAAATCTCCAGAAACTGTTTATAGATGCTCTGATAACTGCTGTTTATTTTCTCTTCTCCTTCAGTGTCCTCATATATCTGAGCCTTAGCTCTTTCAAAATTGTCTAAAACAGGCAATAAGCTCTCTATAACTTCTCCTTGCACGTTTGTCATCAAAGAAAGCCTCTGTCTCTCCGTCCTTTTCCTATTGTCAAAGTCCGCACTGATCCTAAGTATACAGTGCCGTTCTCCTTTGACAACTCTTCAGGCAAACTAACAACTTTGGTTGCAATAGAATTCTTCTCTGCTTCAATGGACTGAAGAAGGACCTCTACCTCAGCAACTTTTGATGGATCATTGTTAGCCAAAGCTTCTTTATATGACTGCACTGATACCATGACAGCAGAGGCAACCTTTTCTTCTGTATCAAAAATGCCACCATCATTGCACCATCCTCTGAAGAGATTTCATCATATGAATCTGCTTGTGATGAAGTTTTTTTCCTTTTTAGATTGAGTAAAGGGTGCATACTTGAATTTCTGAGACATCAAGAGCATAATATAGAAGTTATAGCTTCAAGTGAAAAAATGGTAAAAGCGCAAGACTCACCATAATCAAAGATCTCATCCTTAGGATTTTCAATTTCCTTAGCCTTTAATGTTTTTGAGAAGATCTTGGAAATGCTATGACATCTATAGTTCTATGCATGAAAAGAAAATTGATGAAACAAAAAGAATAGATTGTATAACAGAATATAGAACTAAGGAAACCAATTTTGCATTACAATGTAAGCAATGAAATACCTTATGCATTACAATGTAAGCTTCTTTATCATCACGACATGCATCACTGTTCAAGATTCAATGGAAGAAAACAAAGGCCATGACATTTCGTTTTTGATGATGTGTGTCAACTAATTAGAGTTTCTGTTAAGAGAAGAGATGGAAAGGAGAGGTTGGAGAGATTGGTAAGCCTCCAATCTCTAGAATCCTGACCCTTTTGGAACAATGCAATCCACATAATCCCCCAAAACAACCCAAAAAATAAAAGAAGACCACCACCACCATGACCACCAGCTCCAACAGGGATATAGGGGATCAAAGCTACCCTGATCATTCTGACAACTCTTCCTTGCCTGTTTTGAACCATAAGATACATCTGTTAACAGATTATTCATGGATACATTCAGAATCCAAACAGCCCATGAGTGAGGGACATAAGACCTTAACCTCTGCAAACAAACAAGACACACAAGATAATTTCTGACAAACAAGAAAAAAAGACTCCCCTAAGAAAAGAAACAACTACTCAATAGAGTATAAAATTTTTAAACACCAACCAATATCACAGTCTAATGCCTGCTTGGTACACCATATCACAGTTTCATGAGGGGGATATTCAGATGTCTGACTACAATGTCTGTTTGACTAAACCAGGTTTCTCCAGGGCTTAGATTTTAATGGTTGAGCCATGCTCAGGCTGAAGACCCTAGGCCAGAGGTCAGGCCATATAAGCTGTTGCTATAGAGCTTAGGCTGGTCTGAAGCCATCCCATTTTGATCAGCCCGCAAGTTTAAATTCAATAGGTTCAATTACACAACCAAATAGGCCCTTAGTTGTTAAACATTTATTGTTCAGCCAACAATGATCCACATAACAGCCAAAGCAACTGACCCAGCTACATTGGTCGGCCTATATAAATAAACCCGGTTCAAGTTTAAATTCAGTAAGTTCAATCACACACAACCAAATAGGACCTTAGTTGGTAAACATTTGTAGTTCAGCCAATGATCCACATAACAGCCAAAGCAACTGAACCAGCTACATTGGTCTGCCTATATAAAATAAACCCAAACCAGGCCTCGTGCTACACTTTCACTACATGCAACATAATTTCCCACAAGCACTGAGGAAGGAGGAAAGCAAAGACCCAATGCTACACTCCTATCAGTGAACTGCCAATCCTCCTAATAAAAGCTAGGGAGACAAATGAAAACTAACAAGAGCTCAGTACAACAAATTGTCTGCAAATAAAAGCAGAGACCCAAACAATTACAAGGAAAGAGAGAATTGGCAATTTTCGACTTACCTTCTTGCCTCTCCATCCCCTCCCTATAGGACCAAGATGAGCACGGGCCATTCATCACTCGCAGGATAAGATACCACATCATCATGGTTCAAAAATTCATCCAAAGCACAGGCAGAAACTTTAGTGTTGACGCTCCTTAGTCCGCAAATCTTACCGAGACAGATGGAGCATTGATCTCATCATTATTCCATCATAAACCATCAGCATTCACACTAGAGTGGTACCTTGAATCTTTCAAGATCTATTATGCTTACTTCAACTGGATTATCGTTAAAGTGAGCAGATATTATTCTTAAGCCACAGTGATGAATAACTCAATTCCACTACTCATCAAAGTGACTACCTCTTGAAATCCGCAAGGACAGAAAATTGTCCACAGCTGTCGATTTACAGCCACACAGCAAGCAATTATCTCCTAATGACCAGCAACATAATGAAACTATGTATTCGGGGGTCATCCGTATACCATGGTTATGGCACACTATTGTCAATGTCAAGCCCTACCACATCCTATCTTGTAAGTACTGTGCGAAGCTAGCAGAAGAGAAGCAAATTTTGTGAAACAGACATTCATCTATCCATTTATCTTATTGTATCTGCTGAGAAAGTTTCTTGACTCTGGTCATGCAAGCTCAGATGTGAAACCTTTCATGCATCACTCACAAGTTAGGGACCACAAGTGGCCACCTGCCTTTTTCCGATCTCTTCTTTTTTCCCACCTTGAATAAAAATACATCTCCTTTGTTCACCTTTTACTCTCTTTAATCCAGAGAAATGAAGTTCACTGGCCAAAAATGGGGGTGTATTAGTCAAGTCACTCCATGATAGGACCATCTCAAAATTTTTCTAAATGTGGAGAGCTATGGGTTCTATTCTGAAATCATCCATCGAATCTGTTGAAAAGGAAGCTTAGCTCAAACTCAGGCGTATTAAATAAAAAAAAAAGAGGACTTGTGACCTTTTACGGTCTGGATTGAAATTGTTTGTTAATGAGATGTTCAAAACTTACCCACCCCTTCTCACACTTTAAAAAAAAAAAAAAAAAATGATGGACCTCCGTGACAGAGATTGCGACGTATTTTTAAGAAAAGGGAGGTGGCATATTGGCATCCCTGGTTTCTGAACGTTATTTTCAAAAATATATATTTTTTTTCTGAGCATTATTCATATAAATAGTTTATATTCCGACATAAAAAAAAAAGCTCTCGAACTACTCCCTCCTCTTGATTTTACCACCCCGCCTCCTCCCAATATGTTACCGTCTTCTCGGTACCCCATCTTTAATTATACGACCACCAGGTCCTTTCCATCTCCTACCGTCTTCCCATCTCCTTCATTCTCTGGCCAGCTCCAACCCACTGCCTCTCGTCCTCAGCCGTGACCATGAGAGTCTCAGCAAGAGATTTTTGTTGGGGAATTTTCCCACATTGAAAACGGTAATAGCTGATTTCCTTGAGAAAAAAGAAAATAATGGGTGACGATGCCATGGGTCTGCCGCAGACCTCAACGCTCGTGGAGATCTCGCCCTCCTCTTGCTCATGGCCTCATTCAAGGCTTCTCAGAGCACCCATCTTCGCTCTTCCCCCAGGCCAAAGCTCTTCCCGAGGTCAACCGCTCGCATTTTTTCCGTCTCCTCTGCCTTGCAGCCAAAGGTCAGAACACGAGGCTCACGAGCCAAGCGACAGGGCCTTGGTGGGTGGGTTGCGGTCGCCGCGGAGCCGCAGGGCCTCGTGGTCCCAAATCCCAACTCACCATCCAACGTAGTGGGTAAAAAGATAAAATTAAAAAGTTATAATTAATTCAAGCAGTAGTTGACCCGTCACCGACACGTGATAGGGCAACTTATTTTTAACAGAAACTACCTAAATTTTCTGGAAACAAATTTCCTAAAATACCCCTACCGGTCATGGAAGCAGGATGGCGTTTTTGCCTCCCGCGCTGCGGACTATAGACGGATCCGCCCTTGGAGGTAGAGAGGAGTCTTCGCTTTGTGATGCATGTGTGGAAGAGGGACAAAACGGAAGGGATCGGTGGGACGCCCTTATAAAAAATCGTAATAAATTATGGAGAGGATTGTTTCAATGGGGAACGAAGGGAGGAACTTTCTGTGTCAAGATGATGCTCCTCGGATGCGAGGAGGGGAAAAAATAATTTAAAAAATTAAATAAAGAAAGGGTATTTTAATAATTATATATTAACTTATTAAAAGTTCCGGTCGGGTAAGGGACAAAATTGCTGCGAGCCATTCTTCTCCTCTCATCCGTCTCATACCAGGCGATATCCGAAGGGAGAAGAAACCGTGGAAAGGGAGAATGGAGAAGGATTAAAAAAGAGAAAATCCAATCCCCCACTCTTCCTTCGTTGTACCGAGGAGACCTTGTCCTCTCTCCCTACGTCTTTCTGGTTTCTTTCTGGCGGCCAAGTGGACCAAAATTTACGCGAGGGGAGAGAAGCAAAACAAAAGGAAGGTGGGGAGAAAAGGAGAGAGAGAGAGAGGTGGGGGGATGGAAAGGATAGGTGTTTTCAAGGATGAATCTTCCAACCAAATCATCCACATCCCTCTCCAAAACAAACATAGTGAGAGAGGCCTTTAGGCAATGCCAGAAATGCCCCTCTGCAAGCTCGGCAAACCTACGCCTCCTTCAATTCGAAAGATACTCTCTGCTTTGCTCTCCAATTTCCGGTTTATATGGGACTCCTGGGGGTTTTGTATCGGTCAGACCTTGTACAGGAGCGAAAGGGAAAACAAGGGGAAGGAACCTTTCGTTTTTTCAGTTTATCTCTCTCTCTCTCTCTCTCTCTCTCTCTCTCTGTGTGCCTACCTTTATTTCTCCATTATCTCTTCGTCTCCCTCTCTGTCTCCATCTATATCTATATGACCTCTTGTTGGCCTTCTTTTCCCCACCACCTCTCACAATAGTCTTCTTTGTCTTTTTATTTTTCCATCTTTGTTTTTATTCTACCATTCTTTTGGTTCTGAAGAGAGGGAGGTGAGGAAAAGATGATGAAGGGGAGAGGGGTTCCTTCCATGGAGTCGTCTCCTTCGTCTTCTTCGTACATGAACGCCGGGGAGGACGCCAGGGCGCGGTTCAAGTACCAGGGGCTTTTGCAGGATTATGAAGAGTTGGTAACGGTGAGACCTTTTTCCCTTTGGAGTTGATCAGATCTTGCCCAGATGCGTTTTTTGCTGGGAATTTGTCCTGGTTTTCTTTATTTTGGATATTCAGGGCTTATTTTCTACCATGATTTTGGGGATTTTTTTTTTTTTCCTGTCTCCAAATTGGTTCTTTCTCTTAGTGATCCCTTTGATTTTAGCGGTCTAGTGTTTCTTTTTCGAGAGTTTTTTTTCTGTTTCCATGTTTTATTGATTTCGGGGGATCTGTTGCTGTTTTTCCTCTTAATTTTGTTGATTTCAAGGGTCCGCCTCGCTTAGATGGAGAGATCTAAGGATTTAAGATCCTTGGGTTTCCCTTCTGCCACTAATTTTTTTTTTTTAATTATTATTCCTTCTAACTTTTGATCAATTGAATTCTTATCAATCCCCTGCTTTTTTTAATATAAAATTGGGGAGGAAAATCCCTCCTTCCGATTTTTGGAATTTATTTACTTTTCCTTAAGCTTTTTTCCAAAAAAAGGGGCAATCTTTTTATCATTATTTCTTTTTGGCATCTCATGTTTTAAAAAAAATTATAAGATCCCTTAATAATTTGATTGATTTTTTTTTCCCACAAACTAACTGTAATTTGTTTTCACAGGAAACTGAAGCAAAGAGGAAGAGATTGCAGCTGACAAAACGGAAGAAATTCAGGCTCTTGGCTGAAATCAAGTACTACATCTTTCCTCATTGATGTTTTTTGTGCATATTTATGTGCTTCCACATTTCTTCATTTTATTGTTCTTCCCAAAGTTTAACTGTTAATATTTATAATTTGATATTTTAGATTCTTACGGGGAAAATACAAGAGTTTATTAGAAACCCCATCTCAGGCCACGCCACATAGACTCAAGAAAAATCACTGCAAAATGCCATCAGCATCTGTTCGCATCTCTCGACGGCTGAATGCAATTGTCCAAAGTGAAATACCTAAATACCAATACCTAAATACCTATAAAAGATAGGAATCGCACAGCAATGGATGCTGCAGCTCCCAGCATTACGATGGATTTGAATCTCTTTACCGGTAATTGCTTGGCTCCTTTAATTAGGAGCCAGGTTATACCGATGAAGGTTTGTTAATTTGCGTTTTTATTAATTGCAGAATGGTGAAGAAATGGAGGAGTTTCATCTGAAAAGGCGTTCCATTGATGGCCAGGGAGAGGCTAATGATCTTAATTCGGATGTTGGGAACACTAAAAACAGGGTGGGTAAGAGGAAACTTTCATGGCAAGATCAGGTAGCTCTCAGGGTTCGAAATTCCCTGCTATATCTTGGCTGAGGAATTTAGTTTTTTGTGCAGTTCCATCATTCCTCACGTAGATGTTATTTTTTTTCGATCAAATTATATTTGGTTTGTAAAGATGTTATTTTTTTTCGATCAAATTATATTTGGTTTGTAAAGCAACAGGTGGTGCTTGTATTTCCATTACGCAAGAATTATTGACAAATACAACTTCCTTGTATAGATTTTGCAGAATTATTTATTATTTACCATCTTTTAATGTTAAAAGCCTGGCAAGATTGCAGTTGGTTACCTCTAGCTAAACTTTTGGAAATCAAGCTACTTCTGTTGGTTTGCGCTTTTTTTTTTTTTTTTTTTTTTTTTTTTTTTTTTTATTGTTCTCTTTCGATTCGTATTTTACTTAAATATGAATCTAAATCTTAAGTTGATAGAAAAAATGATTTAGAATTTTTTTAATATAATTGTTATGGCGGGTGTTTTTTTTTTTTTTTTGTTTTCTTCCAATCAGATAACTATGTCTAGGAGCCTGGGGTCTTTAAATTTTTTTTTTTTTTTTCGTTTTTTTCTTTGTTTTCAACAATAGCACTCCTATTGACTTATGGCTTTATTAGCGTGGCTCAAACCTGTATTATGATTAGAGTTTGCGGTGCAGAGAATCTAGCTCGATCCATCGTTTTGCAAAATATTTTGTTTGTCCCCAATGGGTTCATGATTTTTGCCCTTAGTAATAGAATCTGGTCTAAATTATTACGGACAGTCTGAAATGTTTGTTAGTTTTCTCCCTTCAAAGTGGGTCCTCTAGAGCGCCTATAGTGCCTATAGTGTTTGTTGCCTACTTAAATTGGTTGATTTATGAGCGCGCGCGATCGAGAGCTGCATCCATTGATCAAACATCCAGAAACGAGGCTGAAGAATGTAACTACAAACATCTAGAAACGACAAACGACAAAGGTAAGTCTGAAGGATGTAACTCAGTGCCCCACACTCGGTGCTTTACGAATATACTAACCCGTATATACCAACCCGTATACTATCAATAAATCGCAATCTTTTTGATTAATATGGACCTGTATGCTAACTATCAATAATGCAGCACAAGCTCGCAATCTTTTCGATTAATATGGGGCATTAATATCTAACAGAAGCATTTAAAGCTTGTTCAATGTCATCCATCATATGCTTTCACACCGAAGCCCGTGCCAGGTCTTAACAGTGCCATCAAGGCTAGACACTTCCCATCTTATAAACACTCCCTAATGTCACGTTTTCCAACGAACTCCCTGTCCTACTTACACAAATAGGGCTCTTCACATTACCATCCTTTTAGCATGCTCAGACAAAATCAGCTACCCTTGATATTTCCATCAGAGAGCTTTGCCACAACAGCAACCTTTGCTGAACATTACCGGCTTCTGCCTTAATGTCTTCTTCCTTGACTCCCACCTCTTTGCTGCTTAACTTGTCTTAACCTTCTTTCCAGCACGGGCCATATGTTTCTTCCCACAGAGGTGAGAGGCCAACATGGCCTTGCTATTGAATTTCACCTTGCAAACGTCACAGCAGTAGCTCTTCATAGCAGATGTGAAGCCTACAGCTTTCATGGCCTTACCTGACATCATCTAGCCTTACCTGACATCATCTAGCCTTACCTGAGTATGCTTTCACAAATTATGCTGATTGACACTATTCTTTACCAATCTCATCCCTTTAATGACCCTGTGATGCAACAGAAACTGCTGTTAGCATTAAGAATGATAAGCAGTTCTCAAGCAAAATTATCAAGCACCAAAAAATGTAAAAAATGCTGTAGAAGCGAAGAAGCATATGACACCATCATCCCATCTTCCTAATTAAGTTTATATTCTATAGATGTTTCATGTCATTGAAACTCAAACTTACATCTATCCTGTTTGTGAATAAACTTGTATAAGTATCTACGTTATTATGTTTTTTTTCCCTCCTTTCATTTTTCCATCACAAGCAAACTGTGGAAATTTAGCCTCTCCATTAGTTTTTCCTTCCCTCTCCTTTGCCTTTCATTTTTCCATCACAAGCAAACTGTGGAAATTTAGCCTCTCCATTAGTTTTTCCTTCCCTCTCCTTTGCCTGCACTGAACATGCCCAAAATCTTCTTTACATCTGTGGAGGCAGCATCATGATAAACCTCCCAAAGTGTCAGCCAGCTACAAATGATAGTGATCAGCAGTAATCCAAATTACTTAATTATTCCTCAAAAATCTAAAAGTTCCTATACGAAAATATTCATCTGTTCACTAATAGGAGAATAAATTGAGAAATTTTCATCTCGTAGCAAAATGTGCAGCCACCATTGAGTCAAATATTTAGTTTTAGACCTCCGCATCAGCCTATCAAGGCTAAAGCTTCTGGAGGGTAATCCATACTTCATAGGCAAGGGCAATGCAGATAAAGAAAACTCCTATTTAAACTTTTCTTGCCACCATATATGTTACAAGCCATCCAAGGGTTTGAATCTGACTGGAGCTAACACATTTATGGTCCAGGCACATCTAATTATATGCTGCACAGAGAGGACATTTTGATCAGTGAGGACCTGCTCTTCCATCACTCCTTTCTTCATCCAACATTGAAAATATAGACCTCACTTTGTATCTTATTTTAACACAACTATTTTGGCAAAAGAAAGAAATCAATGTTGTTTGAATATAAGTGAAATCAATCAAAATCAAATGGATAGGAAGGATGCCTCTATCTTACCTTCTGAGGTTTGTTCATATGTTTTCATTTTTTTATAATAAATTTGCCAGAATTGAGGATGAGGTAGATAAGAAAAATGGAACATTCACATCCTTTTTTAGCTTCCTGCATTGCAACATATTCTTTACCACATTCTTATAATCAACAGACATGAAGATAAGGTGTGAAAGCCATCTTCCTCAAATTTCTGCATGCCAGACGGTGCTCGCTATATGTTTGGACTTGTTATTATGCAACCATCAGATACATGTCTGGTTCATAAACATACAACCCCTTCAATGTTGAGGAAAAAATTTAAAACCTGGACAACGAGTCATGAACAAGAGAGAACGAGAAGATCTTCTAGTCTTATATCATTAAAGAAGCATGTTTCTGTTATCTTACAAATTCAAATCCCTCTCTTTTTTCTTCCAATCATCTTTTTCCATCATTAAATTCTATTACTAATAACTTGTGCATACATTTTCAGATGCCACATAGATTTCAATCATCATTTCTTATTATGTCATACACTTGAGATATGAGTTTTTATTATTTATCAATTTCTATATACCATTTACGTGCTCATATATATATATAAGGAGGCCTCTCATTAATTCAGAATTTAATCACTGAATTGTAAAGTTGAAGACAACTTGTCTCATAGATGTTTTATGCTGTTCTTTAAAACAGATCGATACATTAATTTGCTCTGCACCCCATGCTTTGCAACCTTGCACCTAAACCATTCTTCACTGTGAACAATATAACTGTGCCTGTCTATGCCCAAGAAGATCTGAAGCCTAGACCAATAAAGCATTCCTTGCTCACTAATTTGATGCCTATTTGTGCTCATCCTGGATGTTCGTACCTAGCTTATTCCTCCACGTAGAACTTACACATTTTGCTTTTCAGATAGCAAGATGAGACAAAAGCAGTCATCGGAGTACTATAACAAGACAAGTAACCGATTCACAGATTGACATCAACCATGAGGCCTCCCATTTTCTCCTCTCTTTGGTCCTGTTCTTGTCGTTTACATTTCAATTCTTCTTTCTTACTAGCTTCATCTTCTGGGATCAAAAGGACATGTGGGTAATTCAGAGGCACAAAAGAGGAGCACTAAAGAACTGCAATATCCACATATTCTCTTTCTTCTACCACTGCAAAACTGTTTTATGTGGATTTTCCTTCAAGAAGATCCTTTAGATCCTTACCACAGAGATTTAAGAGGTTCTTATCTTACTTTGACAAGTTTTTAAATTCCCTAGCCCCTTATTTTTCCCCATCAATTCTTTTTCTCTCATTTGTCTATATTTCTTGTCTTTGAGTACTAGGAGATTCCATTTTCCAATTTGTCTTTATTACTCTTCACGTTCAGGCGCCAAAAGGACATTTGGAATTTTAGAGCCTCAAAGACAAATGAGAAGCACCAAAGAGTTCCAATGTTGTGGCTATCCTCTTCATCTGTTTTCTCTACGGTAGTTGGACTGTGTCCATAGAGAAATCCATGCCTTATTATTCTCAAAACTAAAGATGTCCCTGTTTTCTCTGAAAATTATTAACCTCTATCACCACTCATTTTTCTCTCTCTCCTCTCCTCATCTTCAGGCAAAGAGAACCTATTAGAGACGCAAACTGGGAAAGCCAAAAACTTTTCTTTTTTCTCTTTAGTATGAAGAAGTAAAACACACAAGACAAGTCTGAAAGGGACCATCTCATCCTTTCCTTCGCCAGCAATGTTAAAGTCTTAATTGGACTTTAATTCACTAGATAGGACAGAAACCAGGCATTTTTCCACAACTTGTGGTGAGAAACTTGAAGACAAATTAGTAGCCACCAACAATACCATGTTCTTTTGCTTTCTTTTCTTCTTCTTTCTGTTTTAATCCTTTTTCATCGCACTTTTGCAGCATTTCTTCACCACTTGAACAAAATCAATGAAACTAAAGAGTCTATGTTTACCTTTCAATACATTGTGTTTTCCTCCTCGACCACTAGAATGTATTTTACACTGCTCATCACTCAACCATGTCGAACATCCTCCCCACTAAAACCTTCTTCAAATTCCATGAATTCTCCAACATGCACATGACTCGCCCTTATTAGACTACCACGCATTCTTCTCACCAACCCCCTCGATTTTCTCATCAACTTCTCATGATTCTTTCTTATACCGTAGCTTCTTTGTGAAGAAAAATAGAAGCTGAGCGAAGAATATCCAAATTTTCATAAGAAATTGCCGAGAAGATACACAAGGTAGCATTCCAAACAAGATGACAAGAACAGAACAATAAATTTTAAACAACAAAGTTTATTTATCTCTCTAAAGGTAACTTTTAAAGTAAGGATTTGTACCAGAAGACCAAGGGACGAGGAACTCCGGATCTACGAAGGCAAATCTTCTAGGGTTTCATCGGATCTACACCATCGAAATCTCTTGAAACCGAATTTGATCGCGGCTAGAGGAGGGAAAGAGCCTCCTGTGAAGGGCGAGAGTAAGGGAGGCGTGGAGGATGCCAAGGAGATCGGCAACGGCGTCCTTCACGGACGCCCCGGCGGAACTCCAGAGGCCGATCTCGTCGCCGGCCTCCTTGGCGGCTCCGGCGAGGAGGGCGGCGAGGGAACCCAGGGCGGTGCTTCGACGCCGGAGGAAAGGGTGGCGGCTCCGGCCGGCGAGGACGGCGACGAGAAGAGTGATGAGGAAGCACGCGAGGAGGTGCTCAAGCTTGTCGGCGGCCAGCCACCCGTCCCCGTGCTCCATCGTCCCTTCGCAAGCATTGAAGTGAGCCGGGTCAGACCGGACCGGCTGGTCGACCGAAAAATTTGAGCATAAAAAAGAAAAATTTGGTATTATATATATATATATTAGGCAGGCAGACCAAGCTGAATTTGAGTCCTAACAAATTTTCATTAACTTAACTTAGGACAGTACCCAACTACGGACCTTACTGGCATTGGATACCCTAGGCTGCCATTTTTATCTCGATTCGATTCATGCCTCTAATGATCGTCATAAATCCAAAAACATCATGCCTCTAATGATCGTCATAAATCCAAAAACATCATGAGTAAAGCTAAGTACAAACTTTTATATCAAAAAAAAATGTTACAAGTTAGATAGACATTAACCCTACCATCATCAAAAATTAAGATAGCCTGGCATATTTTTTTCAAGCATATAAAAATATTTCGAACAAGATTCGTGGTCTTGATATCAAATTCAGTAACGGTGTTATATGCTTACAGTATCAATACATTTGGTACATGAAGGTGTTATATGGTTGCAGTTTCAATACATTTGGTCAATACATTTGGTACATGAACTGCTGAAGCGTACGAAGACTCAATATAATATATTTGATAAAAAAAAAAAAAAAAGTATGTATTGATATAACATATCATTATTTTGATAACCCAATAAAATTCTAAACTCCATCATTAAATACAAGGGTTTTAAAATATAAAGTTGCTTAAAAATATAACGGTCACGTGGTACACTAAGGCTGTGAAATATTTGATTTTATATGGTTGCTTCCCTTGCTCCAATTTCATATAAATGGTTTACCACTTCAACTGCTACTTCCTCCCGTGAAAATCTTGACCTAAGATACCGATAGTCTCTTCTTTTTACTGCAATTCACCCTTAACATGGCATATTAAATTATCACATATTTTCATGCCTTTCATCTTTTTTATCAGAGGTTTGAATTATTAAACTAAGATGCCATACAACTACATTGATAGGGCAGACCATCGTAAGGGCCAGGAAACATTTAAATTATGTTTGATGTTCAAATATTTTTTATTTTTATTTCTTATTTTTATTTCTTATTTTTGTTTCTTATTTTTTATTTTAAAAAAATATTTTATTTTTTATGTTTTGATTTTTAAAAAATATGTTTGGTAAGTGAAAAATTTTATTTTTTGAAAATAAAAAATAGTGACAATATGTTTGGTATTAGAATTTTCTATTTTAAAAAATTAAAAATGATGAAAAATAATGGCAGGTGGTGGATTTGTTAAAAAAGAGAGAGAGAAAAGAGGGAGGTTGTGGCTAGCCGATGGCATTGTTGTGATGAGAAGGTGAGAAAAAAAGAAGAGAAATAAAGATGTTATTTGAGGGAAAAAAAAAGGAAAAAAATAAAGAGATGAAGATATGATATGAGAAAAATATAAAAAGATAAGGATGCTATTTGTAAAGAGGAATGTTACCTGAGTTTCTTGGAGTGGAGCCAAAAAAAAAAAAAAAGTTAAGAGTCATGGAGACGGTTTGAACATTTAAAGGGCTTATCATAACTAATGCTCAATTATTTTTTAACTTTTTTTTCTCTATTCTCTAGAAAATCTTTAAACCATTTTCACTTTTCTACTATTTTAAAAAATTATTTTTTAGAAAATAATTTTCATTTTGAATCACCTAATATGTTTTTTATTTTTTATGAAAATAAAAATAAAAATAAGATTATTCTTAAAAATCAAACAAATCTCGATTTTGTATTTTTTTTTAAAAAAAAGATTCATAGTTTCTTGCACTTTGTTCATGCCATGATGAGGTTATTTGAAAACATTTAGTTCATTTGCACAAAGATTCCAACTTTAGACCACATAATTAGATAAGCAAAATGTTAAGTGATACATGAGTCATTCACAAATTGATTGAAACATCGAATAAAGTGAAATATTCAACCATCAACATTTAATCAGAAATATTAGAAACACCAGCGACAATCACTCAATCAACATCTTTTAAGATTTGGAGGCGAAACATGCTTAAAATGAAGGAATGCAACTGCTAGGATTGTGGCCATAATAATAATAATAATTTATAATCATTTTAGTTTGTCATTACCTAAAGTTACATTTGGTAGCCGGTAATCTATTCAGATTGCCGGTAATTTAAAATGGGCCTACCAGATAACTAGGCTTGGTATATTTTTTAATGATAATCTATCTTGCAGTAGTAATCTATATTACCTCTCATGAGGCAATCTAGATTGCTTGAAGAAGGCGTGGCTATTCAGATTACCGGAGATGTGGTAATCTAATAATAATTTTTTTGGACAAAAATGCCCTTGTCCTTTTCTCTTCCACGAAAACAAAACACATCGTTGCGAATGCTTTTTCCCTTCTCCCTTCACCGTGCTTACCCTACTCCCACTCCTCTTACGTCGCCGGTGAGCTCCCCTCCCGTCGCCTTCGAGAAGATCGCCGCCAGTGAGCTTCCCTCCCGTCACCTCCTGGATGATCATCACCGTTCAAACCGTCAAAAGTGATCGGTAAGTTTATATATATATATATATATATATAAAACCTCCCCCTCTTCTTCAGCACCGTCATCTCAAGCCTCCCCTCCGCCACCGAAGACCTCTCCTCTCCTTCGCCACCGTCGTCTCAGGCCCCCCCTCTGCCTTTCTACAGCTAAGTCTGTGAACACACTTTTCTCTTGAAGTAATTACTGGAGTTTTGATAAATGGGACAGGTCTAATTCATTTTTTTTATAGATATCCGCATTGTTTCCAGATTTTTTTTTTTTTTTTGAAATGCTTTTATAGGATATAGATTTAAAAGAGAATATCTATCTCAGATCCAAGGCACTGTTGGATATTCAGATTAACCATTTGTTGGCTGGAGGGTGTGTTTTAATTTCTTAGTTGGTTGGTTATTTTTTCGGTACTAGATATGTTATTTTTATGTTATTTTTCTATTGAAGTGTAAAAATCATCGTTCTGTATTTCAGGTTTATGCGGACGTGATATGGTCATGTCGCAACTACCCATAGCTCAAGAAGTGCATTTCAGGTCTTAGATATTTTTGGATCCAACATGTAATAGTATATTAATTTTTAATATTGCCAAACATGTAATAATATATCAATTTTTAATAAATTTGACTTAAGAGTATTTTGAGAATTTGATGTTACATTACTGGTAATCTGATTGTCATATCAAATACAGTAATCAATATTACTAATAATTTATCCAATAATAATCTATCTTACAGATAATTCATATTATCAGAATTACCTGGCGATGTAGCCTAAACGTTAGAAAACCTATAACATGGCAACACTTTGGAAACATAGAGAAAAAGTAAAAAGAGTGGCTCACCAGCACCAAGTAAACAAAATAGAGCTTGCAAGGGTGGAACGATCGAGCGCGCAATGCCATGACAAGAGAACAACCTTTTATGCATGGATGCAAGCATCAAACTCAAGCTGGTCTTATAAATGATTTCCCACGGCATATTTTACCATTTTTCTCGCATCTTCTCCACCACCTCGATGCATATCATCTGACACTGGACCATATTACTTCTTTTCCTTGTACCAAAATATATGCAAAATGATTCCCTAATTTCATTACATCGCCACCACCATACGTAGTGCAATTAACTTGAACAGCTATCAATGCAGAGGGACACCGAACAAAGAAGACATGCTCTAAAATCCAGCTATAAGAAGAAAGGATATTTCATTTTATTCCAGCAGGGAATGCAAGAGAGAGTCATACATCATTACGTGCCAGCTTCATCCAATGAATCGCAAGCTCAACTTCATGCAAAAGATTACAAGTTCGCACTTGAAGGGCTTCAGATATCGTAGAGGAGATTCTGGAAGCGGAGCATGTGGTCGGCCTGCAGCGAAATGGCCAGCGAGAGGCCGCCGTCGGCATCGGGGCTGGGGAGCACGAAGGCGAGGCCCTCGTACGCTATCCCGCCGGGCACCATGAACACCGGCCGGCCCCACCCGAAGTCGGCGTCGTGGATCGGCAGCCGCGCCCAGCTCGTCAGCCCGATGTTCGGGCACCGGAAGGTGTGGGCCCCCCTCACCAGCGCCCCCAGATCCGGCTGGACCTCCAAATAATCCAGCGCCGACCTCAGGTACTCGTTGTCCATCCTCGCGAGCGCCGCCTGGATCCGCCCCGCCGCCCCCTCCCCGCCGACCACCTCCTCCGCCGAGGCCACCGGCGTCGCCGTGAAGATCACGTTCCCGAAGTATCCCGCAGGGAGCTGCGGGCGGAGGCGCTGCCGGCCGTCGGTGGCGATGTACATCTTGGTCGGCTGATCCGGGGGGAGCTCACGCGCCAGGCACACGCACCGCCACACGTGGGCCGCAAAGAGGGCGTACGTGCTGTAGCTGGGCGCCGACCCCGACCCCGACCCCGACCCCCTGGGGGCCTTCGCTCTGAGGACGTCGAGCTGGGCGCGGGTGAGCTTGAAGAGGTTGACGGCGATGACGGGACCGCCGGACTTCGTGTCGTTGAGGGGTGCCGGTGAGGTCGCCGGCTTCATGGTGGGTGGGGGCTGGTACTCGATGTGGGGGAAGGAAGGGGTTGGCGGCTCGCGGGCGCGGAGGAGCGTGCGGTCAATGAAGGGGGCAAGGGGGATGTCGAGGCCGCGGGAGACATCGGACCAGGAGTTGATGAAGTGGAGGCCGGAGGCGCCGTCGGCGACGTGGTGCTGCATCCCCACGCCCAGCGACACGCCGCCGCACTTGAAGTAGGTCACCTGCCAATCATGCGTCATCACTTAGATCCGATCAGAGCCGTTGATCATGGAACCAATCTATTGGTCGGGTTCAAGATTTTAAACCCGGGCGTTCATCTCAATACAATACAATAATGCGATTATATTTTAAGTTTCGCTTCATTTCAAGAACTATATTTCTTTTATTCAATGAATAGTAATATAAAGCTTAACAACTCTTCTTCGAGATATTATCCTAATTATTCCCGGATTAAAAAAAAAAACTCTTCATATCATCTCTAATGTAACTATTCAGTCATTGTAGGCTCTTGCTTTCTAAGCAAAATAAATAAAGAAAGAAAAATTAAAAAAGTCTGCTGTTTTTCATATTTGACCATAAAGCAGAGCACGTCAGGATAGCAGTCTATGGTTTCGGGGCCAGCCATCTAGGGGTCAACCTTTTTTTGAGATGGAGGTGAGTCAGTATCCTGGCAACCAAACAGGCTATCGAGCGCAAGGAAGAGTCGAATGGTCCTTGAACACACCGATGGGGCCTGACGTCCTGATCAGTGTTGAATTGAAAGCTGCTATTAAATGTACATCGCAGTGAAAGCCTGTCGATGGACCATGCAAGCGGCCTCGAGGGGTACAACAGAAAAAAGCTTCGCCAAAAAAAACAAAAAAAAAAAAAAAAAAAAAAAGAATTCTGATGCAATGCAGGCAACGAAAGGGGAATTTGAAGACATTGTCCACTTGAAGAAAGAGATGGAAATATTGGGGCCATGTGCTATTTTTCACAATTTTATAATAGAATTGATGGTTTATATTGCTAAAAGCAAGGTGACCAATATTATTTGAATAATAAAATAATAGTGATAATGACAGTGATTTATCAACGGCTTAGACCATCAATTATATTCCAAGAGGACCATCAATTATATTCCAAGAGAGCACGACTATCATTCAAATTAATCGATATTTCTCAATTTTCCTCTGCAGTGCACTGCACCATGTGTGTGCACTGCACCATGTGTGTATGATTTAGAGTAATAGCAGCCAAGCATGTGGTTGGTGGATGCAGCAATATGGTGCTGTGGATATAATTATTACATATAATTCATATAATTATTACATATAATTCAGTGCTTTAGTTGCTCATGGCCATCTTTTACATAAAGATATGAAGATATGGCATACAACAACCTTAATAAACACTGGTCCTAGATGAAGGAAAGGAATGAAAGGAATTAAGAAGTAGGATTGAAAAAGCAATAAAGAATTTTAAGACATTTTCATCTTCTATTAATATTTTTCAACAAAACTTGTATAAAAAATATACAATGCTAAGAATGTTTGGTCAAGCTGGTTAGACATGCAAGCAACATTTTTCTGACAGAGAATAAAGCATCCGAAATTTAGAGAGAGAACAGATCAAATTAACCAAAAAAATAAATCAGGACGTCAATGGGCATAAAACCTTAAGAGCAAATAACAAAGGGCGGCTGAAAATAGAGCGGAGGAGAATTAATTAGATTTCTGGTGTTTCTCATGTTCACATCAAACATGTGAGATGCCTTATTCCAACAACGAATCCCACATGGTTAGGTCTAGTCTGGCACGCTAATATGATAGGGACATTTGGATGGATACTGGCCAGTGTTCTAACCACAATCAACATTTTTGTCTCGGAAATTTCAAGCCAACGTTTTATTATAATTATCTTTGTACCTTAGTGAAGTGGTTGCCCTGAACCCTGTTGCGGCACTTGTGACCATGGTCCAAGGCATTAGGTGCTCTGGACTTCAATGCTCTAGTTCCTCTCTTTTTACTTCCATTTTGACACACCTAGCTAATCCTTTATCTAAGTTTGGTTATACAAAAAAAAAAAAAAAAAAGAGAAAAGAACGAAATAATTCACATCCAGTGAGCCGTATCTAAATTTTATTTTTTTATTTATTTCTATACAACCTAAGAATAGCAACATAGTAGATTGGGATCAATTTTTTTACACCTAGTGAGGGCAACATGTGCATATATAACATAATAACTTCAGTTGCAAAAATAAGCGATTTGATCGAAACCAAAATACTAAAAAAATTAGATCTTATCCAAATCATAATTCATTATATGCCAAAAGTTTAAGGATCATTTAGTATGAAATGATCTTACAAAGATCACTAGTGATTCTGTGATATATGAAAAAATTATCTATTTGATATCTCTAATATATTATCACCATGCAATTAAAATTACTCTCTAAAAATGGTAATGTTAGATCACCGTGGTGATCGTACTCTTCACCAAAATATCAAAACAATTTTATCCTTATATTTATCAATTTTTTTCTTTACATTATTATAACACAATATAATATAATATATTATTTTATAATAAATATTATAAAATAATATATTATTATGTTGGATGATATTGATATAAAATTAATATATTAATATTATTGCATGTATTAACTATATATTATATATTATGTTACTAATAATTATATTATTATTTTATTAAAAATAATATAATATTAATATATTATATATTAAAATATTAATAATAAAAATCATATCAATATCGATGAATTTGATTATATTCAAATGCAACTAAGTGTATCTTATATTATTTATATATTATTATAATATTTATTATTATTATAATATAATAGATAAAATATATTATGTAATTAAATTTTTTAAATGTTATTGATATTATATGCATGATAACCTTTTCTTTCTATGATATATCAAGCATGATTTGTAATTATTGATGGTCTTTAATTATGAAAATAACTCCTGCGACCAAGACGGTGATGGATATTATCGTAATGCTGGTGGGCGTGATCAACCAAACGGCCCGGAGAGGGAATGAAAACTTTCTTTTGAGTGCGGTAAGGTTACCTGAAGCACGAGAAGCGGAAAGGCGGAGATGTCATCGGTGTACTCCACTTTGGGGATGAGCCGCTTCATCTCGATCGTCGGCGCCAAGTCCCCGAAATCGTTCACCGTCCCCTCCGCCTCCGCTTCCACGAAGAGCACCCCTTCACCGTTGCAGTCGATCTCGATCCGGCCGTCCTCGTCCCGGCCGAGCCGGCCGGCAATTGGGTAGAATGGCACCAGCGCCCTGGCCAGCGCCAAACGGAGCCTCCCCGCGTCGAAGAAGTCCGGCGAGCCGTCCGGGCGGTAGAAGTAGACGCTCGGCGTGTGGAACCGCGGCACCACCAGGTCGAGGTTCGAGTTCCATAGACGCCGCCGCGGCGTCGGCTCCGCCGGCCGGACCATCGTCGACCTTCGCTCCGAGATGATCATCGCTCCTACCTGCGCCCAGACAAATGTGCCAGCGGCCGCTGTCAGCCGTCTGATCCGAACGCTTGTCCGGCGCGCTCGTCGGAGTAAAACCGAAGATCCAAAACTTGGCCTCCTGGCCTTTATCGCCGACCCAGCTTGGATGCTAATAACTATGATTTATTTATTGATTGAAGTTTTGACTTGATCCGGAAATCAGGACCGTTCGATAAAGCCGTATTTGATGTATTATCTTTTTTTTTTTTTGATAATATCAGGCTAGCAGCCCGCGGGTACGGGCGTTAGCATAATTTATAAGACAGAATCATCCGCCAGCTATCGAATAACTGGATCCAACTGACGATTATATATATATATATATAGAATAAAATGAATTTTTGGATAGAAATTAAAATAATAATAATAATAATAATAATTTGCGACCAAAATCTATTTATATTTGCTATAAAACTAAAAAGTACTCGTAAACGCCCTGTTAATTTTGAGGAAGTACAGCATCTTGGCTAAAATTGAACGCCGTCCGATACCGGCAAAACTGCTCCAAATCCCAAATTCGAGCAGATGCATCGCAAGCAACCCAGAAGAAGAGGGAAAAACAGAAGCCGATAGAGGAAAATTAAATACCTTCAAGATCAAGACACCCGAAGCCAATCCTATCGTACGATAGGTAAATATAGCAGAGGATATTGGAATATAATACAGGAACAAAGAAACAACAACCAGAAGAGACGAGTTTCCCAAGAGGAAATTACCACTAGAGAGAAGGAAAGGATTGACGCGCCTCAAAAGAGACCAGTGAAAGTAGCAGGGGAGGGATGGAGATCAGCAGAATGGTGGAAAGCGAGGATAGAAGAACTCTGGTGGGAAAGCTAGGGGAATCTCGTCATCCCAATGCGCATTTTATAATTCCGGGAGGCGGCGAAGGAGGAGGGTAGCTGCGATGCGCGGTCCACCGTTCCTGAATCTGAAGGAACACTTGTCGGTCATAGAGGACTCGAGATGGAGGACGTTGGTGGGAGGCCGAACTCGCCATGCTGCGTAGAAGCCAACTCAAGGTTTCATCGAAGATCGCACCGAGCATCAACTTTCCCGAATTTTTGAGGGCCACGCGTGCGGACGACTCGCCTAGACTCGGCCGATCAAGGTCTCACGAACCAAGCGAGAAAGCATCCGGTGATTCCCCACTCACGCGGGCGCTGGGCCCCACATCAGGCTTTCAGCGGGTCGCGGTGGGCCCTGCCGACCGGCGTCGGCTTCTTTTCCGTCCCTTTTGGCCTTTAAACCGGTGGTTCGTGTGGGTGTAGTTAATTCGACCGCTTCGCTAAGTAGAGTTTCAGGTGGCTAATCGGAAAACCGCATGTATGGCATGATGGATGGACTCAGGAAACATTTTATTATTATTATTATTAAATATCAGAATGACACCTAACATGTCACGTGTCATTCTTTTTTGTTGACTTTTATTTTTTATTTTTATTTTTATTTTATTTGTGTAGTGGTTGTGTTTTGTTGTGCTTGAAACATTGGAATGATTGTTTTCCTGCCTTTAATATGTTAGGTTCTGAAATATAATTATTTTAAAAGGATATTTTTTTTATTTTAATTTTATTTATTTATTTTTGAAGAGGACATAATGTATAGTTGTGATAGTATTAAAGTGTTTTATTAAGATATATATATATATATATATATTATAGAAATTGAGCTTCAATTTCATTCATTAAAATTTAGATGCAAATGTCTTCCCCTTATTATCATCCCTTACATTTTTGAATTTTTATTTATTTACGGTATTACCCATATGTAGTCGAAGCATAGTAGAATTTATTTAGCATTAAATAAATAAAAAATAAAAGGTTTTTTTTGTGGCTGAGAAAATTAGACTAGAGTTCTAAAGGTTGGACTTGAGTCAAGATAAAAATCCAACCATTCCTTCTAGAAACAACTACCTTTGGATTATGTATTACATGATTGCTTCCTCATATTCATTGGTAAGCTTTTTTTTGTTTTTTTTCTCTCTCCTACAAAAACTTTCAGTTAATGCATCCCGCTTCCTATTTATTAAATTCTCTATTTTCTTTTATTTTCTTCACCGCACAATCGACCAGAGCATGTTATCTATTTTGAATCTTTTTGCGCAAAAATAACTAATTTTTTTATTTTTTAAAGCAATTTATATAATTTTCATCATTGTTATCCATTTAAAATTATTTGTGAAAATGAAGGGACCCTCTCCACTCTTTTTATTAACAAAAATAAAAGCACAAGAGCTACTAAATTCAAGTTATCAAATTAAATTAAGTTTATCCATAAATGCTTTGATCCTATCATTCAAAAAATGGACAACACCTTATATTTGAAAAAAAAAAATAACACTTAATCGTACGCTATAAAATTTCATATGAAATTTAAATATCTTGTAAATTGCACTAGTGGACATCATACCATGCATCATTTATATATAGAAAATATAAATTATATGTATGATAAATAATGTTTATTTTATCCTGATTTTTTTTTATTTTAAAAATTCAAATTATTTATGTATGGCTTAACAATGCACATGAAGTTAGGCAACTTGTTTTTCTCAAGCAACCCAAACCATGCTCGTGGATGATAAATGAATCAACATAGGAGAATAATTAGATTAATTATAAATAATTAAGTCGGAAGATATTCAAATTTAAAATCTTGAAAATAAAAAAAAAAAAAAGCTAGGATACTTCTCTCTCCATTAGAATAAATAAGACAGCTGGCTTTATTGATGGCAGGGAAGAGAGGCGTGGACGACTACGGCTCTCACTGGTGGCCCGTTAGTCCTCACCTTCCACGTGGTTGTGCTTGTCATCGGTGGTCAGCTGTTATTATCGTGAAGATGTAAGGCAGGCAACGAGATGCATATGGAAGAAGAGACATGCATCTATGCCAGATATTTGAAAGCATCCAATGAGCTGGGTGCTCCAAAAGGCAACAGAGTGTGCAAAGATTTTCTCAGATTAAATGAAATTGGTCTCGACTGTAAAGATAGAAAGGAGTAAGTTCTAATGTTTAATATTTAGAAGCACCAAACTTAGGTAGGATCTTTAGATATGGATCTACTTTTCTTAATTTCTATTCCACTCATCGTCACATGCTTAGATGGTGTGAAAAAAAAAAAAAAAAAAACTGTCAAAAAAAATTAAAAATAAAAAGAAATGAAAGAGAGGTGGAGAAAGAAAATTCATATCCAAGACGTACCTAAGGATTGGCGATGTGGTTTTAATAGGTTACCACTGGCTAGGCATCATTTAAATCCATCGGCCAACATGTTTCAGAACAAATCCAATTGCTCAAACCTAAGCTTAACTTCCGTACACCAAAAAAAATATATATGTACACATGTTAACATGAGAAACAAATTTAGGTCATGTTGTATTGGTTTTATAATTTAGTAGAGTTCCAATTTTATGTCTACATCGTAATTCCAGTTGAGTCTGACGGGATCTCGACATAGAAATGTGGATCATTTTTTGGTTGCATTAGGTTATTATTGTATTGGGTTGTCATTCAATCAAAGCCAAGCCAAATTTAAAATCAATTAGATATTTAAAAGAAATTAAATCTGAATAATATGTGTTAATCATGCCGAGTTTGGAAAGAAAACGGCCAAATCCACGTGTCTAAGTTATGCTTCCTCTAATACAAAAGGAGGAGCATTATTGATGAAAATAATGACAAGGATGGTTTTAAAATAGCTACCGATTTTATTATTAATATTATTATTGCAAAAGTCTTATTGGAATTGGAACGAGTGCAAGATCGGTTGCACCCTCATCGGTATTTAAAATAAAATATTACGAGATGAAATTTGGATAATTTGTGTAAGATAAATAGCAAAAATATACGATGGAATATCCGAATCTTAGAGCAAAGGCGAGAACATACAACGCGAGATAAACAGCCCATCAAAAAACATTATTTATTTGCGAACTAACTCAACTAAACAGTACTCTCGCGACGACTACTCACGGAGGCGGAGGCTTCCAGAAACCGTAGGGCCCAAGCCCAACAACTCCTCGGACACCGCTCGTGGCCACGGTAGCTGCAGCGGATGCCAACTTTGAAATCTTCTTCAATTAATGCCCGTGAGATCCGGTGGCCCCTGTGCTTGTCTTTCACGTTGAAATCGCGTCACAAGAGAATCGTTCGTCCGGGGGCTTGGGGGACATTCAAATTTTTAACCTCCATTTTTTTTTGGACTTCTCGCATGGAGTTAACAAATCGTAGGACAAAATTCTTACAAACCGTGAACGAGACTCGATTTGCATGAGAGGTATGCATCTTGTGGATTGGTCTCAGAGGTATCCTGGAGTGGTTCGAAGCGAGTGCGATGAACGTGTCTTTCAAGTGTTGTATTTAAGGACCTCATGGAGAAAGCCATATATTAATTACAAGCATGCGAGCCATATATTACAAGCATGCGAAGGGGTCTTCACTTTTTCTCTTCTACTCTTTCAAACGATTTGGAGCCATATGATTTCCTGTTGGCCTCCTATTTCATCCTTTTGCCCAATAAATATACGTTAGCTAAGGCAACTCAGCAATAAAAAGGAGAAATTGAAGGTAATTAAAGAAATTAAGATATAGTTGCGAAAACTACTAATTTAGTGTTGAAAATAAATGGTAATGAAAAGTTATAATAATTATGAAAGTTTTCGGTAATTTTTAAAATTAAACAAAAGGTTATCTCACGTTACAAACATTTACAAGCTATTGTTATGAGCAGAATCATATAAATATAGAAGAAAATGATATTTAAATGGATACTAGATCAATTATTAGAAATTCAACACCTCTTTATACTATAGTTAGGATAAATTATAACTTGCAATAAGTAAATTAAGAGTAACATGTAATTTAGCCTTTGTATCTTATTTTTATTATCAATCAATAGTAAGAATCAAGTTAGTCTATCGTCTAATTACATTTTTTTAAAAAGAATCTAAAGCAAACATTGTTACAAGAAGAATGAGAAATAAAAGAAGACAAAAATTGAACTTGATTTTAAAAATTTACACCATTTAGATCGAAGAAATTTTATTTGAGTGGGTTTGTAGTTAGTCCGGCATGGAACATGAGACCAACTTACTTCAATACATATCTAGCGGGTCTAAGGATAATTCCTCGATGGTTTTGTTTTTGTGGCACCAATTCTGCGTATTTCTATTTGTGACGTCAATTCTAGAGGCAATGACCTTTCATGAGACAATCTGAAAATTTTCTTGACCCTGATCTTTCTTACCCTTCTTTAACCTAACTCATTGATCTTGTAATCCTATCAGCAAACAGTCAATGCTTAGTTCTATCTCGTTCATTAACTCGATGAAATTATGATGGAGGACTCTCTTCCTCTCAAAAGAATGTTTCTGCATCAGAAAAGATGGAGCAGATCTGGTTTCCTACAATTGTAGGAAGGCAAATGGGCAAGCACCGAGTACAGCAGGAGGAGGAGGAGGACATTGTACAATTTGGTATATAAGATAATTTCCAAGTCACTTATCTTATAGTTCACATGAATAAGTAGAAATCATGAGCAAAATTTATGACTTTGATTTAAATTTAGAGACAACAGCCTTCCCTAATTCTTTTCAAAAGCCTCCTTCATAGCTCTGATTTACCTCTATTTCCATAATAAACTTGTATCCCCTGTTCTGAATTAGAATTGAAGATTTAAAAGAAAATCGGTCGCACAGCGAATACCACTAACGCATATATTATCAGAAAATATTTATTGATGCCATTTAATATATATCATAATAAATTTTTATATATGGTCAATACAATATCATCGATGGCATTTAATCATAATAAATTTCAATCCCTACCAACAATGACACTTAATCAAACCCTAGTTACAATTAGCCTGTGATCGCCTTTTTAATCTTATGATTAAATGTCATTGCTGATAGGGATTGAAATTTATTATGATTAAGTGCCATTGATGATATTGTATTGACCATATATAGAAATTTATTATGATATATATTAAATGGCATAAACAAATATTTTCTGATAATATATGCATCAGTGATATTAGCTGCGCGGCCGATTTTCTTTTAAATCTTCAATCCTTTGAAATTTTCTTTCTTAAACTTAGTTTAAACCTTTACGAAAACTTTTAAAATAAATAAGTTTTAAGCTTCTTTTAAGTATATGAGTAACCGTGCATAGCACGGTTAAAAGCTAGTGTCATATGAGACTCAAAAGCCGTGTGATGCTGACCAGAAGCTAGAGAGTAGGTCGTAGCACACACGTGCAAGGCACTAAAGATAGGGAAGCTCAACGATGCATCAAAGAAGGTAATCGAGGTTCATTGGTTAAATAATAATAATAATAATAATAATAATAAGGGAACGGTTCTCCTCGAAAAGAATAATAAAAAAACCACAAGCACACAACCAGACGTCCCAATTCGGATACAAAGGCATCGGCATCAGATATTATGGTATAATAATATAGAAGAACCAAGATTATCCGGCTCGAATGAAGCAGTCCCCAGGCTCTAAATTCCTCTCAGTAACTTCCACTCCTCGTAGAATACCTTCTTAAACCGTTCCAAGATCTCAGGCTCCAGATCCACTTGAAGGGTGATTCCCCCATCAGGACCGTGCGAGACAGTGACCGCTCCACGGGAATGAAGACCGGCATGCCCCATGAACGCCGGCTTACCCCACCCGAAATCGGCCTCGTATATCGGCAGTGACAGCCAGCTGTTCACCCACACGTCGGTGCTCGGCAGTTCCCCCGCACCCGTAAGCACGTTGCTCAGATACGCCAGCTCCAAGTAATCTATCACCGACTTCACGTAGTCGTCGTCCACCCGGGCAATGGCAGCGCTGATCTTGCCGGCCCCGAACTCTAGTGGGTTCGATAAAAGCTCGCCGACCGTCGCGGACGCGGACGTCCTCACGATGACATTGCCAACGTAAGCTTGCGGGAGTGGTGGCCGCAGGCGGGATCGCGCGTCGGCTGGCACGTACAGTCGTGTCAGCTGGTCGCCAGGGAGCTGGCGGGCCTTGCATGCGCAGCGCCACACGTAGGCCGCGATCGCTCTGTAGGTGGAGAGCGGCCTCTCCGCGCTGCTGCTGCTGTTCTTGAGATGGGAGAGCAGGTCCTCCGATAGTTTGAAGATGCTGCAGGCCAAAGGGGCCTTGCCGGCGGATGGCTTGGCCTCTGGGGGCTTGTACTCGATGTGGTCGAAGAGGACGGTCGGCGGGGAGCGAGCACGGAGAGGGGTGTGGTCGACAGAGGGATGGATGCTGACATCTGAACCTCGGGCGATGTCGGACCACGTTTTGATGAAGTTGATGGAGGCGGGGCCGTCGGCGATCGTGTGGTGAATGGCGGTGCCCAAGCACACCTCACCGGACTTGAGGAATGTCGCCTGCAAATTTGATGCAGTAAAATATATCGAAGTTGGAGTGATGGAACTTAATTCGAGCCGGGTTAAAGCAGATAGGTTCACCTTAATAACTAAGGAAATTCTTATAACAAATAAACAATTAATAATTTTAAAAAAAATTAATAGAGAACAATTGGTTTGCATTAATATTTTTTTTGGTGATAACTTCTAATCTCTGAACATGACCAACTAGCAGGTCGAGTCTATGATTTAAAGCAAGTTTCAATGCTGGAACTACACGGTTTCAGAAGCGTGTCCGCTTTGAACTCTGTTGCGCTGGTAATTGACCTTACCATTATGTAAAAATTTATTCGATAAAAATTGTCCTTAAAAAAAAAAAGTCTGATACAAACTAATATTCTAGAAAGATTTTATTGAAGCAGGTCTACCCAAAATTAAATCCTAGTCTGTCATACATTAACGAATCTTATAGGGACCTATTAAAAATGGTTAATGAAAACTCAAAAGTAAAAGAAAATGCGTCAAGATTATTCAACTATAAAATATAAAAATTAGGTTAAAAATAAGGATAACTCTTCGAATCTATTGGCACTTATCGTATTTGGATGGCATCTGGTACCTAATGAGTGGATCAAAAGTCAAATATATATATATATATATATATATATATATATAAGAAATATTGGTTACGTCATGGGCGGATAAAGACTTTTGTAGATACCTTGTCGTATTTGGATTGGATTGACTTCGGTTCGCAAAAGCCAAATGAAAGGGCACAGCTAGATGTTGTTTTTTTTATTTTATTTTTTTAGAATCTGATTCCTAATTTTGCTGGTTCAAAGTCTTCAATCTATATCTATAATCTCTTATATTATTTTTTTTTATTTTTAATATTTTTTATTTACGGTACTAAATACAAAAAGCTACAGTTAAAAGTGTTGCAGAAAAAGTCTAAAATAGAAACATCGAAGAACTTTGGAAAAGACAATTCTGATGCAACAGAACATAATAAACTACATTTTTTTTTCTTTTGATTGAGTACTATTTTGAATCAGTGTTTATATATATATATATATATATATATATATTTATTTATTTATTTTTATTTTTTTTTTGGGAAACACGAATCAAAGTTATGAGAGCTGTGCAAATTTGAAGAAAATCTCTCAATTTTTTTTTTAACTTTCCAACAGGAAGAAAAAAATTTCAAACCCCAGTTATTTATATTTAAAAAAACCAAAAAAGTCAGAAACACATGAAGTTTAAAAAAATAAATAAATCCAACCCTTCCTCAAGAAACCACCTAATACGACCATTAAAATCACCAACGGAAATCTCTTTTGCTCCCTGCACCGATACCTTTATAGTTTTTTCTTTATAAAAATTCTTCACTTATCAGAGCTAGATTGTCTCGAAACAAGCTTCATAAGAAGATCAATTTTTTTCTCATATAAGTTCTGAGCTTATCCTTAGGATCCAAGAACTATTGATATGGAAAGAGAGAGGAACCAACCAAAATACTTAATCCAATAATCTAAATTTGTTCCTCTTTATTTAAAGATTATTTCAAATCTAATTTGAATGGTCCTTCCATCCGCTGTTGCCATCTTTGTTTTGTCCATCTGGCTCTGATTTGTTTTACCGTTAAGGAGACGTTTAGTTGATAATAATTCATTTTAATAATATGATATTATCATTATCATATTTGATAATTATGTATGATAATATGAATAATAATATTTGATTCTTGATAATTTTAAATCAATATAAAGTATGATAATCAGATTTCTATATGAAAGTTGGGTATCTAAGATTATCAAAATTTGATAATATTAAATTATGCCCTAATTTTTAGATAAATTTTTAATAGTACTTAATATGATAATATATTTAATATGCCCTTAGTAACATTTAATTATTTAACGTTATATTTATATTTAATATTAAATATATAATATAATATATATGATTTAATATTAATTTAATATTTAAAATATTATTTTATATTTGTATAATAATATATAAATATTAAGTTTCAAATTAATAATATTTTATGAGCATTTTACACATATAATTTATAATATATAATATTATTTATAACATAAATATTATTTAATATTGAAATATTATATATTATAATATATTATTAAAATTCAATATATTATAGATTCATTAATATTACAATGTTTATTATATTATATATAATATATATTAAATATAAATATTTAATATATAGTATCTTTAAAATGATTTTAAATAGGGCTTTTGCTTTTTTTACTAAATTATTTTAAGTTATAGAAAAAAAAGAATCATTTAAAAAATAAAATGTAAAATATAAATAAAATTCAAGAATATGATAATATGGCTATCTTGTATTTCTGAAGATCTGATCTAATACTGCTAAAATAAATGAAATATGATAATCTTGTGTTATCGATAATTTAATTATAAAAACTATAAAACTTTTGATATTATTATATTAGTAGGAAACAAACACCATCTCAATTGAATTAGAAAAATATTGTAAAGAAGCCACTTAAAAATCTAACCTGAAACAAGGCCAAGATGCCACTGGACTCCACCGAGGGGCAAAACTTCTCCCTCCAATCCGGCGAGGGAGTGAAGTCACCGAAGTCATCGATCGTGGAGTCGGACCGTGCCACCACGAAGGCGACGCCCTCTCCGGTGCACTGGACCTCGGGCCGGCCGTCCCTGTCCACCCCAAGCCGGCCGGCGAGGGGATAGAAAGGGACAAGGGCCTTGCTCAGGGCGGCCTTTAGGACGTCCACGGAGAAGAAGTTCGAGTCGCCGTTGGGCCTGTAGATATATATGGTGCAAACGTGACGCCGGATAACCACCAGGTCCAGATTGCTCATCCATATTGCAAGCTTTGGGGTTTCCTCACTCGGAATCACCATGCACGTTTCCAGCACCTCCACCGTCGCTCCCATTTCTGTGCTCTCTCTCCCCTTCTGAGAGGCTCTGCGGACATGGTTCCAAGATCGCTAATTCTCGCCATTCCTATTCATTATAGTAGCGGAGGTTCAACATGTTGGCTACACGTGTCCATATCTTAAATGAAATACGACAAAATGTGTTGACTGCCATATCAATCTGAGCCCTTCATCTTTAGTGTTTTAAGGGTTTAAACAAACGCACCCGCACGCAATCAAAGCGAATCCAAGCCTTATGATTTTTTTTTTTTTTAAAAAAAAAATTTCACCTACTCACCAAAGTAACTCATTAATGAATCAAAATTATATAATTTAAAATTTTAAATAAAAATTAATTACTAACAAACGAACTTAAATTATAATATATAATATTTTTTTTTAATTCAAACTATTTTAGTGATATATCTATTTTGTTATATTCATCGTTTGAATCTACAAGCTCTTTGTTCTATCATTTGAATTACCGTCAAGCTCTTTGTTTTTATTTTGCTACTTTTATTATTTTCAAGCTTTGGAGTTTGGTCTATTTGCTCCTTTTATTTGTACTGTCAAGCTTGGAAAATAATTCTTCAACTGTGCCGTCTATATTGCATTAAAAAAAAAAAAAAACCTTACGTGGGCTATATACGCTGCTTCTGTTTGGTCCAAAAAGTTTTAAAGAGAAGTCCTAAATTTAGAAACCGTTATGATGGAATATTAGGTACGAAGGTCATCCAATATTTTAAGAACTGTATATTGATGTATGCCTTTTAAACTTGATTGTTCGATCTTTCTTTATGCTATTTTTAGTATTACTATTTTATTTAATAAAAATTAATTTTATATATCTTTAATTCAACTATTTACTAGGATGTTAAGTAGGTTGGGGCTTTTGACAATTTAGACTTTCGAAATGAGTTAAAAGAGCAACATGCAATATGCAGAGATATTTAAAGAGTTGAAAACTATTCTGTGAGGAGATGATAGCATCAAAGTAATCTAAATCGACTCCTTTATATCCGAACAAGTCTCAAAAGAAATAGCTAGATTCTTGTAGAGAAATGCAGATGTATTTGTATAATCAACTGTTGATATATTGGGAATAGATTTTGATGTCATAGTTTATCAGTTCAATATAGATTCAAATCATAAACTTGTTTAACATGAAAAAGAAATTTCACTCCTGATCGGCAGCTTGCGGTCCAAGAGGAAGCGAACAAGTTGTTAAAAATCAGATTTATTAGGGAAGATTATTTTCCTAATTTGTTAACCAACAAAGCTATAATAAAGAATTCTAACGAAAATAACAAATATGAGTTGGCTTCACAATTTGAACAAAGCACAATATTTTCTTACCAAAGATAGATAAGCTCGTTGATGTGCTAAGGGCGAGCTACACAATTTTATGAATGCATTTTTTTGCACTAAAGCATATTTGAATGCATTCTTTGAATGAGGAGAAAATAACCTTCATCCTTTAAAAGAACCTTTATTGTTATAAAGTGATGCCCTTTACACCAAAGGATACTAGGATAACCTATCAAAAATTGGTAAATCATATCTTTAAGGAATTACTCGATAAAAGCATAGAGACTTATGTGGATACATGTTAATAAAAAGCATGAAAGCTAAGTAACGTAGGACTAACCTCAGCAAAATTGTTCATATACTAAGGTGTTACTTGATGAAGCTTAATTCAAGTAAGTATGCTTTCCTTATATTTATGATGAGACATAACCAATTTATAAAATTTAAACCTTTTTTGTTTTAATTTACTTTTTAACTTGCCCATGACGAAATGGAGCTTGCCAAGGCCATCTACGGCGGTGTTACGCACGGCGGAGCCCATGCACCCTCCGCTGCACTCGAAGAAGAATGTTATCTGCGAGCAATTTGACATGGCTACAGATTAGTGGCTTCCATGTTTGTTTGTTTGTCGTGAAGCGTTCGACTAATCCCAGCGTTTGTTGAAAAGCTAATTTCAAAGGCCAGAATTTGGGGTTATGACGGAATACGCATAGATTCTGGGTTAGTTTTTCTTGATTTGTTATCCGGATTTGTACGTGCCTAGCTACCACATCTCAATAAAAACTCTCGAATTTTCGTAGCAGAGGAGAGCGTGCATGAGATCAGGGAAGCTCCTGATCTCTCTCCCCAAGACATTATCATCTTTCTAAATACCTCATCATCTCTTTCGCCACTTCAATACTAAGCAGCTTCCAAGGCGCATACAAACTGGGCTTGAGGGCTGGCCTTGATTCTTTTATGAAAGGATGACCTCGATGTCCACCAGATCCAACATAACCTACTTATAAATTGCGTTGGCTGTCGGAATATCGATGGCCTTCGATTAATTAGATCCAAGTTTGAGCCTATATTTTTTTGGGTTGGGTTAGAAGGGGGTTAGTTTTTTCAATCTGATCCATATATTCATAAACTATGTTTCAATCTGATCGCAATTCTTGCGAAGGTACCAAGAAATTTCTTCTTCTTCTTCTTCAACTGCTATCAACACCATCAAACGGTTGGTCGGCGTTGGGATTCATCAACAAATTTCCATCCTCCTCTTCCTGCACTGCTTAGTGGGTTCTTCTCTAGAGCCTCTTCAGCCTCTCGCTTCTCCTTCAAGCTTAGAGCATAATTGATCAAACCTCACTCCTCGAGGAAATCGAACAACCTCTAGATTGACCCTATCTCCGGAATCAGCCCTCACCAGGCCTCGGTGAAGGTGATGTTCTCGAAGGGTTTCCCTGGATCATGGATCTCACTGAAGGAAAACCAATCTAGAGGAGGAAAAAGGAAAAGGAAATCTGTTGGAAAAGAGGCAGTTGGGGTTTTGGAAGGGAGAGAAGAATGATCTCAAGAGAAATTTAGATTGTATTTGGATGAAAGATTTTCAGAAAAAAAAAAATTATTAGAAGTAGAAGTTTTAGAATTTTAAAATTAAAATTCTTTGTTGGCTACCTCCGAGGAAGAATTTTTAAAATTATAAAATTTATAAATTCCTAAAAATGATAGTTTACAAATTTCATCTATTATTAACAAATCTCCCCTGAAAATCTTCTTCGAAATAGTCAAAAATTTTAATTTTATTCATATAATAAAATAATTATATAAATACTATAAAAATATTATTTACTTAAATTTATAAAAATATTTATTTTAAATATTTATGTAATTTTATTTATTAAATATTTATTACATTAATATTTATTTTATTTAAATTATTAATATTTATGTGGATAATTATTATTATTATAAATATTATATAAATAAAACTATATTTTATAAAAATTATTATTATTATTATTATTATTATTATTATTATATTTATTAAAGAGGTAGAGTTGGCTATATTCGAATGCAAATAAGCCTTAAATCCCTCTATTCTTGGATGAACATGAATTCTGAAGCCGCCCTATTTTTTTACTTTTTTCATCTTTGAGATTTATAAATAGTGTGGATTTAAGGATAGGGAGGTGACCGAATATAAGTTTGCCTATATTCGAATATAGCCAAGTCTACTTTTCTATTAAATATATTATTAATAATATATTTATTATTAAATTAAAAAATATATGAAATTAAATTAATACCTAATTTATAATTTATGTAAATAAATTTTATTTTTATAATTTATAATTGTAAATACTTATAAATATTTTATTATATTATTAAATATAAATAAATGTAAATAATGAATAAATATATTATGAATAATTACATAAAAATAATTATAAATATTTTTAGTAAATATATATGAATATTATTACATAAATTCATCAATATGTACAATAATATTGATAAGGAATATTTTCATATTTTCATATTAACAATAAAATATCAATATTTTAATAAACAAAGATTACAAAATTTAATAAATATTAAAACATTGATGAATATGAAAATTAATATTAAATAATTGCATAAAATTTTTTTAAAAAAATATAAAATTACATAATTTTATATCAATGTTATAAAAAATTTATAGAAAATTTAACTATTCTCGAACGAAATTTTATTTTTAAAAGCAACTATTCAATTAGAAAATTTACAAAATTCTGAAATTTTGAAATACTATATTTTTAAATACTGTATTTCAAAATTTAATGATTTTTTAAAACGCCTCAATCAAGCATAGCCTTATAGATTTCATGAGGATTTGAGTTATCGAAGCGAATGGGGATGGGGACGGTGGGGGAGGGCTTCGATATTCGGAGGCCAATGGATTTCTGGTACCTCATCGGATCTTCATCTTACATCTCTCCTTCTGTCTATTTTCGAAGACAAGGAACGTAGGTATGCAGTGAACTAGTTGGGAGCACACACGGACTTCTAGATTTGTGCTCGGCTTGTGATTTAGAAATTTCGCCCAACGTACACGGTGAGATAGGAAATCATTAGCTCCAAGCATTTATGTTAGTGATTAAAAAAAAAAAAAAAAAGGAAAAGGAAAGAGACGGAGGAGTCATGAGATTTAAGACGGTGGAACCAATTATCCCATATAGATAACTATTGGAATACACTGTTCTAATCCTCTTAGTTTGTGCTGGTTTCTAGCCTAACTACGGTCGTTCGCTATCAGAATGAATCATTTTTTATAATGAAAGAAAGAATGTTCAGAGAGTTCGCTATCAGAATGAATCATTTTTTATAATGAAAGAAAGAATGTTCAGAGAATTGCGTGCAAGGCTGTTAAGTCTCGATCACCTTCTTCCCCTCTTCATTGAAAAGTCGTTCTTTCCAGAATGGAAGAAAATGGTGATGAATTTGAATGCAAGGCCGTATGTCTCCGTCACCATTTTGTCTTTTGCCTTTTAATGGCACTGAATAATATGTTGCTGGCTTTTCTTACGTGAATAACGTTCTCAAGGCCCCAATTTTCCACGCGTGGAAGAGAAGTGGCAATGAAATTGCAGGCATGTAGAAGTTTCATCATTTCCAGACTTGTAGGTTCCCATTTTTAGTATATATATATATCTATTTAAAAAAATAAATTCACAATCTTGACCACTTCTATTTCCTCGACTGCACCTTTTGCCTTTATGCCTTTTAAAAATGGTCCCTTCACCACGTGACAAATTGATGATGATAGATTTGCGTGCAAAACTGTAAGTCTAGTCATCGTTTTGTTCTTTTTGCCATCTTAGCGGGTTGAGTAATCTACTGTTGTTGTGTTACTCTCGGATTGCTTTTTTTAAGATACTTTTGTGCGTTGACTAATCTATTGCTGTTTTACTCTCGGATTGCTTTTTCTATAATACTTGGTTTCGTAATTTTAAAAAGATCAAAATTAAGTTGGTGGAAACTTTTGGACAAATAAAAGCACCAAAGAGTATGATTCGTGGACGGATCGAATTCAAGTCCGATTTTTTAAAAAAATATATTATAAAAGCCGCGTGGTACCGAAACAGTTTCCATCAATTGGTCGACTAATAAATGACTTTAATTAATGAGATAACGAGAGATTTGGCCGTAACACATGCTATTACGTGCGAGGCAGTGAACATTGGGAAACTCATCAACGCATCAAGGCCCACTGAACAAAAGAACCAAAAAAAAAAAAAAAGAGGGGGGGATCGGTTCCCCCTTGAAGAGAACATTAAAAAAAAACCACAAGCACACACTTGGACGTCCAATCTCGCATACAAAAAGTCATCACAGCGTCGCGGATTATGATGCATAATAATGCGAAAGAACGAAGAATGTCCGGCCTAGGGGAACCAAGCCCAGCGTCTAGACTCCCCCGAGAAATTTCCACTCATCGTAGAATACCTTCTTAAACCGTTCCAAGATCTCCGGCTCCAGCTCCACTTGAAGAGTGATTCCCCCGTCAGGACCGCGCGAGACGGTGACCAGTCCATGGAAATGAAGGCTGGCGTGCCCCATGAACGCCGGCTTCCCCCACCCGAAATCGGCCTCGTATATCGGCAGTGACAGCCAGCTGTTCACCCAGACGTCCGTGCTCGGCAGCTCCCACGCACCCGTAGCCAAGTTGTCCAAACCCACCAACTCCAAGTAATCGATCACCGACTTCACGTAGCCGTCGTCCACCTGGGAAATGGCCGCACGGATCTTATCGGCCCCGAACTCGAGCGGGTTCGATAAAAGCTCGCCGACCGTCGCGGACGCGGACGTCCTCACGATGGCATTGCCAACATAACCATGCGGGAGTGGTGGCCGCAGACGGGACCGCGCGTCGGCTGGCACATACAATCGTGTCCGCTGGTCACCGGGGAGCTGGCGGGCCTTGCATGCGCAGCGCCACACGTAGGCCGCGATCGCTCTGTAGGTGGAGAGCGGCCTCGCCTTACCGCTGCTCTCCTTGAGATGGGAGAGCTGGTCCTCGGATAGTTCGAGCACGCTGCAGGCCAAGGGGGGCTTGCCGGCGGATGGCTTGTTCCTTGAGGGCTTGTACTCGATGTGGTCGTAGCGGATGGTCGGCGGGGATCGAGCACGGAGAGTGGAATGGTCGACAGAGGTATGGACGGTGACATCGGAACCTCGGGCGATGTCGGACCACGTTTTGATGAAGTTGAGGGAGTTGAGGCCGTCAGAGATCGTGTGGTGAATGGCGGTGCCCAAGCATACCTCACCGGACCTGAAGAATGTCACCTGCGAGTTTGATATGATAAAATGAACATTATCGAAGTTGGAGCGATAATTTGAGCCTGGGTAAAGCAATCACCTTAAAAAAAAAAAAAAAAAAAAAAAAAAAGAGCCTGGCTAAGGCAGAGAGAATCACCCTAGAACTAATAAAATTCTTATAACAAATAAACAATTGATAATTTAAAAAAAAATAAAAACTAATTAGTTAGCAATATTTGTTTTTTTATGACCATTTCTAACCTTGAATATAAATAATTAAAGAGATCTTTTTGATAATTCAAATGAAATTGCTGCAATGATCTTACATCCCTTGCAATTCTTATACTAAAATGCTTTGATCTTGATGATATGAAATCATTATTTTTTATATAATATATAATTAAAGATCTCTTATAACCTAAATTATTATACCATAAAAATAACTATTTTTAATATATTTTACAATTCATATTATTTTATTATTATAATATTTAAATTTAATTATAATATTTTTTTATTATATTATCATTAAATTATAATACAATTATAATAATATAGTATAATAATTATTATATTTTTCTTAAAATATTATATTATATTAATAATATTACATTATTATAATATTTTTTTATAAAAATATTAAATTATGTTGTATTAAAAATAAAATAATATTAAGTGTTTTTATATAGATAAAAAATGCTTTAATTTCTAAACCTCAAGTTAAGGTTGGGCATCTCACATTGTGGATGAATACGAAATCTTTGAATCGAACGATTATTTTTAAAATAGAAATGATTTAGGCTCGCAGCCATCTACAACTATTGCCATATTGCCAGATGCAACAGCGCCCTCCCCCTCCCAAGAAAGAAGATGAGTCTATGACTTTGAGCAAGCCTACAATTACTGCCACATGCAACATGATGGTTTACAATTATTGCCAGATGCCACAGGATGGTTCCGCCGTTTTCGTCGGCACCACGGGTGGTGCCCAAATCCCCCAAGAGATGGAGTCTATGATTTCTAGCAAGTTTCAATGCGGTAAGATTTTACTCGCTAATAAAATTCACTGGCGGTAGTTTATCAAAACAAAAAAAAGCCTGATTGAAAGAGATGGCTGTCGCTAAGAGCAACCTACACAGTTTCCGTAGCATGTGGTTTTAATTTTTTTTTTTTTTTCTCCTACTTTCAACAATCCATCACTATAAAGACATAAAAAACCCTCTCATCTTGTCGCTTTGCACATATTCATTTCATTACCAAAGTTAAATAAAAGCGAGGAAGAGACTATTCCTAATTTGACAGCACCAAACTTAAATAAAAGCGAGGAAGAGAAGGAAGATACTATTCCTAATTTGACAGCACCAAACTTAAACAAAAGCGAGAAAGAGACTATTCCTAATTTGACGGCACGGCACATGTGTCTCTGTACTCTTTGTCAGTCACAGGACAAAGCATGCATTGAACCTGCATGCGGTTTGTCTTTGTTTTTTTTTTTTTTTTAACTCAACTAAACTGTCATGTAAGCCTTACATCTATTAAGTAGAAGAGAGATAAATATAAACCATACGATCTGTACCTTTAAAATTGCACCTAAGTGATGTTAAAGATTCTATTGTTAATTAGAATTGCTCATACCCCGGAGAAAGGCATCTCGATGTTGAAAATCTCCGAAATCATAAAATAACTTTATTTCTTTTATGGTTGAATACTAGTCTGAATTAATTATAACCTTTCATAAAATTTTCTAAGATTCAGGTACGATATCTTTTTAATTTTTTCTTTTAGCAATCACATTTCAACCCCATTCATTTAACATCTCCCATGTCTTAAGCATCTTATACCATTTCCTATACTCTTGCATTTTATTTTATTTACGATATCACCTACCTGAAAGCATAGCAGCAAAAACTAATTTTTTTAAGATGGATCATTTTTAATATTCTTCAAGAAAAACGGCAATGAAGCGGTCAGAATTTCAAAAGTTCTGTTGATGATTAAGCTCGTGCAACCGCCAACCAGTTCCCATCATGTTCACAGGGACACCTAGGCCTTGAAAACCTCTGGAAATCTGTGTTTTTGGATCTTTCGAACGGGAAGGACAAAAAAAATTCAAGCCGACTTTGCTCTTTATATCTTTAAAAAAAAAAAAAAAATCTAGAAGATCTCAGTTTTTTTTTATTTGAGGGAAAAAATAACAAAAAAATCAAACCAGTTCGAACCTTTATATCTTAAGAAAATAATAAATCCAATCAAACAACCAACGAAAAAAATAGGTAACTATCTCCCGTGCTACCAAATCTAGTTCATCAAATTTTCTTTTTTTTTTTTTTTAAAAAAAAAGAAAAGTCTAAATCTAGTTGTTCTTCGAGAAATCTCAATCCTACCTACGAAATCACCAAACGAAACAGAGAAATTAGTACCTATCTCCCATCGTCGCTAGCTTTTTCTCAACAGAAATTCTTCTTGTCGAACCAGATGGTCTCCATAATTGGCCCCCTCTCCAGGGCAAATTTTGAGGTAATTCTCAGGATCCGACTAGAGAAAGGGACCAACTAGAGTTTTTACCAACTGCCTAAATTCGTTGTTTTGTGACCGAAATTTCTTAGAATAAAAGATAGTGATTGACTATGCTCTTTTAATATTCGTTTTAGGAAAAAAGAATTAGACCAGACGTGGATGGAGGACAGGGTTGTGGGCAGCGGAATGGGCTGGCTGCAATCTAAATGCCAAGTATTCGATCAACTGAGACACAAAAAAAGAAAGAAAAAAAAAAATAGAGAAGTGACATAAAAATCTGACCTGAAACAAGGTTAAGATATCACTGGACTGCACCGAGGGGCAAAACTTCTCCCTCAACTCCGGCGAGGGAGACAAGTCACCGAAGTCATCCGCCGTGGAATCGGACCGTGCCACCACGAAGACGACGCCCTCCCCTGTGCACTGGACCTCGGGCCGGCCGTCCCTGTCGACCCCCAGCCGGCCGGCGAGGGGGTAGAAAGGGACGAGTGCCTTGCCCAGGGCCGCCTTGAGGACCTCAACGGAGAAGAAGTCCGGGTCGCCGTTGGGCCTGAAGATATATACGGTGCAAACGAGATCCTGCATAACCACCAGGTCCAGATTGGTCGCCCATATTGCATGCTTTGGGGTTTCTTCGCTCGGAAGCACCAGACACGATTCCACTATCTCCACCGTCGCTCCCATTTCCGTGCTCTCCGTTTCTCGGACCTTCCTCCCGAGGCTATCCATGGTTGCAAGACCCGTGGTCGCATGATACCCGAATTTTTTATAGCCTCCAGTGGTTGTCACGTGTATTGACTTTAAATAAAAGTCGCATCAGATGATTACGACAAAAATAGTTAATGCGGATTAGGATTATCACGACAATTGGAGCCCCATACTGCCGGTGCTTTAAATGTATGAAACAATAAATAAATAAATAAGATGGGAATAATGAGGCGTTGATCACGTGAGGCTCGCTGGCAACCAGATAATCGTTCGTTCGTTCGTTCGTGGTTTCAGTCGTGACGCGTTACCACGCGATTGAAACAAGTCTCTCCCTGATATTTTCCAAGGCTGCTCTTCTGGTCTTATTATTATTTCTCGATTTCAGACGCTGAGGACAACGGATTGCGCTTTTTTCTTCGCCTCATGCCACCGAAGACTTGAGCACGAATCGCGAATTATACCTCGAAAACTGTTGAGATTAGATAGCCTACCCGTGAATCGTCCATATTTCCTTAGAGAAATGTACAGCTGTATGCCTGACAAAACTATCTTCCCCTTCTGGCGTTCCTTCTTCACGCTAGCTTCAGTGTTACGACTTTGTTTAATAAAAATTAGCTTGTTATGCCTTTAATCTAACTATTTAGCGTATTTTAGTTTCAATTTTATTAACATTAATCACAAAGATCACCAATCTTTTTTAAAACACCTGCATATATCACCGACCATTTCGTTATCCAGACAGAGGTGGGCTTTCCATTTGAAATACTAATGGATCAGGATCTCAAGTTCCTCTTTAAACTGGACCTTCCGTGTTGAAACACAAATTAGTTTTTTTTTTTTTTTTATTCTTGATCAATTCATAATGCACTATGAACTAAACTTTCGATTTTGAAACGCAAAATGTGAACGACCTTCAGTCCCTATTGGACTGGGCATTCAATTTTGACGTACATATTGGAGTTGCTGGTTGGCTAGATTCTTACGTTGGTTGGTTGATGAGTCTTTATCAAGAGTGAATTTATTGTTGAACGCCTCCCAATTGCCCTTGTGCGCAAATTTCAGCTTAAAAATAGCGTGGCAGAAATTATAATTCGAACAAAAGCTTTGATAAAGTCAATTAGAATTTTCCCTTCACTGCATTTCAAGCTAGAGAGTTTTCTTTTGCGTGGATCAATTGGATTTGGTTGCTATCTCGGTGCAGCCTATATTAGTGGGACTCTAGACAGATAAATAAAATGCAAACAAGACCTTAGATAGGGAAGCGCTTTATCATAGGTACTCTTTATCCTTGTCACTAATATTTTCATCATGCTCCTTTAAGAAGGCTAGTCAAATTGAGTTTAAAGCTTTATACAAAATTGAAAGTCTTCATTTTGTTTATGATATTTTTTTCTTTTGTGATGTTAGTAAAAACAGAATTTATATTACTTTTAAGATCTTATTCTTTCTTTTAAGAGCTATCAAAGTTACTCAAGAATTTATAAGTATTATTTAGAAAATACTTAAATGAGAAAATGATTTACTAACGTTCTTTTACATTAGAAAGTAACTATGATATATGTTATCAATATTCTTTTATATTATAACTTATTGAATAAATTGTTGAGATTTATTCATCTTCTTATAATGTCCTTATACTATTAAATCTAATTTGCATATTAACTATATACTATCTGATTGAAGCTTAATTTTCTCTTATCAAACTATATTTTTAGTCATACTTTCGATATATACATCAATCATATATAAATTTTATAGTTACTGTTTACTAATTAAATAATAATATTTTATTCCTTTGTAAAGCATAAATTTTTCATACAAAGATATTTTTTATTTCAACAATGGAATGTTTCATAATTGTTGCCTTCTTACTTTCTCTTTTCAAAACACATCAAGAATAAAGAGCAAAAAGAATTAAGAAATATTAATGAAAAAAATCATAATTATGTTAGGATATTTAAGAAAAATTTTAAAAATATTTTATCTAGTATGTGAAAAATTAATTTAGATATTTTTGGAATGGTTAAGTGTTACATTAAATTTGACAGATAAATAATAACTTAAAAATGTAATTTATTTTTAAAATTTTTAATGAAATAAAAAAAATATAAATAAATAAATTGATCAGTATTTCTATAAAACTTTCATAGCAAAGAATAGTGCCTAAGAGTGCGGCGGCATTGATAAATTTCACAATGCATATCCTCCCAATGCTGAACGGTCTTTAAGGCGTGGCTTCGAGGGAACCGCCTCACGAGGCTGCGCTTTTTTATTTCACCAAATTAGAGGCCCTCCCCCCACTATTTTGAAGCGTACGGCCCTCTCCCTTAAAATTGAAGTGTTGTTTTGATTATTATCATTATTTGTATATGAATTGTGTATTATATCGTGATGAATTTATTGGCGGATGGAATTGCCCTTATGTCTGTGTGGCCAACCTAGAACCTTCCTTCATTATTAGTATTTTAAAAGTTTAAAACTTAATAAAATTAGACTCACGAGGCATGAGAGGGGTTGGCCATGCGACGCTCAATGGCAACCGCAGGCCTTTTAATGGTGCCCCTCATCGTCGCACGTGCACGCAATCCAAGCTCTATCTGTTTCTTTTCCACTCTATTTCCCTTCTACCCTTCAAACGTGGGATCTGTGTTTTTTTTTTTTTTCGGTTTATTGCGTTGTCTAGTTCCGAATCGCGTGGCCTGCGCTTGCTTCCGTTTGCGCTGCCAAAGCAGCAGTGAAAGCGAGCCCGAACTTTCCTCGAGTGAAGAAAACGTGCCTGAATTACATCTTAAAAACTGCCGCAGATTGAGTAGTTTGCATTATCTATTTTTATATTATTTTACTTTAACCAATGCATATATTTTAACCACAGCGGATTGCAGTCATTCATGTGCATAGCTCTATCGTTTAGTTAAAAATAATAAATTTTATAGACTAATATAATAAAAGAGAGAGACCTTGACGTATGGCGGCTCCGTTTTTTTTTTTTTTTAACGTATAGATTGTCTACTCTTGTGAAGACAGCCTTTCATTAACCATACAGTATGATAAAAGCATAAAAATAAAAAAGTAAAGAAAATAATAGATTTATTTGGGAGTCTTTATTCTTTTATTAGATCCATCGTCTGCACTAAAGGTCATATAAAAATAATTATAGAAAATATAATAACTCAAAAAAAAGAAGAAGAAAAAAAAAAAAAAGATAATTCTAAAGAAAACAATAACTTTGATGGAAATATAGAAGAATCAACAATAATAAAAAAATATGATTCAAATGATGGAAAGGTGGCTTAGAATAGATAAGGCATTTATAATTTTACTAATTTAGCCGGTTATAAGGGTTAAATGTAGCTGATTACTCACAATAGTTAAATGATCAAAAATTCTTTTCCTTATTTATAATTTTAGTTTTTTATATTTTTAAAAGAATTTTTTTTTTAAAAAAAAAGTACGAATGTAAATTTGCTGCCACCTGACTTTCCATCTTTTTTTTCGTATTATTTTTATATAAAAATTAATTTTATATGTCTTTAATATAATTATTTACAGAGATATGCCACACGGTTTGGGCCGGCACGTCTCTCACGTCATGCTGGAGCAAGCCGCGCTACTCCGCAGATAGTGGTCGGTAGGGCAGGCCGTTGCGTGCCGGCCTGGCATAGCCCACAGGCCGTCCCGTGGCACCTCCGCTGCCGTCAGCATCACCGTCCATCTGGCAGGCGCCTGGACACCTCCCAGAAGCACGACTTCCGCTCCATCTCGCCGCCGTCCCCTCCTCCTCCGCCGCCGCCGCCGCCTAGTGGCGGACCGTCCAGCTTTACACCGACCAGACGGGCGCCAACGTCTCCCACACCGTCCTCCTCGGCACCGACAAAAACTACCGCCGCTACTCCCGCGGCAAATCCCTCACCCAGCTCTCCGTCCAGTCCGTCAACCGTGCCGCCGTCCCCGCCCTCTCCCCGTCGACCCACTTGGTGGCCTCTACCTCCTCGCCTCCTCCGACGTTGCCGTCCAGGACTTCTATGCGGCTTCTACTCTCTCACCTTCCCCTCCATCGTCGGCTACACCCTTCCCTACTCCTGGGTTGGCAACTCCGCGGCGAAATGTCCAGGGATTTGTACGTACGTACCCATTCGCCGTGCCAGACTGCGTCCCCGGAGCTCGCTCGGCGGGGCGGCCGCCGAATGGGGACGTCGGGTAAGCAGGATGGTGAGTGTGGTGGCGCACGAGCTGGTTGAGATGGTGTCGAACCTCTTGCGAATGCGTGGCACGCTTGATATTCGTGCTTCGTCCCTCTTGACCAAAGCAACAAAAAGAAAAAAAAAAAAAAGAAAAGAAAAAATCTTAGTAGAGATAAGAGTCTCTGTAAAATAATTTTAGAAATATTACAGATAAATAATATAAAATATTTAATATATATCATATATAATAAGTATATATATTATAATATTATTCAATATTTTTTTATAAAATATATATGTATGATATATAAATATTTAATAAAGTAACGTATAATATATTATTTAATAATATATATATTTAACAACATCTAAATAATATAACTTAATATAAACTTATATATTATTTAAATACAATATTTATATTAAATTTAAACTTATAATATAAATAATTAAATATGTATTGTAAATTATTTAAATATGATAATTTAATATGCAAGAAGGTCATAAATATTAATAAAATTAAATTTAACATTTATATATTATTATATAAATATATAATAATATTCAAAATACCAACTATTATATTAATTACATCAAGAGTACATGAATTTTTTGGGGTTTTTAATTGAGTTTTTATACTATTTTTTGAATTGAGTATACCAACTCATATAAGTTTTTCAATCAATTACATTTTAAAGGTCGTTAACAATAACTTGATGAATTATATGACAGTTGTTAATAATAACTTAAGTATACTTTTTTTCTTAATTAAGTATACCAACTTTTAAAAATTTTTTAGTGTAACAACTCATAAAAGTTTTCAATTAAGTTTACTTATTTAAGTCCAACTAACATTTCTCGTAAATCTATGACAAACTAATTAATCAAAAAATTTTATATATAAAATTCTATGCACAGCAACCTAAAAAAGAAATATTGTTATCTATTTATACCTAATATATATATATATATATATATATATATATATATATATATATATTATATAAAAGATTAAGTAATAAAATAGTGATTTTTTAAACTGCTCAACTAATAGTAAATAAATTAACAAGAAAATTACATCTCATATGCCAGAAATATTACAGACATTTCTCAATAAAAAAATTGCTCTCTCCCAAAGACCATATAACTCTACAAAAGTTTTCTAGCTTTACCACGTAGAACTATATATTAAAAAGGTATCAATAAATAGTCTCTATAATTCTTTAACCTACATTTTTTATACTTGTTTAAAAAACTTTCATGAGTCGGTAAATTCAATCGAAAAACTTTTAAAATTTTGTATACTCAATTGAAAAAAAAAAAAGGTATGCTCAGGTCATTGTTAACGGCCATTATGTGGTTCGTTAAGTGATCGTTAACGATCGTCATGTTGGTTTGCTAAGTCATCGCCGACGGGCATAAATTAAAAAACTTAAATAGATTGAGATACTCAATTAAAAAATTAGTATAATACTCAATTGAAAATCATAAATAAGTTCATATACTTTCAGTATAATTATCCCTATATTTAATATTATACATGCACTCGAGCCTTGTTTAATATTAAATATTAAAATATATTTAAATATTAAATAAAAATACTAAATATTTAAATACAATCGAATGAATATTAAATATATAATCAAATTAAATATTATTAAATATTTATATGAAAGTTAAAAGTATAATATAAAATTATTAGACTTTGATAATCTCATATATTTACCTTTCAAATAACAATCGAATTACTATAGTTTATGGTAATCTTAAATTATCAACAATCAAATATTATCATTTAAATTATCATATCTAATTATCAAATATAATAGTCTATATAGTAATCTCATATTGCTAAAGTAGATTACAATCAACTAAACAACTTTTAAGATATTTTATTCTTTAATTTCCTTCTCTAATATATGGGACTCTTTGATTTTATTCTACATATAACCATCACTCTCTCATCTCCTTTCTCTCACATGCATTGTACATACCTCATTATTTATAAGTTGAAATTATGAAAAAATATATATTAGAATCTAACAATTTTAAGTTAAATAGCATAAAAATATAATACATAAAATATAATTTTAGCACACTTACAAATAGAAATGAATAGCCAGTATGCGACGCATACCGAAGCCCAATTCCGTCCGAGAACGCCATAAAAGGCCGAGCGGAGCTATCGTAGGGTTGAGACCAAGTCGAGCAACCGTCCAAATACTTTTGGGTACGCCTAAATCCCCAAATATCCTCATCAAAACCCTAAAATCCCACCGACTTAGATGGCTCATTTGCCGGGCCATCGCCTTTCTTTCTTTATTTCTTTCTTTTTATTCTTATTTTTATTTTTATTTTTCTCCCCCCTCCCCTTCTTCGCTGAGAGAGAGGGTTTCGCCGCGTGCCGCGCCCTTCCTTCCGCGTTCCGCGATTAGATCGGACGACCGACGCGATCCTATCAGTACCCAGAGAGCGGATCGAGCGAGTTATGCAGTCGGATCAGACGGTCATTAGCTTGAGGCCTGGTGGTGGCGGCAACCGAGGCAGCAGACTCGTCGCCTCCCGTTTCGACTCCCCCGCCTTTGCCGCCACTGCCGGAGGATCGTCTTCGCTGAGGTCCTCCTCGCCCTCCGACCTTCCCTTCCTCCGCCCCCATGGCGGCGCTGCCACCGGGAAGGTGAGCACCCCTCTTCCCCGGGCCTGGCATCGTCCAAAGTCGCTATTTTTTCTTCCCTATCGAGAGTTTTAGAGTACGTAAGGATCTCTTGGGAGCTAGGGATTCGATCGGTCTGTTAGATTCGAGGATTTCTCCGACGGGTTTGATCTGATGTTTTTGATCTCGAGTGGCGTCAATTTCTTAGGAAAGTTGGTTTCTTGATCGGTCATGATAGGATTTAGAAGTGAAATTTTGAGTTGAGTTTGGTTGTCTTTTTTATTTTTTTTTGGCCTTATTTCTGAGGCTTCTAATGAGAAAATGAAAGATAGACTTTTGAAGTTGTTCGGGACGTTTCCTGATTATTTATTCCATATTTTGTGTTGAAATATAAATTCCTTTTGATTGTGTAAGAAGGTGTGATTAGAGCTGGGGAAGGAAGAAGCTCTTCCTTATGGTATTTATACGTGGACGATCTTATGAGGATGACCCTCTTCTTGAAACCTTATATGTGGAAATTCTTACGTTCAATAAATCTTTGGTTATGTGTTTAATTACTGATAATGTCGAATATCCTGCTAACTAAAAGTGTGTTTGAGGATTTATACTATCAGCTACTCTCTCTCTCTCTCTCTCCCTCTGAATCAGTTTGATTACTTGGTATATTTTGGGGGTCTTTAGTTTTGAGAACATTAGATTCACAGGAAAAGCGATTTGTTATTATTGATAATTTTTTGCCCAAATAGAGCTATAATGGTTCATATGTAAGTGGAGAGTGAGTTTGAGGGCATTATGGTAGACATTTAGTGTGCTGCTTAACGGATATGGACTTCATATTCCTCCATGCCAAAGTTGAGTTTGGCAGTTTTACCGAACTGAGAACAGGATTTTTGCACTTCAAACAAGCACCCAGAATTGCATACTTCTAGATGAAGTGCAGTCCAAACCTCCAACTTACAGTGAAGCAAGGACACAACAAATGAAGCAGAAGCGATAAGCCTTACAATAAAAGATGATAATAAAAAAAGGGGTGTTATCAAGATATTGAAGTTTTGTGGCTTATGACATTGTATCGAGACCTGCAAGGAAGATTTTTAAGGCATGGAAAGTCTTGTCCAAGATGGTGTATAAAGCTAGTCTAGAGAGGACTTTTGAAATTAGAGTCTTGCTTGGGATATTATAAGAAAAAACAGAAAGAATTCTTCTTTACATGGATACAGAAGAGTAAGTAGCAACAATTACAGGGAAAAGGCTTTTTATGTGGTTTTACAACATTGTAAATGAAACTAGAAGCTTAGGCTGCATTTGAAAGATTTTATACACTGTTGTGATTCAATTCTTTTCCTGGATTTAACATTGTTGAAATTTAAAGAGGAGATCTATTAGTAGAAGGCATTTGATGTGTACAAGGAGAAGCTTTAGAAATGAAGAAAGTAAGATGACAAAGAGCAGAAAATGTGAATTTGGAAAATTCTAGTTGGAATAGGAATTTCGGTTTTGAAATTTCCCTGCATAACCAGACATTGGATGTTAGATAATCATTACATATAATTTTGAAAGCATATAAAATCATGAAATATCATGATGTAGTCATACATTCAAATGAATCATTGCATATGATTTCTAGCATTATGAGTATTTTGTTATTGGCTTCTCATTATTTGTTGAAATGTATGTTTACAAGATAATTGAATGTTGAGGCTGCAATGTACTTATCATGATATGTGTGTTGAATGACCGTTTCTACTTTCTTGGCATAGGAAAAGGGATTTTTCTTCTTTTTTTTTTTCCTTATTTATATAAGGAGTAATTGTAACATTGAAAGTGTTGAGTTGAAACATGTTCATAAAACAACACTACAGGTGAGTGTGTATATTTATATATAGGTAGACTTGGTTACATTCAAATGTAGCCAAGTTTAGGATCTGGTCACCTTTCTTATCTTTGGATTCATATGGATCCTGAAGCCATCCCATCTTTTTTACTTTTTTTATCTTCGAGATTCATGAACTATGTGGATCTAAGGGTGGGAAAGATGACCGGATATAGGCTTGATTACATTCGAATGCGGCCAAACCTACCTTCCTCTCTCTCTACGCGCATGCGCGCACACACGCATATAGATACACACACATTATTTATCTTAGTTGTTTGACTAATTTTAAGATCCATTATTCCATGATAGTATAATAAAGCAGCTGTCAAATTGAATCTTTGTGGCCCATAGAAATTTGTGAATATACGCTCTTCTCTATATGCTTTTTGGTGGCCCATAAAAATTTGTCAAATCTTAGTTTTGATTCCTTGGATGTACTGCATTCAAGATGCTGTTTTGGATTTTTATGACCTGATTTTTGATTATTCTGCTGCAGTCTGGAGATTCACATTTTGAGGCTCGTGAGCGAATTCATTATTCAAGGGACCAACTTCTACAACTCCGAGAGGTATGCTTGTGTGGTCATAGGCTATTTTTCCATCCTGATCTTTGGCCTCAAGCTGGTCAGGTGGAGAGCATTCATTGCTTTCCTTATCCAAAAAATTTACGTTTGTCACTATTTCTTGTAGGTTGGCTTATCAATAAGACCTTAAATATCTGCATTTCTCACAGTAATTATTTCTGAAAATTCCAATGAACAGAATTTATGGAAAAATGCTTTCTCAAATGAAGTTAGAAAAGATTAGATAGAGAACTTAATGAAAAAGGGGGCACTGTGCGACAATTGAGAAGGAAAAATTAAGGAAGACTGCTTGATCTATATTTAACCATTGTTTATAGGAAGTATTTTGTTGATGGGGCTATTTTTCTGTCCTGAAACTTGCCCCCATTCTTTCATCTGATGAAACTTAAATGGAGTTTTTCCTTGTTAGCATGAGCAACTTTATGTTATATATAAATATAAATAAGGGTCCATCCTAGAGTTCTTTTTCTCGATTAGATTTGTAGTAAAAACATTACTTTCCCAAAGTATTTCATGGTAGGCAACCTGAAAAGCAGCTTAACAAGTGTTTTTCCCAATTTCTGTTGCTTAACAGGGGATGGTTGAAAGCTTTACATTACAGTTTGTAATGTAGAAGCCTTCTAAGAGATGATACTTTCCAATTAGATTGTTATTCTTAATAGAAATTTTCAGATGATCATTTAATTGTTATTGTTAATAGAAATTTTCATAATGTGTTCAATCAGTTTCCCAATATTTTGCCACTGCTAGGACTTCTGTAAGCTGCCAAGAAAATATCTGATGTCTTAACAAGGCATTCATAGATGCTTCTTGTGAACCATTCAAATGTTTCGTACTCCAGGTCTTTTGTTGTCTTTCATGTATCTTTGGTTTGATTGTAGTTGCCTTATGACAGGCAGTTCAAACGCCTGAAGATATCTTGAAAATCAAGAGAGAGATTGAGACGGAACTTCATGGTGAAGATCAAAGTTGGGTTCGTGGTGATGCAAATGTAAGATCTTTCAGTCCTGTCCTTTGAATATGCATGTGTGATTCTAATGGAAATATTTGATACAAATGTCCCCCTATATATGTATTTATCTACCTACATATAATATGCATATATGCATGCATACACGTAGATATTCATGTATGGTCTTAATTTTGCTGGACAGTGTTTGGACTCTTAGCGTCCAACAATGTCTATTGCACGTACCAAATTCAATTCTTTACAAGTGGATGCCTTTGGAGAGCATAATGCTTGCATCGTTTTACATAGAAATAATTGTCCTACTATGTCCATCTATTATTTATTCTCTTTCTGATATTTGCTTTCATCTCTTAGTTGCAGAATCAATCACATACTCGCTATTCCGAGCCAGACAATCGTGATTGGCGTGGCCGATCAGGGCAACTATCCCTGGTTGGAGAGGAGGGGTCTTGGGATACGATTCGTGATAATAAGGAGTCATATGCATCCAACATGAGACAGCAAGAACAATTCAATTGGCAGGACCAGTTGAGCTCTGAGTTTTCTTCAAGAATTCAAGCATCTTCCAGCCAAGGGGTAATTAGTACTATCTTAATTTTTGCTTGTGGATTGCTTTGGTGCTTTGTATTATATGTACATTCTTTTATTCTTGGTCCATGATGGATGTAGAAATTCAACTTACAAAGCTAAACCAAGTGGGATAACGCTTGTTCTTTTTTGACTAGCGTAGTTGTAAGCTATTTCAACCAAACGTATTTTGATTTATGAGCCTTTAGTTACACCTTGTTTCAAGCTTTATCACTTAGGAAAAATTGATGTTCTCATGTCACGTCCGTGTAGACATTTCCATTGCTTCATTCAAGTTGATGTGATTACAGCTTTGCTAGCTTTGCTTTGCATCCATTTGTTTCAATTGAATGTGTTCAATAATTTTTTTTTCTCGTAAATCTATTCATTCTGCTAGTTGAATATTTTTGCCTTGTTTTTATGTTTCTTCCAATTGGAGATATGCCATTTATTGTATTATTTTAAATCATGATCTGAGGTTTCAGTTGGAATTCTCAAGAAAAATATCATGGTGTTTTGTTACATTTGAAATTATATAATTGTTAAACCATTTGAATCATCTGAGCTATCAGAAGGCGTTCGAAAGAGAACACGTAGAAAATGTGTGCACTGTCTTAAAGATGGATTGAGATCCATTCACTTTTAATAGTTCCCTCTTTATTCACTCCAAGTTCTGAAACGACTTGGTTGCTGTTGAAATCAAGTTGAAATAACTTTGTACATTCATATGATCAGCGCATGCATGGGCAGACTCATCTTGTATCCATTTTCTGTAGCCTAGATGTATTCATTCTGTCCATGTTACACATTAAGAGTTCATGGCAAATTATACCTGATCATTGAAAATTGTACTTTCTTATAAATTTTTTTTTCACTTATGAAATCAGAAATATTCAATAATGTATAATTGTTGAAAGAAAAAACTTACAGAACAAAGGTGTCCTTTTGCATTATTTTATTATTTCCTGTGGATCTTCTAACCTTTTATTATTTACGGGCAATGATAAATTGATCCATTTTGAAGCCAATTTACTTGGGTTTTCTATCAATTAAAACTCCCATCAGAATTGGGCTTTTAGTTAGAGACAAGGGAGACATACATTTTGAAAGAAATCTTCTTGTTCTGGATATTGTTTTAATGAAATAATAAGGAGATGGAAAAAAGATGGTCCAATGCATAACTGCCCTATACTAGGCGTATTGTACCATACCGGTACCAAATAAAAACTCAGTATGAGGGTGCACTGAGTCTCGGTACACCGAACCAATTTGCATAACGGGCGTGCTGACAATGTACAAATGTGGTATCAGTTTAGGGTCTGGTATTAAAATGGCGAACTTTGGTCTAGTAGATTTTGACCTTTCTTATGTGTGGAAAACAACATTTCAATATATCTGTCGCAATTCTAAGATGGAAGCAATCAATATGGTGATTCTAAGATGGATGCGCCATTCTTGGTAAGGCCATTCTGCAAGCTTTCTTGGTTGTGCAATAAATACTGCCGTAATGTGGTTTATATCAGTACCATTCTTGGTAGTATCACCATATTTTAGTCAGGAAATTTCAACTGTTGCAGTCTTACCATCATTCAATGTTAAAAATGAGCAGCATTTTTATTTTCTTCTGCAGGCTTTATTATCGTGTTTGTTAAATTATTTTGATAATTGCTCAGGCATGCAATTTTAGACCTGCTTTGTGTTTTTCTCTTTGCTAGTATGTCCTTTGAGTGAGTGAGTAGTACATTAACCTTGATTTGTAATCTGACTTCAACTGGTAGTCGTATGTGGCTTAGAAATTTTATGATCAGGTTAGAATCTAGAGTTCTGTTTGTTTTTAATGCATGAAAGCTTCTACCTGTGACCAGCAAATGGCTTTACCTCCTTTTGTCACCTTAAAGCATTTCAATCCAGATTGTTTATATATGAAATATGGTTCATGACCAAATCATGCATTTTGTTTTGTTTTGTTTTGTTTTGTTTTTTTGTTTTTTTTTTTTTGCCTTTTGTGTTAGTTTATGTTCTCGCCTCTTTTATGTTTCTCTGACGTTTGATGCTGTGGTTATGATCTATCAGGCAGGACCTGCTCCTGCGCTAATCAAGGCTGAAGTGCCATGGTCTGCACGAAGAGGCAATCTGTCTGAGAAAGAACGGGTTCTGAAAACAGTGAAGGGGTAATGAATTTGAATGCTTAGTTTAGCTTGCTGTGAAATATTAATCTGCTTTTAGTCTCTGGAAAAAGCTGATAGATATTGGCATTATCAGTTACCATTATTTTATTCTCTTTCTATTTGCATCTTCTTTTTTGTTGCCCTTTATTTAATTGCTATTGTAATATGCTGTGGAATCATTCTGAATCAATGTAATGCACGTTACTTACATTTATTTGTTTTTACACAGTATACTAAACAAATTGACACCAGAGAAATTTGATGTTCTCAAGGGTCAACTGATTGATGCAGGAATCACCACACCTGATTTTCTAAAGGTAGCAATGTCTTTTTGTACAATTTAAGATCCTTTTTTTTTAATAAAAATGTGATATGGTATTGGTGGATTCCAGACTTTCAGTTGCAAAAATTATCTGTTGAACAAACTGATGTTGCAGGATGTCATTACGCTCATATTTGAGAAAGCAGTTTTGGAACCTACCTTTTGTCCCATGTATGCCCAACTGTGTTCTGATCTCAATGAAAAGCTTCTGCCATTTCCTCCGGAAGAACCTGGTGGAAAAGAGATCACGTTCAAGCGGATCCTATTAAACAATTGTCAGGAGGCCTTTGAAGGTGCTGACAATCTGAGGGCTGAGGTTAGAAAGCTGACTGGCCCAGATCAAGAAATGGAACGCAGGGATAAAGAAAGACTAGTGAAGCTTCGCACCCTTGGGAATATCCGCCTGATTGGGGAGCTTTTAAAGCAAAAAATGGTGCCAGAGAAAATAGTCCATCATATTGTTCAGGTTTACATATGTCTATATTCCTTCTCTTGTGATTGATTCTTTCTCACATCTAAAGATATTTTACTTTGATAGATATGCCCTAATTCAGCTTGTGCAAACAGGAGCTACTTGGACATGATGGTAGGACGTGCCCTGCTGAGGAAAATGTTGAGGCAATCTGTCAGCTTTTTAATACCATTGGTAAGCAGCTGGATGAAAGCTCGAAATCCCGTCGTTTTAATGATGTCTATTTCAACCGGTTAAAGGAGTTGATGACAAACCCCCAGCTTGCACCTCGGTTGAGGTTCATGGTTCGTGATGTTCTTGATCTGCGTGCCAACAGCTGGGTTCCCCGACGTGAAGAGGTTAGCTTTCCAAATCCGTTGATTTCAGCGAAATTATCTTTGGGAATTTAGCCTGGCTAAAATTTCAAAAGCAAAAACGGTTGTGATGCGAAAGACATTTACAAAATACTTGGACTTCTGACTGTTTTAGTTTACAGAGTTGATTGAAAGTTTTTCTTGTTCTGATTGGTTTTCTTGAATTGTTTCGGCTTCTTTCTGGTTTTGCAGGTCAAAGCCAAGACAATAACTGAAATTCACACAGAGGCAGAAAAGAATCTTGGGTTGCGTCCAGGAGCAACTGCAAGCATGAGAAACGGCCGCAGTGGAAGTGCTTTTGGAGGCCTTAGCCCTGGATCCTTCCCTATTAATCGACCTGGTATTGGGGGTATGATGCCTGGAATGCCTGGAACAAGAAAGATGCCTGGAATGCCTGGGTTAGACACTGACAATTGGGAAGTTCCACGTTCCAAATCCACGCCAAAAGGTGATGTGTTTCGCAACCAGAGTTCGTTGGTTGGCAAGCCATCGCCCATCGGTTCCAGGCTACTTCCCCAGGGTAGTGGGGGACTGATGACTGGTAAGACTAGTGCATTGTTGCATGGGAGCAGTGGTGGGTTGCCATCCTGTCCATCTAATCTTGCTTCAGGTGCGGTAGGCCCAGCATTTCAAAATTTAGGGCCTTTGAAGCCTCTTAGTGCAGTTCCTATGGCTGCTTCAGAAATTAAGAAGATGGTCAGTGCTCCAAAATATAACCCCAGTGAGCTGCACAAGAAAACGGTTGCTCTTCTGGAGGAGTACTTCCATGTCCGCATACTTGATGAAGCATTGCAATGTGTTGAGGAGTTGAAGAGTCCTGAGTACCATCCTGAGATTGTTAAAGAATCCATCAGTCTTGCTCTCGACCAAGGCCCAAAATGCATTGATCCAGTTGTCAGGCTCCTGGAGTTTTTGTTTGTCAAGAAGGTTATTACCCCAAAAGACTTGGGGACCGGGTGCTTGCTTTATGGGTCGATACTGGATGACATAGGTATAGACTTGCCAAAAGCACCTGCTTATTTTGGTGAAGTAATTGGAGAGCTCATTTTGGCTGGTGGATTGGGTTTTAAAGTAGTAGAAGAGATCTTGAAGAAAGTAGAAGATTCCAGGTTCAAGTCAGCCATGTTTGATTCAGTGATGAGACGTATAGAAGCAAAACCATCGGGTCAGCCAATATTAGGTTCACAGGCAGCAGACATTGCTGCCTGCAAGAATCTTCTCTCCTGATTAGTAGCAGTGCTAGCTTTTGCTGCTAGTTGCTACCATTTAGCTTCTGCAACTCTGGTTAGACAGATACTCCCCTTTTTTCTTTGTTCCTTTTTTTTTTTTTTTTTTTTCCATGAGGTGAGGAAGTAGTGTCACAATATTCGTAGCTGGAGATTGAACAAGTAATCTTATGAGTTGTATATTTTTGCGAGTCACATGAGTCTTTATTATTGGTTCGAGATGATAGGAAAAAATGCTATGGAATTTTTTTTTTTTTTTTTCAGAGCCACAGCTTAATTTTGCTTGAAGCTGAAGATGAACAAGGCTTAATGTGATTGATTTATTTATTAGTCATATCGTTTTGGTTCTCTTGCTTGATTGGCCAAGGCTATCATCATGGGTATCCCTGTTTGATGTTTAACAAGATTCTCTCCGAACCAAGTTTTCAAATCCATTTTTCTCTAATCATTATTTATTTTGCACTCAGGAAGTTATAGCTGGTTTTCCCTTCTTTTCCTGTTTGGCTTCCCATTTAAATAAAACGAGTAATGCGTCCAGACTTCTCTCCTGGCTTCTTGTGCAGCATTGTCAGGCTTTTTGGGTTCCTAGGTCAGGCAATTCCAATGTTCCTCCTTCTCTAAACTTTATACGGTGTCAAATCCTTGAACTACTCCAAGGTTCAACTTGTGCGTTTATTTGGTAAAATTCCTCGAGTTCCATCAACCGACATCTTTCATTTTCATTTGGAGGGTTCTCGGTGGCAGTGAAAGATTTTCCAATCATACCTTTTCAAGGGCATGACTTAGTGCAGTCATGTGACTACATTGACTTTCTGTGTGCACTCTCTCTCTTTTTTTTGTGCATGAACCTGCATATATCATCTAAATGTGATGGTAACCAGCCTAGCTAGCAGTTGCTTCGGTTGATAAATGGAATCTAATGCGTTTGTGAACAAATGTCGGCATGAAATTAAAGATGACGCGCTCGCAAATACGAAAAGGACAATAATTATTCCTTAAGAAGGGGGAAAAAGTTACAAGCTTCCACATCTAGCATCTTCTCTGACATAGCCACGTGATCGAGCAGTGTCACCCCATCTTTACACGAGAGAGAGAAAGAGACGTTAAACCAATGAGATACCACCTTGTTGCACCTTTTCAGGTTTGCGTGGCACCGAGAGCGCGGACATTTAAAATGCTCTCTTTTAGAGAACCCCAAGGGCCTCACTGAGTGCAGCTGTAATCCATATTCGTTTTGCTTTCACCACTTGCTGGCAAATGCTTCACGGATCTTCTCAATCTTATTACCGTCAGTAATCAATCAGACCATACGATGCCTGCTCGTGCTCGTTGCGATATGATGCCTTCACGTCTCTATATATAACCTAGTCTTCATGCCCAAACTCGCCGCTCCTCTTCAACTGCAACAACCAGCGTAGCTTTTCCAATCACTCGTATTAGATGAATACCACAATACTCTCATGGCTTCTCCTTGTCCTATTATTCCAGTCTCTCCCAGGAGAGAGTGGATTTCATCACGGCCAACGGCTTCAAGGTCAGATGCCTTAATCTCTCATGAAAGAAGCAATTAACCTTGCATGCTATTACCACTAGCACAAGAATTGTGCATTGCCTATAGTATCATACGCTTTATTTTTCCTTCCTTTTTTTTGCCCTTGCCTTGATGACTGTCGATTGATGAGTGCTTCATTTGTCCAACCGTACTGAGGTGCTTGGCTTGCAGGCCTGAGCAAGTCCACCGAGTTCAGCGAAGTCAGAAGGGGAGAGGGAGAGAGTGAAGAGTTGGATGCCCGGACGAAGGTGAGCCACAAGGGAGAAGGTGGTGCAGTTGGTGCAGGAGGAGGTGAAGAGGGAAGAAGTTACAGTGGGGTAAATTCCGATATTTATCGCCGCCCACGAACTGTACATCACAATGCTTCACCGCAGATGCTAGTGCCATATACTTCCCACCTGTTCGTCATCCCTAGTCTTTGGCTGATCCTTGGGCCTCTTTTCTTCTATTGACCTCTAGGGGTCTCCATCCGTTTATCATCAAGAGTGTGGTGTTCTAAATTGCAGTCCATTGTAATGACTGCTATTAAAGTGCAATCTACAGTGATGATTAGCTTATGTAACCGTCACTTTCAGTTAACAACATAACTTTTGTACTAAATTCTATCCATAATCCTCGTCAGTCTGAACGCTTTATAAACATGCCCCCGGTGTTCCTAAAATAACACTCCTTAAAGGGGAGATGGGTGGCTTGGGAGCGGACAACTAGCATAGCGTCCAGGCTACTTTTGCTCAGCAAAACAAAAATATTGAGGCTGTGATATTTGGATAACTTTTGGAGATTGTCATAGAAAACATTTCTGCAGAAACTGCCAGAGATTATCGAAAATTTCTTACTGTTTTAAGGTAACTTGTCGTGTGCCCTGCAATTTAAAAACTCTTCGGTCTTTGGCGAGTCTGGTTGTCTGAAAGATATAGTTTATCTTAACTAAAAGTTATTGATCGAAAATGATGGCTAACGCTTGACCAAAAACCGTTGACAGGCCAAAATACAGTGTCAACAATTTCGTAAAGCTTAAATTATTATTAAGCCATAAAGAGAGCCTGAGAAGCCTTCACCGAGTCATCTTCCTGATTCGAGCTCGTTTCAATTTCATTAGTATTGGCAAGTCTTGGATGAACCTTCTCTCGTTATAATCATAATAAAGGGGTCATTCTTTTTTGCAACTTTCTTCTTATTGTTATGAACAGTCAAGGACTCGAGGTAAGAACCCCACAGAATCTAATCCCTTGCACAAAGCTGTTGGTGGGTGTTGCCTTCATGTCTGGATGTAAATTATCATCGATTGACTAACCCAAAACCAGTTAACTCCAATTCCACTTCTACAGCCAGCATCTCTTATTCAATCGGTCGCACGTTGGATCAAGTCCGCGTTACTCTCGTGGCTTGTCATCTTATCAATCAAATCTCGTCGGCGTTCGGACATTGGAAGTACCTTTGCACCGAAGAGCCAATTCCATCAACTTGCACAACTACCACAAAGATCGCAACACAAAGGATAGACGCTTTCATCCCAAAGAAACCAAGCAATTAACATGTGCAATGACTATGACTTATTAACTTCATATTCTCAGTCCTTTCAAGACAGACTTGATAACGGCTTGATTTCTATAGTCCAATAACAATGTATGTGTCGTGCTCGCTCTCTCTCTCTCTCTCTGTGGCTAGCAGGTCGGTGCCATCCTCGGAGAAGCTCATCGTACCAAATAAGGAGGACACGAGGTCACGCATGGTACCCACCATCCGTTAACATACACAATTTTTTTTTTTAAAAAAAAACAATTTTAACTCGTACTAAGGGACCTGTCCAGCATAGTTTAGAGTGAGAATTCTTCTGTTTTTTTATAAACTCCCATTACTCTTATATATTCTTATACTAACAAAATTATATTCATAATTTTTATAAAGATTCAGAGCGAAAATGAAGTGAAGACAGAAATTTAATTTTCTTATGAGGCAAGAATGAAGATAAAAAATTTTTTATTAATAAGAATAGAGTAAAAATAGAGATTATTTTTTTTTAGTAGAAAGGGATATGAAGATTAGAGCAGGAGATGACAGGAATTGAGGTCTCCGGCGCGCCTCCGCTCCGTTGCCATCCTTACTCACGGCTTAACCGGCCGAGCCTGTTGCGCTTGGGCACGGCCTTGTTTTGCTAGGCCTATACTATTGGGCCCACAAAGAGCATCAGGAAAAGCCCATGAATCTGTTAGGGTGGCCAGAACTAAATTAGCCTCTTCTCAGATAAGAAAGCAAGATGTTGTGCTTTTTCTTTGTAAAGCTATGGATGGTAGGTTATACATCCGATGATTAACTTCAGCATCATTTCATTTTGTTTTGGAATATTTGACTTGGTAATTTTCCATGAGAGACTCGTGCAAGACTGTATAATACGCAGCTACAGTGGATTCTATAGCATTCAATTCATATATCAATGCAATGAGTGCATGCAAATGCCTATAAAAAAAAAAGACTTCCCTATATGCCACCAGCCGGATACTGTTAAGAGGCATTGAATCTGGCTTTTGGCTGTAGATGATTGATGCCATAAATAAAATAAAGTCTAAGAGTGAAAAAAATGGCATAAAAGGCTAAGGCTTGGAATGAAGATTTCGAAAGATTAAGATAGGAGACTAGATTTGAAAAAAAATAAATAAATTAAAATTGCATCATAGCTGAGCCCCATTGTTAATGCTGCCTTTAGTGAGATTCAGGAGGCACCTAAATCTCTAGCAGCTTCTAGAATTATACTTAATGAACCGATGTGAAACATGGTTAAATATAATCTGACAATGAATAAATCAAGAAATATTTGTGGAGATTTATTCAGTTGCTTGATAAAATGTTGCTGCATGTCCTTTCCCATCTCCTTCCATGTCTCTAAAATGTTTCTTTCCTGTTACCACTTTTATTTTTGCAAGCTAAACTGCATTATTTGTAAACCCTACATATATAAAAAGAAGCTTTCATACAAAAATTATATAGCAAGGAAGACCGGTGCCCTCACCTTACCACAAGCGACAGCAATTTTTTCAGCAGAGACTAAATTATTAAATATGGACAATAACATGATTCCAACGAAACAGCGAATTAAGTTTAGATGGGAAAACTTGCCCAGCATATCCTTTGCTCCAAGAGTGCCCAAAAGTCCATCCTCCGCATGCACCAAGATGATTGCAGTTGACTGATCTCACTCAATAATACCAACAATAAAATTTTAATTCCAAACTAGTTAAATCAGTTACATAATCATATCAACAATAAAATTTAAATTCCAAACTAATTGAATCAGTTGCATAAATTTTTCTCTATCCTTCTTGTTTTTGAGCCATAAAATACTTTACGTTGCAAGATTTGAATTATGAATCTAAAAGTTATGAGTTGGAACACTTCATCAATTAAGATATACGTTCGCTGCCACACCTTATAAATATGATCTTGCCCATTACTTATTATCATTGTTATTTTGGCTTTTGAAGACCCAAGTCCAAAACTCTACGGAGATGGACCATTTATAAAATCACGGGCTCTGTAAGCTAAACTCAGCATATATTTTTGATCATATTAACATGGTAATTATTTTGATCTTCACAAGCAAACAACATACTTTAAAAAAGAAATGCTCCAGAAAAAAAAAAAAAAAAGCCTAATGAAAATGTTGAAACAGGTATTCTCTGCATCTCCTTTTCTGACAGGTAGGCTGCAATCTGACTGTAAATTGACAAGCCAACAAGTCCATAATAACTTGCCCCTTACGTACCATTTCTATGATGAGCTTACGTTTCAATATCCATTTGGTTGGAGTAGAAGTCCTCTTTTTTTTTTGAAAAAAAATTCTTTCCTTGCTTTCTTTCTTACCGACCAGCTCACTCGGTTGCATAGCCTAGCTTTTTCTTCATCTTTTTTTGACTGAACGATATTAAAAGCTTTCGTATCATCCTCTGATTTGATCATCAACCGAGGAAAGCAAAAAATTCAGTGAGAGGAAACATTTTCATCGTACCATGCCCAGTAAAGTGGTTCCATGAAAGCTCAGGCACAGGCAAAGAAAGAGGGAACACTAATTACAGATGTTTCGGCAGGCAAGTGTCTCAATCTAATGAGGTTAGGTCTATTAGGGTGGTCTTGCAATCACATCAACAGGTATCATTCCTTTTTTTTTTTTTAGTTCTTTTGTTGGGATTATATTTGATCATTTATGTTTTCATAATTGGTTCTGTCCTGATTTACCGATTTAGCTTAACGTTGAAGGCATATCATTACGTCAAAATTTGCCATTTGTCCCTGTAAAATAGTTGTGATATTTTTTCACAATAGAAACTTTCTAGCCTATATTTGATTGGCATGATATGGTATAGGTAATGGCTTTATGAGAGCTCCTATAAGTAAAGTAAGTGGCTATTTACACAACAGTTATATATTAGAAAGATTCTATTTATATGTATTAGATCAAAAAGCTCAAATAATACTTTCAAACTAATTTTTTTGGATGAAATCTTTGATTGTTACAAATAATATAACAACAAATCTAGTGCATGATTTTTGTAGATTAAGGAATACTGCAAATGGCTCTATGTATTTTTTTATTAAAATTTAGATGTAGATTTGAATATGTACTTTTAGTTTGATGGGAATGCTAGATCTTAAACGAGAGAGTATGTGGAAGTTCATGGTGTTTAATCCCTATATTGATTATATATTGAAAAGATTCTGAATATTTATATAAGGTTAAAGAAGATTAAATTATTATTTTTTTTTCAACTAGATTTTTTGAACTGCATCTTGTGCTGTTGCAGACTTATTAATGCTAATTTATTCTATTATCACCTAAAAGCCAAATCATTCTTGCTTAATGCACAAGTAAGCTACGGTTAATGGATCCCTGTGCCTTTTTATTTCTGACATTGAAGTGTGATCATTTAAGGTGGCCTTAGCGGACTTCAAGCTTTCTGGTGATGGACGCCGGACTTCATTCATGCGATATTGAATGCGATGTCACGATTAGCACCCTCTGTCGAATAGTCTACTCTTCCCTCATGTTTCCCTTGGTAGGGAATTTGGCCAATGCTTGTAAAGTTGAATGGGGAGGCTCAGATTCTTAATAGCGAAATTTATTATAAAGGAAAGAATGTATGCTAGAAGGATAATTGTAACTTCTTCTTGCTAATATTTTTTCACACCAAAAACCTATGAAACAAAGTAAAATGCTAACAGGATTATTGGATCTATCAATTGGTTTGGGCATGACACATCATTGGCCAGGTTTACTTCCAAATACTTGCATGGGGTTGTGTTTGTCCACAAAGCACCACTCGTAATGCACTTTCTGTACATGCAACGATGATGGCTAAAACTCAGGCTCTGGTGAGGAGGCCGGGTGGTGAAGAGCACTGTCTAAATGCAACTGGAAACCGAAAGATATGATTTAGGTCTGCGATTCACAGTAATTTGATTAAGGTATGGGAAAATGTTGGAAACTTTCAGCCACACTAATCTGTGGAGTTAGTTAGTTGTAGCTTCCATGCAGGTGATAGCTCTCTGTCAACAACTAACAAAACTTATGACAAAGTTTATGATAAAATTGAGACATAAGTTTCTAGAGTAAGTTCTAAACATATAATCCAGGAAAGAAATTTAATGATAGATCTGTAAAGAAGTAGGGAGAAGTAGGAGGCTTTCAGCCACACCTATTTGCAGACTAGGTTTCTGAGAATAATTTGCAGATGAGGTTAGTGGGAGCTTGCCATGCAAGAGATAACCGGCTCTGGCAGCTCCTGGTGGATCGATTGGATGTGGAAACAAAAATTGCTATAAGAACAGTAAATTAGGTGTTGGGTCACTATGTGATTATCTAGAGTGGACAAGGATTGAGGCAGGCCTCTTTCCTGCAAGATCTTCAACAGGTAGGATGTTGTTAGTGTGCCCCACATGTTGATCGAAAAGTATTCAAACAGCTACACTCTTTTCTATTCTATGCCTTGAGATGCAAGTTCTCCCATCTCTCTCTCTCTCTCTCTAGTAAACAGCACAGGACCCACCTAATACTGATGTCTGGTGGTCGCAATTGCCTGGCTAATTAGCTGGTGCACTATCTCATTATCCTCGTGGATATTTTTAGCTTTTCTGTGCGAGTTGGGTCCCTTCTTTTTTTCAATCGACTGATCTTGCCGTTTCCTTCCATCCCTTTTTCACTAGTAGAAGGACGCTCATCAAATCCGAAATTAAATCTTTTTCTCCTATTTTGAACTGCCTCTCTTAAGCCCCACCATAGTTTTAAGCAACCGTGTTCTAATGTTTTTGTTCCAGTGCTACTTTCCCAAAGAAATCAATCAACTTTTGGTTGATGCATCATGAGTTTGCAACCATGATTGCAAGATCATATGGCAATCATAATGGATTCTATTTCATACCGGTTAAAGTTACCTCTCTGCCATCTTATACTTGTTTTGAACCATTAAGCAGCCTCCTCCTTGAGGGAAGGAAGCCACCTTGAATGTAGTATCATTATCTCTCCTCATTGATTGCATGCCAGCCCTTTTGGCTAGAATGGGACACGAGTAATCCTGCATAGCTGCATGACTTCATGATGCGTTCATCATGTAAGCATGTAAGAAGAACACGGAGCCAGAACTTTTCAGCTGTCCAGATTTCTACACGGCATAATTAAACTACAAAGTGGAGGATGTTATTTTGTCATATATCCTTGAACTGTGTTAGTTAGTTAATCGCCTCCTACGAGGGAATAGCACTATTTTTTTAAAAAAAATCATATCTGTCATGTTATTTGAATATAAAATTCACACAGTACCAAATACATACCATTAATTATAGAAGCAAAAAAGAAAAAGAGAAGAAAATACCTGATATAAAAAATTATCATGTTATTTGAGCCAGTGCCATTACGTCGCAAACAAAACAAAGCCATGCAACCCTGCCAGAAAATAAATAGCTTGTCCATAAAGCAAGCTCTGCTGTGAACGTAAACGTGACACAAACTTTCCACCAATTTTAGCCGACCTGTTTCCATGAACGCAACTGGTCTTTGCCTCAAAGTTAATCCTAATACATGGCCCGAAGTCGAAGGAGCCTTTCACTGGGAAAACATCCAGCGTCCGTGATATATAATATTAAAGAATAAACGGTCATAAACGGGCCAAACCAGGGGCAGCTTGGGTTGGTTGGGTGAACAGAGACATAGCTTCACTTAGCGGCAATGGAGACTCTGCAACCAACCAACCAACCAACCTCCGGCAACCGACACATTTGGTGACGGAATGAGACACAAACTGAAGCCTCCCCACCACCACCACCCTCACTAAAATGATAAGACCCCAAGAGCCAATACAAAAGCCTACAGATTCCAATCTTATGCGCTCATCTATACCGTCTCTCATCCAATCCCCGGTCACAAGACTCGATGGAGGCGAGCGCGGGATTGGTCGCCGGATCTCACAACCGGAACGAGCTCGTGCTCATCCGCGGCCATGAAGAGGTATGCAGAATAAAATTTCCATGAGTGTATCAAGGAACGAGATTAGATGTTCTTGCAGAATGTTAATTTGATGATTTTAATGGTGTGGTGGTTCTTGATGCGTAGCCGAAGCCGCTAAGGGCGCTGAACGGCCAGGTGTGCGAGATATGTGGTGATGAGATTGGGCTAACAGTGGATGGGGACCTCTTTGTGGCTTGCAACGAGTGTGGGTTCCCAGTGTGCCGGCCATGCTATGAGTACGAGAGGAGCGAAGGAACCCAGCTTTGCCCACAGTGCAAGACCCGCTACAAACGCCTCAAGGGTCCGTTGCTTTCCGTTAGATGAACATGTCTTCTAAAACTTGATTACAAAATGGACTAAAATTCAATTTAACGTTTGGGAACTATTTGTAGGAATATGCACAAAAATAAATATGTTTAGTTACCTGATTTTAAATTCAATTGAACTTTTATTCTTTATCAATAGATTGTATCACTAAACCTAGCACCTTTGGTAGAGTTGCGTCTCATTCAACATCTCGAGATTGAAGCCAAGCAATGTTATACAAGTAGGCTGATAATATATGCATAAATAATGGCTCTCCCAAATTAAAAAAAAAAAAAAAAATTTTTGCAAATCTCTATGGCCATTTTACAAATGAACAGGGAGATTCATTCCTCAAATTTGCACTAATAAAACATGTTTCACCCCTGCTAATTGATCAAGGATGGTGACAACAAAGATTTTAAAATGAACAGGGAGCCCAAGAGTGGAAGGAGATGAAGACGAAGAAGATATTGATGATATAGAACATGAATTCAACATTGATGATGAACAGAACAAAAAGCAACAGCAGCCGCAGCAGAACAACCACATCACAGAGGCAATGCTCTATGGGAAGATGAGCTATGGCAGGGGTCCTGAGGATGATGAAAGCAATCCTCCTCAGTTCCCACCCATCATAACAAGTGCCCGCTCTCGACCGGTGACCTACATGGCTTCTTTTTTTTTTTTTTTTCCTCCTCCCTTTTTCCACTTTCTTTGTGCATTCATATAATTGAGTGCTCTAATGCGCTTTTGCTGCTTGTTGATTCAGGTGAGTGGCGAGTTCCCAATATCTAATAGTCATAACCTTGGAGAAGTCTCTTCGTCTCTCCACAAGCGTGTTCATCCTTATCCAGTGTCTGAGCCTGGTGGGTGTCACATTTCTTGTATTACCTAATCAATTGCTGCAAAAAGAGGATAACTTCATCTTTCTGAGGTTGAGCAGGGAGTGCAAGATGGGATGAGAAGAGAGATGGAGGGTGGAAAGAAAGAGTGGATGAGTACAAATCAAAGCAAAGCCTTCTTGGAGGCGACCCAGATGATGACCCTGACATGTCCATGTAAATCTCCAAAAAAAAAAAAAAAAAAAAAAAAAAAAAAAAAAGAAGCTCCATTTTGTTTATAAAATCTAGTGTTATATATGTCATCACAATGACGGATGCAAATAATCCCATGCAGGTTGGATGAGGCAAGGCAACCACTATCAAGAAAAGTGTCGATAGCTTCGAGCAAGATCAACCCCTACCGCATGGTGATCGTGGCTCGTCTTGTGGTCCTGGGCTTCTTCCTTCGTTACCGAATCCTCAACCCTGTCCATGATGCCATTGGACTCTGGCTCACATCAGTTATATGTGAGATATGGTTTGCCTTCTCATGGATCCTTGATCAGTTCCCTAAATGGTTCCCAATTGATCGTGAAACTTATCTCGATCGCCTCTCTCTCAGGTGATTACATTATCTGCAAGCCTTAATTCAACAACAACAATAAAGCTTTAATCTCAAATTAAAAGGTAATATAATTGAATCTTGATACATCTGGTTATTTTGCAGATATGAGAGGGAAGGTGAGCCTTCCATGCTTTCTCCAGTGGACATCTTCGTTAGTACAGTGGACCCACTGAAGGAGCCTCCTCTTGTCACTGCCAACACGGTGCTGTCAATCTTGTCCGTGGATTACCCAGTGGACAAGGTCTCTTGCTATGTCTCAGATGATGGTGCATCGATGCTCACATTCGAATCCCTCTCAGAGACTGCTGAATTTGCTAGAAAATGGGTGCCTTTCTGCAAGAAGTTCAATATCGAGCCCAGGGCACCAGAAATGTACTTCTCTCAGAAGGTTGACTACCTCAAGGACAAAGTCCAGCCAACTTTTGTTAAGGAGCGCCGTGCCATGAAGGTTGATTAAATTCATATGCCGCAAATTTCAGTGTCGCATTTTTTATCATGCATGTTTGCAATCATAATCAGTAGTCCCTTGATCTTTTAATACTCATTGCTTATGAGTCATTACATCTATTTTCTCCTGTTTTTAGAGATTCAAGATAAATACATGACACTGGGTTAATAGCTTCAATTTGAATCTTGCTTCATCCTGTGTTCTTCATTTAGCCATAATCTTTTGTCAGCTATACATTATATAGCATTTCAGTAGCGTATTTCTTCTTCCTGGAGCAGAGAGAGTATGAAGAATTTAAAGTGCGGATCAACGCATTGGTCGCAAAAGCCATGAAAGTACCCCCTGAAGGGTGGATCATGCAAGATGGCACCCCATGGCCTGGCAACAACACTCGTGATCACCCAGGCATGATCCAGGTGTTCTTGGGCCACAGTGGAGGTCATGACACCGAAGGAAATGAGCTCCCCCGTCTCGTTTATGTCTCTCGTGAGAAGCGCCCTGGCTTTCAGCATCACAAGAAAGCTGGTGCCATGAATGCTCTGGTATGGATAGATTTCCATTCTCTAATCCATGGAGTGATCATCGCAACTACCCTATCAAGTTGATTCATCCCATGATACCTTTCCTTTTCTGTTGGGTATGTTAGCACATTGGATCGAGGTGATCTGACTTAGATTATATTGGGCGATTGGCAGGTCCGCGTCTCTGCTGTGCTCACAAATGCACCCTTTATGCTCAATCTGGACTGTGATCACTACATAAACAACAGCAAGGCTATTCGAGAGGCAATGTGTTTCTTGATGGATCCTCAGACTGGGAAAAAAGTATGCTACGTCCAGTTCCCTCAGAGGTTCGATGGCATTGACAGGCATGATCGGTATGCCAACAGGAACACCGTCTTCTTCGATGTAAGGAGTCTAAGCTGCAATCTTTATCCATCTTCATTTCCTTAAATTTTATTCTCAGATTAAGATATTTGAAGATTGCCTTTGAAGACAAGAGAATGTCTTGAAATCTGATGTTTATTGGCTTTTCGCAGATCAACATGAAGGGCCTCGATGGAATCCAAGGTCCAGTGTATGTGGGTACAGGGTGTGTCTTCAGGCGACAAGCCCTCTATGGTTACAACCCTCCCAAGGGCCCAAAGCGTCCCAAAATGGTGAGCTGCGACTGCTGCCCATGCTTTGGACGTCGCAAGAAGCACGACAACTCCAAAGGTGGTTCAAATGAGCCGGCAGCAGATGGAGGTGGGTTGATTTCAAGTCTTCAGTGTCGCTTCCCATCTGAGAAACAACTGCTATGTCTTTATGTAGTTTTATTCTAGATTGCTTCACTCGAACTGAAAGAAGATATACATTGCATTTCTGAATCATAAGTAGGGTTCGGCGACGATGACAAGGAGCTGTTGATGTCACAGATGAACTTTGAGAAGAGATTTGGGCAGTCAGCTGCATTTGTGACATCAACTCTGATGGAGGATGGGGGAGTTCCTCCCTCATCAAGCCCTGCAGCTCTGCTCAAAGAAGCCATTCATGTCATCAGCTGTGGCTACGAGGACAAAACTGAATGGGGATCAGAGGTAACAATCAGCAGCTCTTTAAGAGCTAACTTTAGCTAATTAGGCATTTCCTTGATTTGAAATTTAAATCGTGCAGTTGGGATGGATCTACGGCTCGATCACAGAGGACATTCTTACCGGGTTCAAGATGCACTGCCGGGGCTGGCGGTCCATCTACTGCATGCCAAAGAGGCCGGCGTTCAAAGGGTCGGCGCCAATTAACCTCTCCGACCGGCTCAACCAGGTGCTCCGGTGGGCGCTTGGCTCGGTCGAGATCTTCTTCAGTCGCCATAGCCCAGTCTGGTATGGCTACAAGAACGGACACCTCAAGTGGCTCGAACGCTTTGCCTACGTCAATACCACCATCTACCCCTTCACTTCGCTCCCCCTCCTCGCCTACTGTACCCTTCCAGCTGTCTGCCTGCTCACCGGAAAATTCATCATGCCAACGGTTCGTTCTGTCTTGTTTGTTCTCTCCAATACAATACTCCCTCCAGTTCCAAAACTCTTTTAATCTTTATTAATGATCCAGATTAGTACATTTGCGAGCCTCTTCTTTATAGCACTCTTCATCTCAATCTTTGCGACGGGCATCCTGGAGCTAAGGTGGAGCGGAGTGAGCATCGAAGAATGGTGGAGGAACGAGCAATTCTGGGTCATCGGTGGCGTCTCGGCCCACCTTTTTGCTGTCATTCAGGGCTTGCTCAAGATTCTGGCCGGGATCGACACCAACTTCACTGTCACCTCCAAGGCTACGGACGACGAGGATGAGTTCGGCGAGCTCTACGCCTTCAAATGGACAACTCTGCTGATCCCTCCTACAACCCTTTTGATCATAAACCTGGTCGGGGTCGTGGCGGGGATATCAGATGCCATTAACAATGGGTACCAGTCCTGGGGTCCTCTCTTTGGGAAGCTGTTCTTCGCCTTCTGGGTGATCGTCCATCTCTATCCCTTCCTCAAGGGTCTCATGGGCAGGCAGAACAGGACCCCGACCATTGTGGTCATCTGGTCCGTGCTCTTGGCTTCCATATTCTCGCTGCTGTGGGTCAGGATTGATCCATTTGTGATCAAAGCCAAAGGCCCCGATGTCAGGCAATGTGGAATCAACTGTTGATCCTTCTTCTCTTTCTCCCTGCAACAGCTTGTGCTTTCTTCTGCATCAAAAGAGATAGACCAAAGTGAAGTTTTGTATTATACGTGAACTGAGATTATTTAGTTACATTAATATATATATATATATATTGGGTTTGCTTAAAAGATTCTGATAGATGTGGTTGATGAATGTTTGGTTTCGTAAATTGTACATTGTCGATTACTTTCACGAAAAGAGAGAGATCAGAAAAAGTTCTCAAGGTCGCCATCATAATCTTATTTGTTAGAGATTTGTTTGTTAGTTTTTGTTAAGTCATATTCTCTTATCTGTCTTTGCTTATAAGTTAACTAATATTTTTATTTTAATATGTTTATTAAATATTATGAAAAAAAATATCGATAATGACATTTTAGGTCATCTTCTCCGATGTATCTTTGCTTCTAAGTTATCTAATATTTTTTATTTTAATATTTTTATGAAATACTATGAAAAAAATTATCGAAAATGTCAATTTATGAATGTGGTATTGTTTTTATTATTTTCATAAATTAAATTGAAGCATATACACATATTGAATGAGATGAGTGGCATCCCACTGAATATGTTCTCATGGTCATTCCATCAAACACCCCGATCTCTCATTTAAAAGGACCCAGCCAATGATCTTGAACAGCCGACCTCTTCATCTCCATGAATCGATCATGGTCAGACCCAAAGGCCATCAACTGGTCCGGAAGATCGCACTCCCTTCCCTGTTCATAGATCGAGCAATCTACATGACTCACGTCTTCTTTGACACCAATCCCAATCCCTGCACAAAAAAAAAATAAAAAACACAAAGACGAACTGACAAATTTAGATCAATTCAAGTGGAAGAAAAGAGTTACATCGAATAGAAGAAGATTTTTTTTTTTTACAAAAAAAAAAAAAAAAAAAACTGGAAAGGCCGGTACGACATAGGAAGCAACAGGGTTGGCCGCTTGGGGGACTTTTGGAGTGATTTTTTTTTTTAAAAAAAATTTCTAATAGTTTTTCGTCTCTTTGATCAAACATTGAGTGAAACTTCTATTCCCCATGAGAAGTGAATAATAATCGATTCTGATGCAGTGGTCATCATGCATCTCTTTGAGCAGAATTTAACTGATTTCATTGTCAGAGTGCAAGGTTTCAGATATTAGTATGGAACATACAAAACCGTGCATGGATCTCGCAAAGTTAGACCAAACTTTAATGGACCAGAACAAGCCTGGCTCAAAATAAAAATAAATTAAAAAAAAAAAAAAAAAGCTGCTCCAAAGAAGGGCCCTACCAAGTGACCGCATCATATCTGGATCCACGTTTCAAACCCAGATCGATTTTGGGTCCTGCGACCTTTTGATTATGAGATATTAGTCACAGGACATTCCGAAAACTCTAATTCAAAGGATTGAATAAACTTTAGGAACAATATTCCATCTGATATCAACTCTTTGAAATTTTAAATTCTATTCAATAAAAAATCAAGCTAAGAGTGGAACTCGCCATGAAACTATATGGCTCGTTTAGATAGTCACAATCTTGGTTAGCAATATTTTACCCTCCTCATGGGAACTCATTAGCTTGAACACCATTTCTCAATCAAAGAAAAATACTTTTTTAGAAAATTACTCCTAAAAAAGGGTAGGGCAACATCATCCTTTATTCTCTATAAAATTGTCACATTCCAAACCCATCACTCAGATTGAGCTCGTAATGTAACCGTATAATCCCTAAGATATGACCTTAGAAAGTATACAAGGTCTTCAATTTTGAATCACCAATGACATGAGCAAATATAATCCAAAGACTTTTATTAATAATTTATCAATTCAAAATACAGAGTTTAGATATATTTAGTATCAAACCCAAATGCTAATTACACTCTCACCAAAATTCTTCAACATGAAGCAACTTTGAAAAAAAAAAAAATGTAATAATAGAGATGTGAGTTAACAATTCAATAAGAAATCTCCTTCCACTCACATTAACATGAATTAAGCATGCACACAAATTAATTATAAGTATAAATAGGAGAGTAATAATTGCGCTCATGCCAATTAATTCGAATACCATTCATTAAGTGATATAGATGTATAGGTTCAATCAATTAGCATGCTAGTTATATTCACAATTCAAAAAATATCCGGTGATAAAATAATAATGTCACATATATCAAATTCATAATCAAGGTAATCACACCAATTTATAACAAGTTGAGATGCATAATTTACATATACACCAAATTTCATATTCTTATCTCATAATAGTCCAGACTTATTATTAATTTTTATCTGTTGGATTCAACATCTTGGCATCTGGACTAATCACGGCCACACACTCGACAGTGGCCGGTTATACAAGTGTCACACCACATCCGACAATCTCAATTAGTGCCGCAGTAAATAATGCATCACTAGAGAATATGTTTATCATAATATGTAAGGCATCACTAGATAATACTTTCGTCATAGCATGCAAAGAGCTAATTTCACTGAACAATAATTTATTCTTCTCTTTCTCTATTTAAAATCTAATTAAATTTTTTTAAGGTTCAAACACACAAAATTATAGGTCAAACTAGATGGATTAGGCAAACAATTGGGCTCATGATTAGCCTAATATATATTATCAAGTTGGATAGGGAAGGCTTAGGCTATTCTTTTAATTTTCTCAGATCCAATCTGATTTTTAATTTAAACTTTTATTTTTTGGGGTCTAGATCTGTCAGCCTACTGTTAATATTCAAGCCTAAAAAGTTTAGAGCTGAAGAAATAAAGTATATGGTAAGCGGGAGTTCAATTCCGAAAGTTGCTAGGCATTCTTCCAAATTTCCATCACTCAATACGTTGTTTTCAAAGGCATTAGAGTTGGTCTGTTTGCAAGCTTGAATTTTAGCCTGGGTGAAGAGGGGTCAGGGTATAAACCGTGAATTTCCATTGAGCGTTTTTTTTTTTTTTTTTCTTTTTTTGGCGAGATACTGTAGCTTTGCTCTTAAAATTTTTCCCCCACCCTCGGACGCATTGAAAGAATGAAACCGGTCTCCCTGCTTCGGCGGCGCTCCTCTCACATCTTTGCGTCCAAGCCCGAACCCTACCCATCCCTTGCGAGAGCCTGTCACACCACCCACTCAGACCTCAATCCAACATCTCTGTCCGTTAATCCAATCAAATCCCCTCCAATTTCTCCTAGATTCTCAGAATCCACAGCTTCCACTCACCCAAACTCATCAAACTCGCTCCTCTCTTTGCTGCATTCCTGCACCGATATTCTCGCCCTCGGAAAAATTCACGGCCTGCTTATCGTTCGTGGACTGACCCAAAACCTCCAGCTACAGACCAAATTGTTCGAATCTTATGGTACGATGGGGAACGTCGAGTGCGCGCGCACGGTGTTTGATAGAATTCCTCACCCGGATCTTTATTCATGGAAGGTGATGCTCAAATGGTACATAAAGAACGAGCGATACATGGAAGCTATTGCGTTCTACAATTATATGAGACAATGTCTCCAAGAACATGACAACGTCATCTTTTCTCTTGTATTGAAGGCTTGTGTCAAATTGCTCGATCTTGATGAGGGGAGGAAGCTACACTGCCACATAACTAAAGTTGGCAATCCTGATTGCTTTGTGCTGAATGTTCTTATCGATATGTATGCAAAATGTGGTGACACGGAATGTGCTCGCAGATTATTTGATGAGATTCAAGAAAAAAATGCGGTCTCTTGGACTTCGATCATAACTGGGTACGTTCAGAATGATGGCGCCGAGAAAGGGTTGGTTTTGTTTAATAAGATGAGGTGGGCTTGTGTTGAGCCGAATGAGCACACTATGGGGAGCTTACTGACCGCTTGTTCAGTTCTAGATGCTTTGCATCAAGGGAAATGGATCCATGGTTATGTGATAAAAGATGGAATGGGTATAAGTTCTTTCTTAGGTACTCCACTTTTAAATATGTATGTCAAGTGTGGAGAAGTTACTGATGCCCGTTCTATCTTTGATGAACTTTGCAATGTGGATACTGTCTCATGGACTGCCATGATTGTCGGGTATACACAGAAGGGGCATCCCGCTGAGGCTTTAAAGTTATTTTCTGATGAGAAATGGACTGGCATAGTTCCTAATTCAGTTACCATAGCAAGTGCTCTTTCTGCTTCTGCACAACTGAAAAATTTGGATTTGGGCAGATCTCTTCATATGCTCGGGATTAAACTAGGTTTAGAAGAATATGCTGCAGTAATGAATGCACTTGTTGATATGTATGCAAAATGTTGTGCTATTTTTGAAGCTAATTATATTTTTGAAAGGATCACTCCAAAGGATGTTGTTTCTTGGAATGCTATGATTGCAGGGTACTCTCAGAATGACTTGGGCTATGAAGCTTTGTTACTCTTCAGCCAAATGAGGTCAGATGGCTGTTTGCCAGATGCTATCACTGTGGTAAGTGCTCTCTCAGCTTGTGCTTGTTTGGGAGCTCTATCTATCGGCAATTGCTTCCATGTTTATGCTGTCAAATGTGCTTTTCTATCTAATATTTATGTTTGCACCGCTCTTCTTAATTTCTACAATAAATGCGGTGATGTGGTGTCAGCTCGTAAGGTCTTTGATGAGATGAGAGATAGGAACACTGTTACATGGTGTGCAATGATGGGTGGATATGGAATGCAAGGTGACTCTATAGGTTCTGTCGATCTTCTGAACAAAATGCTGAAGGAAGATTTGCAGCCGAATGATGTAACCTTTACAAGCATTCTGTCAATTTGTAGCCATACTGGGATGGTTGAGGAAGGGTGCAAGTATTTTGATACCATGTCACAGAATTACAATATTGTTCCCTCAATGAAACATTATGCATGTATGGTTGATCTGCTAGCTCGAGCTGGAAAGTTTGAGGAGGCCTTGGAATTCATAGAGAGAATGCCGATGCAAGCGGATGTTAGGGTGTGGGGAGCTTTTCTTCATGGTTGCAGACTCCATTCAAGGTTGGAGTTTGGCAAAGTGGCAGTGAAGAAGATGATTGAGTTACAGCCTGAGACTCCAGATTACTATGTTCTGATGTGCAACTTGTATGCTTCAGATGGGAAGTGGGATGAAGCTTTTAAGATGAGGGAAGTGATGAAAGAAAAAGGGTTGATCAAGTTGCCAGGATGTAGCTCCATAGGAATGGATAATGGATTACCTTCGGTTGCCTTGAAAGATATGTTTCACAAACATGGCAATGCATCACCAAATTTTAAAGGTTCTTTTGAACAACTGGCATGGTGACTACTTTTCTTATGGACACCAGTTATCTTATAGACAACAGTTTCCATGTTACGTTCAGTTTTGGTTACCTGATGAATAACCATCTTATTCTAATGCTCCCAATATATTTGAAACAACAAGCCATGTGCAGACAGGATGCAATGAACCAAATGTCCCTCATGAGGTTGCCCCAGGAATCAGAGCAACCGGATTCTGTAAAATGCAATCAATGCCATCAAAAGAGGACATGCTTTTGATGTCCAGGAGTTTTGTCATGTGGAAATACCTGCTTATGTGATCACAGCATTGCAGCAATCTTTCATGAAGAGGCAAAGAAGAGACCAGTTCTTTGTCTTTTTGATGGGAGAGACCAGTCCTTTATCGATATCAACCTCATTTATTTTGCACAGTTTGAAGCTTCAATTTTCCTCTATCATGCAATGCTGTGTCTACTTTTTGTGTTGGCTCATATTAGAGATAAGGGAAACGGCTGGTGGATGCATGGGTCTGCGGAAAAATTTGTTGCCCAACAGGGGCTGATATTTCCTATCAGATCCCATAGATGTGAGCATAATTCAGGCTAACCAACATTGCAAGGAGGACTTTCATCACATAATCAGTAAAGACTTAAATCTCATTGGATGGTGCTGTGGTGAGGTTTGTAAATCAAGCAATGCAGATGGTCTCTTGCTTTGCTTCAGCTACAGGAGGAAAAGGCAGCGAAGCCAGATCCAGTACGCAGCACTTCTAAAGCTGGAAATCTTTTTTGAAACAAGGGAGGAAATTACTCTCAAAATCTATTAGAAATTAGGTGACATCACCATCACCAGTTCAGTTGCAATGATGAATTCATTATGAGAGATGATTTAGATGTAGCCACTGTTGTAACCTGCAGTACAATAGAATGATTACTGACACAGTGGAACATGTTTGCAAGCACAGGAGCATCCTGCCAACATGAAATTCATAAAATATTGTATATTCCCTTTTCTTAACAGATATTGCAAAACTCAGTCTCAACGGAATTAAAGAGCTATTCCACAAAAACGTAGTCGGCTTTCTGTGAGACAGACCCTGGCTTGAATTCTCTTCACTTGTGCACTATTGTTGAAGCCTATTTTTGCAAACACATAGCACAAACTGTGGTCAACATTGCACAATGACTATGGAAATGCAAACTTAAGTTACATGAGAACATTTCAATACAGCTCATCAAAGATTGTTGCAAGGGTGAATTTCATAATTATTTTGGGGCGTAGTATGAAGTTCTTTTTCTGTGGAGCAGGTGAATACAACAACCATCTATCTCAACAATGTTTCAACAGCAGCTTCCACAGATGAAATGGTGCAAATTATTCATGTAATTGTTCATAATTATAAATTTCAAAGGAGTATGGCAGTATTGATATTTATAGGACAATCTAATAAAGCACTAATCTTGATAATCCCAAGCAAAACTATTAACTTCTTGTTTGTACCAACATATAAGCTCCTTGTGATCCAATTGTGCTCTTGTTTTAGATTATCAACGTCCACCAGCAGACTGCAAGTTTCCATTAGTGGTCAGTGGAAGGCATCTCTACTGGTGAATGTTAAGCAACATTCCCCAGTAAATTGACAAGAATTAGGATCTATTGCAGATATCTGCATCTTAAAATTCAGACATAATTGTTCCTGGCATAGGATTTCTGAAATGCAGGCCAAGAGACATACTCCATGCTTTACACACGCATCAAATATAGTAGCATCTACTGCATTTGTGAATTCTCCAAAGCCATTGACATTGGTCCATCGTATTCCAGTATGACCAGAAAGTGACTTTGCTGTTTGAGGAATCTTAAATCACCACAAACCTAGAGTAGCATTGACAAAATACCTTGTGTAGACATTCACATAAAAATGTCACCACGAAACAGGGATCTGCTTGTCAAAACACACACACACACACACACACACACACGTATAGAGAGAGAGAGAGAGACAGAGAGAGAGAGACAGAGAGAGCACCATTCCTTTTGTTAATTTCAATAATACATGAGAACTTGCAAATGCAAAGTTTCCAGAACAAAAGAAAACATATTTACTCTGCAGCCTGAACTCAGAAAACTTGAATCATTTAAAATTATAATAAATCTCCTCACCATATCACAACAACAACACTCAAGCATCGGCAATAATCCCCACAGGAGCCCACCCCATCTCTAAAATGGTGGAATCTAGCAGCATCCCTGACAATGATCAGCCTCTGAGTAATCTTTGATATGAATTTTGTTGTAGTATGGCAGTCTAGACACACCCTAAGGTTCTTGATGATCCTAATTTTGCTCCCAGGCTCACTAATAATAAGCCCAGAGGCGATAGCTAGCTTCTCACTGTGAATCATCACCATGTGCTCTTTCTCTTTCTTCCTCACATCATCCAGTGCAACGAGTCTCGACACCCAGCCTCAACCATCTTTCCAGTCAGCTTATCAAACGCGGAGTAGATTGCCACTGATTGCTGGTGAGGCTGATCGTCAGAAGAGATGCACCTCATATAGATGCTTTCCCCAGCTTCCTAGTTTTAGCATCTTGTCTCACTGCAGCTGCTTCAGGGTAACTCCGGTCAGCAGAATAAATGTTGGAGAGAAGTACAAAGTAGCCAGCATTCTCTGGTTTTAGTTCAAACTACTACACTGAAACCAATCGAGCAATCCCAGTTTCCCAGTGTATCATGCAAGCGCCAAGCAGGGTGCCCCAAAGACTAGGACCAGCACTGTCAGGAACTGTCTCGATAAGCTCAAAGGCCTCTTTAAGTTGCCCAGCTCGGCCTAGGAGACCCACCATGCAAGCGTATTCCTGAGGTCCAGGCTTAATTCCAATGTCACATGTCATGGACTGAAAGGCTGCGTCTTCAACCAACCTCCCATGGCTGCATGCACACAAGACCAAAAGGAATGTGACTCCAGTGGAGCAACACGAAAGCTTAGCATCTCCTCAAGCTTCAAAGCTTCACGGCCTTGCCCATGAGGGCCATAACCAAATACCATTGCATTCCAAGAGACCACATTCTCCTCCATCATACCATCAAAGATCCTTCGACCTTCCATGATGCTTCCACACTTCGTAAGTTTGCATACATAAGAGCTGTCGAGACATAAACATTAAGCTCAAGATCCTCCTGGCTGATTATTTGGTGGAGCCATTTGCCCAGGGTGAGAGCTCCAAGTGGTGCACATGCTGGAAGGACGCTTGTGGTCGGATATTGAGATCTTGCATTCACGAAACAGTGAGATTGCCATCTCTATCAATTCATTTTGGGCGTACCCCGATATCATGGCATTCTAAGATGCCATGCTCTTCTCGGACATCGCATCAAAAACCTTCTTTGCAACTAATGTTGTTCGATCTGCAATAGATGCTAGCATGTGCAGTTGACACTGGTCCGTTTAGATCAAGCCCAGAGTTTGTAGCAAAGCCATGAACGGATCGAGCAAGCGATTTGTCCCCGAAGGGACTGAACACTGCCATCTGCCCTACCGTGGTGCTTGAATTAGGCCTCCCACCTGAAGCTAGCAATTTCTTGGACAAGTCCATAGAAGATCCAACAAGCCCATTCCATGAGTGCCCAGATATCATAGCATTGAAAGCTATCAAATCCAGCTCGGATCTCATCACACTGGGAGTACATGGAGATCAAACCAGTGACGATATGGTAATGGGATGCCATGCCAAGCCCGATTTCATACCAAAGCAATGTATCGTCTTTCCCAAGACCAAATCTTGGATCTCTGCAGCAGCTGGGATGACCACAGCCAGGGTCGTGGAGTCAAACTGGGCACCAGCCACCACCATTTGCTCGAAAAACCTCACCAATCTCAAGAAAGCGTAGTTCTGAACCAACCCAGATACGAGGGCGTCCGGGTCGGGAATTCCATCGAACACCTTCTCTGCGGCCGAGACTGGGAGAAATTGAGGCAGAAGTCGGTGAAACCGGATCCGACGAAAGGGTCGGGATGGGGAGGGGAGGCCGCGAAGGCGTAGGTGAACGAGTCCGGGCGGAGATGGTGAGGGGGTCGTGGCGAAGCCAAGCCAAGAATGTTATAAAGTAAATAAATTTTAAATAATTTTATGTGAAAGATATATTGATATTTAATTCATGTTTAATTTTTTTATGAATTTTATTTTCTAATTAAAATTTTAAGCAGCCATGTCTATTTGCTCATGTATTATAGCTAGTACATAAAATAAATAATGAGTATTTTCAATTAAATCTATTGGTAATGTTTTTGATTTATCGAAACATAACCATTCGTCAAATGTTTTTTTTTTTTTTTTTTTCTTTCGATGCATGTTGTAAAACGTGGATTGATGCTTAGAGATCATAGATAAGAAATGTTGTTCATTTGGTGATGTTGATAATTGGTGCAGGTTAACCTGGATTAGCTTAAACCTCTTGATATTGGCTGATAAGTTCGCAGTGAGCTATGTAGAGTTGGAACTGGTAGCATGTTACAAAGTTTGATTTTGAACAGGATTGTCTTGGATCAAAAACTCAAGCATCTCAAACCATCCCAAATCAATCCTCGATTGCATCTCTACAATTAACTCAATCCTGAGCCACCCAAAACTGAGCCCAAATAAGAACCAAAGCCCTAGAAAATTGGAAATAAGAATTAACAGGAAAGTCAAAAAAAATTGTTAAACAAAAAAAGATCAAGCAAAAGAACAAATCCTGCAGCATTAAAAGGTTTGTTGATAAAGTTTTAAAATATATCAAAAATTCTTTAAACGTTGAGTTTGTTTGGCATCATTTTTTTTTTTTGATTTTTAAAAACAATAAAACAAAACTAAAATAAAACATGTTTATATTTTTAAAATATTTTTATTATTTTAAAAAATATACTTTAACTATTTTTAAAAATAAAAGTATCATTTAATTACTGCATCATTATTAATTCTATCATCATCATCACTGCCTATAATTCTTAATGAAATCTTTTCCACAATCCCTACTATCTTCGACATAATTTATTTATTTAGTCTCCATCATCATGAGGTAAGCAGTGAAAACACAAGCACATGCACTTCCGATTGACTCTTTTACCGTCTGGCTTTCATTTCACTGCATTTTTTTTCCTTTTCACGTAAATAATTAAAAAACTACATGGGGCAAGAATATTAGCTCAGCCCTTTGCAAGGAGAAGAGAATAAAGATAAAAGGACGGTAAAAAAAAAAAACAGAGACAAAGAAAAAGAAAAAAGAAAGAAACAATGTGAATGTGCCCACCAACATAAATCAAATTTACAATCACTGAGCCTAACAGGTGTTGTTATCTCTACCAATCATAAGTTAGCTCTTATCATCACCGGAGGTTGCTTGACTTGTTGGGGTACTCCAGCTTACATGCATCCTGTCTCAACTGTATGAGATGTGTTCTAAGGCTGGCCTCCTGCACCTGCTTTATAGAAGATCATCAACTGAGTTTTCTATTTTCACATGCATGCATTGAGTGTATGTGCATAAACATGAGCCTTTAAGCATAAGCAAATGGCCTCATACATAGGATGGTGGTGTGAACGCCAGATTCAGAGCACATGATTAGTGAGACTGATTATTTTTTTTTTCCCAGTTAAAAGGCATAGACATGGACTTCATGAGGACCCCAAGTAAAGAGAAGACAGCAGTGCACGACATGGAGAATGTCTAAAGTAAAGCCAAATTTCTTGAGCTGAAGTGTTGCTTTCTATTTTAAATCCGTGAAAAATCATATAAAAGAATTTTTAATATAATCTTCCTTCAAAAATTTTAAGAATTCATCGTACTTTGATCCTCTCTGAATAAGAAATCCATCATAAGCGGATGGATTTAGGGCATGGGAACTGTGTATTTTGCTGCATTTATTACTAAGAGGCACAGAAAAATAAGTATCATAAGACTATGAGCCTTAACATTTCTGAAGCCATGCCTAGGGTCTGGTTGGCTTGACAATCCCATAATACGTACTCATTGGGCCTGGCTCAAAGATTCTTGAATGGGAATCTAATTGCTAAAGGGAAAATGCAGGCTTTTAGAGAACAAGGTAAGCACCAGCATCCACCAAAGAGCATAGAGTTCTGGCCATACGGTTGGTCCTGCCTTGGATGACACTTGCATGCTTTGGCTCTGAATAGCAGTTGACACTTTACTGCATGCTCTGAATCCTCATGATTTCCTTATTAGCAATCATCCTACATGTTAACAAAAACTCTAGAGAACTACCAGGACAAGGTGGTTGGTCCTGCCTTGGTTGACACTCGCATGCTTCAGCTCTGAATGGCAGTTGTCACTTATTACATGCTCTGAATCCTCATGATTTCCTTATTAACAATCATCTTACATGTTAAACAAAATCTCTAGAGAATTATATGCCAGGACATCCACTTAAACCAGTATCTTGAAACCTGCTAGAATTTATCAAGCAAAACTATGAAGAGAGCAGAATCCGTAGGCTGATTTTGTACATCTTGAATTGGCATTGAGGGTCTTTTGTGTCTTGCACCTATATCAAGATGACACTAACCCTTTTCTTATGGGAAGACAGAAAAAGACTAAGAGGTCAGCTTTATACCCGAACAGTTTCAGGTGCTCAGAAAAATAAAAAGGTAACTGTGGAAACATCTGAATTGTGGGGGCATATATGAATGGGGGATGCATAGAGGAATAGAGAAGGTATTGAACCGTAAGACCTGCTTTCTTTACCTGTCAGATCAGCTAGTGTACAAAACAAAAGCTGAAATATCATCAGTACCAGCCCAAACCAGCCATCAGCTGGTAATGGGGCAGGTCAGGGCCAGGTTTTGCTAAGCTGAACCCCAGCCCTGACTTTCCATAACCTACCCTTCCACAGCCCGTGCCTCGTCAGGGTAACAAGCATAGCCCCCCATCCTAACCCACAGGTATCCCTGACCCCACCCCATTGCCCCGCCCCTTTTTTTTTTCTTTTTCCCTTTTTTTTTTTGAAATTATCTTTCAAAGCACACCTTAACAAATCAAATGCCAATACAAATAAAAATAATAAGAATACTTCCTCAAGAACAAACAAAAAAGAAAAAGACTACAAGTTATCAAACTCTCATTAACAAATCTTGCATGAATGGATGGTATACACCAAGCAGTACTTGTGTATCCAAATTAACAAGACCCAAGATTATTGTCAATTCCTGAAAATAAAATCTATGAAAGATTTTAAGCAGTGCTCAAAACCCAGAGGTCTGAACGAACTTCCACAGCTGGTCGCTTGTTCCTGGTTTGATCGTGCTTCAACCACGGGTCAACAAATCAACTAAAAAGATAAAAAAAAAGGTCTAAACTGTTCTCTTCCTTCTTGAGTAATAAATAAATAAATAAATAATTTTAAAAAAAAATCCATTCCCCTTCCTTTGATGTGGTTTGAGAGTGAACCCCTCTCGCTCTCTCCCTCTCTCCTCTATATATGAGGGATCCAGTGAATGATGGCATGTCATTAGCGCTTCCTCCCACCTAACTCTGAGATCCGACAATGCCAACTCCACATCAAGAGATCCAATAGTGCTTTTCCTCAACTCAAAATCTAATCTCCCAAAACTCCACGAGATCCAATGATCTTATACATCAACCCTTCAAAATTCGGGGAGCATCACGATCAACAAAATTTCTATACTACTCGAAACTAGGAAACCATACATTCATCTGACAATCATCAAGAAACAAAGACCCATCCTCTCAAGATACCAAATTCTATGAAATTGGATGCAAAAACTAAGAAAACGATCATTAAGAACAAATTTGAAACAAAGAAAGAAAAGCAAACGATTCAGGAGATTGTGCACCTCTTACCTTCAGCACCAAATCACAACGTGAGGAGATTGGTCGGATTAATCGATTTGTTGATTGGGGCTTCAATTCGCCATCTTTTCCTCCTAGGAAAAGAGAAACCCTAAAAGAGGGGATCGAAGAGATGGGTTCATATGGCAAGGAAGAGGAGGGGTGGAGCCCGCAAGGGGTTTAGAAGTTGGGTTCTTTTCTTTTTGAGCAAGCAGAGCCTGGGTTCTTAGATGGAGAGAGTGGAGGTAGCAGCTGCTATAATTTTGCGGAGGATGGCAATGCGGAGGCAAAGCCCTAATTTCGGGAGCAGCAATAAAAGGATGAATCAAAACAAATCAACCAAAGAAGCTTTAAGGTTTCCGATTACATATATATATATATATATATATATATGGATGGATATGTATGTATAGTTTGGGTCAGGTCGGATCAGGTTTTGAGATAGGAAGTATATATACCAGCCCCTCTCCAACCCGAAACATAAGTCTTTTGAATTTCCCTAAAATCTGTCCTGAACTCGGTTAAAGCTTGAAGACCGCACCCTAATTAGGGTGGGTCGGGATGGGTCCCTGTCGGGTCAAGGTAAAATTGCCATCCCTAAGCTGGTACAATAAAGACCAGTAAACACCTTGGGAAAGGCTTCTGTTGCACCATATCAAGATATATCAAGTTATCAACCCTACTGCATGCGCTTCTTTTTTCTTTTTTTTGGCTCATTACACCAGGATATATTGAGATGTACCCTCCCCATATTAAAAGCTGTACCAATCCTTGATTTTTGAATTTTCAGGAGATACATGGGCATGTTTTTTTCCATTTCAAAGAGCATATTGCTGTCACTTGGTGATAGGGGTTTTGCTAAGGAAAGCTACATTGTTTGTTGTGCCACATATTATGCCTCTCTTGAGCATGCCTTAAATGCTTAAAAGTGAAGATTCTGATGAGAACATAATCAGCAGAAAAAGTTATTCGAGGAGAGCCTTTTGCCCTTGATATCTATAAGCTCACAATGGAAGACTTCAACATAGATCAGCCACACAATCTAATCAACAATAAGTTTCAGATCCGGACTTCAATTCAGGTTCAAATATAATGCATTGGTGTAAAGCTACTTTCCCAATCCACACACAAAGGTCGCCCACACTTCCATTCAGGTTCAAATATAATGCATTGATGTAAAGCTACTTTCCCAATCCACACACAAAAGTCACTGACAGGATAAGTCCATGATCTGCAAGGGCAATTTCTTAACCGTGGTTCAAGCAAAATCAACAAAGATGGGATAGCAAAGAAGGTTAAATTTTGATAATGGTGGCATCATACCCTTCTTAAGCCAAGTTAGCGTGGCCAAGTTCAGTAGGTGTCCTTACTTCATCTTAATAGTGCCTATAACTAAAACTAAACCTAATACATAAAAAGTACCCACCCCTCTCAGATCCATCTTTTCGCCTTAAAAATCAGTTGTATGTTCTTTTACTAGGTTCAAACTATCTTCCCTCTAGAAAAACTGTTATGAATCCCTTTCTCCACCTAATAAATTTTTGGAACCCCTTCTCACTTTCCAAGGGAATGCATGGCCTAATTAACACCAGGATTTTCTTTTCTTCCCTCCCAAATAGCAGCCAGCTTCTCGTATATATTCATAGAATAATCAACATGAGTAAAGGATAAAGTAGCACCTAAGGAAAGTAAAATTAAAACACCTAGTTCTAGTCAAGCTTTTAAATCCTGGGGTATAGAGCTGTCCCAATTTTTTCATGAAATAGGATGAGCTGCTGTCCCGCCTTGTCCAATATTTGAAACAAGGGTTATCCCAAAATGTGCCAATTGGGATGTCGAGATGATGGCGGGATGGTTCCAACCCAACATTTGGGACGATAACCTATCTCAATATCCCATGAGACGTCCTACCAGCACCTGAAACCATGATTTTAGTCACAATGATCACTCGAGATCATCACCAATCTCTATTCAAGGAATGTCGATCTAAAAACAAAATTGAGGCCACCATCAAATTGCTGGGTTCTCATAGCCTTTAATGGTAGCTCTCTTAATTCCTTTTCTGATATTGGGAAGTTATGAGAAATATTGATGTGGCAAAATGCCTTAACTTTGCAACTCAAGCAACTCTTTCCTGGGTGCAAATGTAATCATTCTATATAAACCAGAGGCCATTGGCTTAAAGAATGGGCTTACTTTGGCAATGAAGATGATAAAATTAAAATCACTTTTTAGAAGGCGATTTCAAAGAGCATCAACTAGGCATGGGCAAGTGAACCACTTTTGAAAATCTTATGGAAAATATTATTCATCTTGTCACATTAGTAAACAGGCTCGTGTTTGTTTTTGTTCAGTGTAGTGCAAGCTTACATTTCACAAACTAGGAGGTTAATAGCAATGATTTGTTTGTGGGAACTTATGCACATGGTGTTTCGATCCTTTTTCCACTTCTCATGATAGAAGGTTAAGGGTTAGTAACTCTTAAATGACATAATCCTGCTATTCTACCCATAATAAAGAAGATGGTTGTTGCCACAGGAGCCAGCACTAGTAAGTTAACAATGCTAGCGTTCGATGAATAGTGAGTCAATAATGGGATTTTTTCGATAAACAGGAAACTTAAGATTAAGATGCTCCAGAATGGAAATGAGGGAAAATCCACAATACCTGGATTTAGTCAGACTCAATTTGAGGGATTTTGTAGATATAACTAAAATAACAGAAAATTGTTTAATAGATATCAAATAAGAAAACATAAACTTAAGAAAAAATAGATATAACTTTGAGCTCTGCACATCCAATAACAGAATCATAGCTAACACATATCTTGATTGTGTTTTCTTCCAATATAATTAATTTAATATGTTCAGTGCATTATGAGCATATCATGTTACATACCTGCATTGTTGCTGCTGAAGCTAATAATTCTCTACATTCATTGAGCATTGCTCTTTCTTGGGCAGCAACATCTGATAATTCAGAAACCAGAGATTTTGTATCCTCTACCTGTAAAACATGAAGCCTCAGATCATGAGTCAACTTTTAGATCTAAAAAACAGCTTCAGTCCAGCTATGATTCGATAATTTATGATTTCACATTTAAAAAAGAAAGAATTTTTAAGCAAATAATCTAGAAACTTCTTTGGCTTTTCCAAAATTAGGCATGCTGCACATTCACCTTCTCAAGTCAAGGGCCATCAGATTCATTTGCAATGAAACTCAGATCACCTAGAGCATGTTGAAATCAGACCAGAAACTACTAGACTAAACTGGGAAAATCCAATTTGTAAGCAAATGGGCAAGGGCATATTCCTAGCATTTAGCCCCTAGTGAGTCATAATCATAAAAGTAAGGGAGTAGTGCATATTTAACTCAGCTAAAATTGAAGCACACTTGTAATTCATTAATCTAAATGTCTGAGAGCATAAGATGATGAAGACATTTCTAGGTGCTGCTGTAACTTTTGACTAACTTTCCATCGTCTTTTGCCAAGAAATTGATAAACTTTTCCAAATAAACTGAAAGTTCATATCCCTCCACAATAATTCCAAATTTTCTACAACTAAAAGAATAAATTTCTATATGTCTCTTTCTTTTTTCTCTTTTTTTTGTCTTTCATTTCTTTCTGTTTTTATTTTATTTTCTTTTTTATTCTTGCTTTTCTTTTACAACCATTTCAACTCTGCCATTTTCGTTGCATAGTAACAAAGATTTCACATTCCTGATTCCACAAACATACCAACAGCAACAGATGTCCTTAAATGCCTTTAAAGTACAACAGCACTTTGCATAAGTGTTTACAAGAATAACCGTAATGGCTAAATGCTCATCTATTTGTCATTATAAATCTACCAAGGTGCAATGAAAAGATTTCCAATTGTACTCATGCCCACCTTCAAAGTAAAATTGTCACTTAATCTACCAACACATGCTCTCCTTTTTTTCTTTTTTTCTTTTTTTTTTTTTTTTTTTGAGAAAGAGAGAGACAGAGAAGGTTGGGCAAAGCCCAACCAACTTTCACTGAAACAATGCCTGCATTATACCCCATGGTCAACATGGAATTATGGATTTGACAGACAAAAGCCTGATATATGTTATATTAGACTCCTTTTGAACATGATTTCAATTGTGTTAGTGTGTATTTCATAATCAAGGGGGTGGAAACAATATTATCTGCTGTCATCCATATTAACATGATGGCAATAGCAGTCCCATTTGGGATTGCATAGTTTCATGGTTTGCAATACTGGTTTCAGTACCCATTTTCAGCATACAATGTCGATATAGGTCAATTCATGATACCAACACTCAATACTGGTTGCTATCAGTACAACACAGCATGCCTAGTTATGGAGCAGTACAATCCGATATGATGAACCATGTATAGTATGTTCCATATGGTTCTTCAAACTTACTTGTGCTTTTGAGATAAATATAGCTTTTTATATCATAAGTCACCATCTTACCCCTTTGCCTAGACTCTTTGAAAGTCTAGGGGGGCTTTAGAGGGTTGTTTCTTGGTTATATGAGCTTAAAGTGCAACCAATAAGATAGACCTCCTCACTCACCAACTGGCCATATAAATGTCACAAAATGACCATCCCATCTAAATTTTCTTAGCCTAGGAATTTGATGCCAATTTTAGATGGTTACTTTAAGTCTGACAATCAATCGTAAGTTTTGCTCCCTCCTTCCATGATATCTTCTGAACTTTGAGCAATGATTTACGGTCAACACTGCATTTGGAGGGACAATAGTTGGATGATGGTGATGGTGATGATGCCGACCGTGACCACCATTAGAATTGTCCATTTTCTGTCCACTTAATGCAAAGGTAAATGACCTTCAAAACATATTCTGGATTTAAAAGGTATTTTAGAAGTTATATATCATAATTAATAATGTGCATCCTTAATTTATGTGCTCTCATTGATTTTTCCATTATGGAATCAAAAGTTGAAACCTACCAAAAGAAGAGTAGTCTATCTCTTTTAATAATACAACATATTTATTCTGTTCATTCTAAAAGACAATTAGCCAATTTAATCATGTTACTCTTCATGGTTAGACTCCATATTTATTTAAATTATGTATAAGTTCACTATTTTCAATGTTCATGGTTTCATGCTATTTTAATCTAATAATTAAATAAAGAATTTAACTTGTGAAGCTTGAGAGATGGACAAGCCAAAATAATTGTAGCTAAGAAGCATAAGCTGCCTTGTCTACTTTACGAATGAATAGGAAACAAACAAAATTGTAATTACTTACCTCCATTTTTAGCATTAGTTAACATGTTCATGGTTTGAACCAAAGTTTTCATCTCAGCCAAGTTTCCATATTTATGTCAATACACTCACCAACAGACATCACTGATATCAAGGTTGGTCAAACCATTCTGAATTGGGTGGTTTGGGAAGAACCGAGCTAGGCAGACGAAGGCCCAGAATTAGGACAATTCGGCCTCTCGATTTGGTACAGAAGGCAAATCACCTGTACCACCCCCATACCAAACCATCCTGCAAACCGAACCATCTAGCTCGACTCGGTATTGTGGCGGATATGGGTAGGGGCCTCCCAATCCACCTGACATACCAAACCATCCTGCAAACCGAACCATCTAGCTCGACTCAGTATAGTGGCGAATATGGGTAGGGGCCTCCCGATTCACCTGACCGGTACGCCGTTGGTTCAATACAGTTCACACTATATTGATATCTGGTACGACAAACATTGATTGATATCTTCGGTCTTATTATCTCAACTTTTATAGACTATAGTATCCTGATATATTAGCCAATATGAAATCAAAATATTGGCCATTATTTCTTAGTATTTTTAATTCTTGATATTCAAATCAATGTTGAAAATGGTTGTTAGTATCAAGATTCCTATATTAGCCAAGATTCCAAGATTTTGGCTCATATTAATATCTGCAGAGATCTCGAAATATCTTGCTCCTTCCCTGTATATTAGCCAAGATTAAACTAGATCTCTATCATCTTGGTATTGGTCATCCACTAAGATAATGTTAGTTTCCAATTTTAAAAAGCTTGGTTTGAACCAAATGGGCTGCAGGTTTGCCCACTTAAGCAAGAATGAAATCAGTTTCGCTGCCCCCTAGTCCCACAGAATTAAGTGATTCATCAATTGAAAGAACAAACAACCACTTAAAAAAAAAACAATCAATGAATCATCCAATGAATAATTTTAAAATTTAGCCATCATAGACAAAAGAAAAGTCATAATAACTAATGACACTGATTATTTATGAATATATATACTCAAGATAAGTAATATGAAAGGATAATATATGACACACTTTTCACAATATTAATATAGCTCAATTAATGCATCAGATATAAAGCAAGATGTTAAATAGTTCAAACTCCTATCACCACAATCAAAAGGCACCACCTTTTCTTAATTTATTGAACTACATGGTTTATTGCTTAAGTATTTCCTTAACAAAATTATTTACATATATAATCAGACAACTCATTATAATCTCCTAAGAGTTCGCACAGAAAGACATTATTGGTTCGATTAAAGGTTCCAATGGAAGGGAAAGAATAGAAGCAATGCGATTGGACTTAAGCAGCAAGTTGTATTAAACCTCACCTTAGATAACAAACGACAGATAGAGGATCCCATTGCCTGCATAACATCGACTACTGAACTAACAGCATTCTTCATAGAAAGCACATCTGCCTGTAATAAGCAGGGTAGTAAACATATTATTCTACATGGTTTCAATTAATAACCTGTTAGTGATAAATTCAATGACCTTCTTTCAAATTTCTTTAGAAAAAACTACTTACAATTTGAAGACTTATAATAGGTCACAAAGTCACTCTGAAATTAATGTTATCAGCATTTACATACCCTTGCACCTCCTGTAACTGGAAGGCGTAGTGTGCTTGCTTTTAGAGCTTCAATTGTCCCTGATAAAGAACTACAATGTTCTCTTTCCAATGCTGCCCAGCTTTCTAGGTATGCCATCTACATCAAATAAGATTTCATGTAAAAGCTTCAATTTGGCTATGGATATGATACATTGTGCAGGAAATAAATAAATAAAAGAGAAAAAGGGAAGCATTGCCACAAGAATCATTCCAGTTGTCCATAATTCATTTTATTATGTCATAAATCTTGAACCAAATATGTTCCATATACTTGAACGATTAAAAACAGTTCAGGCATGAGACTTTTTATTAAGTCGATCAGAAGGTTTAGCAAATTCATTGTAGCACCATATTTTAAGATGTTGACCATTTTTTGGGCTTGAGGTACAAAATCCCATATCTGCATCAGTCTTACACTACCCAGTATCAATTTGCAGAGGAACTTTATGAAATATTTGGTAGAGGGGTCAAAATTAATCTAGAGACTCCTTATTTGCACCCAAACCCTTTCAACCTACCTGATATATTAAAATGGAGTTAATTAACAACAGATGTGGGAAACATGGTTGTCAGCAGTAGAAACTTCACTACTAAACCCTTTCAACCTACCTGATCTATTAAATGGAGTTAATTAACAACAGTTGTGGGAAACATGGTTGTCAGCAGTGGAAACTTCATTACTTTATAATGCCCGCTATCAATGCAAAGCATGCTATCATTGAAAATTAATTCAAATGTGTAATTGTAGAACCAGAAGTTTTTTGTGTTGCAGACATAAAACTTCAAATGAATGTTCATGAAAAATTGTGTCATGTGGATTGATGCATGACATGTTATCAATTATCTACCAAATATATACACTAATATCAACTGCAAATTGAAATAAAATTTATGATGACATTATGAAGTTATATATTTCATAATTCTTTAATGTCTCAATGGATTTGTGAGGTAGTTAATATAATTATATTAACTTCAATTTTTGTAATTCTGCCATGTTCGATGCTTAGTCATCTGATTGAGATAATGTTTCTCTAGATTTTGTTGAGTCATTACATCCATTCTATTGAATAAGTGATGATCAAACGGTTCTTATTCAGCGAGTGCATAAACTAGGTCATCCCACATTAAGGTGAAGAAAGTTTTGCCATACGAGTAGCAGACCAAGCTGGATAACTAATGCAATATTCAAGGCCAAATGGCCAGTCAATTACAGTATATCAACAATTCAAAAGTATTGCAAGTTATTTTGAATTATATTGCTGTGATGTATCCAGCTCTGAACATCAATATGCACATCTGAGATGTTTCTGGATGCACAATGCATTTGTGAATATTCAAAATACGGATCACTCAATGACTAACCCTACAAGCAACCTTGTCTCAACAAATTAGGCTTCCTGGTTGCAATAATGATCGCATATCTTTTCATTAAAGGTGTATCATTGCTCAATATCATACAACATGCCATTTATTTATGCCTAATCCATATGGGCAATGCCAGTACTTGCTTTAATTCAACTAATTCCACATCAACAGATCTTGTACTTAGAATTGGAACAGATTTTGATACTAACTTAAACATACTGGCCTATAGCTATCTTGCATTTCCACCTCTCTTTTGAAAAAAAAAAAAGTTGTAGACATTTCACATAGCATGATTTTTGTGATATAGCCCATAATCACAGACAGCACATGGAAGTCAGGAGCTCATCTATGAAAACATACCAAATATAAACTACTACTTTTCATGACTTCTAAATAGTTGCACCACCTTAAGTTTGTTTCCCAAAATTGTGAGCATTTTGCTTCAAAAGATACACATGAATGAGTAATTAATTGTGAAAAATGCATTTAATTGTGAAAAATGAATCTACACTTTAGGTTTGTCAGACATATATTTACTGTTCCTCAGATCTTTTAAGGTTTTTGAAGGCAAATTAACATCATATATTATCAATTTAAATCATAAGCAAGGAAACACAGTGTGATAACTAAGAGTAAGATAAAAATTATCATTAAACAGCAGCCAGATTAAGCTATAGAACATTAGATGAGTCACCACTTATCTTACTTGTTCTTTCAAAATCATAGCCAACTTCATTTCTTGCCTCAGGTTCTGCACATCAATCCTCTTCATGATAACAGAATCTCGCAATTTTGAAGTCGTATTCCACACATTGTATAGGATATTCTGTTTCAAGAAATCAAATATAAAATAATAAAACCACCCTGCCAATTGGCAATAAAAAATCCACTGCAGCAAGATTGTGACAATGGTGATTGCAATCAATCCTGTTATATAGTCAAACAAGAGTTAAAATCTAAAGTTTGATGCACAATAATAAAGAAGCCTTATATTATACAACAAGACAAAATTTTCTTCTTACATTCCCTCGATTATAGGACAGTCCATTTTTATTCTCGTAAGTCATAACATTCAAAAGTGTGCATCAGAACATAAAAATGGAAATTAAAGTGCATGAAAGAGAGTGGTCATCGAAATTGAACTACATGAAAGAGAGTAGTTATAGATCACTGTACATTAACTAACTGCACATGCATGCAAGAATATTTAGTGCAGATGCTATCCAAATTACGTAAAAGGTGAAAATCACTATGTCCGAAATCAGACTGAATCACCTCCATTCATGCAGCATTATGTGTCACCCCAAATAAATCCCTCTTGAAAGAATGCCAGTGCAAACAAAGTTCCCTATCTTACATGCCAACCAAAGCCTCTAAAACAAAAGATCCAGAAAATGTACATGATCTTTTCATATATCAGTAAACAAGCATTTAATTTCTAAGGCACTAAATACCTACCTCTGTCCTCATTTTCTGAATGGCAAGAGTGTCATCTGCTTGAGCGTTGACAAAGCGCCACTGCAGGTCTCTATTGTACAGCAACCGCAGCTGATGGGCATCTTCTATCTGGCTTGCATTCTTCTTTCCTTTTCGCATGTCAGCAGTATAATTGAAAATGGAGGATGTCACGCCTGCTCGACCAGTTGTGCTGCTATATAATGACACAGGAGATGACGGTCTTGAACGGGATAGAATCGGCATTCCTGAAGTGGATGGTCTTGACCAGGACAGACTTGGTGTTCCTGGAGTCGATGGTCTTGACTGCGACGGACTCGGCATTCTCCTAATCAAGGATGTTTTTGATAAAGCCTTATTTGGTGATGAAGGGCGATGTAAAGCTGGAATTAGTGATGGCTGAGTCCTCCTAGGGCATGTTGCTGATGACGGCCTTCCTGAAGCATGTGAAGAAAAATTTATGCTCAAACTCATTTCACGTTGTACTCTTCCACTTCCATCAACAGCCAGTCGTCTTGCCACTTCACTTAATGTGTGTTGGAGGTCTCTACCAGCACCACCAGATGGGGGTGCTTTCCTTGGTGAAGCCCCTCGAGAGCAAATTGATGATGAGACAGATTTGTCGTCCCTATCGGTAAGATCCACACTTCTCGACAAGGCATTTGCAGACACCTTTCCACCCATCATAGCAGGCCAGCGGTGTTGATCCATCACCCTTGAATGCGAGTTCTCCAAAGGCTTAGAATTCTCTAACAGCTCAGAGGTACTCCTCCCTCTCAGAGGAGTCCTCTTCCTCTCTGCTGCCACATTGGCTGATGACTTAACTATGCGATCTGAAGAGACACTTGTAACTGCCTTGTCCCTCTTACTGAAAGTAACTGAAATAGATTCTGATTGAAAAGAAGAAGACAGGCTCCGCTTTGCAGGCCACATGCCATGGGGAGCACGACTGCTGAGCAACCGCTGCGGAGTGTTATGCATCCCCTTCACCACGTCATGTACTGGTGTGGTAGACCTTGAAGATGAGGCAGAGCATGTGGAAGGCTTAGATGATGGGGACAAAGGCGCAGAGGATCTCGACAAAGATGTCGAGGGTCTTCCCCGGTCTGTTGATTGTGATCTCTTTGGCAGTGAAGTTCTTGGCATGGGGGATGTGTGGCTGGCGCTTGGAGACGAGCTTCGCCTTGCAGTGGCAGGAGTTGAAAGAGGAGTCGGTGAGATTCTAGACTTGTACCTCGAATCAATTTCCCTTGTCCGCAGCTTGCGGCTGACCGGGGCAGCATTGTTCTTCTCTGAAGGGACCAACGGCGACCTTCGAGTATCTTCCGACTGGGCCGCCTTCTGCTGCGCCACGGCCCCTGGAGGCTTGCTTTTACGCACATCCATCCACAACTCCGTCCAAATCAAACCACATTAAACCACATTGATGGATTCTACAAAAAAAAAACCAGCTTATTTACAGCTACGGCACCGGATCCTCAAATCTGCCATGAATAGACAATATTGGAGTGAGGGGAATTGAAACATCAAGCAATAAGACTTCTCTACTAAACAAAAAGTAGAAAGAAAGGAAAAGATACCCATATACAAAAATGCAAAGCAAAAAAAGTGGGAAAAAAACGCGAGCTTTTTTTGTTCTTTACAAACCCATAAAAGATGACGAGAGGGAGATCTGAATGGAGGAAAATTGGGCAGTGCAAAAATCAACGGGAAACGGGCACTCTGAATTCATCGCAAGAAGGCCAAATCAGGCAGATCGAGCCGGGTTTTCCAGCAAGCGACGTGGATGGCGGGAAGGGGGAAGGCAGTTGGATAACGAGAAAGGGAGCGAGGTCAGAGCCAGAGACTTCCGGCAGGAGGAGCAGGATAACCGCAGAGGATGCGTCAAACAAAGGATGATCATGTGTATTCGACCCATTTCTTTATAGTTTATAGAATAAAAATTATGTTGTGGCTGTTTGTCTTCTTTCCATCTCACGAGAGTGCCATGGTCGGGTGGGTTCCTTCCAAACCCTCAAGCACCGGAAAGGAAGGGAATTTAATAGAGTGGGGGAAACGGTAGAGAGGAAGGTGTCGTTTGCTCCATTGCAACCAGATAGGGTAAAACCGTAAATGGAAACAAGGTAAAGGTAAAGAAGGCCAGCCACGACGATTTTACCTGGGGATCGACCGTGATTAGGCGAACAGGAAAGGTTTTAATCTGGAAAAAAAAGAGAGAAGATTCTAGGGTTTTGGGAAGAATCACGCAGATCCACGTGCAGAAGAGCTAAAATTGCTGTAAAAAATACATTAAAAAAAGGCGATTTTTTTTAAACACCTAAAATGGATTCATCGTAAATACTTTGTATGCTTCCATGACGACGGAATCACCATATCCAAAGAACAAGAAAACTCAGGAAAAACATCGATTTGAAGGAAAGAAAATCCAAAGAACAAGAAAACTCAAGGAAACCATCGAGTTGAAGGAAAGAAAGAATGGATACGATTCTTGGCAACCTTCCCTTCCCCTCCCCACTCAAAAAGCTGAGAAAATTCAGGAAAAAAAAAATCACATAGAATTCTTTAATTTCCAAATCTTTCCTCAAATCCACCGATCAAAGACATCAAATATCCGTATGTAATTCGCCAAAAATAATAGCCCAGAGGATTACCACAGTTTCTAAAAAATTCGCAGTGCCCATCCTCAAGCGCTGAAAAAAAAAAAAAAAAAAGACGGATTTCAAATTGGATAATAAATTTCTACAAATAGGCATAAAAGAATAAGACGAAGAAGCTGACCTCGGAAATCCTGCACGGATTTGTCCTTCCCGGTGAGAGATCAAACACGAACCACGTCGAAAGAAAGGAAAAAAATATTATAACAACAGCAAACAAGGGGGAGTTTGTACGAGCCACCGCCTAAACCCTAAGGTCCCCGCTCCAGCAAATCCTCTCCGATCTGGGACCGGCGAGCCGTTCTAGCAAGAAGAAATATAGCGAGGAATTGCACAAAAAAAAAAAAAAAAAAAAATGTAGAAGAAAAAGGTCGGTTTTTTTTTTTCTTCTTTTTCTTTTTCCTTTGAGTGTCAGAGGGAAAAGATGAAGTGAATATATACAGGACGAGTTTGATTCGGTTAAGAAAAGAGGGTACGGTTTCCTCTTCCTTTCTTTTATTATAATATATTCTTCAATGCTTATGAAATGAAATTTTATCCGGATAAGATTTTAACTCCGATTCAGTGTCCGCTGTCAGGATCGCTTCCTCACACTGTAGATTCTCTGATTTGCTACAATAAAAGATGCTAGATATTACTCTTAATGGCATGAGCTATGAAAATTATATAATATTTATAAAACATTAAATTTTTTTTTTGTTCGTTTTAGATTATATTCGGTATGGCTCGTAGGCTTGCAAATTTGTCAGACATACTCGGCCACGTCTCTCATGTTGAAATAAAACAACTTTGAGCTGATACCTGGCGTATCCAAATCCCTTCTTCTCGAACCGTTGTTGCGAAATGCTAATGTTTGCCGCCTCATCTATTAGATTTTTAATAAAGGTTTGTATGGATCTAAGTTTTGCTTCGATATAGCATTTGATTAAATATGTTCCATTTAATATATTTTATATTTTATTGTTTACTAAGAAGTTATCAATGTTGCATCTAAGTTTCAAAAATTATTAAAAAAAAAAAAATTATCTAACCAAAAAACTCAGGCTTTCCCAAAATTCCTCAAATCATGATTATTTGAACATGAATCTTAGGCTTTTCATGAGATTTTTTCTTAATTTATTATTTCTTTTTAACAAAAAATATGGTTCTAAATAAAAAAATAAAAAATAAGAATTCATGTAATTAACTCAAATAGTTTAAAATTAAAACTATTATTGTTAAGAAAAGAGATATTAGATATATGATCGCTTTATTTATATAATTTTTTTTTTTTTTTTTTACATATTCAAAGTAGAGGAGGTTATTTCTTACAGCATTATTATTATAGCATGCTTATTGAAGAGTGCCTTAGTTAGTTAATCAAAGACAAAAAGAAAAAGCAGCTCTTCTATAAAGAAATGTGGAATAACTTAGAGTTTATTTAATATATCATTTGTATTTGTATTTGTGTTGTATATGAAATGCAACATTGTATTTTATTAGATAAAAATGTTCGATTATTCTATGGCATTTAGTTTGATACAACACCGATCTTTGTAAAAAATTTTAAACAAAAAATAACTAAATAAGCAAAAAAAAATTTAAAATAAAATAAAGAAGTGTCTAAAAACTAGTTTTTTTTTTTTTATCTAGAGAGTCTTTCTCTTTAGAACTTAAAAAAATAAAAATAAAATTATTTTAAGAATTTATTAATTAAGAATAATAGAAGTAGCATAATACATAAGTTTAGAAATAACTTGAAAATTTAAGGATAATATTGAATTTTCACTAAAAATTAAAGCATATAAAAGAAATATCGGGAAAACTCTTTAACTGTACGAAAGAAAAATAATTCATGTCTTACTTTATATCTAATGGAACATAAGGATTTTTCACAGTTGAGACCTTACTTAATGGACGTAATTTTAGTATTGCTGTGTATCAAGATTTTTAGTCTCCCAACATGTAGGGCCGCATTGGGGAACAAACGCACTGTAAATGCGATGCAAATGGAAATTCAAATAATTCTTAAGATTCTTGCGGCTACTCGCATGATTAATATGTGCTAGGTTTAATTTAGTTAATCATTGGATGCTTGCATTAAGCCTTTACGTCTTCACCTACCAAAATAATTATTATGCTAAATGATGTTACCTAGGATAGGTCAGCAGGACCTTGGACGCCAATAGCGAAATGGTAAGGATGATAATCTAGAAATAAGGATGATTGTGAACTTAGTGAAAAAATATTGAGTCCTAGATGAGCTCATGCAAGGATAGAGGAAAGACCGTAAAAGGTGTTGAAGGCTTCCTAGCAAAGATCTTCCAATGTTCAAGTCAATAGAGCAAGAAAAAGGTAATCAAGGTGGACCTTATAGTCTTTTTCGTTTGCAGAGGAGATGAAGGATAATCAAAGGTAGACTTTATAAACTTTGTCGTTTGTGGAGGAGAGAGAATAATGGAGGATGTAAAAGAGTGCTTAAACTTAGATGGAGAATAATGGAGGATGTAAGAGAGTGCTTAAGCTTAGCAGTGGTTTGGGATGAAGATTGATAGAAGAGAGCTCAAAAGAAGTCCCTATCTTCATACAGATGTTCCATTATATTTGGTTTCCAAATCTAATGTGGAACTTAACTAGTCATTTGAATCATGGATGATGTATTTTATCATGATGAGGGCACTTCCTGCGAGCGCAATGATTGTCATAAGTCGCATAAAGTGGTGGCCCTACCAATCGGTTAGGGGATATGCACGTTCGATCTTATCAGTTGTACACTGCTAGTTGACTTATCGACCATGCTTCTATGACTTATCTTTTTAATCAAGATGTATAGCGTAAGTTGTGCAGAGTGGTGGAAGAGAGCTAAAAAAAAGTTTCTATCTTCACGCATATGTTCCATTATATTTGGTTTCCAAATTTAGTGTGTAACTTAACCAGTAATCTGAAATATAGATAACGTATTTTATCATGATGAGGGCACTTCCGGCGAGCGCAATGATTGTCATAAGTCGCATGGAGTTGTTGGCCCTACTAATCGGATAAGGGACATGCACATCTGGTCTTATCAGTTGTACATTATTAGCTGACTTGTCGGCCATGCTTCTTTAACTTATCTTTTCAATCAAGATGTATAGCATATGTTGCCACATATTGTCTTACTGTATGTCATAAAGAAATGGTCTCATTATTAAATAAAGTTATTTTTATATGCTTATTTCTAATACAAAAATGAAAAATGCACGTCTTTCCAACCTACAAGTTCTTAAATTCATAAATAACCAAAAAAAATATAATATTATATCAATCACATCAATGTATAGCATTTTACATGTGTGTCATGCATCTTAGTAACATTATTTAGATAATTACTAGAGTGATAAATGCAAGGACATGGAAATCAATTCAAATATATAAGATAATTTTATTTTGATTTCTATGCATGTCATTCAAAATACGTTTGAACTTTAAATGCATGGCTTCAATGTCCAGCAAATAGATATTCAAAGATGGAGGCCAAATAGGAAAGAAGGCTGAAGGACCTTGCTGTTTTTAATTGCTCAAAATCTCTCTTTTTTATTGCTTTTATGGAGACCTGAATCTAATGGCATTGAATGATCTGGCTATTGATTGAGGTATTTTAATACAAAAGCTAAATTGGACTTTTTTTGAGAGAAAAAATATTTCTGTGTGCCATCTCCTTATCGTCTCACTGGATTTTTAGCTGCAAGTCAGATATTCTTTCTTTTAAGTACATTAAAGTGGAAAAAAACTTGTGCTTAGGATCCATTATTTTGGTTGCCAAAATTACTTGCTCTGAGGAATCTGGATTTGTATAGAATCCATTCGTTCATTTAGATGTATTCAGTTCATTTGCATTTGAGAGGTGCTGGTAGCATGGCAAATTGATTTTTTTTAAAGAATTTCTTTGCAAATTCAGATGCTTTCTTGCAATTAGTAATGTAGCAGCAGATGCCGTTGGCCTTAGGGTAGGAAAAATGGGAGTAGAAAAGGGAGGTTCAAGTGATTTCTTTAATCTGTTGGATTGGAACAGGAAGTCAAGGAAAGAATTGTCCTCCAATGGAGGTGCTTCATCTGGTAAGTCTACTAGATTGGGTTCAGAAGGATATACTTACCTAAAAAGTTCCATTTTTTTTTCTTGGTTAAAGGCATTAGATCTCTTTTCTTTTTGACAGAAGGGATGATAGTCTCAGAGCTTTGCTAATTCCACTTATTCTAATAGATTGATGAGGATGAGATGATTAGAGTACCACTTGTGAAGGAAGCAACGACTATAGTTGTACTTCTTCAGTGGTTGATGAAGAAGGAAATAATGCAATTAGAGCCCCAAGAGTGGTAGTAAGGCTTATGGGTTGGACCCCATGCCCATTTCAGGCACTTTTGTACCATATTTCATCCCCCTAAATGACTTGCAATCCCTTCGAAATAACTATAGTCAGAGAAATAGCATTGATTTATACATCGATATGATCAATTTAATCATGTGATTAAGAGAGATGGGACTTGTTCAAGGAAACCAGCGGAACTGAGGTTCCAGAAGATGCCAAGCAGCCTAATTGATAGGCTCCAAATAGAAGCATTGCCTCCTAGATTAGCAAAGTCCATCCCAATTACACAACACAATTTACTGTCACCGATAAAAAAATCTTGGTTTCATCTTGGTGAAGAATGCAAGTCATATCATAGAAGCAGAACAATGGTTTAGACCGATATGAAAGGAAAATTTCAGTCGTTGGTGTTACTTCCCAATCCTATAAAAGCTGGTGATTCACAGGAGATCATGGCAGCTTCTCAATCATCGAGAAGACGAGTTGAATTAGTTGCCATAAGGTCTCTTAGAGGACGACCTGTGAATAGAACTTGGACAGCTTCAGAAGACACCACTGTTTATAGGTCCTCTCTTAAGACATCCTGGCCTCTCTTGATAATCCGATCGTTCTGCTCTGCAATAGCTTGGATGGGAGGCAAAATCAGCTTGGATGGGAGAAATATGTCTAATCTAAGACTTTGGATGGGAGGATTTTAATGTAGAGGAAAAAAAAAAAAAAAAAAAAAGGAGAATCAAGTAGCTTTTAAAGAAAGATTAAATGAGTTCAAGGCACAATCATTTTTTTGATAGTAGTAAGTGCCAAATTATACCTTTAGTGGTCACGTAATTGTTATGCGACTATTTTTTTATTTCTTTTAACCTTATATTTAAACTATAGAGATCAGTTACAATTGAAATTAAAATTAAAGGAATGATTATAATTTTTTTAAGTTTAGAAAAAAAAATACAAATATTTTTACAACTAAAGAAGGATAAGTGAAATTAATCCTTAAGATAATTTTATTTTGATTTATACTTTCTATTAATGTTATTTAGAATATGTTTAAACTTTAAATGCAAATCTTCAATGTTCTGCAAATAATTAATCATAGATGGAGGCTAAATAAAAAAAGAAGGCTGAAGGATTTTGCACGGCCAAACGGAACTGTCGATCACGTAGTATTTAAAATTTGAAAGTAGTAAATTTTAATATACAAATAATTTATGATATTTTTAGAACTTTTTTCTTCATTGTAAGATAAATTGTTGAAAATAGAAAATTGTAATGAAGAGAAGTTAAAGAAAATAGAAGATTATCGATAAAGAGAATATTTATTTTTCATACCTCTCAGTTTAGAGATAATAAAAATCATCTTTGAAGCAAAATGAATCATCTAAAAAATTTTGAGATCATCAGATCGATGGTTTTTTTTTACTCTCATGAGTTACTTCCTTTTACGAGTTCTCTCTCCTTTCTTACAAGAAATAAACATAAGACTTGAAATTTACAACTTTAAAATCACGCTTTTTTTTTTTTTTTTACTTTTATCATTATCCTTTCCTTATTCTCACCTCAGCATACATAATTACCAAATAACTACCGTCTACATCTAATTAGAGCGTACAATCTCTCACAATTATATGATCTCAAATTGAAAGAAAGCTTTGATAAATGACCATAGATAAAAAATAGCAACATGCCAAAAAATCTAAAATTATTTCTTCGTAATTAAAAATTATCGACGCTATAAGCTGAAAAAGAGATCAAAGTTTTTTAGATTTGTTTGAGAAAGTTGGTGGAATTGGGATTAAAAACTCTCTCACATGGCTGTTGTTGGCAAACGACCGCTGAAAGGCCTCCCAACAGTCCAACCAGATGAGCCGTAGGAAATATTATTACTTTATATAGATGAACGGTTAACAAGAACGGCTTTCTTCCTCGTTGGGCAACAAATCACATAACAAAATAATAACTTCGGTAACAGCTCTTATTTTAATATCTCTAGGGTCAGAGAGTCGACGAAGGCACATGGTCAGAAGGCACCACATCGTGGACGGTCCAAACGCGGCGGGCCCCACAGATGGGACGCTCCTGACCGCTCGATCTTCTGGGCCCCTTTTGGCTGTCATCCTCGAGACCGCCGTCAGGCGTGGAAGGCCACGTAGGGCCCACCGGAACACTTGGTCAGCGGTGATCAGCAATCAGGCCGTTAGCGTCAGGAGGCCGTTCCACTGCCGACGGGACGGAAGAATTGGATTTCTCGCAACGGCTACCACCGCGTGGACCGCCGATATCCGAAATTTCAACGGCACCGTCCCAAAAATCAAGCCCGAACGTTGTATTTAAATTCACATACTTCCCCTAAATTACGTCAGCCTCCCGTGGAAATTTTATGGCCACATAAAAGTAAGCTTTCACTCATTGAGTCAATGATACGCTACCAAAAGGTTAAGTGTATTTCAATTAAAGATAGAGATGAACTCCAAACATTCATAATCCAATTCAGACAAGGACGCCAAGTTCTTCAGATCCTACAAAGATCTATCTGAGATTTTATCTTAAGAAGACATAACTTTTGCTTGCCTCCTCTGATCTTGTGCTCTCCTCTCTAAATCTCTCACCATAGATAACAATTTAGGTCTGCTTCAGCTTTCAAGTGTCTTCTCACCTTTTTGACAATTAAAGAATTATGAGTATCAACAACCACTTAAACTTAACTTTGAAGACTCATGAAAATTCCCATTGACAACATTATTTCAGCCTCATAGCATTTCTAGACCTTTGTCATCCAATGAAATTATACAATCATGGGTTCTCGATGGCCATCAAGTGACGTAACTAGCATCCTAGCTGGCCTATGAAGAGACCCATCACCTAATGACTTTTTTTTTTTTGTCATTAAGAGATAATAGATTGCACAAATCTAAAAAAATAAGAGAATTCACCAACACAATAAGACTTTTCCAACATTAAATCCAATGCAAACTATTATGAAGCCAATCTAATTTTCTTATATGAAACCATTCTGCTACTGAGATTTTGCTGTGCTAGTGCATAAGAAATCATGGCCAAGGAATCAGTGAAGGTTAGAACTCCATGTATGCCTGTTGATTGATTTAGCATGTGGACTAAGATTGATCCTCTCTCAGAGGTAGGGTTCAAAAGTTCTGCACAACTTTCCTTCAACATAGACACACATTGCTTTAAGAAGTATACTGATAATATACGACGAGGGGTAGAATTCTAACCTTACAGCCCTGGAGACTAAGCATGCAGCAGATGCACCAAATCAGACACAAAATTACCACCCAACTTTTGTCCAATCTATCCTCATGTTTTTTATTCAGAGAAACCCTAGTCATCAGGACAAGAAATTAAAGCTCAAAGATAGGGTGACGGGCAGTCCCTTCCTGGCTCAAGTGGAGCCTTAGAGACGCCCATCAAGCTGGCTCATTGCCTTCTTCCTTCTATTTAGTCACCTATACCATTTCTTGAAGGATTAAATTTAAATACAGTTCATCATATATTTTTAATATATTTTTTATTTAAAAATAATATATCTAATAAACTCATTTAATTAGCAACATTGCATTTATCATCATTAAGTGCAAAATATTTAGCGAACGACAATTCATGTTTTAGCATCTTGTATAATAATTAATCATATCAAAAATCTAAATACGAATACGATATGATTATTACATGAATAATAAATAATATTGGATTGATACGATACGATTCGCTCAACACGAATAGACACGACTTGATCTGCTTGATATGACCCATCTAATATGTTATCAAATAAATAGATTTTAAATTGATCACTTTTGGATTGACGGATTAATCCATGATACGTACAATTATTTTGTGTCATATTCGTATTGGCATATTTATAACATAAATTTACTTAAAGTCAATTCTAACCTATTTATTTCGTGCTAGGTTCGAATCGTGCACAAGGCTGCCATTTTTAACGAACATGTGTCGATTATCAAAGGATAAAAAAAAAAAAAAAAGGGATACATGTTGGTTTTTTAAGTAACAAATGGTATGGTAAATATGTGGTGAACTGTACCTAAATTTTACTCTTTCGTTGTATTGGCTTAACTGTAGATACTCCAGCCCCAGCTGCAATGGAGCTTCGATTCTATAGGTGGTGCAATCTTTCTTATTTCATTTCCAAATTAAATCAAGCAACGAAACCGTGCAAGCCCTGACGTTGTCGCACGATCGCCTGGCAGAAAGGCCTCTTTGGGGCCATTCTCAGAGGTCGTTCCAGGAGTTTGCTGCACATGGGCTGCCTCCGAGCCACACGGCACGAGATCCCTTCGCCGCCGCGTGGTGGGGAGAAGCGAACGCGGCCATGCATCACGGAATGCAGGCATGTGCGAGTGAAATCATTGGAAGTATCCGCCGACGGCTGTAACACCAAACAAAGCTTGCCGAACGAGGTTATTTAATTCATGTTGGACAAGCTAGCTTCCAATGGAGCCCTGTTATTGTGAAATGGGGATTAGATTTGGGCCTAAATTCTAAAACAAGACTTGCTTCCTAAACCAAAGACCGGAATATAGATCCAAGATCCAACCCAATTATAAGTAAAGACAAATCGAATATAGCTTAAAGCCCAACCACATCGAAATCCAATGGATTAATAACTTGTGTTGAGATCTCAAGGTACCAAACGTAAAACTAGTTTAGAATTTTTTTTTTTTTTTTTTTTTGTGTGGTAATTCAAGAACTAGCCGGAAAGTTCAACGATGGATACAAGTTTGCCCTGTAAAGCTTATCCATAAGGCCGTATTTGAAAAATTGAAAAGGTCATACTTGAAAAGTGAATTTTTATATAATGCATGATTAAATGGTAAGTTTTTAAAAAATAAATTCGTAAGATTATATTTGTTTGATCTTGCAAAGAAGTGTAAAAACATATATTTTTTGAGTGCCTCATAATTGATCACTCATTTTTTCAAAAAAATAAGTAAAAAATATCATTTTTAAATGAATCTTTCCTATTTTTTGATAATAATAATTGAAATATATTACAAAATTAATATTAATTTAAAAAATGTAAATATTAAAAAAAATTATAAATTTAATATTCTTTTTTTTGGATTAGATGTATTTTTGGTATTTGTAAAAATGTTGCTTCCTTCTTTATAAAAAAGATGTCTTTTTTTTCATCTTTAAGATGAATTTCATGAATTTTTTTTCTATAAATAGACAACATTCTCATTGACTAATTGTAATCATTCAAAAGGATAATTTTTACTTCCTTATGAAAGTTTTTTTTTGGTCTTGTGTACAGTTCTGAAAAAAATAAGATTTAAAGTAAAATTCATAGAAAATATAATTTTATTATTATGCTATTCTGACATTTTTTAAAAAAAAATAAAATTGCTTGTTTTTCTTATAAAAAACACTTTTCCTTAGATTTTTATGGGAAAAAAAAAAAGTTATCGACTATAAAATGCGCGTGCGGTGGCCCCTTTGCCGCCGGACCTGGCGCTGGTGATGAGACGAGACAAGTGGAACAAGTGGCCGGGAAACGGTGCTTAGAATATTCATCAAAGAGTACAAAAGCTGCCAGCTTCCGACCAATAACAGATTTCACGCCGCCATGTCCATTTGTCTTTCGCGAGTGGAGCGGACACGTAAAGTTTGTCTGCGCGTTTACTCGAAGTTGAGATGGAAGCTTCCTCCTCCTTCTTCTGCTTCTTTTTTTTTTTTTCTTCTTGTCCTTTTTTTTTTTTTTTTTAAGAGAGAGAAAGAAAAAGAAAAAAAAGCTGACTTCAACTTCGTGGGATGATAGAGGATTTATTTAAAGAAAAATAGAGGATAAATGCTCGTATAAAAGGCAAACTTACAGCTGTATTTATTTTAATGATAAGAGTATTATTATTCGGAGGTTTTATGAATCGTTATGCCCTTTATTGAAAGCATGAACATATAATGGTTAGGATCCTGATTAGAGTAGCTGTAGTATTTAAAAAAATGTTATCTCATATAATTGATAAAAATTATCTTAAATAAAACTTGATTTAATAGTATATAACTTATGTTATGCAGAAAAAAAAAAGTTAAATTCAACAACTGCTCCATATATAGCTTTTGGATCATAAATCTTATATTTTTAATGAAGAGTGCAACTTATAAGACAGCTCTTTTATAATTTAAAACCTAGTAAATATAACATGTGTTATTTACAAGTGCTCAAGGTGTCCCATAATATGTTACTTAGATCTTTGAGTGTTTAAAAGGATCTTGGAATGTCAAAAGATTTTACATCGAGACAGGGATAACTAAATATAAGAATGATGAAAGCTATAAATTATTGCGTACCATATGAAAAAAGAAAATTTTGCACTCATTTATCCTTTTAGTCTTGCATGATTGAAAAAAAAATTTAAATCAATCTTCCATGTAGAGATCTATCTTCCTCTAACTTCTCTTGCTTGTATTCTAGAGCTTTATATTTAGGATAATTGATGATGCATGCTTCTTACGCATGAAATAGAAAAACAAAAGAAGGCATTGAAAGCATATAAAAAGATAGAAATGAGAGAGAGAGAGAGAGAGAGAGAGAGAGGAGGGAAGGAGACATTATTTGAGGCTTATGAGCACTTTTTTGAGTTCGGATTTTATTTGTGAAGGTGTGTCATCTCTTGCCATGATTGCTCAAAAGTGATGTATTTGGCAATAAAATCTTTTAAGTATAATTTTTTGCTTAACAAGTGATATATAATATCATTTCATTTAAAAATTAATGTGTAGCTCTTAAATTTTATTAAAAAATAATGATCAATCAACTAAAATGTAGTAATAAATATGACCTAGATTTTTAATGGTATATATATTAGCCCAGCTGACACGTTTCAACCACAAAAGCGCATACCACATAACCTTTTCTATTTAACGCCAAACAGCCGATCCGATCCTTCCCCCTCTCGTGTGGGCTGAAATCCACACCCCCTTGGATCCACCCCCTTCCACGGCCCTCTTTTGCCCTGTCCCAGTCTCCTCCCAAACCTCGATATCAACCGAAGAGGGGCTCTCGAACCATTGAACCCTATTCCGAGAACCCGCGACAGCCCTCGGCTGTTCCGAAACTCGGTCGCCGATGTCTTCCATGGCCGCCGCCTCCGTCCTTGTCTCCGCTGCCAACGTTTCTCCCCATGGCTTCGCTCCGGCCGGACGAACGAATGCTCCGGCGCTGGCGTTCCTGCATCTGCCCGCCAAATTCTCATCGGGGTTCCCTAAATCGCCCTTCTGGGATCATAGCTTTTCCTCCCAGTTCCAGAAAAATCCCGGCTTCTTGGCGAAACCGCTGAGGACGCCGGGCGTGGCTCACGCCACTGCCACCAAGGAGAAGAGCATCTATGACTTCACCGTCAAGGTCGAATCTTGATTCTCCCTTTGTGTTACGGCTTCCCCATCTCTTCTTATTGCGGTATAAAAATTTGATTTTTGGTGGAAAAACGTATAATTAGAAACTTTGGGTTTGCTTTCTAGAAGAATCATATGGGAGTTTATTTAATCGAGTTATATATTTTTAGGAACGGAGGAGGACTAACCCACCCACATTTTATAAGCGATTTAATCCGATTCATATGAGAGAAGCGAGATGTGATTTAGGATAAGTTGCTCTCTCTCTCTCTCTCTCTCTCTCTCTCTCATAGAGAAGGTTCAGTCTCAAAAACAATTCAAATGTTGTAATACTTTAGACCACAAAGCGCTTATTCAAATCTACCAATTTAGAGTAAGAAGTGAATGCAGGTTTGGTGATGTGAGTTTTTAATCCATGAAACTAGGTTTCATTGAATATGATGTTGCATTTATCTTCCTGCAGGTAGTATTGCTTTCTAATAAATGAAAAAAAGGGTGTCTCTAGCAAATGTTGACCAAGAGAGTGCAAATCGGATGTAATGACCGAATCTAAACTATATACTTAAGGAACGCTCATGTGAGAACATGCGAGGTGTGTTTCCCAATTAATTTGTATTTTGTAAGGCCAGAGTATTTTGGTGCAGGATATTGATGGGAAGGATGTTTCTCTAAGCAAATTCAAAGGGAAAGTCCTATTGATTGTGAATGTTGCTTCGAAATGGTATTTTTTTTTCTTCTTTTGAATGCACATTAGGTGCTTACTTATATTCTTAGATCTAGCATTTTACATATGAATCTTTGGTAGCTCTGATTTCTAATTTTTGCATCTCATTCGTAACTGAAGAATTAATTGTGAATGCCAGTGGATTGACAACATCAAATTACACCGAACTCTCCCACATTTATGAGAAGTACAAGACTCAAGGTATTTTAGGAAACTTGAAAAAAGTTACCTATTCTATTTTCCCCTTTTTATGCTTGTAATCATGATCTGGATCAACTGACATGAGTTTTAAGAAAAATTCAGTAATCATTGCCTTTTGAGGTGTTTAGAATCACTGCGAGATATTCTATTTTATTATCAGAGGAAATTGGAGAACTAATAATTAAACGAAAGCTTTATATCAATCAACTTGCGGTCTTGGCTGTGCTGTTTACTTTCCTGCTGTCTTTTCTTTTTTCTTCTTCTTCTCTCTCTCTCTCTCTCTCTCTCTTTTGTGGGAGGGGGGGTTATGTGACAAAAAGTCCACCACATCAAGGAACTCGAAAAATATAAAAAATCTCTGCTGGTGATAATTTAACCCTCAGTGAAATTTCTTGTTGATCCCACTCATTTCGTGAACTGGTGTGGAAATATTACTTCTTTAATACCCTAGGCGTAGGATGCGCAGAAGTATGCTTGACTGACAGGACTTATATTGTATTTACTTGATTTTCTTTAATACCCACAGCATAGGACTTATGAATAATGCTTGAATTATTGGACTTACTTTTATCAGGTATAAATGTTCTTGTAATTTTTTATTTATAGTTCTTAAATTTCTTTTTCTCCTTCAATCTTTGAGCTTCGGCAGCTTTAATTTGCTTATCAATATACAGCTTGTATGTTGCTTGACAGTGGAATGGTACTTTGACATTCGTGACATATGTGCACAGTTATTGGCAATCACATCTATGCAAAACACATTGGATAAATTGCTTAATTGTTAGATCATGGGTGAGTTATTTTATGTTTTCATCATCCCCATTACCAGCTTGCTTGCATCTTCACTACAGTCGGATGGCAAACACACTTCCAGTCCTAGATCAAATTAATTTCTGAATATGTGTGCTTCACTTTGCCTTTTTTTTTTTTTTGGGTGTCATCTGGAAGTTCCACAGTAGGATGAGCATCTTAGGAGTATCCCTTGTGATCTGTTTAACACAATCTCAGTTATATTGTGTATCCTAAGCTGTGGATATCTATATTCTATGGAGTATAATGTGGATATCGAGGTCTTCACCCTGTGTTCATTCTGACAACTCTAACAAAACCTAGAGGTCTCATCACTTTTCCAGTTTGCACACAAACTTACAATCAAATGATGGAATATTAAGTAAATCATTGCAGCACCTCCAATGGATTTCAGATGATGTTGCTCGTAAAGAGATTGTTAGAAAAAGTGCATCTGAAACTGAAAAGGACTAGTTGAATTGATTTGAGTGTGTGTTCCTTGGTGCTTGTACATGTTAAATATGACTCTATTATTGTGTTGCTTTGCTAATTGTCTATAAGATTTAAACTGTAGGATTTGAGATTCTGGCTTTTCCCTGCAACCAGTTTGGGGGACAAGAACCTGGATCAAATTCAGAAATAAAACAGTTTGCTTGTACGAGGTTCAAAGCAGAATTTCCAATTTTTGATAAGGTATGTCAGTTCCATATCCACCCATCTGCAACAACAACTCCCACATATGCCTACGGAAACATGTATTGCTGAAATTCTCTGCACTACTTTACACATGACAGGTTGATGTTAATGGACCAAACGCAGCTCCAGTTTATCAGTTTCTCAAGTCTTGTGCTGGAGGATTTTTGGGTGACCTTATAAAGTGGAATTTTGAGAAGTTTTTGATAAACAAAAATGGTAAGGTTGTGGAGAGATACCCACCAACAACTTCCCCTTTCCAGATTGAGGTATGTTGTGCGGACTAAGAACTCGGTGACAATTAGATGCTGCTTATGGCTCATTCCAATTGACATTTTAAAGCATGGTGGCCTTATATTACTTGATTGATAATGAAGATCTTAGGAACCTTAATAGTTTGTCAGAATGTCAAATCATTACCAACAGACATCAAGATATATTTGAATTTTAATTGTACCTTGGAGCATGTTGACAGTATTATTTTGACATATGTATCTCTCTCCCTACTAATAGCCAGCATTTACCTTCCATCCTTTGAGTGGTAAAAGAGATCTATATTTCTGATTTAGCTACCTTTATTGAAAAATGAAGTTAACATGATACTTTGGTTCTCATGGCCTTTGAATTTGCTGTTCCCTGTTCAGGTTTCCTACACATTAAAATTTTGGCTTGGTTTTAGCCTGATATGGGTACCCAACAGACTCAGTTAGTGTGAGGAGGTCCCTTTGCTGTGTGACTAATGGACTGTAGGAACTAAGAATTTTAGCGAAACTTGCATTTAGTGGTGGCTTTACACTTTTCTTCAACATCCTGAGAGTCATTTTCTTTACTATGTCGTAATTTTCTTTCAAATGCCTTTAGCAATACCAAGGCCTCACAGCTAGGAATCCTTGCGACAACTTATGCCATGTCAATGTGAGACAATATGGTGAAAAGATGGTTCTTGTAGTAACAAGACTTCTATGCTTCCCTAAGTTATGATTAATTAGGCTCATTCAGTAACTCTAGTAATAGCATAAAATAAAAGAAAAGAAAAGAAAAGAATGCTGTCTGTTTTGTTGTGAACAAGCTGCCTTTTCCTTCCACAACATGAGCTTCTAATTGTTATTTGTTGTGGACCAACCAAAGTGAAAAAAAAAATCAACTGGCAGGTGTACTCATAGCTCTTGCAAACTCTCAATGATGCATAAAATGATGGGTTCTTTGAATTTTAGTTTATTTTTATCAATGTGTGCACTTTTTTTTTTGGGGGTGGGGGGAGGAGAAACATAGAACAAGATGAATTGGCTATTCTGATAGGGTTTTTCAGGAGAGTAAACTTGAGATGTTTTCTACCTGCTCTTCTTAGAAATTTCTCTGGGTCTGACCCAGATCACCCTGCATTCCCTTGTAGAAGCACTTTACAGATTGACATTTATCTTCTGCCACTCCAATCCAGAGAGTGTTCATACCTAAAAAAAAAAAAAAAAAAAAAAAAAAAAAATGAAAATCTCTTCTGATACAATGAATCATAAGCAAACCATGGATCAAAAATTACACATTGTATCCGACAATTGAACCTTCAGTAATATGACTTTATGCACCATAAAGGAGAGGAATATGTGAAAATATCTCACCATAAACTTGTTAAACCAGAGTTTTAAATATTGATTTTGCAAAGATCCTTAATATATTAATAGGAATCCTTCTATATAGGGTAGGATTCTGCTCACCCTAATGCAAGTTTTGGTAAGAAGGGTGGAATATGCCATTATGGGTTAAAGGAATCAGTGGGTGACAATCTGAAACAAAAAGTGAGAAGTTCGTACAGCATCATAATTGTGGAAACCTTGGACATATTTGATCTTAAATCATGCAAATAGTAGGTGAGTTGATTGTCAACTGGAATAAAATTATAATTTTATGTGTTATTGTTTAGGGTTTAAATTTAATTTTCCAAAAACAACTATCAATTACATAGTTTTAATTATGAGAGCATGTTTCACAATTCAGATAACATGGTCCATATGGTAGATTATCAATTGATATGATGGGTAGGTGAACTGATTATATGATTACAATGATTATTCTAAGGTGAGCTGATTATATGATTACAATGATTATTCTAATGGTTTGCTGCATCACTGGATCATGCATCTTAATTCAATAGTTTTGTAGCATTTATATGTGATACGGTATGTGATCCAAATGTTGGGGCTTAAACAACTTTTCTTTCTACTGTTATTGAAAAGAAAGAAAAGAAAAGTTGACCAACAAACTACATGAAAGGGAAAAGAGGGAATTCGCTGCACTGTTATGAAGATCTTTCTACTGTTATCTTTCTTCCAAGGTGCTCTATTTGCTAGTTCTTGGCACCTGCATCTCATTCAACTCTCCCCTTATCTCTGTGCTGCAGAGGGATATCCAGAAACTCCTTCCAGCCTAAAGTGCATGGACGCAGCATGATTGTAAATACAGCACCATATCATGCCTTCTGGTTTTTACCTTAGACGACTAGTTTGAAGTGTGTTATTTTACTTGTGTTTTCATGTGGCCAGCCGATGGTTTTGTAGTTTATATTCAGCAATCTCCCTCTATGTATTGGTTGATTCATAAATTCTCTGTTCATATTCATAAACTCTTTGTTCATTTTAGTTCTATTGTAATTGGGTATCTATTTTTTTTTTTTTTTTAAACTAAAGCAAAGTTTTGATAGACACAGCAATTCATAGCCATGAGACAGATTATATTCAGGGGTTGCTCGGGGAACTTCAGACCTTAGTTTGACCTAGTCGCGGCATTTTTCCTGCCGAGACTAGTTCAAAAATGAGTAATTTATTATTTTGACTTGCCCAAAGAGTTTCATGTAATTTCTGCTGACCTCTACATCAGTGGATGCTCTCCACAGTAATATCATATTTAATGGAATCCAAAACTCCACGAATACTGTTGTCACAATGCTGAACTTCTGACATACATTTGGAAGGTTTTGAATGCTCGCTCATCAAAAACAAAAGAAAGGTTTGAAAATTCCTCAAAAACAAAAGAAAGGTTTATATGTAACTTTAATTTATAGTTTGAACTAGCTCCAGCATTAGCTTGCCAGGGCAAGTTCATGTTTGGAATTACTAGCTTATTTCTAATATATGATTTTTGTAGGGGTTTATTGTAAAATATTTTAATGTAAAGTTTCAATTTGTCCGAGCACTTGGCCTATCGAGTGTGGTGCAAGCGTGACTAACTTGTTTTATTTTATTTATTTAGGGAGTTTTATGCCAAAAAGCGAGAGACAATACCAGTGCTTGGCTTGCTTAAATTAGTCCAAATTTTATTGGAGGTGCTTGACATATAGTCCTCCATTAAAAATTAATATTACACATAAGCCCCTATATTCTTCACTTCTGCCCCACCCCTCTATTCCGTCAAGAAATCCATGACCCCTAAACTCTGTCCTCCTTCCGGCCCCAAGTCTATTCCAGAGCTTCTTCTTGGATTCAAAAGGATGAGATCGGAGATGGAGAGGAGGGAGGCAACGCCAGCAGAAGTTGCTCAAGACTCCCCCATTTGTACCCCGTTTGGCCACCAACTTTTTCCAAAAACCACCCAGCTTTCAATCTCATCAATCTTTCTTTATATAACTCGAACTTAGCTTCTTGTATTCTGTTAAAAACTGATTCATTATCCTTGATATTATTGGTTCTTTGTGAGATGTTTTGATATCCAAAAAAAATTGTTTTGTAGAACTTTAGGCTGAAATTATTCTGAAAAAAGGGCTTAACTAAAAATTTAGTGCGATCCGTGCTATATAGAGAGAGAGAGAGAGAGCCAGTGGGTGGTAGTTTTGGAAATAGATAGCTAACATTTTAGATAATTTTTATGAAGGTTTAGCTTGATAAAACATTTAATTTATATCATATAGGTCGATAGGAACCTTTTTATCATTTTTTTTTTTTTTTCTGAAGTAGCCAGTGCAAGAATTTCATCCATCTTGATGCACTTTAAGACAGTGCAAGAACTTCATCCATCTTGATGCACTTTAAGACAAAATCTTATGAGCAAATAAGTTCATCTTGATAGCAAATAAGTATTTGTTATATGAACAGTTACATCAAATTGGCATCAGAACCCTTTCATCAAACTATCATCTGATAATCACATTGTCATGCAAACCACCAACCATGATCATATGAAAGATAGCAAATAAGTATTTGTTATCAAACTATAATCTGATGATCACATTGTCATGCAAACCACCAACCATGATCATATGAAAGATAGCAAATAAGTATTTGTTATGTGAACAGTTACATCAAAGTGGCATCAGAACCCTTTCATCAAACTATCATCTGATAATCACATTGTCATGCAAACCACCAACCATGATCATATGAAAGATAGCAAATAAGTATTTGTTATCAAACTATAATCTGATGATCACATTGTCATGCAAACCACCAACCATGATCATATGAAAGATAGCAAATAAGTATTTGTTATGTGAACAGTTACATCAAAGTGGCATCAAAACCCTTTCATCAAACTATCATCTGATAATCACATTGTCATGCAAACCACCAACCATGATCATATGAAAGATAGCAAATAAGTATTTGTTATCAAACTATAATCTGATGATCACATTGTCATCCAAACCACCAACCATGATAGCAAATAAGTATTTGTTATGTGAACAGTTACATCAAAGTGGCATCAAAACCCTTTCATCAAACTATAATCTGATGATCACATTGTCATGCAAACCACCAACCATGATCATATGAAAGAATGCTTTGTTCTAATTATGTAGCCAGCGAAGATTCACTAAGTAGTAGCATATGGAATGTTTTGTTTTTATTATATAGCCAGCGAAGATTTACTAAGTAGTAACACATGGTTCGGTAAAGTTGATCCATTTAAATTTTTCTTGAACAATGTCTATTTTTACTTGATGGTAGGATCTCGTTGTGTTTCTTTATGATCTTGTTTGATGTTTTTTTTTTTTTTTTGACACAAAAGTTAGCTAAGCCATAAGTTTAACACAGATTTGTGTACTACATTACCTAAACATTGAAACAAGAACGAAAGGTGCATAAAAATCGATGTCATCATTTCCCACCATTGTTTTCTTTTGAGGAAACTAAAAAATTTGGGCCGTTTCTCAAATTGTTTGTGTCATCCTTCCTAAAGGACTCATTTTTACTCTGTTAATTGGTAGGCCCGGACTCACCTAATAGATGGTGGATGATTTAATTCGATGTAGACATATCCGTATACATTTTGATTCATAAAATTAATATTTAAATTAGTAGAACTTAGTTTAAGGAACAGTATATAACACGTGTGATCAAAAGGATATATATATTTTTCCCTTAAATATTATATTATAATATAATAAATTATCATAAATAGAGAACTTTAAAATTTAATATTTTATTATTAATATTATTGTACATATTAATAATATTAATGAAATATTTATATTTATATATATTTATTTAATATTGATATTTATTATTTTTATTAAAAATTATTTAATAATAAAATAAAAATATTTATAAATAATATTATAAATAATTATAAATAATTTATATTTCTATTATAAATATTTTATTAATTAAAATAAAATTATTATATATAAATTAATCATTAAATATTTATTATTATAAAATAAAAAATATTTATTATTATAAAATAAAAAATATTTATTATTATAAAATAAAAAGTAGTATGTAATCGAACAAAATATAAATTTAATCACGTAAATATTTTAATTTAATAATATTAATATTAGCGGTATATATTATTAATATTATATGTAATAAATATATTGTTAATAATATTATTATTTTTAACAAGTGTTATTTTATTTATGTAATATTTATTTATTTATTAATAATGATATTTATGTAATATTAATAAAAAATACTAATATTTTAAATAAAATAAATATTCATGTAAAAAATATTTAATAAATAAATTTAATTAATATATGGATAAATAAAAAATAAAAAAATACAATTATTTTTAAAAAATTATATGTAAAATAAAATAAATATTAAAATAAATATTTATGTAAATAAAATTTTTGTAATATTTATGTAAATATTTTGGTTTGTAAATAAAATTAAATATTTTGACTATTTTAAAATGAAATTTTAGAAGAAATGTTGTAAATGATTACTATAAGAAATTTATAAAATTTTAAAATTTTCTTTTAAAAAGCTAAACAAGAAATTTTAATTTTAATATTTTAATTTTAAATAACATTTCTTAAAAAAATTCTTTATCCAGATGCACCCAAGGAAGCAGTGGCGATGGCTCGGAAAATAAAAGAAGGCAACCCCACAGGCTGTGATTGGTTCCACAACCCCAACCGCCAGCCAGGAAGGTGGTGGTTGAGCGATTTAATAATTCATCCCCACATTATTTCCCTCTTCTTCCGGGGGAAAACCAGTGCATCTCCTACCTCGATCTCTATTTGAAAAATTAGGGTTAGGGTTTCTATCTCCGCGTTCAAAAGGCCTTTCTCTATCTGACTCGAAACCCTTCTTTTTCTCCCAGTTTTCTTGCTCCAATGGGGAACACCTCCTCCATGCTCACCCAGTACGACATCGAAGAGGTCCAGGAGTACTGTAACCACGCCTGTGAGCTTCTCCAAACCCCCTTTCTGATCTCTTTCTCTCCTCCCTTCTCTCTCTTTCTCGGTGTTTGTATCTCCATTCCGTTCTTGATCACTCCGATCTCCACTTGTTTCTGGTCTCTAGGGTTTTCATTGGGTTATAAAGCTGTCATTATTTGGAATTAAAAAAGATTTGAAATTGCAGTTTCGCAGCAAGAGATCGTCTCCCTGTACCACAGGTTCTGCCAGCTGGACCGCAACAGCGGAGGATTTATCTCTGCCGACGAGTTCTTGTCTGTGCCAGAGTTTGCAGTCAATCCTCTCTCTCAGGTTCGCCCTTGTTAATGTCTCATAGAAAAATCCTCTTTCTCAGGTTCGCCCTTGTTTATGTCTCATAGAAAAAGTTCGATTTTTTTTTTTTTTTTTTTGATTTATTTGATGGGGTTTGATTGTTATTAGGTAAGTTTGTTGCTCGTTTCAGAGGTTATTGAGGATGCTGGATGGTTTGAATTTTAAGGAATTTGTTGCGTTTTTGTCCGCGTTCAGTTCTCGCACGAGTCTGCAACAAAAGATTGAATGTAGTCATTTCAATTCTCTATCTTTTCTTTCCTTCTTTCTTGAAAGGAACTTAAAAATTCTTGTTCTTATTTCAGATTTGGTCTCTGCAGTAATGGCCTTTACATGATTTCATTTTTGTAGTTATATTCAGAGTCTATGATTTGGATGGCAATGGGAAGGTTTCATTCAATGATATACTATGTGTTTTGCGGGACTTGACAGGGTCTTTTATGAGTGAGCAGCAGAGGCAGGTTGGTAAAGTCCAGGTTTTTGAATTCTTTAGTCACCGATATATGTCCTTTTTTCCAAGATTGCAAGTTATTGATCTGTTCATATTCATTAATATCAATGATGCAATCGTATGTAGTGCATATAACGTGGATAAATTGTATATGGAAGTTGTTTTGTTTCTTTTTAGGTTAATCAAGCATTTTGTGCATGATGTTGAAGCATAAAATCAGAAACATTAATGATGTGATTCGTGTGTTTGGGATAATAAAACTATAAAACTCTATTCCAAATTCACGTGAAGAAAGTTGACATCAGAATATGTATGTCCCTTCTATCATCCATGAAATCACGTAATGCCAAAGAATCACCCAATCCATGTTCATATTGCATGTTTTGAAGTATGGTAAAATCTTCAATTGTTTCAAAAACAAAAAAGAAGTGTCTCTAGTGAATATGCTGTTTAACCAACTTAAAGATAAATCAATTTCTCTGGTGTAGGTCCCATAGGTCCATACAAATTGATATTTAAATTCGATACCAGATTACATCACACCCATTCTATAGGATGATTTAGGATAAATGCCTAGAAAATTTTCATCGTTGTGAGAGCAAATTTTACTGACCTTGTATGCAACACATCCACTTGATACCCTTTCAAATTCATGTTGTGTCTAACCTTCTGTAGAATATTTTCTAGATCCTCTTATATTCCTTATATGGAACAGTTAAGCTCTTGGAGTAAACTCAAATGTTGACTTAATTAGATTTTTTCTTTCCAATGAGGGAGCACCTTAATTACTTCAGATGAAGAGCCATGAACTTCTATAGTTCCTATAATTACTAGAATCAACAGCACAAATGTATAATATGAACGCTTTCTTTCTCACACTCGCTCACTCTTATTGACTGACTTGCTACAAAGTATACCATGTGCATGCTCTTTTGTAGTATTTAGTATCCTTTCCTCAAATATCTAGGTGTCTCTTTTTTGGGGAAAGGAACTACAGATCCAGCTTCCCGCTTTAACAATTAAATATGGAAAACACCATAAAAAGCAGAATGCCTGGAAAGGTGCACAGACAATTTTGAATCTTCTAGAACGTTTGTACTCTTCACTGTTTCCTCAAAACAAAAAAAAGAAAGCGAAAAAAGGCAATCCAACAAGCTATTCTGGGGACTATCTTCCCCTCTCCCTGTTCTGAGGAGTCAGTGTCTAGACGATCCTATTTTCCAATGAAAATGATTCTGTTATCTCAGATACTATAGGCTCCAAAATTTAATACTTTCTCAGATTTTCACTGGATATCTGATCTGCTAAATGTAAAAAAAGAAAGAACTCATATCATTAGTCACCATATTTGTGCTTTTTCTTACTTTAGTTTATCCATCCTTTGTGTGTTGTATTGTTGGTATGATAGCTCTTCTTCACTATTTTGTGTTACCCTCTGCATATTTTACTCTGGTTTAAAAACTGTTTAAGTTGAAGTTATATCTTGATACCAAGAGTGATCTATTTCTGTTAGAACGTTCTGACTCATGTCCTAGAAGAAGCTGGGTACACAAAGGATTCCTCACTGGTTCTATCTGACTTCATAAAGGTACTTATCTTTATCTAAAGCTTACATCTCCATCTGGTTCTTTGTATGTCTGAATTCATGTAAATACAAAATTTTAGCTTTCATAAATATAGAAAGATGTAGCCTATGTTGCTTTGTATAGAAGTCTAGAAGTGTGTTGGGAATTTCTCTTGTTCAAATGTTTGAAAATCTTTCCATTCATCCATTTTTGCTGTGGCATTGGAGATAATAGTGCCTAGGAAAGGATGACATGTTTTTAAGCAAAGATAAACTTTAGCCTGTATCTGGAAGTGGAATAAATTAGCCTAGAGTAAATTGATTAACTTACTCCAACTACTTTTTACTCTGAAATAAATTACTCTGTCCTACATGGTGAAGTAATTTATTCCTGGTTTAAGTGAGGTAAATGAGTTAAAAGTTGTGTACCAACCTTTCAAAAATACCCATTTTGTGCATCTGGATAAGATGGTTCAATTAAAGTGCTCCAATGAGTGTTTGGCCGAATTGGGTGGAGTGACTGGGTTACATGACTTTTTCTCCCTCCTATTCTGCTTCAAAACACATCTCTAATGTTTTTAGGTGCTGAGACATGGTGTTTGGTGCCACCATCAAAGTTAAAAACGTTTGTGTCCAATATGGCATCCATTTTCAAATGATAATATAAAGACATCCTTGGATTTGACAATATGTTTGAGTTTTTCTATTTATAACATGAATCTGTTAGCCATCTTTTTTTTTTTTTTTAATTGACTACAAATTGACCTGAAGCAATTGGGATCACTAGAATTATTTAATATTATCTGTGGTCTATGATTTCTTTTAACCTTTTCAAATTCTAGCTAATCTGCCAAGAGAAGTTGCTGTTGTTATTGGCAATTCTCCATCATGGTTTAAAATGAAGTATGTTTTATAAAACATACGGATATTGGCTTATTGAATCAAAATTGGTAGTTAGGTTGCTACATATCCTTGTGATGGAATTCACCTTGCCTTGCGCAGAACATGTGCAAAATCATTTGTAATTTTTGATTCTTGTTGAAGTTAGTTGGCCTTTGTCCAAAAAGATTAATACATTTCATTTGAAATACTTTGAACTTAACCCATGACTGAAATTCATTCTATGATGCTGCTGTTGTTGCTGCTGCTTCGTTTTTTTTTTTTTTTTGTACTGTATGTGTTGGTCATGTCTCATCTACCTTGCAAGCCACGTCTTGTAGCATTTCATTTTATAATTCGCATTTGCATGAGTATATTTGCCTCATATCCAATACAAGCGAATGTGGTTGAATGCTTATACTTGCCTATATGCTCATTTCTATTTTGATAATCCTTGAGCAATATTTTATTTTTATTTGCATAAGTGTATTTGCCTATATACTTCCCTATATGCCCATATCCAATATTTCATTTTTTTTATTTTGCATTTGCATGGGTATATTTGCCTCATATCCAATACAAGTGAATGTGGTTGAATGCTTATACTTGCGTATATGCTGATCTCTATTTCGATAATTATCGAGCAATATTTTATTTTTATTTGCGGCTACCCCCCAAACAATAAAAAAGCCTAAATCTTAAACCTTTTCTTGAAATCTGAAGCCTAATAATATTGCCATGCTCTGCTAATGCTATGTATTATTATATCACTGATGATCCACCTCTATGATCCTCATCTATGCCATGTTCACTCTCTGCAGCTTATGCATAGTGTAGCATACTCACATTGTCACTGCCTGTGATTGATCCGTTAATTTCACACCCATAGTTTTGGAGGATTTAGTTAGAGTACCGATCTGTACAGGAGCTGGACAGATCAAGAGGAAACTTTATAGAGGAAACTTTATATGATTTTTTTGATCATGTAGCCTAGACTAAAAGGACAAGCACCTATTTATGAGTTGAGAATATACATGCTGTATGCATGAGCAAGAACTTGGAAATTGGGACTTGCCTAGGCGTTCAGTTCCTAAACGGCAATATGATAGGTAGGCCATCACACGGATACCATATGACATCTATTTGTCCAAGGGAGCTGTTCTTAGGTGGTGAATTGTTGTTTGATGCCTAAGGAGAAGACCCTTTAACAGTAGCACCAGTGGGTGAGAAATTTTTTGTTGCACGATTATTAGAGACATGACTAAATTGACATCTTTTGATATGTGGCCTATTGTTGTGTAGCAATTCATTTGGTTTTGTTTGTCACTGCATTAGCCGTATTTCCTCTCCTCTGATTCTGGATGCTTCATGCTGTTGTTTTACTTTTTTTAATGTTTAATTCTCCCTTCTCTGGTCACCATTGCTTTAATATTTCTTTTTACATTTTTTAATGTTAATTCTCCCTTCTCTAGTCACCGTTGCTTTAATATTTCTTTTTGCATACTCTTGTATTTCCTGCTGTTGTATTTCCTCCAGTTAGCTTAAAAGAAACTTTAATGATGTTAAGAGATGAATAACTTCTCACGTTTCTCACAGATCCTTGATAACTCTGATTTGAAGATGGAGGTTGAAGTTCCCATTGATTAGCAAATTTCACTGGGATACAATTCTTTTATTCAATTGTCACCTAATTTGGATGTATAATTAAGTGAGAACGTCTTTAATTATGGTGTACCTTTTGTATGATGACATTAATTAATGCTTTCTAAGCTGAGTTGTCAATTCCATCATAAACTTTCTGAAATCATTTTGATCTCTAAAGATTCAGATACTTTGACCTGTTTTACTTTGCTGTGGAATTTAGAAAATGCAGTGCACCAATGTACGATAGCTGCTGTAATTTATGTTTCTTTCTTGGAGAACGGCAGTAGTTCAACTAATCTGATTGTGTTTAGAAAACAAAGAAATCGATGTTGACTTATATTTCATAGCACTTTGGTAAACCGGATTTTGGAAGAAAGCATGTGCCTCATTGACAAGAAAGCTTTTTTTTTTTTTTAAAGTTTATTTTAATTTATTTATTTTTATTTCATAGGTCCAGCAGTCTCAGGATATTTAAAACACCAGGAGTGATGAGCTTTGACCACAGAGCAAGTTGTTAGCTAACTGCAGTCTTAGTAAATTTGGTGAAAGAATTAATTCTAAGGGAATGGTTCCATTCAAAAGGTTGTTTGATTGATTCAGTGACACTAATTTGGAAAGTTTTGATATATTTGATGAGATTTCTTCATGGATGAGATTATCTTGGAGATAAATCTGTGGAGAGATTAACACCAAGAAGGCCTATGGTTTGAGGCAATGTACCTCCAAGATGGTTCCTTGCCAGCTCCAGTTCCTCTGGATGAGTACTCAGATGAGGTGTAAGTATTGTCAAAGAAGGTGGATCCATCAAGATTTCTGATGGTGATGAACCACTCAAATAATTGTTTTCGAGATTAATCTCTGCCATACCTGGTAAATTACAGAGAGAAGCTTGAACGCTACCTGTTGATTGAAGGAAGATTTGTGAGCTGTGGGGGAATCAAACCGTTAAACCAATTATTAGAAAGATCTACGTAGCTCAATTGAATGTAATTCTGGAACAGAGATGTTGGAAGCCCTCCGCCTGTGGAAGTTGATGCTACGATGTTTCATGAGCATGCCAAAGCTTTCAGGAATTTCATTCTGTATAAGATTTTCCTGGCGCAGCCCGAGGATAGACAATGCTCCAAGCTCAATGGGAAAGCAACCTCGAAGTGAATTTTCAGACAATTCATGTAATTCAAGGTCAGAAAGAATAGAGAGAGATGGAGAGAGGTTGTTCCTAATAGATATTTACTATTGAGATTGAATTCAATCGCTCTCAGGACTCCGGCTGTGAGCAATGCCGTTCCGCTCGCAAGCATCAGTTACCGAGCAGATCTGCCTACACTAGTATCATTTCTCAGATAGAAAGATTGAACAACAAGAGCGGCAGAAAGAGAAATTGGGTTATGATAGTGGTTGCCGAACACATTTTGACAAATTCCTGTTATTGTAGTTCTGTGGATTCTTGTTCAAATGATGGTAAAATAAAGTTAAGACACTTCATTTATGGACATCAATAACAAAATGGATGGGAATATGATGGACAAATCGATCCAGGAAGAAGTGGACAAAAAAATCTCTACAGTCTGCAGTGCATAATTAGATACGAGTTGTCCATCATGTAATGGGGGCCTCGGTCTATTGGGGTGGTGGGATCTAATGGGATGATGGCTTCTTTGCGGTCAGCAGGCAACTAATGGCACCTAGGGGCCGACCGTAGTCGCATCTGTGAAGTAGAATCCAAACCTAATGCGCCCAATGTAGTTTCCACTACTCTGTTTTTAATCTTTTGGACATCTGATCGAAGATTGATTTGACATGACAGAATGATATCGAGCAAAAGGCGCGCCTTTCTCATCGAGACATTTCTTCATTTCCTTCGACATGAACAGTTCAGCTGATTCTTTTTTTTTTTTTTTTTCTCCTCTGATATGCTTTAATCTTGTCATCATCCTGTTTTGGAGATATTCGATATAGGCAAACAGATTTCACCTTTATTCATTCCCTAGAAAAGTAAGATAGTAATCTCTTACTAGAAATTCTGAACTCTTGTCTCTAATATTATCGCATATAGTTCAATTGTTCCCTTCTAATGTTTCGGATGCTAGTATTGGTAGAAGGAAATCTTATAGCTCGATCTAGATTCTCTTGTTTTTCATCATTTGTACTAATATACGTTTGCAAAGTTTTCTTTCCATGGACAGGACATTTTCATAATAATCTCTCTCGCTAAAAGGATTTTATTGATGTCCACTCTTCGTACAATAACATGTGAGAGATATCCCCGTTCGAATAGCAGAGCATCTCCTAATTAAACTGTTTAATTTTCTACATAGAAAAAAAAAGTACAAGAGATCCCAGAAAGAGAGAGCACAAGAGATCCCAGAGCAAAGATGTCAAATGGATCTTATCGGCATTGGTGAAGGCAATAACTTGTTGAATTTTTGTGCTGTATTGGTCCCATATGACTCCTATTATGGGCAATGCTGTTCCATCACACTAGATCTTATTTGGGCGGTCCACAGATAAGCCATATCAATCAAACGATTTTATTTAATTTTTAAACTAATTATATAATAAATAAATAAAATATATATACTTTTGTTTGTAAGTAGGTAGATGGCTTGCCCGTTATAGTCACATTGTTCCACTGTTGTATTGCCTGATTCTTTTTTTTTTAGTATTTTAAAGGAGAGTCTTTATGTCATCTTTCGTTTGCATGTTTGGATCTCCGGTTTTTATGTTTAATGGCCAATTTGCTAAGCAATTTTTTATTTTTATTTTTAAAATAAGTTTTATAAAAATTTAAAAAAATAGATTAAATATCTATATATTTTTTGGGGTGCTGTTAGTGCGATTCGTCATAGTTAATCCTCTTATCTGGCTCTTAAAATTGTAACGAGTTGCATCATTTTTTGTTTTTAATCTTCTATTCTTCTATTCATTTAGAGAAAAATTTTTATCTTTATCTTATATTTCACCTTGCGTTCCGTCCTCCACATTGTACCGGTTCTTTAGAAAAATCAATATCTTTATCATGTTAGGCTTCAATTATCTTCTCCTATTGTTAAGTACTTGTCTTCCTACATTGAAAGTAGATTTCGATGCTACTATAAATACCAGAGAGATCAGTAAATCACGAGCTATAATGGCAAGTGTAGAATAATTGTTTTATATATTTTTTATTAGGCCAAATATTATAGCTATTTAACTCTTCCTAAGTTAAATTTTTTTTAAATTTATTACTTAAATAAAAAGATGATTTATTAGATAATAAATTTATACGTTTTATTTTTTTTTCTTAATAAAAATATTTTATATTTTATTAGTATTGCTTGTACTATTACTATATGGGTCAGTTCTAAAGTAGAAAACCTTATACCTTTAGTATATTTTTGATCATAATATAAATATAATTTATAAATTAGCAATTTAATCTTTAATTTTATCAATGACATGCATCATATTATTATAAACTTCTTCTAATATTGTTAATACATCATCTAATTTAAATCTAGAATCCATAATTAAAATTAAACAATGAAAATAAAATTTTTTTTGTCAATATTTATTAAATTTTAATTCTATTGGTTCAACTGTATTTTCAAAACTTTTTACACTCCTATAAGTTGCAAAATAAAATATAATATTCATTACAAAATTAGAGAAAAGTTGGAATAATAAGTATCAGATAAAATATAAGTAGCATCATAAAAATATTTTAAAAATTATATAATAATATTATAAATAATTCAATGAGATTCTAATAGAGGTTCACTGAAGAAGTGATTATTATAGAAACTACTACTAATATTTTTATATTCAAAACCTGATAATCCAACAGAAGCTATTCTTAAAAATAAACTTATTGCATTGCACTAGAAAATACTGCATGATAGTCGATCTTTGTCTTGTCAGTATCAAATCTTAATCTTTCCTGAGCTAATATGCAGTTTGGCATGGGGCCTTATCTAGGCTAATCGATAATTCATTCTCTAAACTTCTTGAGAGCATTAATTTGGTTAAAAAGTAGCTTAAGAGTGGGCATAACCCCATAGAACATCCCTGCACTCCTCCTAGCATACTCCTGACGTGCATGGTATGCTTTCTTAGCGTACTTAGAAGCCTCAGAAAATAGGAAGTTGTGTTTGATCGCAGATTTTGGTAGGTCATAAGTAGACAACCATTGATTCCATGAGGTCCAGCTCACACATCCACTCAACTCCTGTTGAAGGAGTAGGCTGGTGACTAAGTTGACTTATATTCTGACAGCATATGTTCTAGGGTACAAAAAGACCTTCCTCATTTCGGAATCTAAGCACTGCTTCATTGCAGACAACTATATATTTCCTAATCTATCTTGTAGATTGAATTTTGCCACTGGATAGAACATCAGCAGTTCAGTCAAGTAAATGCATCGAGTTCAATACATCCATAGACAATTCATAAATGAATCACCAACAACATGTGGTCATACATACATATGGCAGATGTGTTGCATCACATCTGCAGTCTTTGGAAACCATACTTAAATGGAGACCTACTCTCACATCAGCCTAAAGCCATAAATTCAACATTCCACAATACCTAGAGTGCGTCATATATCTAATGTCATTTTATGCCAATTTATGATCAGCTTCTTACATAAACATCAACAGATAAAAAAACTACTTGATGTCAGCTATCTTAAAAGCAGTCTAAGGTGCTTCTAATCATAATATCTGCATGAAAGTGCCATAATCGTTATATCCGTCATCTTGAAGTGTTGCTCAAACGTCATTTTTCCTAACAGAAGTGTATCAGAACAATGCTCATGTAACACCCCAAAAATCCTTTATCACCTCTAGAGGAGGAAGGAGGTTGCAACACTCTCAGAAATAGTTTTAAACTGAATGGAAAAAAAGATGATTGATAAGCTTATACACCAACTACCAATTAGCATGCACTCGATTTTAAGAGCTACGTGAATGGACCTGCTAATATATTAATTGGACTAGTAGATCGGCTGAAGAATGTTACGAATAGTATTAGAGTCGATCTGGATATGCAAAAATTAGTGGGCTTGAAGGAAAGGGCTATCATTATGCAGTGATGGAGAGAGTCTCATCATGGTATGAAATCATTTTTGCAGTGCCAGCAACTGGGCTCATCCTGGCCTTAGTGCTAGTTTGTAGCATGTGCTGTCCTATAAATTCTGCTCTTGGTATTAGCTTGCAGAGAGCGACAAGAATATCGTTCAATAAAAAGGAGAAAATTGTAATATCTAAAAAATTTTTGACGCTCGATAAAAAGAAAGGATCGTAACACTCTAAAAAATTGTTCCACATTGGATGAAAAAAAAAAAAAAAAAGATTAAGGGGCTTATAATCTAAGTTCACTTATTGCCAATTAGCATGTAATCAAGTATTCAAGGCCATATAGATCAGACATCTTTGCATCATGCTTGTCCATAATCATGGGTTTTGCGACCAGATGCCAATTCTCTAGCATTTTGGTGCATCACGGGCATGATGGACACACACTTAGCACACACCACTTTCCAGGAACGATGGCCCGCCCACCAATTGGGCTCCCACTTGGCACACATCATTTTCAGCCTGCGAAAAGACTTTCTCCTCATCTTTCACGTCTAGAGAATAAAAAGGAAAATGAAAGATGAAGATGAACATGGATGTGGCCGTCGTTGTTTCTTCTCCCACTAGTGCGTAACATTTTGCAACACTCTTCTCGTCATGATCCCTCCAGGCCTCAATGGGTTAGGCGTAACCGGTGGCCCATCTCTTTCTTTGTTGCCTTGCAATACAATCTCCATGGTTCATGAGCTAGCCAAGTGGAATGAGGCATATGTTGTTGTTTTATATATAAAAAGATGGTGTGAATCTGCCCTTCTTATCTACTCACAACCATGACGGGGTAAAGTTTTATCGATGACAAAATTTGCACCCAAATCAACTCTCATTGGGAGCACGAGGCATTTTCCAAGTCATTGAGAGCTTATTTTAGTGTCAAGATTTCGTGAAGTTTGAGTGATTTTTAATGCTGGTTGGTACGCGTGAGGTTTGGCAGGACCTAATGGTTCATTTAGAATTTAAAAAAGCAGGGAAAAGAAAATTTGCACTCATCCAAACATCTATGATACCCACCAAATCTCCAAAAATTTTAATTTTACCGCTCCTTAACCCATGGTCCGGATTAGACATGCGATAGGACCGTATAACCTTTAAGTATAACCTAAAAAATTATAAAAAATTTAAGATTTAATTATTTTTAAATTGATAAATAATATGAATCTAAATTAAATTTAAATGCCATAAAATTATAAATAAAATCAAATTATGTGGTTGTGTCACATGACCAATTTAGATAATGGGTTAGGTTGTGGCAAGTTCAAACACTAATAAGCGAATTATCTTTTTCTTTGCTTTCAACTGGATTAATTTAGGAGGTTAATAAGCTCAATGAAAAAAAGTTTTATATTCACATTCAAAGGTTTGAACCGTTTTTCTTCTAATTAAGTCGCAATCATAATTAGATCGGACTTAAATGTTCATTGTGATGAAGTTTGCACTCCAATAATCTCTCATTGGAGAGGCAGACATTTGTGATTATTACTAACTTAATAAAGTGTCAAAAAAAAGAATAAATTTGACCAATATAAATTACTCGATAGCTATTGTTAGGTTTGGTTGGACTCCATTAAGAAATTTTTGGATAGATATTGTTTACCATATGAGATGTAAATCAGGCTAATTAGCAGACATCACGTCCTTCACTACTACTTTTGGACCAAGAACTCCATGCTCAGATAGAGAGAGTTTAGAGAAAGAGAACACTAAAAGAGAAAAGAAAAAAAAAAATAGAAACATAGGTTTTTTTTTTTTTTTTTCTTCCGGCCAATGCTCTAGCCTAACAACATTACAAGATCTACTGCAACCACTCATAAAATTATTAAAAAAATATAGTAATAGTGGATGAGAAACCCTAATCATGATAAGGATAACTTTAGAAGAATGTTTTGGATTGTTAGTTATTAAAATTGCTGATTAATTGAACAAGAACATTTATATAAATTAACATGCCAATAATGTTCTGGATATATTAATCAGTGTATATGGATTACCTAAGTACTTTTAATATTTTGGTTCCTCATGTAGGTTTTTAAATTGCTCCAAGATGGATCTACGTGGCTACAAGTTGGCTTTCAACCCTTTATTTGAGAAATTACACAATTTATTTCCACCTCATGGCAAAATTTTATCTTACAATCATCTACCTTCATGCCTCATAGATTTAAATTAGTTTTCATCATATTTCTACTTTTTAACCTTACTATTTCCCACTTAAAAGGAAACCCCTCATTATTTTTCACCAAAGACCTTTCTTTTTATAAAAAAGCGCATGATCCAATTAAAGCTTTTAGAAAAAGAACATTATCTGTGCGGCTTAATTAAAGCTTTTGAAGCTCTTTACAAGTTTTTGCCATCATGATGGCTAAATCTTCATCCTTTTTGCTTAAATTGGTTGAATTGACTTATAGTAGAAGATAATGACATCATCATAAATATGATTTTATGGCATGCTTGCTTCCAAATTTTGTTTTAAAAATATTATGATCCGTCAAACATGCACTACTCATCAACTTTCAAACGTTTGGCTTTAAACCTCACTTTTTTTTCTTTTTATAAAGGACTTTCGATTCACAATAAAGCCTTCCACCAACTATATTGGTTCATGTTTTTTTTTTTTTTCTTTTTTTTTAATGAGGCCTGTAATTCAAACAAGAAGTTGCAGTTTAATATTTATTATGCTATCAATAGCTGCTGATTATTACAATTTAATTATATATCATTAATATTTAATAAGCCTATTGATATTTTCAGATTTATTAATTATAATTCATCTATGGTGTCTTTTAAAGTTTATAACATATATATTTTTTTATTTTTCATTTAAAATAACAAATATTATTTCTTTTAATAAAATTTTTCTAATGTATCTTTTCGAACGAATAGACCTATCTACATAAACGAAAGGAAAAAAAAGCTTATCAACGTGCTATGTCTCTATCTCCAAAAGATGATTGAGAAGGAGGCGAAGGACAGTAAGTGAAGGGTGGGGTGAAGATTGCCAGTGACCGTAAGCCAGTAGAGGCAATTCATCGATAAAATGAGGGTGGGGCACTTAGCAGCAAGAACGGGAGGACACGGTGATGGATGATGGCGAGAGTAAAGGCGTGGAGGCACAGCGTGGGACAAAGGCATTTTTGTTTATTTGTTTTGATTAAATAACTTAAAGTGATATTTAATGTAAGGAAGCCGCTCATTTAGAAAGCCAAATTGATAATTCTAATAAAAAATTATATAGTTAAATTATATATATATATATATAATAAAAGTATAAAATGAATTTTGTTTGTAAATTTTTTTAATAAAATTTAAATATGATTTGTTAGTTGTTTATCATGTGATTTTTTTTTTAATTTTATTATATCATAGTTTATATGGAAACTTAAATTTTTTTAATAAAATTTAGATATGGTTTGTTTGTTGTGTATCATGTGATTTTTTTTTTTAATTTTATTATGTCATAGTTTATAAGGAAATTTAATTGAATTAAATTAAATATGGTAGAATGAAAAGAAGAGGGGGGAGGGGGAGGAAGAAAAAGAAGGATCAAACCATTTGCACCCAATGGGTTGTATTTAAATTTTTTTTAATTATTATTTTTTAAGTTGACATTATTTGAAATGAGAACAACTTTCTTTTAATCTTATCTTCAGAATGCTTCCCTTCTTTTGACCGGCCCACCTGACTCTTGGCATCATGGCATATGATCACCTACCTGACCTTTACCAAAAAGTCCCATCCATGTTAGAGAGAAAAAAAAGTGCAGCCTGGAACGTAGATAGCCTGCACGCGCACCTCCTCAATGGTCACATTCCATTATTTTTAATAAAATATTTTTTTATTCTAATTATGATTTTTTTTTTAAAAAAATGCTTGAGTGAAAGTATTCAAAGAGAAGGCATACAAAGCGAGAGTTAAAAAAAATAAAAAGAAAAAAAGAAAAAAAAAAAAAAGAAAGAAAAGTTGCGAATTTCATAATCCTCATACGTTTGAGACATCACAAAGGCTACTTTAGTTTACCTTCTTTTAACTTCTTGTCTTCTTGCTTCAAAGCCAAAATATGCTTGACTCTTTGAAAATATTTATATCATAACAAATCTGGCTTACAAACACTACATCTTACTCCTTATTGTATAACTTATTGTTTTCATGGGACACTTGGATGAACATGATAGTATATTTCTGTTAGCCTATATATATATATATATATTAAGAAAAAGGATATTCCTATTAACACATGAAATGTGGTGATCATATATGTCACTGACCTTTCGATTTTGCTTTTTCTCATATTTCCCGGGATCAGTGGCCAAGAGGCCCACGCAGTAACTTATCCTCCTTGTGAAGTCATCTGGAAACATGTAAAATAAATGGCCACTTAGATGATGGACTATGGCATACCATTAAACCATGGCGAGCTAAATAGTGCACCTCATCAGTCTTCCTAGTATGCATCAAGCATATGCATGGCAACCACATTCTCTATTTTTTTTTTTAAAAATTTTGATTTATTCATAATATTGAATAAACGATTTGATCAAACTAGTAAACTTTTTACAAATTTTATACAATTTTAGTTATTTCTATTGTTTTTATCATTATATTTTGTTGAGAAAATTAACTATCTGCATGGATGCCAGGATTGTCTAGCCCTTACTTGATAAAACACAAAGACCAGGTTTTATTACTACAACATACATATTTCCCACAAAATATTTAGATACATATGAAATTTAGACTAATGGTGTTATTGTCACTGTATAGGAACTTGCATGAGTCTCTCTTCGAGTTCCTATTTAATCACTTGAGAATTTTCAAAGACAAATATCCAAATGAAAACATCAGATGATTGATAAATTTGCAAAATAATGTTCAACAGAATCCAACTTTTGAACAAAATTGCCAAACTATGTGAAGACAAAGATCACCGGAGGCAATCTCTGGGACTTGACAACCAGCAAATCCATAACTGTGACAAGATCGCCGAACACAAAAAAGAAAAACCTAATAGCATGACCCTCGACAACTCATAAGGCACTGAAGACGGCTACCTATGAAACTATTAAAAGCATTGTCTATGAGAACTAATGTGAACTTTTAAAAGCATTGTCTATCAGAACTATGTGATCCACATGTTGGAAGACATCAATCAAAACTCGATAATCTCATGCCTAATCCTCCATAATGGTAGAAGATATCCCCAAAGAAGAGGTGAAACTGGTGGTGGTGTCCTCCGAAAGATATCTCTTCAAGTGGCTCAAGTCATCGGTAACATCCAGCATCGTCGGCCTATTTGATGGGCTCTCCTGAGTGCAGAGCAGACCCAGATCCAACAACTCTGCGATCGCCACCTCCCATATTCTTCTCACTTCGTATGTCTGATTCTTCACAGCAGTCATTAAGGAGGTGTCGATGATCCTCTCCATCCTTCCATTATGGTGGCTCTTCACCCAGTTTGCCAAGCTTAAACCACCTTCGAACATTTCATCTGTTGGTCTCCTTCTTGTGACCATTTCAAGGACTAGAACGCCGAAGCTGTAGACATCTCCTTTGGTTGATGCATTGGAGCCAAAACCGTACTCTGAAAAATTCACGTGTATTAGTGAATGAAGCATCCATTAACATTTCACCATGCATATCATATATATACATACATCCATTGTACATATATAATCTCAGTGGTATCTCTAAAGCTCAAAATTTACATATTTTAAGTGGTCATACTGCAGCACCACTACTGATAAATTACGATAAATAACTCATCCATCTTGCTAATTGCCTTGCTAGTTTTGTTGGAGATCTTCTACTAACGAGGAAGATGAAACAGAAAGAAAAATCTTCAATGGCCTGTCTCAATTTTACTTTTCTTAAAAAGAGAACTTCATTTAATTTACTCCAATCCATATATGAAAGAGTTAAGATTATCTCTTATGCATACATAAAAGGGCATTTTATCCATGCTAAAGGTTCAATACTTCAAGGCATGAACATAATATGTATGAGTATCTATGTGTTTGAAAAGGTTTAATTGTATGAAATGAATTTTTAGATTCAAAAATTTCTTAACATCAAGTTGATAAAAAGTAATAAATTATTATCGATTGATATAATTATGTATGATTAAAAATTTTTATAAATCTTTATATATATATATATATATATATATATATATATATATATATATATATATATATATATATCACTCTGCTTCATTTAAGAAATATAAAATTGAATAAAATGTACCTGGTGCTATGTATCCAACAGAGCCCCAGAGTATATTTGTAGTGGAACTACCTATGTTGTCACCCTCAGTTGTGTTGCCTACTCCAGCATTTATCACGAGCCTTGAAATCCCAAAATCAGAGACCAAAGCAGTCATATCATCATTAAGAAGAACATTGCTGGGCTTTAGATCACAGTGTATGACCTTCGCAGGGGAGTGATGGTGCAAATAGGCCATTCCTTCAGCTATATCACTGCAAATACTCACCCTTTGGATCAAGCTTAGTTCAGAAGATTCTGAATACAGAGAGCTCTCGAGGCTACCGTTTGCCATGAAAGGAAGGACCAAAGCCTTGAAATCCGGCAGGCTACATGTTGTGATGATTCTCATAAGGTTTCGGTGTCTAATTCTCTTCAGAACTTGGCATTCCCTGTTGAAGCTCTTCGCGGAATTCCCAGTTCGGACATGCAACACTTTCACTGCTACAATGGTGCTATCTCTTAGTACCCCTCTGTAGACCCGACCATAGCTGCCAGATCCAATTAACCTATCTTGATCAAATCCTTCTGTTGCCTCAACGAGTTCATGATAGGTGATTCGCGGAAAGCTTGATCTTAACACCAGTGATGAGCCATCAGAAGTGCCATCTCTCCCTCTGAAATTCCTCGCCTTGATCTTTCTAACTCCGATCACACAACATAGTGCCTGTAAGAATGCTAATACCGAAACACTGACACAAATGATGATCAAGAATTTACGCGAGTGCAACCATCTTCGCCGTTCGAAACAAGCCTGTCCAACGACTGTGCCACATAAGTGCGGATTTCCAAGATAGGATAGATTGGTGAATAATGAGAAGACGCCACCAATGGGTATAGGTCCATTGAAGTCATTGAATGAAAGATTCAGTTGTATGAGATTGGTGCACTTGTTAAGGCTCAACGGAATGTCCCCAACCAAGTAATTGAAAGAAACATCGAGTGTCTCAAGGTTCCGAAGATCCCCAAATGATTTGGGAAGCTGTCCTTGGAGAGAATTGTGTGAGAGGTTGAGGAGCTTCAGTCCAGCACATGCTGACAACTGAGGGATCACTGCACCGGTGAGGTTGTTCGATGACAAATCGATCTCTTGGACATGATCCATCTTGCTAAGCCCCATTGGCAACGGTCCTTGAAGTTGATTGTGTGAAAGATTAAAGGAAATCTTTGCAATACCTGATATTTCTTGGGGTATCCTTCCCGTTAATCTATTATGTGACAGATCTAGTTTTAATAAACTCACACAACTTCCAAGACTAGCAGGTATTTCTCCATAAAGATGGTTCTTTTGAAGATAAATCTCACTGACTCGAGTTAGATTTCCAAGACTCTTTGGGATTTCACCCGATAATCTATTGTTGGATAAATCAAGCAGACCAATCGAGCTAATGTTTCCAATCACGGGAGGAATCACACCACTCAAGAAGTTATCGGACAAGATTAGTCGCTCTAACTTTGGAAGTTGGCCAATCTGAGTTGGAATGGTTCCATTCAAACGGTTACTCGACAGATTCAACAGCGTGATATTGAGAAGATAGCCAATGTCAGGAGGGATTGGTCCAAAGATCATGTTATCACCCAAGTTGACGATCGACAGACTTTTGGGGACACTACTTATGATACGAGGCATTGGTCCACGAAGTGCTAGCCCTGCCATTCCAAGATCCTTCAGCTTGGAACAGTTGGAAAGAGCCAAGAAAAATAGCCTCAAGTTGGTGCTGTCATCGTGGCTTGAAAAATCGTTGTAAGACAATTGAAGAACTTCAAGGTATGTCATGTTCCAGACTATGTCCGAAGGCAGTTCACCTGAAAGAAAGTTTTTTCCTACTTCCAATATCCGTAGGAATGATGAATTAGAAATCCATGATGGTAATTTTCCTGTCAAATTATCCAAGTAAAGATCGAGGTGGCGCAAGTATGGCAAATGAATTCCGACGTCCGAAGGGATCTCACCAGAGAGAGCATTGGCTGAGAAGTCCACGACACGTAATTTACTGCAGTTGAGAAAGATTGAGGCTGGAATCTGACCTGTTAGGCTGTTATGGCCGAGGTCGAGAAATATTAGGTCACTGATGGTGGCAAGAGACCGTGGAATTGGGCCATCCAGAAGGTTTCCTGACAGCTCTAGGAACTGGAGGTGTGGCAGATTGGAGAATTCTAGCAGAATGTGCCCTGCGAGATGATTATCCGACAGGTCTAAGAGACAAAGCCCGGTGAGGTTGGCAAGAAATTGTGGAATTGGGCCATCTAGTGCGTTTTCGGACAGTTCCAAGATCATGAGATGCCGTAGGTTGGAGAATTCAGACGGAACGTGCCCTGCAAAATTATTGTTGGACAGGTTTAGCTCGCGAAGTCTGGTGAGGTTGGCTAGGACGGGGGATAGGCGGCCGGAGAGAAGCCTGCCACCAAGTCGGAGACTCACAACATGGAGTCGCCGTCGATTGCAGAAGACACCTGTGAAGTCGCAAACATCGGTGGACTCATTCCAATTTGCGAGAGCTGCCTGAGGCTGAGACGTTATGGTGTCCTTGAAAGACAGTAGAGTGGCTTTCTCTTGGAGAATTGCTCGGTGTCGGCGAACAAGGAGTCGGTGATCATGTCCGGCGACTATGTGTTGCAGGAGGAGGAGGAGGAGAAAGATGGCGTGCTTCAATCCCGTGAAAGCAATCATTTCTTGTGGGGAAGTTGCCAAACTAGGCTTAGATATCTATTACCTTGGCCGTGGTGCGTCCCCCTCACATGGATTCTTCATATTCCTCCATTAGTAATTCATCAGTAGTTCTAGGTGAAATCTCTCTTTCATATATGGGAAGGGATTTAGGTAGTACTCCAAGCCCGAGAGGAAGAGAGAGGGTTTATTATTGTGCTTTTCTTGGGGAACCCGGGGGGATGGAGGAGGGAAGAGAAATTTGCAAGGGAGGGAGAAGGGTTGTAAAATGAGAGCGAAAGGGAGAGTGAATAATATTAACTGACACCAACTAACTGCTCTTTACCCAAATAAATTACTTTGAGGTAAATAAATTAAAAGTTGTGCTTCAACCTTTCAGAAATATCTTTTCTGCTCCTCTGAAAAAGAAATGTTTCAGTTTAAGTGCTCCGAAGTGTGTCTGGGTGAGACCAAATGGTTGGATAAACTGGCTTACATGAATTTTACTCCTATTCTGCTTCCAGATACAACCTTAATGTTTGTAGGTGCTGAGACATTGTATTTAGTGGCACCAACAAAGTTAAAAACATTTGTGCCCAACGTGGCATCAATTTTCAAATGATGATATAAATAAATATTTGGATTTGGCAATTTGTTTGTGTTTTTCTATGCATAATATGGAATCTGTTAGCCTTTTTTTTTTTTCTTTTATTGACTCCAAATTTAACTGAAGCGATTGGAATCACTAATTATTTAATATTACTGATGGTCTATGATTTTATCTTTATTCGCCAGCAACCTTCCCCTTCCAAAACAATAACAACAACAAAAAGCTTAAATCTTAAACTTTTCCTTGAAAATAATGATATTGCCCTCCTCTACTAATGTTAGGTATTATCATATATCACTGATCATCCATCTCTATATTCCTCGTCCATGCAATGTTCGCTTTCTCCAGCTTATATATAGTTTAATAGACTTGCATTGTCTCTGCCTGTGATTGATCCATTGATCTTACACCCAAAATGTTGGGAGATTTAAGTTATCATTTTAATAATATATATTTTAATGTACTATAATAAAAAAATTCTTGAACATTTTGATAATGATCTCTATCTAATTAACAGCTTGCAGTAGTGTCCAAAGAGGTTAACTTGGTGTTTATATTGGTTAAGGAAAATGATTTATCAACTCCCTTTTTTTTTTTTGGGACAATGTAGTGGTCTAATACCTAGTACGAATCTAGTCGACCTTTGTCACTGCTTTGTCAGTATCAATTCTTAATTTTTCCTAAGATGATATGCAGTTTGGCATGGGCCCTATCAATAATTCATTCTCTAAATTCTTGAGAGCATTAATTTGGTTAAAAAGTAGCTGAAAGTGGGCACAACCCCACAGAACAGTCCTCCACTCCTCTCGGAATACTCCTGATGAGGTATGCTTTCCTAGTGTACCTAGTAGTCACAAAAAAGAGGAAGCAGTGTTTGAACACAGATTTTGGTAAATCATAAGTGGACAATTATTAATACCATGAGGATCCACAATTGTGTTAACTTCCCATATTCTGCTGCTAATACCAGCATGAGATAATTAAGGTTACACATCCAGTCAACTCCAGCTATAGGAGTAGGCTAGTGATTAAGTTTACTTATATATATCTTGACTGCATATGTTCTAGATTACAAAAAGACCTTTCTTATTTTGGAATCTAGGTTTTGTTTTATTGCAGATGATTATATATTTTCGAATCTATCTTGTAGATTGAATTTTGCCACTGGTGATTAATCACCAGTAGTTCATTCAAGCAAACACATGGAGTTTAATACATCTATAGACAATTTATAAACGAATCACCAACAAAATGTAGTCATACATACATATGGCAAAGTCTCTCTCTCTCTCTCTCTCTCTCTCTCTCTCTCTCTATATATATATATATATATATATGAACGTAGATAAACAAATTAGGAAAACCTTTAGATTATCTCTACTAGAAAAATATAATTATTTTTTCTAATCAGACACTGACTGCTCAGAGCTTGTACATGGGTCATTCATATTTCTTCACCTTGTTCTGGATGCGTTGCGCCACCTCTACCTGCAGTCTTTTGGGAAACATGCTTAGATGGAGACCTACTCTCACATCAGCTTAAAGCCATAAACTCTAACATTTTATGATACGTAGCGTGCGTCATGTACCTTATGTCATTTTATGCCAATTTGTGATCGGCTTCTTGCGTAAATATTGACAAAAAAAAAAAAAAAAAACTACTTAATGACATAATGTCTGCGTAAAAATGTCATAATTGTCACAGCCAAATCTTGTAGCGCTACTCAAACATCATTTTTCCACGGAGAAGTGTTCGAGAACAGTACTCAAGTTCATGCTTTCTTAGATTTGGCACCCAAGTGGCGGCCAAAATTTCGTCTGCGTCACCCGAGCTGCATTCACTCTCTGCAGACATCTTTGCACCGTGCTTGCCCATAATCATGGTTTTTGTGGTCAGACGCCCATAATCACGGTGTTGGCTGAGCAAAGCCCGAGAAAAGCCTTCCTATCGGCTGCCACGTCTAGAGAAGAAAGAGGAAACTAAAGATGGGCATGGATGTGGCCGTCCTTGTTTCTTCTCCCACTAGTGCGTGAGATTGTAACGTTCTTCTCTTCATGATCCCTCCAGGCCTTAATGGGTTAGGCATAACTGGTGGCCCATCTCTTTCTTTGTTGCCTTCCAGGACAATCTCCATGGTTGATGAGCTAGCTAAGTGGGATGAGGCATATGTTGTAGTTTTATATATAAAATATGGTCTGAACCTGCCCTTACTATCTTGTCACAGCCATGACTCGGCCGAGGTCAAGTTTCATCGATGACAAAATTTGCACCCAAATCAACTCTCATTGGGAGCAGGAGGCATTTTCCAGTCGTTGAGAGCTTATTTCAGCGTCAAGATTTCGTAAAGCTAGAGTGATTTTTATTGCCGGTTGGTGCGCGTGAGATTTGGCAGGACCCTACCGGTTAATTTAGAATTAAAAAAACCGGGGAAAAGAAAATATGCAATCATCCCAACATCTATAATACCGACCAAATCTCCAGCCTGAATGCGTGTATTTGATTGCAAGTGCTATTATGGATTGTTTCGAAGACCAACATGAGAGTGGAGGACAAGGAATCCTGATCACGATGAGGATTACTTTAAAATAGAGTTTTAGTTCAAACGTCAAACATTAATAAGTGAGCCATCTATTTCTTTGCTTCCTACTGGGTTAAATCCAGAGGTTCTTTTGAGCCGTCTTTCTCATAATCAATTCACAGCCATAATTTGATCAGATTTAAATGCTCATTGTGATGAAATTTGCACTCCAATCATCTCTCATTGGAGAGGCAGGCATTTGTGATTATCACCAACTTAATAAAAGTCTCAAACAAAAAGTGAACAACCCTGGCTGATGTATATGACTCGATAAGTGCTGCTAGGTTTATCAACTCCATTAGTCTATTTGATCCTAAAAGACTACAAGACATAGATCATCCGAGATTAAGTAATGGAGGTCATTTTTCTTCTTAGTGCCCTAGCTTAACAGCGTTACAAGATCTACCGCAACCATTAGTAAAATTATTATAAAAGAACATAGTGGTAGTGGATGAGAAACCTAATCACGATGAGGATAACTTTAGAAAGAACATTCTGGATTATTAGTTATTAAAATTTTTAATTAACTGAACAAGAACAATTATAGAAATTAACATGCCCCATTTCAATATCGTTCTAGATATATTAATCAGTGTCTATGAATTTCCTAAGCATCTATAATTTCTAGGCTCCTCATCTGGGTTTTACATGGATCATCTGTGTAGCTGTGTTGGCTTCCAAGCCCCCTACTTGAGAAACTGGATATAATTTGTTTCCACGTCATGGCAAAATTTTGTCCTACAATCATTTGAGCTCATAGGTTTATTTTAATTCTCTTCACATTTCTATTTTTAACATTACTACTTTCCACATTATTTTTTTTTAAAAAAAAAACCTCATTATTTTCAGGCAAGGACCTTTCCTTTGAAAAAGAGCACGAGCCAATCCTCTTTTAAGTCTTTAAACTTGTATGCGTAAGTTTGTGCAATCCGATTCAAGGTTTTGAAGTTCTTTATGAGTTTCTGCCATCATGGGGCCGAATCATCAACCTTTTTGTTTTGCTTAAGTTGACTCGATTTACCTATGGTGGAAGGTAATGACATTGTCATAGCTATGATTTTGTGACATACTTTCTAGCGAATATAGTTTTTTTAATAAAAAAATATCATATTTGGTTAAGAATGCGCTACCTACCAATATTCAAACATTTGACTCAACACCCCACTTTTATTTTTTTTTAAATTTTAAAAGATAGCTATTCATTCACAATGAAGCAATGAACCAACCAACCATCTCCCAATTTTTTTTTTTAAAAAACTATTTGCATAAAGACAAATAATATTTAAAATAATTATATTTATTCACTTTAAAAAATTTGTTATAATATGTAGAGCTATTTTTACATAATTAATAGAAAATTTAATATAAATTTAGAAGAGCCACTATTTTTTTAGGTTTTAAAATTGCATATGATCTAATTTGAATCTAACTAAGAGCTAATGTTTCGAGCATTTATTGGGTTTGGATTCAGGTTGGGCCAAGTAAAGATCCAAGCTCGGTTAGAAAGTTTTTTTAATTTTTTTGGCTCTAATGTTAAATCTAAATCTAGCCTAAATTAGTTTGAGTTATGCTCATAACTCGCTCAAAGTTGGTTCAACTTAAGCCCACTTTCAATCCTAATATTAAAGAAGAAAAAGGCAAAAACAAGTGCAAAGGATGGAGGAAAGATTTCCGGTGGTGGCAAACCTGCAGAGACAATGCATGTGAGAAGTGAGGACAGGGCACTAGCAATGGCGTGTAGGGCATGGGTGAGAGCAGGGTTGGAGAAGAAAGATTAGGGGAGGTGGTTGCGTGGAGAGAGTTTGAGGCAACGAAGGAGTTGACGGTGAGGGAGGAAAGCTAGAAGGGAGTGGAAGTATCCTGAGGTGAGGCAATTTTTTTTTTGAAGATATAAAAGTGATATTTAATATAGACAGTTCAATTTATTTAAAGAGTCAAATCGGTCACTCTAACAAGAACAAGAGAAATAAAATACATCGACATTCCTTTATATAATTTTTTGATTGAATAAAAGTTTGACAGGAATCTTCTTTGCGGAGGTGTAGTCTCTCTTTTTTACGTTCACATAATTTGAAAGGTTATTTTCTTATTTTTGTAATCTCGAAGAATTTTTTTTTTTAATCTTATTTTGAGAGGGTTTGCCTTCTTTTCATCAGCAAACGCTAGTACGGGCATCATCGCGTATCATTGCCTGCTAGACTTTTTTCCAAACACCCATTTATGTTAGAGAACAAAAAAAAAAAAAAAATGCACAGTTTGAAGTATAGATAGCCTCCACATGCACCACCTTAGTGATCGTATTCTATTATATTTTTTATAAAATAATTATTTATTCAAACATTTTTTTTAAAAAATATTTAAGTGCATATAAAGTGAGAGTAAAATAATAATAATAATAATATTTTCTAATTTCACAATCATCATCCGCTCAAGACATTATAATTCAATTGATGGCCACCTCACTCCCTGTCTCCTTTCTCTCACTGTTCCTAAGCCAAAATATACTTGAACTCTTAAAAAATGCTTACACTTTAACAAATCTAGCTTACAAACATTGTATTTGAGTCCTTATTGTGTAACTTATTATTTTTATAAGACACTTCCGCGATGAATATGATAGAATATTTTTTAAAAAAAAAAATATAGATATTTCTATTAATATAAGAAATATAAAGATCATATATATCATCGGACTTTTTTACTTGGCTTTTTCTCACAATTAGTTAATAATACTTGATAAAGTGACCCCTGCGGTAACTTATCCTTCTTGCGAAATCATCTAAAAACATATGAGTAATCCCACTTAGGTTACGTTTGGATTGGATCCAATTCAAAATTTAAAAAAAATAAAAAAGAGTCGTATACTGTGAGCCTCACAAAAATACTAGTTTTATATGTCTAAATAGTCTAAATTGTTAAACTCAATGGAGCATGGGATTGAAAGCCCATGGGATTGGTGCAATCCCATCTCAATCCAGCATACTTATCGGTATTTAGATGACGGAATATGGCATGCCATCAATCCATAGTAAACTAGTTACTCGGCAGAGGTTCATGTACCTTATTAGTCTTTCTTTTACACATTAAACATAGCAATTATATTATCTAATTTTTTTAATTTTTATTTATTCATGGCATTGACTAGTTTTGTTTCAAATAAGTAAACATTTTACAAATTTCATATCATTTTTATTGTTTCTATTGTTTTTATTATAATATTATGCTGAGAAAACTATTTAGTACGGATGGCAGGATTGTCTTAAAAACTTACCTGAGAGATAAAACACAGACTAGGTTTTATTAATTATTTCTTGTAATATTCGTTGCTTGATTATAATATACATATTTCCGTCAAAAAAATTTAGATACATATGAAATTTAGGCTAATGATATTATTGTCACTGTATAGGAACTTGCATGAGTCTCTGTTCGAGTTTCTATTTATAAACACTTTTGAGAATTTTGAAAGACAAATATTCAAATGAAAACATTAGCAAATTGACTAAATAACATTCAAATGGAATCCAACTTCTGAGCAAAGTTGCCAAACCATGTGAGGACAAAGGTCACGGAAGACAATCTCTGGGAGCCAACAACTAAACGCTCCGCAAGAACTGCAACAAGGTCACTGGAAACAAAAAGAAAAACCCAATAGCATGGCCCTTAACAACTTGCAAGGCACTGAAGATGGCGACCCGTGAAATTTCTGAAAGCATTGTTTATCAACACTAATGTGATCCATATGTTAGAACACATCGATCAAAATAAAGATAATCTCATGCCTAATCCTCCATAATGGTAGAAGATGACATTCCCAAAGAAGAAGTAAAACTGGCGGTGGTGTCACCCGAAAGATACCTCTTCAAGTGGCTTAAGTCATCGACAGCATCCAGCATTGTCGGCCTTCTTGATGGGCTCTCTTGGGTGCAGAGCAGACCAAGATCTAACAACTCTCCGATCACTACCTCCCATATTCTTCTCACTTCGTGTGTCTGATTCTTCACAGCCGTCATTAAGGAGGCGTCGATGATCCTCTCCACCCTCCCATTATAATGGCTCTTCACCCAGTTCGCCAAGCTTAAACCACCTTCGAACATTTCGTCTGTGGGCCTCTTTCTCGTGACCATCTCAAGGACTAGAACGCCAAAGCTGTAGACATCTCCCTGGGTTGATGCATGTGAGCCAAACCCGTACTCTGAAAAATTCAGATAGGTTAGTGAACGAAGCATCTATTAATATTTCACCCTGCATATCATATATATATATATATATATATATATATATATATATACATACATACATGCATCCATATCTACAACCTCAGCGGTATCTCCAAAGCATAAAATTTACATGTTTTTAGTGGTCATACTACAGCACCACCATTGGTAAACTAGTATAAAAAACTCATATCCGTCTTGCCACGGCCTTGCTTGATTTGTTAGAGACCTTCTGGCAGCGAAGAAGATGAAATAGAAGGGGAAAAAAAACTTAAATGGAATAAGAACTTTCGCCAGTCTTAACTTTACTTTCCTCAAAAAGAAAGCTTCATTTAATTTACTCCAAATCATGCATATATGTGCATGCATATATCATCCATACCAAAGACTCAACACTCCAAGGCATGAACGTAATATACATATGTCAGTCCACCTCATTTAAAGAACATAAAATTGAAACCAAATGTACCTGGTGCTATGTATCCAATAGACCCCCAAAGCATGTTTGCACTAGAGCTCCCTGTGTCGTCACCCCCAGCTGTGTCGCCCACTCCAGCATTCATCACCAGCCTTGAAATCCCAAAATCAGAGACCAAAGCAGTCATATCATCATTAAGAAGAACATTGCTGGGCTTTAGATCACAGTGTATGACCTTCACAGGAGAGTGGTGGTGCAAATAGGCCATTCCTTCAGCTATATCACTGCAAATGCTCACCCTTTGGATCAAGCTTAGTTCAGAAGATCCTGAATACAGAGAGCTCTCGAGGCTACCGTTTGCCATGAAAGGAAGGACCAAAGCCTTGAAATCCGGTAGGCTACATGCTGTGATGATTCTTATAAGGTTTCGATGTCTAATTCTCTTCAGAACTTGGCATTCTCTGTTGAAGCTCTTCGTGGAATTGCCAGTTCGGACACGCAACACTTTCACTGCCACAATGGCGCCATCTCTTAGTACCCCTCTGTAGACCTGACCATAGCTGCCAGAACCAATTAATCTATCCTGATTAAAGCCTCCTGTTGCCTCGACGAGTTCATGGTAGGTGATTCGTGGGAAGCTTGATCTTAACACCAGTGATGAGCTTCCAAAAGAGCCATCTCTCCCTCTGAAACTCCTCGCTTTGATCTTTCTAACTCCGATCATACAACAGAGTGCCTGTAAGAATGCTAATACGGAAGCACCGACACAAATGATGATTAAGAATTTACGCGAGTGCAACCATCTTCGCCGTTCGAAACAAGCCCGTCCAACGACTGTGCCACATAAGTGCGGATTTCCAAGATAGGATAGATTGGTGAATAATGAGAAGACACCACCAACCGGTATAGGTCCATTGAAGTCATTGTATGAAAGATTCAGTTGTGTGAGATTGGTGCACTTGTTAAGACTCAATGGAATCTCCCCAACCAAGTAATTGAAAGAAACATCGAGTATCTCAAGGTTCCGGAGATCCCCAAATGATTTGGGAAGCTGTCCTTGGAGAGAATTGTGTGAGAGGTTGAGGAGCTGCAGTTCAGCACATGCTGACAGCTGAGGGATCACTACACCGGTGAGGTTGTTCGATGACAAATCGATCTCTTGGACATGATCCATCTTGCTAAGCCCTATTGGCAACGGTCCTTCAAGCTGATTGTGTGAAAGATTAAAAGAAATCTTTACAATGCCTGATATTTCTTGGGGTATCCTTCCAGTTAATCTATTATATGACAGATCTAGGTCTAATAAACTCACACAACTCCCAAGACTAGCAGGTATTTCTCCATGGAGATGGTTCTTTTGAAGATAAATCTGACTGACTTGACTTAGATTTCCAAGACTCTCCGGGATTTCTCCCGATAAGCTATTGTTGGATAAATCAAGCAGACCAATTGAGCTAACGTTTCCAATCACGGGAGGAATCACACCACTCAAGAAGTTATCGGACAAGATTAGTCGCTCTAACTTTGGAAGTTGGCCAATCTGAGTTGGAATATTTCCACTCAAACGGTTGCCCGATAGATCCAGTAGCGTGATATTGGAAAGATAGCCAATGTCAGGAGGGATTGGTCCATAGATCATGTTATCACCCAAGTTGACGATCGACAGACTTTTGGGGACACGACTTACGATTGCAGGCATTGGTCCACGAAGTGCTAGCCCTGCCATTCCAAGTTTGCGCAGCTTCGAACAGTTGGAAAGAGCTGAGAAAAATGTCCTCAAGGTGTTGTTATTGTGGCTTGAAAAATAGTTATAAGACAAATGAAGAATTTCAAGGTATGTCATGTTCCGAACAATGTCCGAAGGCAGTTCGTCTGAAAGAAAGTTGTCGTCGACATCCAATATCTGTAGGAATGATGAATTAGAAAGCCATGATGGTAATTTTCCAGTCAAATTATCCGAGTAAAGATTGAGGAGGGTCAAGTTTGGCAAATGAATTCCGACGTCGGAAGGGATCTGACCGGAGAGAGCATTGGCTGAGAAGTCCACGACATTTAATTTACTGCAGTTGAGAAAGATTGAGGCCGGAATCTGACCTGTTAGGTTGTTATGGCCGAGGTCGACAAATATTAGATTGCTGATGGTGGCAAGAGACTGTGGAATTGGGCCATCCAGATGCTGGTTTCCTGACAGATCTAGGAACATGAGGTGTTGTAGATGGGATAACTCGAGCAGAATCTGTCCTGCGAGATTATTTTCCGACAGGTCTAACTGATAAAGCTTGGTGAGGTTGGCAAGTGATTGTGGAATTGGGCCATCTAATCTGTTTGTTGTCAGTTCCAACCTCTTGAGATGCCGGAGGTTGGAGAATTCAAGCGGAACGTGGCCTGCAAAATTATTTTTGGACAGGTCTAGCTCGCGAAGGCTGGTAAGGTTGGCAAGAGATCGTGGAAGTGGGCCTTCTAAAAGGTTCGCCGAGAGATACAGGATCTTGAGGTGCCGTAGCTTGAAGAAATCATGTGGAATGTTTCCTGTGAGGCTATTATTGGACAGGTCTAGCTCGCGAAGGCTGGTGAGGTTGGCTAGCACGGGGTTTAGGAGTCCGGAGAGATGGCTGCCTCCGAGTCGGAGACGCACAACATGGAGTTGCCATCGATCGCAGACGACACCTACGAAGTCACAAACATGGATGGACTCATTCCAATTTGTGAAAGCTGCCTGAGGCTGAGTCGATGTGGTGTCCTTGAAAGACAGTAGAGCGGCTTTCTCTTGGAGAATCGCTCGGTGTCGTGTATTGAGCAGTCGGTGATCATGTCCAGAGACCATGTGTTGGGGAAGGAGGAAGAGGAGGAGCAGAAAGATGGCGTGCTTCAATCCCATGAAAGCAATCGTTTTTTGTGGGACAGTTGCTAAACTAGGCTTAGATATCACCTTGGTTGGCCGTGCCATGTCCCCTATTCACGATTTCTTCATCTAGGTTTGGGTGAAAGCTTTCTTTAATTCATGGAAACTATACTCGAGGAAGAGGGTTTCTCGTGTTTTTTCTTGGGGAACCGGGGAAGGGGCTGGATCGATGGTTGGGGGCTGCAGGGAAAGATTATGGCTAATTGGATGGATGAGGGAAGAGAAATTTGAAAGGAAGGGAGAAGGATGGTAAAATGAGAGGGAGGGAGATTGAATGATACTGGGGGTAGTTATTTACTACCGTATCTTCAAGATGGCTATGAGTATGTTATGTTAAGTTCTTCTGCTTTCATGGATATATGTACAGTGGGTGCTCAGCCCAGCAAGTGCAGTCGCAAAGGAAGTAACTTACTGTTGAAAGGGATGGATGGAAATGACGGTTTCATGGAAAAACAGCGGCTTTGCTGGTTTGCGGGAAGACACTGCCGTCGGCTCATATTGGTTGGAAACGACAGTCACAAAGGCAAACTAGGAAATTGAAAATAGATTGTTTTTAAATTGAAATGTGATCCTTTCTTCTGCAAATAACTTATCCATGCTTAGTTTCTTCCACCATCCATGCTTCTAATTATGGAATTGGAATTGTGGAAGTAAAACCAAACCCATTGTCAATTAAAAAATTGGAAGCAAATCTATTCAAATAAGATGGATTTTCTTGCAAAATCCCCTTTCAGTTATGATAATGGGAGGTGATGGTTATGCTCGAACAATTTGATAGCATGATTTTAGAACAAATAGTAAAGCAGCTATTTGTAAAATAAAATGCGGACTTTATGCCGTTGGTGCAATGGCATCGCTGGATGATGTCCTCATCTACCGCAGGTTACCAGAAGTCTTCTTATTCACAAGCATGAGGACCGGCTCAATCAACCTCATTTGGAGATGGCCCAATCGGTTGGCCGAGCTAGTCAACAGCTTCCTTCCCACTGTTGCCATCGTGCGGGCGAATGAGAGACAATGTTCGAACGCATGGAGGGCATGGCAGCCACTCCGTCGTGGACCTCTCTATTTCTTCTCTCCCCCTCCCCCTCCCCCTCCCCCTCTACTTCTACCTCTGCCTCTAGCGAGCACCTATGCCTCTCTCTCTCTCTCTCTCTCTCTCTCCCCTCCAAAGGTTTCTTTCTCTCCCTCTCTTCCTCTCTTCTCTTTCTTCCTCGCTCATCACCGGCTGAGTAGATCCACGAAGCAAGGATGACAAGAAACCTCCCCCACTTGCCACCACTGTTCCCTTACTTCTCTTTCTTTCTCCCTTTCTTTCCTTCCGTCTCCCCCTCCCTCTTCCGATCCATAATTTTCCCCTCCGTCCGATTGCCTGGAAGGCAGATTAGGGGTGGCTTATGATTGTCCCTTGTTTCCGATGGAAGACCCGCCCCCTGCCGAGCCCTCCTTCCCCTCTTCTCTCTCTCACACATCCTTCCTAGCCCGAGTGGGGGTGTGAAAGAGGGCGGCACCCACCGTCGCCCATCCAAATCGGCCATGTCGTGACCCCGCCGACCCATCTCCTTCTCCACCTCCCATCTCTCTCTCTCTCTCTCTCTCTCTCTCTCGGTCCTAGGCGAATGGTCACCGCCCTGCTCGTGCTACCATTTAGGATGTGGCAGAGCCGGGCCGCTCCCAATCTCCTCCCTCTTTTTCTCTTTCTCTCTCCTCTTCTTCCCCTCCTGTTCCCTCTCTCTTCCTCTCACGCTCGTGGTCGCAGCCGAAGAAGCTCCGCTGGCCGCATGTGCCCCACCCGGCTTCCTTCCCTCCCTCCCTCTCTCTCTTCCTCTCCCGTTCCCTCTTTCTCCTTCTTTCCCTCCCCCCCCTTCTCTCTCTCTCTCTCTAGGAATTGATCATGTGCAACAGAGGATGGTTCCCTGTTCCACACCATCATTTGCCCTCTCTCTCTCTCTCTCTCTATTATTCTATTTTATTTTACACAACCTTTCTCTTTCTTCTGCCACTCTCTCGCTCTCTCTAAAACCAGTTCTTCTAGAATTCTCTCTCCAGCGCTTTCTTCAGGCCCGTTTCCTCTCTTTAGAGCTTTCTCACTCCAAAATTTTCTCTCTACCTTACTTTCTCTCTGGTTTTAATATTTCATCGGTGACATTTTTGATAAATATTAATTTATCGATGCAAGTGGCCTGCAGCTCGATTCTAGAAAGAACTACCTAGATCACTTCCCCTGACCGTCTGATAGAGAAAAGGTACTGATTCCTTTTATTTATTAAATTAATAGCTGCAAATAAATTAGGACAAGAATCAAAGTTAGAAAAAAAAAAAAAAAAAAAGAAGAGATAATTTTAAAAAAATAAGAAATTAGGAATTTGGAAATTGTAAGTGATTATTAATTCATTAATTATTATATCTAAAAAATTTAAGTTAGAGCGAAAACATGAATTAAATTCCTAAAAAAGTAAAATAAAAAAATTATTATGGATTAGCCATTTAATTAATAAGAGTTTGCTTTTGAAGTATTGTTATGCTGAGTGATTATTAATTCATTAATTATTATATCTAGGCTATAAAAAATTTTGAGTTAGGACAGAAGATATGAATTAATCTTTTAGAAAAAAAAATAGAATTAAAAAATTATTATGAATTAGTTATTTAATTAATAAGAATGCTAATTTTTAAGTATTGTTATACTAATTAATTTTAGGATATTAGGAGTGTTAGGTGGGTCTACGGTTAGATTCATATATATTTTTTTTATTTTGTGCTTTAGTGAAGGTCAGAAATCTTGAACACAATCCCTTGCATGATCTAAAAATTTTATATTTATGCCATATATTATTGTATAATTACTTATTTTTTATGAGATGCGATTATCACAAGTTATAAAAATTATAAAATTTGATTTCTTATTTAAAATGATGATAATGATAAAGCATGCATATCTTTAATGAATAAATTATAAATAAAATAAAATGGCATGGATGCAAAGGGACTAGCCAGTCACTAGCGAGAGTGCAACATTCTCTTTGTAGCCGGCTTTTGGCGGAAATGTAGCACCTCTCTTTCTTTCTCTTTGCAGCCAACCACTAATGAGAGGATGGTATCTCTCTCTTTCTCTTTATAACCGGTCACTGACGAAAGAGTAGCATGAGTGATGCGAGGTTTGCCTGCCATAGGTTAGATCATGACTGTGGCTAGTTTGTTGTTAAAATATGATAAATTAATTAAATAAATATGATATATTGAAGAACAGGGGCATCGAGACTTGTCATGTAAGTTTAGTATGGCATCGTTTAGCGAGAGCACCATCTATTAAGGCCTGGCTTACTATGGTGAGAGCACTACCTAAAAAGGTATTGCTTACGATAGTGAGGTCATCACTTAATGAGGCATTGCCTACCATAATGAGAGTATGGTCATAGCTAGTTCAGATGCCTAAATAACGGATCCAACAAGTAATGATAATTAATAGGCCGATTATTAAGGATTGAGTTTGTGAAATGTGAATTTGAAATTATCGTGGATTCATTGAATTGTAAAATTTGAAATTAATTCCACTTATTTCTTTTTAACTATAGGGTATTTGCACTTCACCCCCTAAATTAAAAAATTTTAATTAATCTTAAATTTTAATTTCAGTTGTAATTGATCCTTATCATTTAAATCTGGGATTAAAAGAAATAAAAACTTGACACTGATGATGAAAGACCATTTTATATACTAAAGTTCTTAGAACCTTTTTCTATATTGAATGGACTTTTTTCGACCAAATACATGCTGAAAGACCATTATTTGTTTCGCAACACTTCAGAAGTGAATAAAATGTCCAGAGTTTCCGGCCATGATTTTTATAGACAGGAATTAGATAAATGATCATGTGTTCATTATTAGTTGAAACAGGTATGGTATCATTGTCAATATACAGTATGGTGTCCTCTGGCTAGTTGAACGGTTGATCTATTATGTTAGTAAGAGAATGAGATTAACTCTCTCTCTCTCTCTTTTGTGATGTTAATAGGTTTCAGACCTGAGTTTCTGCGTGCACTGCCTGTGAACTCCCCATCTATAGGCATGTTTATAGACTCATGTTATTCCCGCTGCCAATATGGGGCAGTTTTCATGCATAGTAACTGCAGTGGCCCTATCCTTTGTTATTTTGAAGGCAGTTGGTTTCAATTCCAGCTAACGGTGGTCTACTTAGATTCTGTAACGCCTCAAGATCACCTACGACCCAATGACTCCATTAACGAACCAAAACTATATGGCCTAAAAACTTAAATGAAAGTTAATGAGTAGCAAGTGGATTTGAGTTATAAGCACATCACATATTTTTTTTTCATTTAATGTGAAATTAAACTTTTGAGGTATCACAGATTTCATCTTGACCTTTTATATTTTATAGATCCTACAGTTTCAAGGTTTTTAGAGGAAGAGAGATCTTGGTTATCTTGATGAGTGGGTGGCTAAGATCAAGACGAACCAAAGATTCCAATATATCTTGACCGAAAAAGAAAGAGACTTTGTAGAACTTTTCAGAAAGAGTTGATATTTTGTTAGGAGGCCAGAAAATATTTTAGGACCTAGATATTATGATCTCAGCTGATTAAATCCAGAGTTAATATTATGTGCCAGCTGCTAGCACAAGCCAATCATAGCACAACTTGCAACTTACAAATGATCATGACATGGTAATAATCAGAATGATAGCAGGTCTTACAATTTATAAAACTAAGCATAATTCCTAACATGTAACACAACACAGCCATTCTACAATCAAAATAATCATAACATATCCTATGCCAACATCCTACAAGTCATCTTATCATTCTCTTGTTTCCTTTTACACACAACACAATGATGACCATAACAAAAATCACCCAAGATATTATTAGAATATGCTTCAATTTTTTTTTCCTCTTCTTTGTATTTGATGACCTTTTCTTCTTTTTTTCTGATAGCTTGGTAGCCAATTCCTTCTCTTTCTCTAGTTGCCTTAATGCCTTCTTCATTTTTTCATTTTCCCCAACAAAATTTTCAGCATTTTTACCCTTTGCTCTCTCTTCCATAGTAGTTGTAAGCCTGCAGACCAATGGAGAATTTACAGCCGAACATTTCTACAGCTTGAATCGTAAAAAGGTGAGTAGCAAATTCGCAAAGAGCCCCACGTAGAGGACAACCTCAATCTACGGCCAAACATTTCTTGACATGCATATTATTAGCGTGCAGCTTCTTCTTTAAAGCCAACAAAATAAAGACGTTCCAATTTTTTGGTACCAATGCTTTCCATGGTCTTATAGTATGGCCAAAGAATACCACAGTGATTCAAGAATTTATAGAATGAGCTAACAACGAAGGTACCATTCCGATTTAGCTTCAATGAGGGAATCGTCTGCCAACCTATTTAGCCTTACCAACGTAATGGTCTGAAGAAGATTTGCAAGCTGATGATGCTCCAAAAGTGTCAGGGGGTCTCTAACTGATACTTCATTTCAGCATTCTCCAATTCCAGAGTTCTTTTACAATGGCATTTGGGTTGCTACTCTGAGAAGAGATCCGAGAAGAGGTAACGAAGGGGAGAGGGTTTCTCCAGAAACAAAAACCTTCACCATTCCCTGATTTGAGGGAAGTATAATGCTAGAATCCCTAGAGCCACTGAGTCACCCCTTTCCATACAGAGGAGAAGGAACGAGAGAACTTTCTAACTATAATCCCTACTTTTCTTCTTGAATAGTAAGCTTGATTAATGGCCAACACATAGAGGCCATAAAATATTGACCGATTAATTCTTCTTTGGGAATAAGAGTTGACTAATGGTGATCTGTGATCATCCTATCATGATATTGCATGGAGGAACCTTAACCTAATTAAGCCCCCCTAATTAAATGAGAATTAGCCCAATAGAACCCTAACTAGAGGGATATTAGTTTAATTAGACTCTAATCAAGTTAACCTGACCCTAGGCCCAATCTAATTTCATCTAATTAAGCTAGGAGGGGTTTTGATCCAATTTTAACCATATGATCTAACAATATCAAGGATTAATTGGATGATCAATGTTGCAATTGGAATTAAACATTGTAGGTGGTTACTTATTTGGAGAGTGAGCAAGATTGATCGCATAGATTGGTGCATCGATATTTATGCTTGAGGATTACGGTTGATTGTGAGTACTCGATATTATGAATTAGCGAACAAGGTAGCATCCTTGCACATACTTTTATTTGATATGTATGATTTTCTTGCATATATTTTGATGGCATGCATTATGAATTTAGATTTTCTTGCATATATATCATATATCATGCTAGCATGGCTTTATGATATGGATGTGATATTTGATTGCTTATTAGAATATGAATAGATGCATTAGAATGGCATGATGAAAGGGCATATGGATTAGTCACTGAGATGTTGCAGAGATGGCATCGGGGGCAGGGCCTATGACTGGTTGAAGTCTAATGTGGAACTTGTTTTGGCCTAGGGCGATGGCATGATTTGGTTAATGACATCTGACATAGATAGGTTGTTAATATATGGCACTAGTTCGAGCAGATGTAACCGAGGTCTGGTGATGCAGCATAGAAAAGCAAGAATAAGAAAAGTTTTTTTTTAAGAAAACTTTATTATGAGTCTCTTTAAGATTTTTATTTTTGTCCTAATCTCTTTAGAAAACTTATTTTATTCTTCTCAAAAGCCTTATTTTTGTCCTAGTCTCTTTAGGAGATTTGCCTTATTCTCTTTAGGAGTTTTGTTTTTGTTAATATTGAATCAGTCTATGATTCCAATCTCTTATTTTTTTAAAGTGTTTTGATTTTAGTCTATTTTCTTTTGGACCAGTTTTGCTCAATAAGTTAGTCTCTAGTATATTTCAGTGAATCAATAAATTAAATTATGAATTTATGAGAGTTTTTCTTTTTTTCTAGCTTAAAATAATTCCTTGCTTAAATGGTGCAAGGATACAAATTCCTTAGAGTGGTCAAAAATACCGAATTGAAGATCTCAAGAAGTTGGTGCGAGACCAGTAGTTATCCCCATTCATTCCGCTTGCTTGCATCAGATTAGGTGTTAGAGCCCGATCTGTCTACATCAGATTTGATCTCAAAGCTAAGTCTGCTTGTATCATCCAGTCTCGCTTAGACACGTGACATTGAGAGTAGGGCCGAGGGTTGATTGAAGCCCGATGGAGAATCAATTTGGATTGACTAAGTTTATGATGTGTGGCACTAGTGTGAGAACCAATCTAGGTATGAGGTGATCACCAGGTTAAGTTTATGTATACAAATTACTAGTAAGGTTAGATCATCAATATGTATCTTTAGTATGCTAATGTATTAATAAGGCTTAATCGCCAGTACGTAGATGCATATTACATTTGTATTACCAGTACAACTTATTTGCCGGTATTACTAATATGATTCTAGGATTTTTACATCAAAATGATGTAGCCCAATGTCATAGAAAGATAAAAGATGATAAAAAATTTCTCTTATATTTGACACATAGTTTTATGACATGATTTATTTTTGCTAGATACATTTTCTTCATATTATGTAGATATTTTATTTTTATTACATATCCATATTTATAAGTGTAAGAAATCTTATTAAGCTGTTAGCTCCTAACATCTTACCATCTCTTTTACAAAGGTTAAGGATTTGAATGTTGAGCCAAACTTTAGGATTGATGGAAAGAGAGATTTAGAGTAGTTAGTCTCACTCATTTTGATATTGTATAGTTCGATGCCTATTGTTAAGAATGATGATATACTTTGATAGTCATGTTACTTATATGCATTGAGAATGGCTCGATGATATTGTACAAACCACTTTATACTCTATGGATATGAGATGCATCTTTTCTTTTGATATTATGTTTGAGTTATGTGGATATTGAAGATAAATAAATCTTGCATGCTCTTAGGGTTCTACTCTAAGGTTATAGAGCCGTATCGTATTCACCCCGAACCGAGCATTAGTTCGAGGGCGTAACATTATTGTTACCGCTATGATCATAAATTGAGAGGAAGCCTTACATATTTCTTGAGAGTTCACTCTTCGATACATGTAGCCGTGTCACAAACTAGCTCATGTCTGGGTTCCAAAAACCATGACATGACATCTAGCCTCTGGGAACCACACTTATATGGAAACCTACCCGCACAACGGCCTAAAGTCATAAATGCAACATTCTACAATATATAGGGTGCGTCATGCATCTTAATGTCATTTTACGCTAATTTGTGATACTTACAAATGCAAGAACAAAATTCTACTTGATGTCAGCTATCTCAAAAGCAGGTTGAGGTGCCTCCAACCACAATATCTGTAGGAAAACACTCTATTTATCACATCAAACACCTTGCAGTGCTACTCAAACTTCATTTTTCCTAGGAGTAGTGCTCGAGAACAATTGCTCATAAGTTCATACTTTCTTAGATTTGGCACCCAAGTGGCGGCCAAACTTTTGCCTGCGTCACCCGAGCTGCATCCACTCCCTGCGGACATCTTTGCACCGTGCTCGCCCATGACCATGGGTTTTGTGATCAGATGCCAATTCTCTAACATTTTGGTGCACCACGGGCGCCATGGCCCACCAAATGATCACCCATCTTGCACGCATAAATTTTGGCCGTGTTGGCTGAGCAAAGCCTGGGGAAAGACTTCTTTATCATCTCCCACGCCTAGAGAATAAAAAGGAAAATTAAGATGAGCATGCATGTGGCCGTCGTTGTCTCTTCTCCCACTAGCGCGTGAGATCGTTAACATTCTTCTCGTCATGATCCCTCCAGGCCTTAATGGGTTAGGCATAACTGGTGGCCCATCTCTTTCTTTGTTGCCTTCCAAAACAATCTCCATGGTTCATGAGCTAGCTTAGTGGGATAAGGCATAAGTTGTTGTATATATATATAAAATAGTGTGAATCTGCCCTTCTTGTCTAATTAATCACAGCCATGGCTCGGTCAAGTTTTATCGATGACAAAATTTGCACCCAAATCAACTCTCATTGGGAGTACGAGGCATTTTCCAGTCATTGAGAGCTTATTTTAGCGTCAAGATTTCGTAAAGCTCGAGTGATTTTTATTGCTGGTTGGTGAGCGTGAGGCTCGGGAGGACCCCACTGGTTCGTTTAGAATTAAAAAAAGCGAGGAAAATAAAGTATTCAATCATCCCAACATCTCTGTACGACACCGACCAAATCTCCAGCCTGAAGCATGCATTTGATTGTAGGTTGAACTGCAAGATTTTATGTAGATTGTTACGAAGACTAACATGAAAGTATAAGCGATCCTGCTCACGATGAGGATTACTTAATATATATATATATATATATACTTTTTTTTAAAAAAAATATGTTCTCTCTCTCTCTCTCTCTCTAAAATGCCATCTGGACTAGGCTTGTGAGAAGATCTAAGATTTAATCATTTTCAAATTGATAAATAACATGAATTAATTAAGTTTAAATATCATAAGAATACCAATAAAGCCAAAATTATGTGGCCAATGGCTCGTGACAAGTTCACACACCAATACGTGAGCCATCTCTTTCTTTGTTTCCTGCTAGGTTGAATTCATAGATTGATGAACTTGATGGGAAAGGGTTTCTCGTTCACATTAAAAGGTTTGAGCTCTTTGTCTCACGACCAAGTCACAGCCATAATTTGTTCGGACTTGAACGCTCATGGTAACGAAATGTGCACTCCAATCATCTCTCGTTGGAGAGGCAAGTATTTGTGGCCATTACCAACTTGATAAAGCGTCAAAAAAAATGAACAAGTGTTGCGAGGTTTGGCTGGACTCCATTAGACTCTCTGGTCTTAAAAACAACAAAATTATTATTATAAAATTACTCCTAGCCTAACAGCTTTACAACCTGCAGCCATTAGTAAAATTATTATAAAAGAAATATAGTAACCATGAGAAACCCTAATCACGGTGAAGATAACTTCAGAAAGAACATTCTAGGTTATCCATTATTAAAATTGCTGATTAATTGAACAAGAATAATTTCGATACCACTTTGGATATATTAATTAGTGTGCATAGATTTTATATAAGTATTTTTAATTTCTTGGCTCATCATGTGGGTTTTTCAAGTTGCTCCAACATGGACCCATGAGGCTACGTTGGCTTCCAAACTTTTTATTTGAGAAATTACACCTAATTTATTCCCACCTCACGGCAAAAATTTACCTTTTACCATGCAATCATTCATTTTCAAGTCTCATATATATTTATATTAGTTCTCATCACATTTTTATTTTTAACCTTACTACCTTCCACATTATCCTTAAAAAAAAAACCTCATTACTTTCTTCCAAAGACCACCAAATCCTCTTTTAAGTCTTTAAACAAAGACGAACAACTTTCCGCGACTCGACTAAAGCTTTTGAAGTTCTTTATAAGATTTTGCCATCATAGTGGCTGAATGATCGACCTTTTCGTTTAAATTGGCTGGATTGACTACTGGTAGAAGATAATGATATTGTCATAGATATGAGTTCATGCTTTTCTGACAAATTTAGTCTTTTTAAAAAGTTATATTTGGCTTGCCTATCAACTTTCCAACATTTGACTCAACACCCCACTCTCAAACTTTCTAAAGATAACTTTCCATTCACATGGAGAGATGGACTTTCACTCACAGTTTAATATTAAAGCTATCTCTGTTTTCAAGCCTTATTTTGAGAGAACTTCTCCTCTTTTCGTCAGCCCACGCTGGTATTGGCATCATGGTGCACCACCACCTACTGAACTTTTTTCAATAAAAAACAAAAACCCATATATGTTAGATGATGAAAAAAATTATGTATAATTTGAAGGCAAATTCAGCCATGCTTCCGCTCTATTATGTGATGATATTGGTTTTAAATGGTTGGTGCTATAAATAACAACATGGCCGAAGGCATTGATAGCATCAGTCAATGCTTTGAAGAGCTTAAACTTGAACTCTAATTTTTAAAAAATACTATTAAAAATGTATGATAACGGATTCATATCTTAAAATGCAGATAGAAGCATGAATGTGCACATCCTTAATGGTCATGTTTCAAAATATTTTTTATAAAATAATTATTTATTTGAATAATGATATTTAAAAAAAATTGTTGGAGTGCATATATTCAAAGAGAAGGCATAAAAAGTGGGAGTCAAGGGATTATTAAAAAAAAAAAAAAAAAGAAGCTAATTTCACAACCCTCATGCATTCAAGACATTATAATTCATAGTTGATAGCCACCTTAATCTACCTCCTTATAACTTTCTTTCTCCTTACTCTTACCATTCCTAAGTTAAAATATGCTCGGTTCTTCAAAAATGTTTATAGCCCTATATCTGGCTCCTTATTGGTGTAACTACTTGTTTTCATAGGACACTTGGATGGATATGATAGGAGGTTTCCATTAACTTTTTTTTTTTTTAAGAATAAGGAAATTCATATTAAAACAAGAAATGTGGAGATCATATATGGCTTTTTCCCCTTAAAAAAAGAAAAGCAGTAACTTATCCTCCTTGTGAAGTCATCTGGAACATGTGAACTAGTTGGTTGAGGTCCATCCACCTTGTCAATCTTCCTATCATCCATCAAACATAGTAATTATAATCTCTATTTTTTTCAAATTTTTATTTATTCATAATATTGAGTAAATTATTTTTTTTAAACTACTAGATATTTTACAAATTTATTGTCATTTTTTTTAAATTTCTATTGTTTTTATTGCTATATTTTGTCAAAAGAACTATCTACCATGGAATTGTGTGAATCGTGCTTTCTAGATAAATCACAAAGGCTAGGTTTTTGTTAATTATTTCTTGCACTACTCATAGCTTGATTACAAGATGCATGTTTCCCTAAAACAAAAATAGATACATATAAAATTTAAACTAATGGTGTTATTGTCATTGTACAAGAAATTGCATGTATAACATTTCAAGTCCATCTGTTAATTCAATTAACTTGTTAGTGATATGAGTCCATATAGCCTTAAGAACTTGAGTTTAAGTTAATTGATGGTAGGTGAGCTTAAATTATAACTTTCTCAAATCTTTCTTTTCCTTTAATGAGGCATTGCAGAGGTGGCGCCATACTATGACATGGCTCTCTCTATCAACTTTTGTTTGTGCTGGTCTAATTAATTTGTTAGCAAGTCATGTAATCTTAAAAACTCAAATTTAAATTAATTGACAGCAAGTGAACTTGAATTATAACATTTTTAATTTTTTTTATTCAATGTGAAACTATTTTGAGGTATTACAATGACTAGAAAGAGATGTCACGCTTGCCCGTGATAAAACATCATGTGGCCGATTTCAAGTTTTATTCTTAGCGATGAGTCTTTGGATGATTATTAGTATGATAGATATTGATAACTAATAAAATAAATTAGTTGTGCTAGCAGATGAATTTAGAATGTTGCAGTATAAGTTTATGTATAGATTTTTATTTAATCATTGTGAATTTTTGAAAGATAAATACTCAAATGAAACTCCAGAGGATTAGCAAATTCACTAAATAATGTCTAAACGGAATCCCACTTTTGAACAAAGTTACCAAACCATGTGAGACAATGATCACCGGAACACAATCACCACGACTTGACAGCTGACAAACACCACAAGAACTGCCACAATATCACTAAACACAATTTTGTCCCAAAAAGAAAAAATCACTTGCCACAAAAAGAAAATCCAACTTCATGACCCTCAACAACTTGCATGGCACTGAAGATGACCGGCTACCGTGAAACATTTGAAAGCATTGTCTATCAAAACCATATAATCCACATGCTAGAACACATCGATCAAAATATAATAATCTCATGCCTAATCCTCCACAATGGTAGAAGATGACATTCCCAAAGAAGAGGGAACACTGGTGGTGGTGTCACCCAAAAGATATCTCTTCAAGCGGCTCAAGTCATCAGCAGCATCCAACATTGTCGGCCTATTTGATGGGCTCTCCTGGGTGCAGAGCAGACCAAGATCCAACAACTCTCTGATCACCACCTCCCATATTCTTCTCACTTCATGTATTTGATTCTTCACAGCAGTCATCAAGGAGGCATCGATGATTCTCTCCACCCTCCCATTAAAGTGGCTCTTCACCCAGTTTGCCAAGCTTAAACCATCTTCGAACATTTTATCGGTGGGTCTCTTCCTCGTGACCATTTCAAGGACCAGAACACCAAAGCTATAGACATCTCCTTTGGTTGATGCATTTGAGCCAAACCCGTACTCTAAAAAATTCACATAGATTAGTAAATGAAGCATTCATTCATATTTCACCATGCATCACACACGCACGCACGCATTCATACATCCGTATATATATATACAATCTCAGGGATACCTTCAAAGCTCAAAATTTACATGTTTTAAGTGGTCATACTGCAGCACCACTCATAAATAACTCATATCCGTCTTGCCAATTGCCTTCCTAGATTTGTTAGAGATCTTCTAGCAATGTGGAAGACGAAATAGCAGGAAAAATCTTCAATGGAATCAGAGTATCTTATTCATACTAAAGACTCAATACTTCAAGGCATGAACAATATATATATATATATATATATAGATCTGTGTGTGTGTCAGTCCACCTCATTTAAGAAATATAAAATTGAAGCAAATGTACCTGGTGCAATGTATCCAATGGACCCCCGAAGAATATTTGTTGTTGAGCTCCCTATGTTGTCACCCCCAGTTGTGTTCTCCACTCCAGCATTCATCACCAGCCTTGAAATCCCAAAATCAGAGACCAAAGCAGTCATATCATCATTAAGAAGAACATTGCTGGGCTTTAGATCACAATGTATGACCTTCGCAGGGGAGTGGTGGTGCAAATAGGACATTCCTTCAGCTATATCACTGCAAATACTCACCCTTTGGATCAATCTTAGTTCAGAAGTTCTTGAATACAGAGAGCTCTCGAGGCTACCGTTTGCCATGAAAGGAAGGACCAAAGCCTTGAAATCCGGCAAGCTACATGTTGTAATGATTCTCATAAGGTTTCGATGTCTAATTCTCTTCAAAACTTGGCATTCTCTGTTGAAGCTCTTCGTGGAATTGCCAGTTCGGATATGCAACACTTTCACTGCTACAATGGCGCCATCTCTTAGTACCCCTCTGTAGACCCGACCATAGCTGCCAGAACCAATTAACCTATCTTGATCAAAGCCTCCTGTTGCCTCAACGAGTTCATGGTAGGTGATTCGCGGGAAGCTTGATCTTAACACCATTGATGAGCTACCAAAAGTGCCATCTCTCCCTCTGAAACTCCTCGCTTTGATCTTTCTAACTCCGATCACACAACACAGTGCCTGTAAGAATGCTAATACGGAAGCACTGACACAAATGATGATCAAGAATTTACGCGAGTGCAACCATCTTCGCCTTTCGAAACAAGCCCGTCTAACGACTGTGCCACATAAGTGCGGATTTCCAAGATAAGATAGATTGGTGAATAATGAGAAGACACCACCAACGGGTATAGTTCCATTCAAGTTATTGTATGAAAGATTCAAGCGTGTGAGATTGGTACACTTGTTAAGGCTCAATGGAATCTCCCCGACCAAATAATTGAAAGAAACATCGAGTGTCTCAAGGTTCCGGAGATTCCCAAATGATTTGGGAAGCTGTCCTTGGAGAGAATTGTGTGAGAGGTTGAGGAGCTTCAGTTCAGCACATGCTGATAGCTGAGGGATCACTACACCGGTGAGGTTGTTCGATGACAAATCGATCTCTTGGACATGATCCATCTTGCTAAGCCCTATTGGCAACGGTCCTTCAAGCTGATTGTGTGAAAGATTAAAGGAAATCTTTACAAGGCCCGATATTTCTTGGGGTATCCTTCCATTTAATCTATTATATGACAGATCTAGATCTAATAAACTCACACAACTCCCAAGACTAGCAGGTATTTCTCCATGAAGGTGGTTCTTTTGAAGATAAATCTTACTGACTCGACTTAGATTTCCAAGACTCTTCGGGATTTCTCCCGATAAGCTATTGTTGGATAAATCAAGCAGACCAATTGAGCTAACGTTTCCAATCACGGGAGGAATCACACCACTCAAGAAGTTATCGGACAAGATTAATCTCTCTAACTTTGGAAGTTGGCAAATCTGAGTTGGAATATTTCCACTCAAACGGTTGCCCGACAGATCCAGTAGCGTGATATTGGAAAGATAGCCAATGTCAGGAGGGATTGGTCCATAGATCATGTTATCATCCAAGTTGACGATCGACAGACTTTTGGGGACACTACTTAGGATTGGGGGCATTGGTCCACGAAGTGCTAGCCCTGCCATTCCAAGTTTGTACAGCTTCGAACAGTTGGAAAGAGCTGAGAAAAATGTCCTCAAGTTGTTGTTATTGTGGCTTGAAAAGTAGTTATAAGACAAATGAAGAATTTCTAGGTATGTCATGTTCCAAACTATGTCCGAAGGCAGTTCGCCTGAAAGAAAGTTATTGTTGACATCCAATATCCGTAGGAATGATGAATTCGAAAGCCATGATGGTAATTTTCCAGTCAAATTATCCGAGTAAAGATTGAGGAGGCTCAAGTCTGGCAAATGAATTCCGACGTCGGAAGGGATCTCACCAGAGAGAGCATTGGCTGAGAAGTCCACGACACGTAATTTACTGCAGTTGAGAAAGATTGAGGCTGGAATCTGACCTGTTAGGTTGTTATAGCCGAGGTCGACAAATTTTAGGTCGCTGATGGTGGCAAGAGACTGTGGAATTGGGCCATCCAGATGGTTTTCTGACAGATCTAGGAACTGGAGGTGTTGTAGATTGGGGAGTTCGAGCAGAAAGTGCCCTGCGAGATGATTTTCCGACAGGTCTAACACCCAAAGCTCGGTGAGGTTGACAAGAGATTGTGGAACTTGGCCATCTAGTGCGTTTGTTGACAGTTCCAGGACCTCGAGATGCCGGAGGTTGGAGAATTCAAGCGGAACGTGGCCTGCAAAATTATTTTTGGACAGGTCTAGCTCGCGAAGGCTGGTAAGGTTGTCAAGAGAACGTGGAAGTGGGCCATCTAAAAAGTTCGCCGACAGGCGCAGGATCTTGAGGTGCCGTAGCTTGGAGAAATCATGCGGAATGTTTCCGGTGAGACTATTATTGGATAGGTCTAGCTCGCGAAGGCTGGTGAGGTTGGCTAGGACGGGGTTTAGGAGTCCGGAAAGATGGCTGCCTCCGAGTCGGAGACGCACAACATGGAGTCGCCATCGATCGCAGATGACACCTACGAAGTCACAAACATGGATGGATTCATTCCAATTTGTGAAAGCTGCCTGAGGCTGAGTCGATATGGTGTCCTTGAAAGACAGTAGAGCGGCTTTCTCTTCGAGAATCGCTCGGTGTCGTGTACTGAGGAGTCGGTGGTAATGTCCAGAGACCATGCGTTGGGGAAGGAGGAAGAGGAGGAGGAGCAGAAAGATGGCGTGCTTCAATCCCATGAAAGCAATCGTTTTTTGTGGGGCGGTTGCTAAACTAGCCTTAGATATCTCACCTTGGTTGGCCGTGCCATGTCCCCTGTTCATGGTTTCTTCATCTAGTTCTGGGTGAAAGCTTTCTTTAGTTCACGGAAACTAAACTCGAGGTAGAGGGTTTCTTGTGTTGTTTCTTGGGGAACCGGGGAAGGGGCTGGATCGATGGTTGGGGGGCTGAAGGGAAAGAAGATTAGGGCTAATTGGATGGATGAGGGAAGAGAATTTTGAAAGGAAGGGAGAAGGATGGTAAAATGAGAGGGAGGGAGAGTGAATGATGCCGTGGGGAGTTAATTTACTACCATATCTTCAAGATGGCTATGATTATGTTATGCAAGTTGTTCTGCTTTCATGGATGCATGTATAGTGGGTGCTCAGCCCACCGAGTGCAGCCGCAAAGGAAGAGCTTACTGTTGACAGGGATGGATGGAAGTGACGGTTTCGTGGAAAAACAGTGGCTTTGCTGGTTTTCGGGAAGACAATGCCGTTTGCTCATATTGCTTGGAAACGACGCCTCCATCCTCCTCAAATATCAATCATGTTCAGATAGTCACAAAGGCAAACTAGGAAATTGAAAATAGATTGTTTTTCAATTGAAATGTGATCCTTTCTTCTGCAAATAACTTGTCCATGCTTAGTTTCTTCAACTATTCATTCTCCTTAACGGAATTACGGAAGTCAACCCAAACCCATTGTCGATCAAAAAAATGAGAGGCGATGGTTATGCTCAAACATTTTGAGAGCAAGAGTTTGGACCAAAGAGTAAAGCAGTTGTGTGTAAAATAAAATGCAGACTTTATGCCATTGGTGCAATGGCTTCGCTGGATGGCGTCCTCATCTACCGCAGGTTGTCGAAAGACTTCCTGTTCGGAAGCCTGCTGTTCAACGCGCAACTCCTTTATGCCATCTCCGGATTCCTCGACTTCGTCTTTGTTCTTTACTGGAATCTGAAACTTGGAGTACCTGATTCTCTGTAATCCTTGAGGAGTGTTGTGTTCTTCCACAGGAAGGATAGGATGCATGCGAAAGATGGTGTTGTGCCAATCAAGCATCGAAGGGACTTTCTTTGCACTCATGTGAATCGATAGCTTTGGTGGTTTGATGTCGAAAGCAGGTGGAGACACGGTTCTCCATTTGTTCTATGTCAAGCCAACTGATTTCATGAACTTGTGGATGCTCGTGCTTATAATTAAGAAACTTGTTGAGGACTGGCACCTCGGGTCTGATTTTTCTCATTTTCAACGTAAATCAGTGTGGTGTTTTACTACCACCTGATCTATTGAGATCTGATAGATGAGAACCTGCAACTCGCAACCAGTCGGGAAAGAGGTGCAGGCTGTCTTGATGAAGAGAAGACCAAGAAGGCTTCTGTATATGATAATTGAAATAATTGGCATAAGGTTCTTGTGATGCTTAAAAAGACGTCGCTTCACAGGATTTTGTTTTTGAGGGAACAGGTTTGTATAGGCTGCCTTGACTAAACCAAGAAAGGCTTCTGTGAATGGGAAGAGGAGGTAATTTGGAAAAGCTTCTGATCCCATTAAAAATATGTTATCCATTGGCCCCTTTCTTACCAACTTAAGTTATTGAGATTAATTAGTTATTTAACATGATATTATCAACACAAAAATTCAATGATTTTTTCCCATACAAAACTTTTCAATCATCTTTTATCACACGCTATAAACTAATACAAAGGCTAGGATCTATCTCTTTTTTCATTCGATGTAAAACTTTTTATTATTATTATACCAATCATTCTTTATCAAGAGGCATTCTCGTCGCATGTTGCAAGGGAGGTCGTTGATGCTGGAGAAGCAGGACTCTTTCCACCCCTCGTGGCTCAATAACTTTTGCACATTTTGATTGGCTCTGATACCACTTATAACACCTTAAGTTTACCTGCTAGTTCAATTAACATATTAGCAAATTGAATCCATGAAATCTTAAAAACTTGAGTACATGTTAATTTGCAATACATAGACTTGCATTATAAGCTTCCTAATCATTTCTCTCTCTTTTTTTTTCATTCGGTATGAAACTATTTTTTAGGATTGTTGCAAGTAATTTTTCTTTTGTTCAAATATGCGATAGAAAATGGAAACTTTCGGCAGCATAACACCTGTCAAGGACGACATTAATACTGTTCACTTATCTCTTGTCTTAAAAATAGGAAAGAGGAGGAGGTGAAGTCATTCCAAGCAACTCAAATAAATTTTGTTCCTATAATAAGGTCAGGACTTGATTATAATAAAAATATAAGTAGCATATGATCATCTATGCTAGCTGTTTTGTGAAGATAATAATACCAAAAGAGTAAATATTATTTTGGAGAAAAGGATGAGTGTTATCTCCCGACCAGCTATCTAGATATACGCAGGATTCAAACACAGGCTAATGGATAATATAATCCAATGACTTTAATTGGAAGCACATAAAAAGGAGCAAATACATTTTTTTTTTTTTTTTTTTTGGGAATGGAAGGGAAAGCAAAGGTCACTCAAATCTTATTAAGTGAACAAAATCCAGTTACAAAAACAAAATAAAAAATAAAAAATTAGAGTAGTAAGAAAAAGGAAAGTAGTAGATGAAAAGAAAGAAGAATAAGTGTGAGGATTGCTTGTAGATTGTTACAATGCAAGATATTATCTAAAAAGACTAGTTAAAAAAGTATTATTTAAGCTCTTTAATCTTATATAAATATTCAGAATCTTTTTGTTACATAACTAATATGAGACTAAATATTCACTAGCATGGGCTTTCACATACTTTTTTTCATTCAAGCCCTAGTATCCTCATTAGGCTAAAAATCCATGTCTAAATCTACATCCAAATTCAATCGAATGCAATAATAAACATATAGAGCTTATCTGCAATGTCCCTTAGTCCATATGGAGTATGGGCTGGATTCATTTAAATTTCATTTGCCACAACCCAGTACCTCATCCAAAAAGAATAGCTAAAAGGTATTATTTAGGCTCTTTAGTCCTATATAAATACCTGTAACAAATAATATCGGTACGAAATCAGCTTATGGTCCATATGGACTGAGGGACAATGCAGATGTGCTCTATATGTTTGCGATCGAATTCGATTGAATTGTAGATATAAATTTAGACATCAATCCTTAGCCTAATAAGGATGCTAGAGATTAACCGGACGAAATATGTGAGGACTAATATTGGCGAGTGTTTAATTCTATATCAGTTATGTATTAAAACATTAATCTTTGATACTTATAAGAAGAAATAATACTTTTTGATTAGTCTTTTCTTTCCCTTATCGAGAGTTCGACAAACTTCAGAATAATATTAGAACCCCGAGAAACATCATAAGATAAGCCTTCATGGTAACCCAAAGCTCCATCATGGGGGCATGTGTCAAAAAAGATGGATGCCTTTAGTGGCGATAATAAATGCTCGACTATTGCTGATGACAAATCTAACTCTACCAAAGGCACCTTTATTTTTCATATTACCATTGAAGTTGATCTTAAGGAAACCAAAGGATGAAAGCTTCCAAAAAAAAAAAAAACTCACGGGATGGTGCAAAATAATTTACCTTAAGAGGTTACATTGATGAAATCAGTTGTCTAACTGCAAACTTTTATTAGAGTCACCTATGATCCTTGATCGATACCTTTAAATAATTTATGATTCCTAGCTAGTCAAATGCAATAAAGCAGGCAAATCAAGAAGATCACCTAATAGTTTTATTAAGTTCTTCTAGATCTAGCTTTCAAGTAGCCAAGGAGAAAAGTAAAGGTCAAGTCTTCGAGAGGAGCCAGTTCCTAAATTGCAGCCACAAATCACATTACTCTCATCCTAGGATAGTTAGAAAGGATGCGATCGATTGTTTCAACACATCTTTGCAGTCATCATAGCAGATGCTACAATTCTTCTTATCTTTCTCATACTTTTTTTTTTTAAAGTTACGTAAATCTTTCGGATAGAACTTAAGTGATATGGTTCTTTTTATCTCTCTTCTACTTTCTTTTAAGTTATATAAGTTTTTGTCGGAATCTCATAAGAGAATTGCTGAAAAAATAGAAGAGGTAGAGATAGAATCACAGTGCTCGCATTTGTACTTAAGTTTCATTCACATATTTTTATATAAATATTTAATATTTTACAGTATAAGATAGGTAAAGTATCCTGCTAAAAAGTAAAAATAGAAAGGTGCTAAAAAGTAAAAAAACAAAGGCACTACCATAACCTGATGTCATCCTACGGAATGCCAAGAGAAACATATTATCAAATTAGTAATGGTATATCTTGCAATTTCTTTTAATAAACGGGACTCAAGAAGGCAGATTCCATCTTTCTCCAATCAACTCGCAAAAATGTCAAAAATACAAAATAAGTTTTGTATTTTAGTTTATAAATCATTTCACCATTTACATTTTATCAAGCAATATTTCCTGGATCATGCAAACTAGCAAAAGTTTGCCCCTTTTTTCTTTAAAAAAAAAAAAGGAAAAAAAAATCTTTTTAACAGGATCCACGCCTTATGTAGGCGCTGTGCAAGGGCAAACAAACTTCTGTCACATAAATACGCTTTCCCCGTTCTCGCACCGACCAACGGCCTTCGCTCTGGGCTTTCATCGATCCAAGAAGGGTATTCGTTCGGCCAACCTGCCTTCAACTCCAAACGCTCGCCCGTTCGGTTCCGATCCAAACATGGTGAGCTCTTTTCTTCTTCTCCTTTTCGACTCTCTCGCGTTCTACTCTAGATTCTACGCCGTGTTCGCTTAAAATGTTAGGGGTTTTTTAGCTTCTTGATTGGATTCTGATTGTTTTATTTTTGTATTGTTATTCGGTTGCTTCTTGTTGGAATTCAGGAGAATTAGGGTTTCTCCGCTTCTGATATAGATATTCTTTTTCATATTTAGTTTTGTTTCGCTTAATGTGACTTTGGTACGAAAAAAAGGAAAATTTTGAGATCTTGATGCTCGAATTGCAAAAATCAGGCACTTGGGAATTAAATCTAGATACCAATCTACTCAGTGGTGCATCATGGATGCTTTCCGGATGCCTCCAGTTGTCCATGGCATCAGAACTGCGTGAACGGAGCACAGAAATCACACAAATATATAGACATATGTGAGACTCGCATGGTGCGAGTTTTCTTGATCTTAGAGGGAATTTCAGGAGTGGGTTCGGGATCGGTGTGCTTGAGGTATCCGAGTTAAGTTGCTATTTGGACTGCAGTGGGTTGGCACAAGAAGATTGTTTGATAAGTTTCTCCGACATGAAAGCTTGCCTTTTAGATATACGTCCATGGTGAAATGGATTTGATCTGGAAAAGTCGTGATACAGTTCGCTTATTGAGAAGGAAAGCTTTTGCAGATAAAATGTCACTTCCTACGTACTTACTACCCTTCTTGAAGGTTGATGACATGCTTAAAAAGGCCTGGAAATTCTTTCTTGTGCATAAAAATCTTTAATCTAATCCAATAGTCAATGTATAAAGAAGTCTAAACTTTAGTCTAAAGCAGAAATGGAAGCCTTGTGCCTTTCGATACTTGAATTGGTAGGAACGGTTGCAGAGCAGTGGGGTTCCGGAAATTTATGAAGTGGAAGCACCTAAGGAGCAACTCTATGTGCAATAGGAAGCCTTCATGTGCCAGTTGTGTGGACTGTGGGAGGTGTTGATTGAAACCCTTTTTCAATAAAATTCATGGAGGTGGTTTTGCACTGTGTTACATGAATGGATAGCTGACCTTTCCCACCCATGCAGTCCTCCCTTTTATACCAGAACCATCTGTCAAGTAGTCTTTCTTTAAAATCAGTCATGTGTATTCAGCAGTTAATTTCATTCACCATTGGAATCATATTTGTCCATCAAGTAATCATTACCCTTGACTAGCTATGGTCAAAGGTGCCACTTAATGTTTCAGATCTTGGTTATTCATCATGTAATCTGTAGATAAATTCATAGTGGTCCATTAAATTGCCTTGAATAAATTATGTGCATTGGTACCTGCAGCATAATATCCACTCTGCTGTATAACAAAAACTTTGGAGGGTGTTTCAGAAGCTCTCTGTATGTCATCTTATCGCTTGCACTGCACATGCCGCATTCTAGTGTCCTTTGCTGATGGAGTCAAAGCTGTCAATGAAATTACTACTATATAAAAAACCATGTGCAGAACACATGCGGATTTTTTTTGCTAATTTAATGTAGTAATTTCTATTATTTGCTTTCTTGGTGGTTCTAGTTCAAATATTGGAAGGGGGATGAAAAACTAATAAAAAAATAGATGCACTCAAACATTATTCATCAACTTGTGAGCAAGCCCCACCGCCACCTCCAGTGCAAAATCAAAGAAAAAGGGAGAAAGAGAAAAAAGAAGTGCAATTACACACTGGTTGGGGGTTTCAAGAAATTGGTATCTTACGAGATTTAAGGTTCCGAGCAAATGTGCGAATCACCAAGTTGTGGCCACCAAGTATTCTTTAGTCTGTCCGTAAATTGCAGTTCTCTGGTTACTTCAACATGTGCGATTTCTAAAATAAGATCTCTTGCAGGTTCCCTGTCTTTCCTTTAAGAGTTCCATCAGTGTTTTTCATGCCACTACTAGATTATGAAATCAAATCTGGACTTTGAACTGTCTTTGCTTGTCTATCCTCTTCATACCTTTATATCAGGACTCAGATTAGTTTGATTCGCAGTGGTTTCTACACTTCATACATCTACAGATGATATTAATTTTTCTTCCCCTCCATTCATCTAGCATTCTCCTGGTCTTCATTCTCTCATTGTGTGAGTTCATGACCAAACGATCCTATCTTGTTCTGTTATTTTCCTTGATGACTGCAGTGCGGAAAGTAACGGAGAAACAAATGGGCAGGCTATTCCTGACCAAGTTCATCAGAGCATGTTTAATTGATCAATATCTTTTTGAATAGAGGACTGCAAATGTAAATCAATCTTTTAGCTGTGAGAAAAGATATGAAGATATGATGAATTTTGTGACCATATATAGCAATTTATGGTACATGACATTGTCTCAAATAAAAATAAGACTTTATATATGGAAACTATTCTTCTTTCAATAATCATCAGGCAAGGAAGAAATTTTAGGAAAATGGAATCTAACAAATTGGTGTATATATTTATCAACAATCTCATAAACCATGGAGAATTGATACTAAAGAAGATTTTAAATTTATGCAAAGCAGTTATATAGATGATAATATCATTTGATCTTGAATCCAAATACTGAAAACTGTAAAATGAATTGAGCCTTGTTCCTTGATTAGGAAATTTCATCCTTGATTCCGTATCCTTAAGTAGAGGAAGTATCTAATGTAAATTACCATGACCATAACCATCTAGCTTTATCCTAGCTGTTTGGTGTCGGCTTATCTAATGTAAATTAAGTGAGGTAAATTATGAGATATTCTTATGCAAGTAAATTGGTTAAGGTAGATCACTACATTATAGTAAATGAATGCTGTTAATTTACTCTATCCCCTTCTGTAATCTTTATATAATGTAACCTTGCTTTTTCAATGAACCAAATAAACAGCAGAGAAGATTACGACTTACACCTTGTGCGATGGAGTGCTGAGTGATACAAAACCATTCACATGCAACGAAGGCCTGATTTGTCTCCAATACAGTTTTGGTTACCTATCCATGATGAATGGTCAAAATAGATGAGGGGATATCTATGAAATGTGGATGTTGTTTTATGACATATGAATGTAGTTATAAGAAACTAAATGAAAAAGGTTGGTGCTGTTAAAAGGGAACTGTAATTGGAATAAATGATGCTTCATGAATGTAGAGTTAACCTTGAAAGGTTAGGTGAAGGCTTGCTTGCTTATGGTTATAATTATGCATATAGTAAATTGCGAGTTAACATAATTAAGGAGAACAGTTTCTTTGATTTCGTATTATTTCTTTCTATAATTGAGAGTTAACATAATGTTTAGTGCATAATGGGTTTGAAATCTCTATTGCATGTTTCTTTCTGATAGAAACATCATATTTCTTGAGTCCTAACAGTTGCAAGTGAGCTCCTTATTTCATATGTTTCAAGTCTCTCAGCATTTTCTTCTGATTAGATCACATCCTTCTAATTGTGAATGGTTCTCTTTGTGCAGGCTAACAGACACACCATTATTCTAATGCAGACATCTCAAAACAGGGCAACTAGAACGTTTATGGATTATAACTCGGTTACTCAAGCTATGGATGGTATTCATGATTAGTATCTCAAACAACTCTATGCTTTTAATTTTCAATAAATGAGCTATATTATAAATTATTCAAATATCTTAATGATGGCTGAAAAACTATGCTTCAAAATTTATTTTTATTGTGATGCGGACAATAGCACTAAGACCTTCATCATGCTATGCTTAGTCCAGGTACAAATAGCTTACCGGAGTCTTCTAATCCCATATATTTTGTATAGTTCATCATTCTTTTGCTTGTTCTGGTGCAAATTTAGTATGATGTTCCCTAAGTAGTTTTGCTATACTCTCTTTTAATTGTCAATATCAAAAATTTACATCTTATACAGAAAAGAAGAAGTCCTGTGGTTAGCGAAAAAATGCACATGCAATTTAAAAATATAACTCGACATGTATGTAGACTGCTGGATACTCTTAAAAGTTGATTGCGTATCGTGTACACTTACCAACCATTGTTGATAATATATTGTTGTAGAACAAATTCTATTGCGGCAAACTAGAGTTCATAAAGCTGAATTGGTGTTGTTGCACAAAGTCCTGATGTTGCGATTGGGATTATGTTTTTGAGTGAACATTTTTCCATTTGCATCATTGTCAACTTTTAGTCCTATGCTGTAGTTTGTGTCCTGCATGGTGAACTCTAGTCTGCACCCTTAGTGTTCCAGCAAAACTCCGGATTCCTTTTCTTTAAATAATTGAAGGTATTTCTTCCGAAGCTTTGAATAGCAAGTATGATGCCACATTGTTTCCATGCATTTGAAACACATTAGGACAGAAAGATACACATCTTTCTTAATGAATGACTTGACAAGACACCAAGGTATATCAAGAAAACCCATCTTTCTCTAGTTTGGGGTACCTTGGAGTATCTAGGATAGCATGATGTATGAATGTCGTTACCTTCAGATTGTGCATTCTTATTATACATACATAATACAACACTTCAGATTATGCATTCTTATTACGCATACATAATACAACACATCTTAGACATGCATTCTCCTTGCTGATAAAAATCAACAGGTCACATAGTACAATATATTAATAGCCTCAATGCCCAAATTTACATCATAACGCTATGCTTGAGTGAAGCAAACGTAGTAAAAGAACATTTTCTGTAAGTTCAGGTTTAAGTATGTCAGAAGTTATCATACCATCGTTCTGTAACATTATATTTCATTAATATGCAATAACATAGAGAATTGCTGGTTGATACCAGATTAGTAGATTGCTCCAAACATGGGTATATGTAATGTGGTGTTTTTGGATGTGGTGTATTTGGAACAATGTATATCTTAATATGCATGCTGTAATAACTTCATAGGTAACTTCCTTTGCAGGAAGACTGATTCTTGACCATTTGTGCATTCACTAAAACTGCCGTTCAATAAGTTTTACTGTTATAATCCTCTTATTGAGGCCTTGATTTTTTAGGTGTTACTAACCTGGATAAACTGAAATTGACATACATAACTCAAGCAGTTCAGCAACTTAAATACATGTTCTGCAGGCACAAAACCTAAAATGGGTTTCCATATCCGTGACTTCGTCTCTGAGATACTAAAAACTTAGAATATACAACAATCTTTGAGTTTGTAACCATAAAAGTACATGTCTTTCATTTATCTGCTATGTTTGGTCGATTATCTAGCTCAAGTTCTTAATGTTCTAATGCAAACCTTAGTGATGAATCTTTATGCTTTCCAAAGTTTTATGCTTTCTAAATTAGATGTGGAATATAAGTCTCCATTTTCTGAACACTTGTCTGGTAAGTAAAAGGCTTCAGATTGTTGTATTTTAGTCTGTAGGTATTTTGATGGTTTAGGTAATAGGAGCTTTATGGATTTTGGAATTAAATGCCTATTATGCTTTTGACATCACAACGTAACTGAATTAGCATGGTTGTTGAAACAGTTATGAGATTGTTGACCATTCTTCAGTCAGGGTCTAGAATCATTGAATAAAATAGGTAGAATCATTGAATAAACTTATTGATTTTTGGCCTAGACTAGCAAGTGGATGTCCTGCAGTGTCTACAATAGTAACAAATCTCGTGGCAAGGTCTTAAGTTCCATGTACCATGCATTGCCATTGTTTTGCATGCACTGGCATGTTTGGATGCTGCACATGCGAATGACTGGCATGTGCTGCTCGGTGGCATGATAAGCACCTAGACCTGGGTCTCATGTTAATGTGCATGGGTCTAGAACTTGAAGCATCTTGCTACCATGTAAGACAAGCACTTGGATTATTCATTACAAGGGCTTATCGATAATTCATTAACTTCACCATTAATGCCATCTAGATTCTGCACTACTCTAAGGATCCTGGTTGGTTGTAGACTTATCAACAACTATAACACCCCTAGTGAATTGGCACTCTAGCGCAGCTCTCAGTCTTGTAAGGATTATAATATTGTGTCATATTGCTTTTATTGTTGTTTGGTCTTCTTTCTTTTTTGAGGTGAAAAAAGGTTATGGTCTTTTTTCCTTGCGTCTTTTTTCATCTGGTGGGAAATGAATCTAATCATCTGAATATTCTTGCTATTGAACCTATTTTCAAGGCTTTGGATTCAAATCATTTCACCGATGACTGGTGAGATGCAGGCCCTTCAATTTTTTCAGTAATTTGAATTATGGGCGTGTAAATAGATCATTAATTAATAGTTTTGCTCCCTTCCCCTTGAGATGAGTTCTGACAATTGGTTGGTTTAACTTTTCCATGGTAAGAAATGTATGCAGGTGGGAATTTTTGCATTGTGAAAGAAAAAAAGTAAATATTCAGTTGCATTAGAAGTATTGATATGCAAGTCAAATTATGTTGGAAAATTGAATAATGGTAAATGATTTGGGTGATGTATTTAAATTTGATTGAGCATCACTTACAGAAAAACTCAAGGCAAACGTATTAGGTTGGCTTGTTATGGTTCAACATAGAGAGAGAGAGAGAGAGAGAGAGAGAGAGATTCCACATGTCACTTGCATGTCATCAGTCTATATAGCATTGCATCAGAGCCTCAAGGTGTCGTTGATATTGCTCCTTGAAGCATGAACAAGGGGTTCAACTGTGCTGATATAGATCCTCTCCAGAACCATTATTTAGTCATAATGGATATAACAGCCATTATTTGCCTGTTGTGTCCTGAGCTGGGTTTGTTTTTGGAATGATTATTAACTGTTATAACACAAAAATAACAGCCAACAACGGGAAAGTAAAGATGTTTGATAATGTCATTGTCTACTGCATGAAAAATCATTCCTCCAGATGACAAGGAAAATTGAATTGAAAAACTTTATTTAATGCTGTTGAACAGCAAAAATGGCAAGTAACAGCAGTTATTCCCATTTTGCATCACCTGTTAAGATGGGATATTGGTTAAATAAGAGTCATCATTTAAAAGTCCATTATGTATGCATATGGGAGGCCTATGAAACTGATATAATGGCATCTTGACGTTATAAAAGCCATTAATTTAAACCTTCAGCGAAGATGGATTGAACTTGTAATGTGGCTTTCTCAGATAATGGTATTTCTACCTTGTGTTATTTTCTGTTGTTCCTATAATTTTGACTGACAAGAGTGAAAAACACATTTCAATTTCAGTTGTAATTTAGTGGCATGCTTTTGAAGCCAATAGTTCATAAAATATATATGCATAAACTTTTAGGAATCTGTGTGGCCAATTTATCAGTGTCACGAGAACTTCACGTGGCATAGCTTCAGAAACTAGCAATTATCTCTTGCTAGTACCAGAAATTTTGAAACTACTTAAACTAAAAGCATCCCATTATTGCAAGCAAGAGCAAGGTAAAGCGCTCTAGTGTTTCTACTGTTTAATTTACTGCTTAGTTATCGATCTTCCTTCATTATTCATGATTACATTCAGGATGACTGTGTTTTTCGACATGCACAGGAATCTGCAGCTTGTATGAGAGGAAACTCAAGGATCTTAATCCCACAATTGGAAATATCACTTATGATATCACTGATCTTTACAACTTCGTAGATGGCCTGACTGATCTTAGTGCATTGGTGTATGTGTCATTTATCATTTAATATTACTGTGCTGTAGTCATGCACGATCACTCTTTTTAACTCCCACGTGCTTCTGGGTCCTGATTGCAGGTATGATCACTCAATTCAAGCTTTTCTTCCATATGACCGGCAATGGATAAAACAACGCATGTTTCAACACCTGAAGAAGTTGGCCTCCCGTTAAATATCTTTGAAGGATATGATAGAGAACATACAAAACATGAAGGGAGTGTGGATGTTAAAAGAGTGGCTTACTGGATCCTGTGAAAGAAGAAAGATGTGTTGTGTGAAGCATTGTTAATTAAAATGCTTGCCCTTGGTCAATAAGTGGATATCGGTGGTTCCGTTATGGGGTTCTGATTGCCTGTTTGACGTGTCAAAACTAAATATGTATTTTTGGTATGTCAGCTCAGCTTGTTATGCTAAAGAAAGAGGGCAGCTGTTTCAAAAGTTTCCATGTGGTTGTTTCCCTTTTATTCAAGGTACCATACTACCATACTTAATTTTTCCGAAGTCATATGGTTTTATACTGTAGCATCTGTTGACACCGTTTGGGTTGGTGAGGTCTCTTATTTCGGGACAGGTGTTTACAGCATAATTGTTGACATTTACAGCATAATTGTTGACAAATTAGTGTATTCAAAGTGGTGTCTTTCTAAATGAAAAGGAAAATAATAACCAAGACCCCAGGCATTTGAAACAGGTGAAGCGGGACATGTTGAAGCTTGGATGTTCGGATTATAAAATGGAGTGATTCCCCTTGGCGAAAATGCTCGGGGATGTGTGACAATGGTGCGAGCAAAAACGTCCTAAAAATTAGTCACCTCTTGAGTTGCTTGAGTTCTATTCAGATCCTTTCTGCTTTAAAATTTTTTTATGATGTGATGTGATGAAAAATATTATCTTTTCGTCTATTTTTGAAATCATGTGATATTTTTCTGATTTTATGAGATGAAAAATATCCTTTGTATTAAAAAAACTGAAATCATGTGATGAAAATAAATTTTTTTTAAAAAAAAAAAAGAGAGCACGCCTGGCCTCACTTTTTGCATTCTTTTTTATATTGTTGGCCGTCACATTAGTACGACTATAAATTTGACCACTCAGTGCGAGCGCACGTCGATGACATCCGTGTTCAAATATGATAAAAATATCTTACTTTCATATTTATGAAAATTCATATTAACTTATGAAAAATTATATAATTCTTTTATAATTTTTTAATCTTAGACTTTATTGAACTATGACTGTGTTGTTAGTTGATTGGATATAGATATTCGATATTTCAACCATTATCACATTGATGATACATGCATGTGTGATATAAATTGCAAATGCGAACATGCTATAATAAAAATCCACTACACTACTGTAGTAAAATGGTTTTCAATGTGATTTAAATAAATCATTTTTAATAAAATAGACACGGGCTTTCCTTGTGTAATTTTTTTATTTGGAGGTTAAAGTATATTTTTAATTCAAAAATATTTTACTATGATCTCTGAATTATGAAAAAAAATTTATAACGTTTTTAAACTATCATTTTTTTTTTAAGTTCATTTTGAACCCTGTCGTTAAAAATATTTAATGCTGTCCTTTCACTAAGGTGGCAGGTGCAGGCTTATCTAGTGGAGAAGGCTTGGTTGGTAAATTTGTCTTCTTTCGTTGGCTTAGAGGATGATGGCGGATGGTAGAAAAGGAAGGATGAGGTGATCGGATCATGCATGGGGATGGATGACTGCTTCCCTCTCATTTCATATTCAAATTGTAAAATGCCTTCTTCCATTGCGCTTACCCGCTCTTCAGGGCGTCCTCCTCGCGGTCCTCGACGTCGTCTACATGCCCCCTTTTCGTGTCCGCCTGCTGGGGTCCTTCTCAATGGTGATCAACCAGCGCCTCGGCATCCATCTCTACACGCTCGCTGTCATCATACTGGCGACGCTTTGCATGCAGGTGTCAGCGCAGGGCAGCCCCATCTCCGTTGCCGATGTCGTCACCGACCAGCTTTTCTCCAGTGGCTATGTTCCTCACCATTTTCCTCACACCGCGGCCTCGAGCCGGATCCCTTCATGTCATTGCTGCTCATTGCTACGATGCAGTACCTAAGCGTTCTTCACCACATAAGCCTACCAACCTTACCAGAAGAAGCGACGCGTTAAATTTTTTTTTGTTGGCAGGACCAATGTGAATGGAAAATAATAGTTTATAGATATTTTTAAAAAAATTATAAAAAAAAAAAATAATAGTTTATAGTCTAAAGTGAAGCACTTGTTAGTTACCTTTTGCGTAATAAAATGGTCTTAGATTTCTCAATGGCAACCGACGGCATCCATGATAATAATTTATAAGGAAACTTGATATGCCGATCCTCCAGGGATCACACTTTAATGAAAAAATTTAATACTATTTTTCTTAAATTTAGGTCCTTAATAAATGTACGCAATAAATGTACAATGATAGAATAAATGGGATAAACATGTACAGTAAATGATTAAATAGGTAAAATGAGAGTATAAGTATGTATAATGATTAAATAAGTATGTATGGATAATTACGTAGACGGAGTGAATATGTCTGTATAGTGTGTATTAGATGGATAATTGCATACCGTGGACGGGTAGATGCGTACAGGATGGAAAGCTAAAAAAAAACAGGCAACATGGCCTTAAAAGTTAAACTCCTATCTTTCCATGGCCATTTGTAAAATATCCCTAACTTATGATAGAGTAAACACGCTGCTTGCTGTCGGTATCGTTTGCCCTCCAACCAACCATTGGATTCGATCGGCATTGGCATCATCGTGAAACAACCAACGGCGTCCGGAACCTCCAAAGAAAAATAAAAACATAAAAGAGAGAGAAAAATAAAACGCAGTGATCTCCTCTCTCCCTCTCCAGTCCGTTTCCCTTTTCCAAAGGAATTCGAGGGAGAGGGAAAAAAATAATAATAATAATTCCCAAAAACCAGGGAAAGAAAAGAGATCTCTACACCTAAAGCTGTGAAGCTCAGGTACGCCTTAGCCCTTCCTTGTCCTTTCTCTCTATTTCTGCTTCTTTTTCCCCCCCTTTTCTTTTCTGGTTTATTCTTTGTGTTCTCTTTTGGGGGGGAGGAGAGGAGGAGGAGAAGGGGTATAAGGAGAAGGAATTGAATCAAGGTTTCTGAGCAAAGGGAAAGAGGAAAGGAGGGGATGGAAGGCTTCTCGCCGGCCTCTCCCCCGCGAATCTTTTGGAATTCTCGCAAGAGATCAGGTATAATATCCATCCAACATCAACCACTCCGCTCCAAATCCAAATCTAATCCTATTAATCTCTCCTTTTAGCTGAGATCTTCTCTGTAATAATAATAATAATAATAATAATAATAATAAAATTGTCGGCAATCAAAATACCTTAATCCCTTCCCTGTGCTTTATGTTTAAATTTTTTTTAAATTTTTTTTAATTTTTAATTTTTTGCATTTGGTTGGGTGAGAAAATTGTTGGAGATAATTGGGATCCAAGGTGTCGAGGCTATTGACCGGTAAATGCCGGCTCGATGCTTCCGTGCATTATTGTTATGTTTTTTCCTTGTTGCTTAACCGGTAAGACTCGGCCTTTTCTTTTGCTTGTGGGTTTCAGGCCACGCCCCCTGGAGGGGTAGATAATAAGGTAGTACAGCTGGTTCCATTCCACCCTTTTTTTTTTTTTTTTTTTTGTAATAATTTATTTTCCACGAATCCAAATCCTTCCTCTTGACTTATAAATTTACGTCAACTGGGTTACACATCAACAAAATTCCAACCGTCCGTGTTAAAACCCTTTTCATATCTTCATACCATCAACTGTTCCAAGGCTTTTGGAATATATATATATATATATATATAATTTAGTCCTCAAGCTTTTTACCCCAAATAAAAAAATTATGAGAAGTAGGTGTATCTTAACTATGTTTAGCTGTCATTGGTACTAAGAAGTAAAGACCAAGATTGCGAGGGAGACATCGGTCGAATGGTGGGGGTTGGTTGCGTGCCATCAAATATTTAAACCGCCACCTATTTGTATCAAGGGCTCTTGATTAGTCCCTCATCAATTCCTCCCTCGCTTATCAATAGCCCGAGGCGAACCCCACCTTAGAGTTGGTGGTGAATTTAATAGAATTGCACCTAAAATCTCTTCCCGTGTTAAGTAGTTGGCCGTCCCTGTAATGAATGCACTCATTGCCAATCTTGATTCCAGCCGGTGTCCGGAGCTTGGAAACCGCACTCCAGGAAGAGAGCCTGAAACCAACCACCGGTCAGTCCGAGGTGGACGCTGCACCACCACCCACATCAGATGACCACCCAAAGGAGGGAGCAGAATCCACTTTATCTGGACGCCGGAGAGCTCTCTTCGAGCCTTTAGAACCCGCGAAGGGCCGCCGCATCTCGGCCGAAGAACTACTGCCCCCGCCGGACTTCGACTCCACATCATACCCCAAGGGATGGCTAGTCGGCAAGAAGCGGAAGCTTGTGAACGTTGATGTCGTGGAGAGCATGCGGAGGATTGCGGTCCAAGAGATGAACAGAAAGGTTTGTGCCTGTGGATAGAAGTTAGGTTGAGGCAGTGCTTCCAATCTCTTGTTGATTTGAGTTGAGTGAAATGGTGAAACAGGACAGGGAGATCGATGGGCTCAACGAGCAGTTGGAGGAGGATGCACGATGCCTCGAGCACCTCCAAGTTCAGCTCCTACAGGAGCGGAGCAAACGGGCGGAGGTGGAGAGGGAAAATGCCATGCTTCAGGACCAGGTCTCCATGTTGATGAACATGCTCGAAGACACCCAAGATGTGGGAGAGGAAGAGCCTCCGGTGAATCCTTGATTTGCCTCCAAATACATCATAGTTTGTGTGTGTTAAGTACGTGTTTCTTTCAGTCTCCAAATAGCGTTAAGTCGGAGATGAGTATCTCCTCTCGTTTATGCAGTGTGATTCCATCCCTTCATTCTGTAATTCTTTTGGTTGGTACTCGTGTAATAATTCCATGGTGAAATATTTATCACAGAAACCTTTTATGCACACAATAACAGGGAGAAACGAAGCACACCATCGAATGAGTTCAATGTTCATGCAGCAAATGAACTACCATCCAATAGTATGGTATATAAAAAAACATAACACGGTCGGAGCACCTACTACATACCTATATGGAACGAATATTTTTGGACGCTAATTTTTTTTTACGGTAAGATTTTTTAGCTGAATATAAGGCGAAGTCATCTAGCTTCATTCTTAGACTCTTAAAAGCTGTCGAACAACCGAGGCAGCGATGCTATGCGGGGAAGATTCATCAGAAACTCCCCATAGGATTCCTCTGATGGTGGTGGTGATGGTGGTGGTTGTTCCGCGCCACCAAGTTCAGTCGTCGGCACTGGATCAGGTGCATCATCCACCGTCATGCTGCCATCGTTAGGCGGCTGCGCAACATCGACAACTTCAGTCACTGGCACCGAGTCAGCATCATTGTTGGAGGGGTTCTGAGGTTTAAGAAGAGAGAGAGAGGAATCGAGGATGGGGAAGTCGAATTGTTGCTTATCCACGACGGAAGAGCCCTCAGAGTCGCTGGGAAGATGCCAGGGTATATGCTGCGATATTGCTTTGGTGGGCAGAGTGCCACGGGACGACCATGGATTGCCCCAAGCCATCTCCTCAAAAATGCGATTCTCTCTGGGGTTCACCAAATCACTCACGGCCATCCTGTTAGGTTCCTTCATCTGTTCTGTCTCACTGCCAGTATGTGCCTGAGGTACCCCTACTGAAACAACCACCGATGCTTTGAAAGATGAATCAAACATAAAGAAAAAGAAATCATTAACATTACAGGCAAAAATTTAACATAACAAGCAACCCGACGAAATAACAAGGCTGTTATAGTTTAAGCTAAGTGCAACGCAGAGAATAAACCTATGATATAATCTTCCATATCAGAAGATCATGGAGCATGGTGACCAAAGGGAGCTACCTATGAGCTAGATTGCAGAGCATTAATGCAGAATATTGCAAGCAAATCCGACATGCAACAGAGAGTGAGGTTGGTAAACTATTTTGCTCCAGACTTGGATGTTTGTTAGGAATGATAGTATGTTCAAATGTTTATTATTGATGAATTGAAGGATTACAGACTGCATGATAACTTGGGTGTCAAAATCCAATGCGAACAACAGTGAATGCATGTAAATGAGTTTGAAAAATTCATGTACAACTGAACAAATTGTTGTTTGTGATGAAATCCAGCCGGCAGAAGAAGGCAGGCAAAAGAATTATCGACATGGAATTCTTCAGCTATAAAACCTAATGTAGACGGCAATGAGAGAGTTTCTCATATAGCAGATTATGGTATGTAATGCTAGTGTTGATCATTAAATATGTTGGTGCAATATCTGGGTAAGATGGATGTATTAGCATCCCTTGTCAAGTTTCTAAAAGTAAAAAAGAACGCCCCATTTATCATAATTGATTTTTGACAGCTTAACAGAACATCTGTATCAGTGATACCATAATAAATTCTTACCCACTAACATCACACTCACAAGAATTCAGGCTGAATTATTATGAGCAGAAAGCATGTATTCTAAGAGACTCAGACCTGACCATTCAATTGTCACAAATCATTCAGGATGATCTAATAATAAAAAGGAAAAACATTCAGAGATTTTCTGAAGGATTTAAGAACACATGTCTGTTTAGATAATTTGAATTATCTCACCACCATATAAGCCAAGAGCCGATATAGTTTGACCTGTGCTTGGTGAAGGAGTTTCCTGCCAAACAAGATTTGATCTCACAACAAAATCCTGTCGTACTGCGCTCTTCATGGATATCGATGAAGTAGCACCAGAAGAACCCAGATCATAGAAACCAAAGAAAGTGGGTCCATTACCAACCCTCATATTGTCAAAACCATGATCATCAAAAACAGAGCATTGCCGTTTGAAGAATGGATAGTCCAGTGTAGTATCGGGTTGTTGACTCATTGAATTTAAATAAGAATCCCATTGGAGAAGCTCTCTAATATTCCTTCTTAACAGGCCTTGGTGACACTCCAGATAATGCCTCCTGCAGGTGAGAAGCTGATAAGTGGTAGACAAAACCTGAGGCTGCTCACCACCAGTGGAAGCACACCACGATATTGGAAGAGAATAGAACAAAGACAGTGTTGGAGTAGTTTTTTTTATTAAAAAAAAAAAAATCAAATTAGCACTAATCAAATTTGTTGATGCTCTTTTAGATGATAGAGATACAACCAAAGACAAGGGGAGGGGTTCCAGATTCCAGATATCAAGTTGATCTGATCACCCACTGAAGAATTACATGAGCACCAAACAAGTTAATTGGTGTTCAATCATATTTATAAAACCAAAATAATGATATATGAAACAAAATTTCTACTTAACAAAGAACAGACTGGTAAATATTTCAGTCACTGCTCTCAAGTGTGGACACATCAAGATCAAATATTCAGATACCTAGCACACATCTGCAGCGCTAAAGAATCAACAGAGATTTCCTCAATATAATTATCATCATAAAACACATTCAGGGTATCTCAACTTGTTAACACACATGCATGCGAGCTAACAGTCTCCTTTTCTAGGCACCAACTAGCAGGCAATGGCCATAGATTTTTTTTTTTTTTTTTGAAAAAAAAAAAAAAACAGGCTTGAAACTTTTAGAAATTGTTCGAATGGATCACATATTGTGGTGCAGAAAAAGAGTATGAACAACTAGTAATAAATCGAAAATAATGAAAAATATATAAAAAATCATGAAATGGCTTTTCTGCTTTTTAAAAAAACTGAATAAGACCTAATGCTCATCGTCAAACACAGCACGCATTACATAATGATAAAATATAAAACAAGTGTCTACAGTTGTATCATGTCCATTGACAAAATATTGTTTAATGTCAAGACTATAACACCAACAGTACTAAGCAGAAGCCTGGCAGCCGTAGCCTGAAAAGAGGTTAAACTCAGAATACACCTATCATTTTTGCTATATCAGATATACTGCAAGCTTAAAAAAGAGAATCATCTGAGAGGACATAATTAATATAATTTGTGCCATGTAAGTTACAGCCATGCCTTTTAAGGTTCATTGAAAGAGGTTAACAAATAAAAGTAGGAATCACGAGAACAAAATTTTGGGAAATATAAGGTAAATACTAGAGACAAGCATGCCAGCACAAATGTGTGATACAAATATAACTCAAAGCTCATATTGGGCCACTTTTACAAAAGCATTTGGTTGCACTATACAAGAATGAATGAACAAAAACACTAAGATGATAGAAGCATGAACAATGAAAATCTCAGAAGGCACCAATGAGGAGAGAGATTATATGAATGCTGAAGCAGAGGGCTAAATAACTTAAAATAGCCTAGAGGAACTTGTCGAAGAAATTGAAAGTTTGCCTTGACACTGAAAAGGGATTAGAGCCACCTTCAAATGGGTGGGACAAGGCTTATTGGTTATCTTGCCCATCATCAAGTCCACAGTAAACATCACTGTACTTTTAACAATCTAAGCAACATCATTTAAACTCTTTCTATATACAAGGGTTCTTGGAAGATTGCTGTTCTTGGAGGATCACTACTGACTTAAATTGCATAACTTTAATATAAATTTGTGGGACACTATGATAGGCTATTCTGTTCCCCATTGCTATATTAGCCAAGTACAGTGGATTGATGGATAACATCTCATCAAACTTGACACAATACTAGTCACCAACTCAACATTAAGTTATTACTATAAGCAATCAAAAATTGGGACAGTAATTCCTTTTATGAAGTCAATCCAATGGATATCGGAAAGGGCACGACATTTGAGGATGTGGTCAAGGTAAGATTTTTTCCTCAAAAGTTTTGCATTAATCAATGCTATAAATCTTTTATTGGTACCATGTTGTATGTGTGAGTATATGCATGTGTATGGTGTTTGATTGTATAGTTGAGATATAGTCCTACAAATAGGATCAAGCCAAAATCTTATCAAACAAAATACATGATCAGATATAATGAATTCAGATTTCACATTGATTATGATCTACAGCGTTCATGAATCTCAAAAACTTAATAACCAAAATCTAGATGGTTTTTTATCCATGCATCGTCATTAATGAACAGTTTTGATAGCAAATTACCATAGATTATTTATGCTGTTAGAGCATCCAAACAATCAAATATTGGTTGATATGTGTCTCGAGATATAGAAGTTTATCAATCGCATCAATTCTTAATTTAAACAACTATTATACATTCTTAACCCCAGCTGTTGTTACCAACAGTTAAATGTTCACTCGATGCATATAGGTAAGAAACATTAAAGACATTTAATTTCTAGTGTATAGGCATTTTAAATGTGCCACTCAGTCACTGCCTCATTGAGATTAATTCACATGTGCTTGCTCCAAGTTAGACATACTAACGATCCCTTATGCGAGCCTGTTTAGGAATATAAAAGCTAGACTCAAATCCACAAAAATCTTGTTTTTAGATGTAAAAGAATACACAATGGATTCCTAGACCCTATCCAAGTAAGAAGGTGTTTAGTCTTACTCTTCGATGCCTTTCTACCTAGACAAGGGATATTGATAAATCGACACCAACATGTCCTTAATCCAGGCAGGATATCCAGTTTTATTTCTTCTGTTTGCAATAGGACAAAGAAGGGGAAAAACAACAAACCTGTAGTGAATGATTCCAGATAACATCTAAAATATTCAAATGATCTCTTTTAAGAAAGAAAAAAAGAAAACAGTTAGATGAGAATGCCAAACCATAAGGATAGGTTATGACAGCTTTGAAGCAAAACATAGTTTCTCAATCTCAATTAAAAGCTATAAGCATAAAATCTCATTGTTGTCCAACTCCCAATTCGATACTAATAAGTTTTTGATACTTCCATGTCCATTGTTTACAAAGATTGAGCACCACAAAATATTAGATTCAGATAGGTAAACGAAAACAGCAATAATGATGATCATTGACCATTGCATGCCCTCCAAAATAACAAATAAAGTTGAAACATAAATAGTTGGTTCTGTTAATAGTTACCAGCAATGGTTATAATGCACCAAAACAATATTAATAAACAATTTATATTTGAAATTTTCGATTACAAGATAGATCTTTGACTTTACACACAAATTAAATTGCTGATACTTGAACTTGATGGAATTAAACCAACTTTAGATGATCTAACTTCACCTGTATACGCTTGCCTGCCCACCAGTAAAATCAGTAACTTCTTCCCACAATGTATGCCTTCTAGGCCGAGGATCAATCTCTTTATAGAAATGAGGTGCACTAGATAACTGCACAAAACAAGCAGAAAGCTTTGCTGAGGAAACAGAAACATGTTGCCATGACAAACCATCTTTTCATGTTCATATAACATTACCACTACATCCAGGATACCATCCCCATTTTCAGGATATGTTGCCTTCAGAGAAGTAATTTCTGAACACTGGATTTCAATCTTGCTCTTCAGACCACCGTCAAGAATCTCCCAAACAAGTTTGCGTTTTGCATAGTAGCACTTCACCAATAAATCACCTGGATATTTGGATACATGCTGTCCACAAGTATACTTCACTTAGTCACAGGACAAATCTTTACCCACCTTGATGACGAAATACTTGCAAACAAAGTACATAAGATTTTCTATTAATGACAATCAGAAAATTAGTTATTGAAATGTTCGGTAGCATGAGTTTGTATAATGTTTTCAGCTTGGCCAATAACTCGGCCAAATAATGTTCTAAAGATGCCGCAATATGCGGCGGTTAAGCGACCGCATAGTGCATATGCGGTATGGGGACTGCATATGCAGTTGCTATTTAAAAATAAGTATAAAATAATATATACAATAAAAACAACTAACAATTAGTACTTAGTTACTTGATGCTTAATAATAATAACTATAACATAAATAACATATAAACGATAATTAATAATAACAACTATAACATAAATAACATATAAACAGTATTAGTATCTGAATCAATCCTAATCGAAACTCATATTGAATCTACCTATTAATGTGGAATTTTATCTGTGTGGGTCCACATCCGAGCGGACCGTGTATGCAGCCCTAGAATGGTAGGTGGAACATATATCCCACAGAACAATGCTAGGTAGGCCACAAATGTGGCTGCACAGTGCTAAGCATATTATCTTTTTGGCCTATAACTGATGTGACAACATATGCAACCATGCGCACCCATTTTAGAGCACCGTGGCCAAGATCTCAGTTTGTATCAAAATCAAGCACCCACCAATATGAGATCACTAAGACATTGGCGCTTATAATCTTAGGCGTAATAATATGAGAAACCCTAAGATATCAGAATATATCATATGGTTAAATTCATCAAGATCTAGTAATCTCCATGTCTATCCATTTTGGGGTCTCTAATCATAATCGATGGTGTTCGCCAATGAATTCTGCCCAAGAAGGAAAGGCAAGCACAGGCAGAACAGCTTGAAATGGTGGCCAGGGTTAATGATGGTCATGGAAGATGGTCTTTTTGCAATGTCTGGGCCATAATCTAGATATTGGAAACATGCCACCAATGGCGATGAAGCAGCTCAGCCACATCCCACAGGAAAGAGCTTTGAAGGAGAAGGTAGAAATGGGGGATGGTGTTGGTGATGATGCAAGCGGCTCCCTGTCTATACTTTTCTTCTTACTTAATAAACTTGAGGGAACTTTGCTTCCTCCAGATTTCCATCAAACAAAAAAAAAAAAAAAGATGATGCAAGCAGTGAGCTGCGGTCGAATCACAGCAAAGCATGGTCAGGGGCTTGGTGGAGAGAGGAAGAGGCGATCTCAGCAGTGATGATGCCAGGTTTGGTCAATGCAGGCAATTGAGAGATGAAGAGAAGGTGCCTGACATGGTTAGTAGGGTGGAGGCCTCAATGGAGGAGAGGAAAGATGACAGAGGCAGAGAGAGAGGTCAGCATTTTAAAATGCCAAATATGACAACTAATATTGTTCTACTAAATTGGCCAATATTATCATATTATTTTAGTTGTTTATAGGCCAAGAAATCTGCTCATCTTTTTTCTTAGAAAGTTTTGAGATATTTGATCTTGACTGAGACAAACTGATAATCCAATCGTTCTTAGTATCAGATACCTACCAAAATCTCTGAATAACCTGTATGCAGAAAACTTGAGTTCATATTCTTCCCTCTACTCTAACCAATCTAAACTTGAGTTCATATTCTTCCCTCTACTCTAACCAATCTACCTAATGAAGGCAGATCTCTCACAGTAACAAAAAAAAAAAAAAAAAAAAACTATAATTCAGAAAAATAGTAAGGTTTAATAGCAGTTTTATTGCTACAATTCAAATGAATTTTCAATATGTTAAACTTTATATGAGCAAGCAGTGTCTACATTGTAAATTTGGTGGACATGGATCACATAGACGTCGTCAATTAATTGAACAAGCAGATATAAACAGCTATTAGAGCAGCATAAGATTTCAGTGCAGAATAATCCAATGGACGTTGCACACAATCAATCAATAATGTACATTAAAAAATAAATAAATAAATAAAGAGTCTAATGAGGTTGCCAACAAACATCAAAGTCTCTTACCTTCCAATTCCCAATTCGTAAAAGATTAGCTTCAAAATGTAAAGCTCTCGGCCTGTCGGTAGTGCCAGAAACATTTGCAGACATGAAACTTCTCCTCCCAGAATCTTCGATTGTGGAGAGGAACGGTATGGTGACTGAGTCCTGTTCAGCAAACTTCGCCTGAATCAATTCCAACAGAGATGGCGTCTTCTCAAGACGAAGACCTAACGGCATAGGTTCGCCAACTGTATTACAATGACTACCCTGCAACAAAACCGTATCAAACTCTCGATCCCACACCAAAAACACATAAAACATCAGAAAAAATGACATGATAAAAAATCGATAACAACCTTCTAACCTCACGTCAAGAAATTTAGCAGGAACCTAATTCACGATCCAAGCGAATTTTTCTTAGAAAAAAACCTTTTTTGAGATTAAGACAACAACTTACTCGTCAGAGAGAGAGAAGAATTCTTGTTCCTAGAGAAGAATTCATGTTCTAAAAAGAAGTTTTTTTCCAGAAGAAACCAGCCAAATAATACAGTAATATGATTCAAGGCCTCGATAAAACTGCATCATTATCATCTCTAGCGGCCAAATACTCGAAACCGCAGAGAGAGAGAGAGAGAGAGAGAGAGAGGTGGAGAAAGTGTCGTACCTCCTCCTGCGAAAGAGCGGCGTTCTTCGATTTCTTGGCGAGCGGAGCGTGCTCCTCTTCCAGGACATCCTCGATCACCGCCATCTTCTCCGACCTGCCGGGGTCGTCGGAATCCAGCTGGAAGTTGCCGGAACTCCTCAACTCCACCATTGAACCCACGAAATCAACCGCCCCGACTTCGACCTCTCAGACTTTTCAAACCTTTCCTTGTTTCCTTCTCGTAAAGAAGAACCCTTGGAACCCTAACTCTGACTACAACCCAACAATTCTCACTCTGCGAGAAGGAGAGCGAGACCATGGTTCGGAAGTGCCGAGGCGACTCCTTAAATGAACGAAGACAGTGCCGAATACGGTAATCAAAAATATAAATAAAAATATAAATTAAAAAAACAATTTGCCAAATCGGGTAAGCTGCCGAGCTCTCCGTATTCCTGTACACGTAGGATAATGGGATTTATTTTTTTGTTAAAATTATAGGGGATTAATACAAAATTACGTATCCACCGATCCATTGTTATTGCCTATCAGTGGCTTTTGCACACGTGTATGACTCCCTTATCATTAGATGAGAGATTAATAAATCTCATTGAAAGAAACAAAGCGTAAAACGTAGACTACGGCTACTCGATTGATTGGCTCGTTGGGTGATACGTAAACGTAGACTTGGATGTAACATCAAGTTCTAACACGGCTTGATTGATGATTTTTAAATTTTATTCATTTTCTATTAGCATTTAAATTTAATAAAATAGTCCAACCTTAATTTCTTTCCTGCGAGGCCAATTGCATCGGATTCTTTTTTATTATCTTTAATCTCGACATAAAAATCAACCAACCTTTTATTATGTTTTACAAAATGCAACTTTTATATAGTTTTTTCATAAATTATTTAGCTTAAATCAATAAAGAACCGGATAAATGCAACAAAATGCTGAACTTATACTCTATGATTAACTAAGATATTTGCTTGTTGTTTGTATAATTTATATATATATATATATATATATATATATATATATTAGTTTCAGCAACTAAATTATGTATAGCATAATCATTATTTTATATCATGATAGAATTTATCAATACTTTTATATAGCTTGAGTGGGACACCTTTAAAATTCTGAAATGAATCGAAATAATATAAACGCTCAACGACCTATATTATTTATGTTTACTAAATATTTAAAAGCCTACTTAAATATTAGCGGTAATCATGAAGTTAATATTATTATTGTTTATTAGTAAATTGAGCATTTAGGCTAACCAATTACTTTGTATTTAAAAAAAAAATGATGTAACCCCATTCATAACTTTTTACCTATTAAAATATGTTTCTAAAATCCTTCTCTTTCTTTTCTTTTTTTTTTTTTTTTCTTTATTTCTTTTTATTCTAAGGTAACAATGCAAGCCATAAGGTCAGAGAAGGGCTTACGGTATTTGAGGTAGTGAAAAAAATGTATTAAAACTATAACTAAAAGTAAATTATGTGCTTAATAAACTGCGCTCACTTGATGTAACTCATTCTTGTTATTTATAATTTTATTTATAAAGAAAGAGAGATGGATCCATTAATATTACAACTGACCAGTTTGCCCACTTGGGTGTACGCCAGCAATGCATCCCCCTTCAGGCGGGTGATGTCATTGCTAAAACAAAGCTCAATTAGTTGCTTTATATAATTCAGTACAGAATTTATTTTGAATTTCAAATTTGTCAATGAGATAGATCATATTAAAATATTTCAGAAAAAGGGATTAGAACAAGAAAGATAAGAAGATTGAGCACTTTCATGTATGGGTTAGAACACCCTAATTGAACTTTTCCTTTTATTTTAGTTCAAACAACTTTGCATATAACCTCTTAGGGCAGCACTCATTATCAATTTGTTGGCAATTTTGTCAAGAAGGTGACCAGCCACAAGTTTAGGTTGGCACCAGCAAAGATAATATTAAAAAGTTGGCTTGGTATTTATTGGTAACGGTACAAATGGATGGAATACAGCTGCATGATATCCGATTTTATTTGACCAAATTCAAACTATAATTTCAAATCGTGAGGTCTATTCTGACCTTAAAAAATGCTATCATTTGCATTTATTATATATATTTAAGATGAAGGCTGAGCTCATGCATGGAAATATTTTTATTTTTTATGTGATTGCTAATATTAACATATCCGATCATTATTAAAGTTTACCACTTAATGTATAATAAAAACTATTAAATTTTTTTATTTATTATAATTTATTATAATGTTCAATTATATTAAAAGAATAATTGGAAAAAGAATAAAAGAAAGTATATTTATGAAGCATTAATGACATTAATATTAATAACAACACTTTTTATATAAAAACTTAATTTATTAAAGTTATTTGTGTGCATTATTATATTGCATTTAAAGTTATTATTTAATGTAAAAAAATATTTATTAAAGTATTTTATTTATTATAATTTATTATCCATTACATTGCATTTAAAGAATGGTTGATTAAAAAAAAAAAAAAAAAAAAAAACATGTTCCGTGTGTCACGCTGAAGTTTCACTTTAAGGGTTTAACTTATCCAATGTTCTTTATTTATATTGTTATGTTGTATTTTAAGAATAATTTAAAAAATAAGAAAAAAAGTTATATGATGTGCATCATAGGTTACAGCTAGTTTCAATACCTTCTCAATAAAAAAATAAAAAAAAAAGGAAATCATGATGGACCTTCAGTATTTGTTTTGTTACCTGTTTGTTTACATATTGTAAATAGAAACATAGTGATGGATATCTTTTTTTGTTGGATCCTACTGGTTGCCACCCACAGTACCCGGAAAAATATATTAGAAAGACGCTAGCGTTTACTGCAACAAATAAAACGCACCACTTTCTATCAATAATCTTAGAGTAAATTAACATCCGACCTTCAATAACATTTAGCTTATTGATCAATCAAGTAAAAATTTATTATATGAATTTATTTTAATTTTTATTTTTTTTGGTACATATTGTGTACATAGCTACATCTATTGCGTGCAGTAAGAATATTACTGTATAGAATGAGAGGATAACTGTGTGGGAGGGCTGAGTGCAACCAATAAATTCTCCACGTCAGGGAACGAGAGCAGCTAAGGGCTGAGTGTAAGGGGATGCAGGCGAAGCTCCAACAATTTCTCGTGTATTGAGTTGGTCCAAATAGCCAGGCCCTTTAAGCTTTCTTCCAATGCCAAAAGAATAAAATAAAACAGATCCAACTTACTCTTCTCTCTAGGGTACCCTAAGACTCAGTTGTGCTTCATCCTTGAAGCTCTAAAATGGCAAGTAGCAATTCATCCCACATCGATGAGCTCACTTGGCCACCATGCATGAGGTCCCGAAATATTGTTAAATAATATCAGGCCTTGCAAAAGTTGCCTTGGAAAAATTATAGATATTCTCAAAAATGTTTGCCATGGAGGTCGAGTAATCTTTTATTGAGGCAACTATTGGGTAGTTTAATCTAGCATTGGATATTATACATGTGATTAATGGTTACACGCTGTTATGGTTCTTTCTCTTTCGTTCTGTGTTGAGACCTTTCTTGTTACCGAAATGCATGCAAATCTTCGAGAAAATTGATAATGTAATTTATCTGCATCATTAACTTCCTATGTACACTTCATTTGAAGTTCTGTATTCGAAGACAGCATTTTAGAAGATAAAGCGAGTCCTGTTCTGTTGATTTTTATTTTTTAACGAGATTATAGCACCAGATATAATCAGAGTACTCTTTTATGGGATCAATTCAGTTTTAAAACTCTAATCATCTCTGATGTGAAATGGTAGCAAACATCGGTGCGCCTCAACTCGTGTCTCAATTTTTCTTGAACTTCTTTGTAATAACATTTTGGTTAGAATGCCAAATAAATTTGCAAAGTACTTTTAGAGTCAAAGTAATTGAAGCAGAAAAATTAATATGTACGATTAGATTTAATTGGACTTAAACACTTAGCTGAGCAAGAATGCCAAGATTTAAATGGGATTGTGCACTTAAAGAGGCTGAGCAACTCAAGTAATACCAGCTTTTTTGACTGAAAAACTCAAGTAATCCCTTGTAATTTCCCAACTTTAACTCAATAACCATAGGAGTGGTGGCTTTTCAAGCTTTGGGATTTACTGATGGAAAAGTTCTTATTGGTTTAGGGACAATGATTACTGGGCTTGTGCCCTCAGTCTACAAAGCACCAAATACCAAGTTTCTGAAACAATTCCCCCATCCAATGATTCCCCCTCCCCTTCCAACAGCAAAATTGCAGTTTGGAGGTTGACGCAGATGTCAGAGGAGTTCTATAATTTGTTAACCCAAATGATTCCCAAGTGTTCTGGCTCTTGCAAGCCTTTCTGATGAAGATGAAGTGGGAATTATTGGGAATGATCAGCGAAAGAATTTGAGGGTCGCCTAATCAAGGTTCGGTTTTGCAGAAGAGACCTGTGGTTACAGTTGAAAGAACCAAAAAGGATGCGAGAAGGGTGCTTTTTTGACAATTTCCCAAGCTGTGGTGTAGGCTACACATTACATGAAAACAATCTCAACAGCCGAGCAAGACACCCTGACAACGTAACAAAAAGATTAAAGCCAAAATTTATCATCTCGAAATCGAATCTTATACCAATGCCATACTAAAACATTATCTATACACCCATTTTATGGTTCAGTTAGACGCATTGATGCTTAGAATCTATATATCAGTATTAAGTCTTAGTTTGGTACTAATCCGGTACGATACAAACCAGTATGGCATAGCATGATTAAAGCTATTATGGAAAGCAAACTAAGAAAATTGCCAACAATTTCGACCAAAGTTATATTTTTATATAGCATGAACTCCAGACTTCATGTACATGAGACATCTTTTTGTCAGTGTCTTCACATTTCCCCTTTTTAAGGCATGCATTTCACGTTTCCAATGGTTCCACCACTCTTATTGGTTCTCTATAGAGCTTTCCCACGGTTTAAACTCTCAAAACCGGCGCTTCCCCAACTCTATCAGCTCTTTACCGAGTTCTTTCACAATTTAAACTCTCAAAATTCGAAATATATCCATGGATGTACATCAAACATACCATAATCTGGTTTTTAGATGAAACCAAGAAGGGATGCAGTTTATCATGGCAAAAGCAGAAGCCTTTCTTTCAAGGAATAATACCAGATATTTTGAGATAACTGATTTGTAATAAAAACTAAAGGAATTGTGGAGCAAAATTATGGTACAAATCACAAATTACTTAAATTCAATTTCACCAGCTGAACAAGGCATTCAGCGAAGCTGTAAGAGGATAAAAGCAACTATGAATAACAGACGCATACTAAGAAAATGTCCAACAATTTTATTTAAGCATTATTAGATGAAACTAACAAGGAGATGAGTTTCTCATGGTGAAAGCAGAAGACAATCTTTCTGGAAATGTAACATAATTGATATTTGGATAACCATCGCATTATATAAAGTGAAAAAGAAATGTTTAGAAGTTAGCAAAGGAAGTGGGCAATGCATGGTCCGAAACATTGACAAGATAGCAACAAAAATGATCCCAGAAGATAGTCAGTTCTGTACTCGTAGGTAATGAGTATCTTCGTCATATCCATAAATGATCCCAGAAGAAAATTACTTTCCACAAAATAATTTTTCCTGGACAAATACAGCATGTTTATGAGCATGATGCTTCGAACAATATCATATGTAGTAGTCATGTAACTCTCACAAGTTTTTGTCAAAACAAAATCCAAACTTTGTAGTGAGAACTATCTTGTTTTTTTTTTTTAATACATGCTGTCAGGGCTCCAAGAATTTATAGCAAATGATAAGATCCGTGGCTAGAGCACAAACTTATCCTTGCAGAAAATTATTCAGTGTTTCAAAGATAGCGTGCAAATATGATAAGCTAGAAGAAAGATGCCATTTTCAACTGAGCTAACAGTTGTTAACTATTCATAATGCAACTAAAGCAGTCACTAACAAACTAAATATGGCAAGCAACATCAGTTCATAAACTGATCGGAAATGACTACACCCTGCTTACTCATAGACATGAAACACACAAGCAAACTAAAAGCTAACCATAGAATCAAAAGGTTACAGGATGACTTAAAACTGAAGATATGATATCAACTGATATTTTGAGCTAAATTTCGATGCTGATGAGAATACAATTAGAAAACTTGAAATATGTAACTGTGAGGCTTAAAATTAATTTCCAAGTTTAGTTGCATTTATTTCTGCATAAGAATTTGTAATCAAGGTATGCCTGTGAGAAAATAAAATATTTAAGATAAATCAACATAGTAAGCTCTGTATTGTATCATATGTTCAAGTCAACAATGTCACTAATACGAAGACACAGAAGTTTAAAGGGCAGCACTTGCAGAAAATCATTTTAATATAATCCACCAAGCTCATGTGCTCTGCGAATTTTCCTTGCCTTCATCTCCCAGGACATTAAGTAGCACGTGTTACTCACCAGTAAGAGAATAATGTTATATCAACAAAAAGAGCTAGAAATAAATGGCATTGGTAGCGTATTCCAATATCTACTACCAATTGGATTGTATTGCCTCAAATATTAGATGATACATAAAAGTCAAGTTAGTTACATGTCCACTCTCAATGATATAGACCATCATTTTACTATAAATAAAAAGTTCAGGTGCATACTATTAAATGAGGTTGAGATAAACACCTGACGATTTAGAAACATGACCAGGTTGCCTCTGAGCATGCTAGGCTTTTGAGAGCAAAGGAGGGTTCCGTTTTAACTCTCTACTTTCTTGATAATTTAATCTGCTTGCCAGAAAATAAAAAACTATTTACCCAACCAAAATTGCTATGGGGAGGATAAGTTGATGCAGGTAAGCTTTTGCATTGTGATCATGCAATATTTTGGTAGTCATGGCTGACATAATTTATTACCCTCATTGCAACTTCCAACTTAATTGCTGAACTTTGTTGTAGAATACAAGGTCCTAGGTATCGGACCATACCGATCCATACTGGACATAGAATACCATATCTGTAGATAATCTGTATTGTATAGGGGTTGATACAGTACCATACCAACAGAGTGTTGTGCAGATTTAGAACCTTTATCATATGTCAATAATGAAAGCATACCATGCCACACCATACTTGTATTAGTGCAGGGTTCGGTAGCAAGATGTTGAGCCTTTGGACTTTAACCTTTTATAAGATCCGGAAAAAAAAAAAAAAACATCACACGCAAAGACAAGATCTCCAGAAGTAATAAAGACCAATGTAAGAGGGGAAAAAAATCATCCAGTGTCTTCAACTATGTTTAATCAGCTACATATCAAGCAAATTTTTAATTATACATTTCGTTCCAGTATTTTATGTCACTTTTTGACCTTTTCAATTATGTTAAAATCAGGGCATATGTATCAATGAGATATACTGATCCACATGAATACATCTCCACATCAGAATGTATCATATTTCAGGCATGACCAAATAGCAACTAATATGGGATATTTGAAGCTTTTTAACCTGTAGGTTGATAATCTCATTCAACCTGCATATATAGAACTACATGTACTGTACAAGAAAAATATAAGCCTCCATTAGGTGAATTAACTAGCACTGGTGTTTTTAACTCAATAGTAAACAAAGGAATCAAATACAAGAATCTTCTAGAAGAAAATAAAGAATCTTCACTTATTTAAAGATCATGACATCCTAGTAAAAACGATGAAGATGAATACCAGCTGGCTTTTTTAACCCTGTTTTACTATCTGTTACCACTGATTACACAAGAAGCATCTCAGCCTTGTCATTTGCAACTGAGCTCGATTGAGTGATATGTGGGAAAACTTTTGATGGAATTAAAATCAAGCGTGGCGCAAATAGATACATGGGTAATTCTTCTGCTCTGCCATCAGCTTTTATCAACAAGTGAGACAAGTTCAATATCATCTCCTTCCGCTTCATGAGCTTCCATGTTATCATTTCCAGCAAGCATGTCAGCAGGAAGAATAGTAGAATTCGGATCACTTGTAGGAACTAGAAATAAAAGAGCTAATGGTAATGCTCTCATTATGTTCCTAATCAATATAGCAGCCCAGAGATTACTAAATTCTGCTCGAGTAACTTTAAGCATATGAAGCAGTAGGCCACCAGCCCATGATGATGTGAGCACGCCAGCATTATCAATAGACATAAGCAAAGCAAAAAAGGTGCCTTCAATACCCAGGGGGCAGAGCTTGGAGCTGAGTACTAGAAGTGGCATCCATTTCAGCCGGCCAACCATTTGAGAAACACACTCAGCAATCACAACAAAGAAATAATCAGGCATCCCAAACTTCAGGTTTAGACGAAGCACCAAAATCAAATCCAGCATTCCTGATAAACTGGAAAGCAACTGACTCCAGAAAAGCAAGCCACGAAATGGATAATCCTTCAGAACATTTTGGTAGAGCAAAACTCCAAGTAGGGAACCCACCGAACCAACAGAAAAAATGAAGCCAATTGCTTCCTGCATTGAGAGTTTCAAAAATTTAAAGGAAGTTGCATCAATTAAACCCTAAATGTTCCAACAGTCAAAATGTTAGAAAATACCTGAGAGAAAGATGGACCTGAAGTTGAATCTGTGTACCAATAGAACATTCCTTCTTGGATGTCCAAGCTTACGGCAAGTGACATGTACATGTATAAACATGGCCTCCATACGTCAGGGCATTTTAAAGTTGTCCACATTGTCTGGCTGGCTTGCAAAAATTTCTGGTATACCTGATGTCATAATGGTCTTTAAGAAGCATTGGTGCCAAGATGCAAATATGGACTATATTATGAGCTCAAAAGCTAAACAACTTATCTCACCTGTTCGTAAGGAAAGTTTGGCGTATGCGTCTCCCTTAGAACCATTCCAACTGAAAATACCAGTGCAAAAGGGATACCTATCAAGCCAAGTACCCCCTTTGAAAAAATGAAGAGGTGGATGATCAGCAAAGAATAAACTGAATAAGAAGACTTTGAATGTGTGATGCATGGTTATAGATAGATAATTGAAAGGAAGCAAGGATAATCAAGTTGCCCAAAAAGAGGCAGTGATAATCAAATTGCCCAAATCTCACACTTACAATTGCGAGTCATAAAATTTCAGTGCCAGTTCAAATGGGGGTGAAATCAGAAGCAAACCTGAGAACCAATTGCATGAATAAGTAAGCCACTGATAGAGAACCCCAGAAGTCTTCCAATGGATGAACTTAATCCACATAAGCTTTGCATGTCGGCAGCAAGTGCAGGATGATTTATACTGTTTTGTGCAACACAGGCATCTATAGTCACATCCGCTATTGCCACCCCAGCACTCCCTGCAGTCATGGCCATCAAGGCAAATGCAATGTGCAGTGTACTGTGCAGAGATAGCATAAGCATAGAGATCACTCCCATAAGACCTGTATTCACCAAGATTTACTCAGTCCATTTTGTTCCATATCCCATAAAAAGAAGGAAGATATCATGATTGAAATCAAATGTTACAAATAGTAATGGAAACTAAGATATTACAGAAGAGACACAACATCATACTAGGATCATGGAAAAAGAAATACATTCATCAACCTGAAATGTAAGAAAAGGGTAAAAGTTACCATCCATATAGAGGTATTGGCAGAGGGGGGCAAGTGCCAAGCTTATCCTCTATTTTGCAAATATCCAAGTTTGCATATTAAACATGAAGAGAACATATATCCTAAACATGAAATATGAAAAGAATTGAAAAGTATAAAGCACGTATAAAACTTAATATTGTATCCCAAAGATCTCAGCAACTCAGACTTCAGTAAAAGCGATCAAACTAGATTCTTGATAGGAGCACAGTCCAAATCATTTGTCATAAGCCTAAACTAAATGAAGTAGCTTCTCGAACAAGAACTAAGGCATGAGGCATCGGAAGGAAGATGAAGGCCATTGCATTACTTCTAGTAAAATCGCATGAACTAATCACTTAACTGTATAAAAATAAAAATAAAAATAAAATAAAAAAGAAAGAAAGAAAGAAAGAAAGCAACATCCTTCTGAGGTTCAGTTGCTTGCCTGCAAGAATGAGATATGGCCGCCTCCGATAGCCGGCCATAGGAAGAACATCAGTGAGAAGACCCCAGAGAGGCTTGACGATCCAGGGGAGGGCAGTTATGCCATGATAGACCTGAGCCGCTGATGGCTGCACCTTCTGGACATCCTTCCAGTAATAATCCGAGGCCACTCTCCAGATTGCGCCGCCCAAGCCTTGGCTGATTCCATACACGGTGACGACGCCGAACACAAAGCTCCAATGCATCTCGTCGGCAAGCATTCTGAACCAGCCGAAAGGGGACCGTCGCCGCGGTTCCACTTCGATAGCTTCCTTTTCCTTTGGAGCCTCTCCGGTGAGTCCAATCGTCTCCTCCGCGCTCTCCTTGTCCTCGGAATCCTGAGAAGCCGCCGGGGATCCCATTTGAAGGCCGAGGGCTTCTCTTATTTGTCCGGATTTCCTCAAAAAACTTGAGATCTATGCACAAAAAAGAGATCTTGCATTGAAACTCAGTTCAAATCCTCCACAAGACGTTGAAATTTACTTAAAAGATGTCATCTTTGTATTAAAGAAACAATATCCCCCGAATTGGTCCTCCTATTTGGATCATCAAATCTACGAGCAAACCTTGGAGATTCAGAAGTGACAAAAACAAAAAGAAAAAGAGGAGTTTAGCTGCGGGTATTCTCACATCCAAAAAAGCAAAAAGAACGCAAACCGACTGAAAATTTCGCAGAAAATTCGCAAAAAGAGAGCGTCAACTGCTTAAAAAAGCTCAAAAAGAAGTCTAAGATAGGAGAAATCGGAGCCCTCAAATGCTTCTGGGAAAGAGCAGGTGAAGAAAAAAATAAAAAAAAGGGCCTTGCGGATTAAACTACAGTAGAGTTGACCGAACCTCAGAGTCGCCAACCGATAAGAAGTATTTAATTCGCACTCCCCGACAAACACCCAAGTCAACACCCGCTCACCGATATGTGGGGGGACCGAACGGATGAGGCCCACGTGTGGTTTAAGGGACGAGTTTTGGGTGTTTTTAGTGTAGGTGAGCCAACCATATCGCATGTGAAGAACACCGCATCTGATCGGTCTGAGTTTATTACAGCGTGAAGGACACGTGGCAGAAGGCCGTTGGGTCCATCTAGTTGGACGGGGAATCCTAGGTTCTCTTATGGGTGAGTGGAGCAGGTGGACGTGGGGCGTTTAGGGGGCACATGGTAACTGAAAGGTTTTGTTCGGTGTCTCACCCGGTGCAGGGGATCGATCGACGAGGGTGGCAGGTACGGCGATCGTCGCCGAATTTATACCATATAAATTATAGGACAGAGGAAGAGAGAAAACGAGAAAGGTGTAAAGAATGAGAACTTCTTCCATCTTTTTTATTCTGGGAGAAAAAAAAAAAAATTCTTACATCCTACCGAATCCCTCCTAAAGATACGCCAGATTAGACAATAAACTCTCCTTTCTTTTCTTTGATTTTTTTTTTTTTTAATTATAAGCTGTTCTCACGCATCTATCTCCATCGTGCGACTGTTGATCCACCCTTTTTTTTTTTTTTCTTTGATTTTTTTTTTTTTTAAATTATATGCTGTTCTCACGCATCCATCTCCACCGTGTTAATTATATGCCGTTCTCACGCATCCATCACCATCGTGCAACTGCTCACCAACCCATCAAACATGCTTATAGTTTCTATCAAAAAAAAAAAAAATTTCTTTTGAAATGCCTGCATAAGGCTTCCCAACAGTTCTAATATATCTTTTCTTTTATCTTTTTAAATGCAATTTGATGTAAATTGAGAGACATGAGTTTACTTGTTTCTAATGTTATTTATAATTTTACTTGTAATAAGCTGTTGTTGTTTATTTCTTCTTAGTAGGTACATTAATCTGCATTTCTGAAATAGTATCATATAAATTTGTCATTCAAACCTTCTCATATTTTTGCTATTTATTTTTTTTATTAAAATATTAACTTTTTAGCGCACAACAAATTATTTTACTGGCATTTCATTTCGTTGTGTATTAGATCTTATACTTTTGACATTTTACTCTATTCTCAGGTTTTAATAATTGGAATATGAGAAACTAGATAAGTCGTATTTCTCTTTCGTTTACTGAATAATTTTTTGATTTTTTGGATATTAGATTTCATTTTAGTATTTTGAACAACCAAGTAATTCAAAATATGCTGAGCAACTCCTTGTCACTTACAACTCTGCAATTTTATTTATTTATTTATATCTTTCTAAAAATTAGGTTTCATGTCACTAGCTTTTTCTTTTATCCTTAACTTTCTTGCAAAGTGATAATCAGATTAGAGCAAAGCTTAATTATTGAGTGTTCTCTTTATCATTTAGATTTCTTCTTATTTTTCTTTTATTTTCAACACGAGGATCAAATTCTATGTCAAATAACCATTGAAAGGGGTTGATGGATATTAAAGAATACATCAGAATTCTTTTTTAATTTGGGACGTTATTTATTTATGTGTAAAGTATATGTATACTTTTAATGACAGATGTTATTGTTTATATGAAACTATTGTAGGCTCATGACATCATAATTTCTTGATTTTGTTTCCATTTAGCTACGAAAATTTCAAACTATGGCTTAATTTTTCTTGAAGAAATTCTTAAATTGTTTTAAAAATCCAATTACAATCTAAAAAATACTTGAATCTTTTGTTTCTAATTTAAGCCAACTAATCTATGGGCATTCAAAGCCATTTATTACTTGAATCCTTTAACACCAAGCTAAAATGTGCTTAAATTACTGCAAGACGTAAATATCTTCAAATAGATCGGACTTGGTAAGTTACTTAAGTTGAAATTTGAATTTAAAATCTATCCATTCATCCAAAACTCGGTATACATATGGGTAGACTTGTACAAGGATTAGTTGAGAAGTGATTATGTTAAAATTGGATCAAGTAAAGATTGAGAACAAGTCTCTTTTTTCAAGCACCACTATTTAGCAACTCAAAATGCTTTTCATACACACAAATTTATTCACTAAATACAAACTCAAAATATAACTAATAAATTTTATAAGAAACATGGGATATAAGAGTTAAACTATCTAGGGCAATTATTGAGTATGGTTAGGGTTTAGGTCAAATATATGTTGGATTAATAAAAATTAAAATCGATACATAACTTAATATATGACTAATTTGGATTGATTCTGATTCTGATTCTTACGGATATTTTGTAAATTCAATTGGGCTAATTCTATTTTACTTTTGCCACAAAAGAAAGAATATCATTTTTACCTCTAGGGGAAGAGAGAGTTGGATCTAGAAGTGAAATCATCTGATTAATTCTTTGTGAGGGAATACAAGATAAAAGAGAGTTTGATCTCACCCAACTCAAAGCTACCTTCTTTATTCTTTGCTTCTCAACTTCCAGTTTCAAAACCTTCAGAATGAAAGAAAATTTTTCTATGATAGGTATTGATTTGCATTTCAAAAAAGAATTTTCAAAATTTTCAATAGTAATTACATGGGCCTAGCATTGAAGCCATACCTGATTAATAGGTTTAAGAATCTAGATCAAGCCTTAGCAACAACCCTAAATATCTCTTATATATGGAAATCATAGGCAAGTCATAACTTTAATAAACTTATTGTGAATATATTAAAATAATTATAATATTCAGGATAGTCTCACAATTGAGAGATCGTATGTACATGATCTTGGCGGATGATTTGAAAAATTAATATTTATTTGGTTCATTCTAACCAAAAACATAGCTTTAAGTGTCCTCATATTATCCTATACGTAACACATAAAATTTCATTATTTTATTTCCATCTCTGATTTATATAATTTTCTTTTCAAGTTGGATTATTATTGTGTATAAGAATAATGGGTTGGATTCAACCATGCCAGATCCAAACACAAGCAAGCTAGAATTCAAAGCTTAGTTTTTGAAAGAATGCGTAATGCATGAATCTAAATGTTGGTATGCAATTAAGTCCAAATTGATGTAATTTTGCTTATCCTACAGCACCCATTCTATTTGCAAAGTCATTGTACTTAATCAAATTATTTTATTTTTATTTTCATAAATTAATTTTTAAATAGTATAACTTTTTTATTATCTTGGACGGGTCTTTTGCTTATTGCAACCTATGTAAACAAGAGATGTTGTTTATATAGCCTTTATTTTGGGTTAATTACCCAGGTTTTTCTCCTTCGTACAGCAGCACTTTTTTTCTCCTTTCGCTTTGGCCAACAAAACTTGCACCATATTTAGGCCCCTCCTGCTTGCTTGTTATCTCAGGTGGCATGATTTTAGATCCGTGGCTCGAAGCAAACCATATTGAAGAACCAATGAAAACTATATTTCCATCAAAGGATGAGATAAAATTCTTTGAGGGGAAAAAATAAAGATGAGTTAAAATTCAAATTTGGCTTATGAGCACTTCACAATGCAACATGAAAAGAAAAATATCATGTGCCCAAGGTGAATTAATAGTGTTATGAGCATGAGATTCAGCTTGAATTGAAGTGCAGTTTCTGCTGCAAGGCAAACAAAAGCCAGGTTAATTCCACCCTGATAGCATCTCCTGATCACTCTCATCTGGCCTGGAGTTCACTTCAAGCATGGTAACAGGAGCTCTCTTGGGTTTGTGATTGTTCTGAGGTTGCCAGTGTACAACATGTAGTGGTTGAGTTCAATTGCATCGTCCAAATACTAATATAAATTCTATAAAGCGCATGGGATCGTATATTTGGTCATGCGATGATGGCAAAAAAGTTATGTTTTAGAAAAGTTTCCCATAAAATGGGATTGTATATTTGGACACGATTTAAAGTGGTCAGGTGTAAAAGGTGTACCTGGTGATGAAACATCATCCTTAACAAAATTATTTTAAACTTCTTCCATAAAGTGCACCACCGCTGAAGAAGCTACGATTAGGTGGCTCAATTCTCCCTCCTTTTCTGTCAGCAACATAATTTCTATGGGTGGCAATGGAGCACAGAGATTGCCAAAGTTTTGAGTTCAAGTCCAAAATATGTGCATGATTAACTCCTTGGCCGGATTTGGAACGGAATCAAAGCCATTATCCAATACCCATACTCAAAAACCCAAACAAAAACAGAATACAAATATTTTGATAACTATTTGATACCCAATTATCAAGCAGTCCAGTCCCAAGGTAGTCGATTAGGCATGAGAGCATTCTGAAACACATTTTTTGGTAGATTCTGAAACATATTAACCGCATGCAGAAGTATATCATGCAGCAAGGAAGAAGACAAAGCAACCTGAGACAAAGATGAAAGGATGAAAAGAAATTTGTGCAGGCAAGAAATCTGGAGTGCAAATGGCTACCATTACACGAGTATGGGTGCATGCCTACTCTGCATGCATAATATATTATTGTCCATGCATGAAAAAAATAATAATATTAAGCCTTCTAGCTGAGGAGAGAAGTAGCCTTCAATCCTGAAATCATCTTTTGCTAGTGCACATTATCCATCAATGAGATCACAGCATCACTTGTGCCTTATACTACATCAGTAGGTTGTCCAACCGATGATTCATGTTGAGAGCTGAAGGTTCCAAGACAATAAAAGGACACTAGAGATCATTTTGATAGCACTAGTGTTTTATAAGTCTTTTATTGCTGTCTTCTTCAATATATAGAAGAAAAATGTTCAAGTGGAGAACAGTTGCAAGTTCTTGAAACTGAATTTAAAGAAATCGTCTCATATGAAATAAAAGCCAAGACTCTATAATTTGTACTGCATAATCAAAATTCCTCTGCTCTCTCAAAAACATGCTTCTGACCCCACCGTTTTCAGAATTATTAAATGTCCCATTTTGCACTCTATTTGCCGTGTTCTTGAAGATCTAGAGTACAGTACTAACCATAAGAATGTCTTACCTCAATTGTCAAAAGGCATGCAACAATCACATGACAACCAACAAGCCTAACTCAATTTCATCCATCCTACTCAAAATATGTCACACTTTTTTTTCTATCATTCTTTACAAAATAGATCCATGATGCCAAAAATGATCGCACTGGTATCTTTTAGCCTTCAATGTTTGGTAGGGGCCCTTTTCTCCAAAATCCATGCTTGCTTTGCATTCTACTGCATCTTTCTTTAATATTCCATACCTCATAATTATATCTGATTAAAGAGGAGAACATTAAGCAGAAAACCTTCCGCAAAGTGCTCCAACAAATCCAACCATACAACAATGATGATGATAATTCTCACATATACAGTATGAAACAACTCAAGCACCAATTAGCAAATTAAATTTTGAAAGAAACAAGTAGAACGTATCCACTAAATAAAACAGATGCATGATTTGACCATCTTAATATGGTCGTGATAGCAATTTAGAAGTGCACAATATATCAAAAAATGAAATAAGAAGTCTTCTCCAGAAAGAGTAAAAGTTATAAAGTAGCAAAAGCAAAGTGAGAATCAATGCACAACAATGGCAGTGTACTTTGACAAACTTAACACTATCATTATGGCAGATTAGAAGAGCACAATATATTTAAACAAATAAACAAAATAGAGAGATAGACAAAAAAAGATCCTCGTAGAAAGAACTAAGGTTAAAATTAGAACAAGAAAAGCTATCCTTCTCAATAATAGAATCAAAAGTTGAAAAAGCATAAATAAAGATGGACGCAGTCAATGTACAGCAGTGGATAAACTCATATAAAAATATAGAACGATCAAAGTTCTATATGAACAAGCCAAACTTATATTTTTAAATTTATTAAAATGGGTCATGCATTAAAGTACCATACTCTCCATGTTAATACAGCTCTAGATTCAAAAGGCAAATTTTATATATATAAAGTACTCAATCATTTGAATGGCAAAATAGTTTAACAATTTTTTGGAATTATTTAATAGATATATGGAACTACACCCGAAAAGACTAGCCAAAAGTTTTTGATATTTAGATTTTGCTCAAAATTTACTAGTGCATAATTAATATGTGACTAAACAGATATCGACACGAACTCTCACATACTCCCAGTTTTAACATCCTCACCAGGTTAAAAATCGCTAAAAGTTCAAATCCAAATTCAATCACAAATATCATAAAGGTGATATTTAGGTTCCTTTCAAGTACTCAGGATCTACATGTGTATAACCGCTCTTACACTCACAATTATGATAATCAGTACCTCCAGATGTATAAAAGAGAACAACATAATTCTCTCCCTATTTATCTCCCAACAAGATCATAGAATAGAAAGAGAAACTAAATATAAAATTCAAGTATCAGATCAGGAACAATGAAGAATCAAAATGTAGTTTTAACTTAACAACTTCATAAATCCACACAACCACCCATCACTACCACTTAGTTAATTTCGATGATAAATCGAACAAAAGCCATCAAGAAGCATCAATTCACAAATATTATATGCAGATCAAGCGCCAATTAGGAAAAGGATCGGTATAGATCGTTAATTATATCGGATTTCAATAGAGGAGGCAATACCTTACTAAATCCACACACAGTCTTAAATTATTTAGTCAATAGCAAGCACAAACCGTCCTCCCAGCACGAGCAAACAAGATCAAACCCATCGATAAGCACTAATCGACAGTAGCCGCATGAAATCAAATCCCAAGAAATAGAAAGTTCACATCTTTTATGCTGGGATCGATAGATCGAGGGGATCTTAAGAGGCGAGGCGGCCGACGACGGGGTACTTGGCCTGGAACTTCTTCTCCCAGTCCTCCAGGACGCCAATCTCCTTATCGGAGAGGCCGTCGAGGTTGCCGCAGACGTCCTCCTCGTTCTTGCTCATCTTGGCCAGGGCCCTGCTCGCCTCCCGGCCGGCGAAGACGGCGTAGGGGCCGCCGGGGCCGTAGAAGCCCTTGCCGGAGGTGACGTCGTAGACCGTCCCCCGGATCGCGACGTAGACGGGCTTGCTCGGGTCCGAGCCGTCGAAACCCTTTAGCTGCTGCGCCGTTAGCTCCATCCGCTTGGAAAACCAGGGTCACGGTAAGAGGAACGTCAGAGAAGCAACGAGGCTGGGAGGATAAGAACACTTGCTCCAAATATCGATCATAGTTTATCAGTAGAGCAAAAATGGTGACCCAAAAGCTAGACTTGTTCATGGACCGAATTGGGCTGGACTTGCTACAAATTATGGTGTGTTACTTAGGGCCTACTTACACGCCCAAGCTTAGCCGTTGCTGGACTTTGAACTGGACCTCAGATTTCTTGCCATCATTAAATTTATATATCAACAGCAAATATATCAAATATAAACCAACAATACAAGAAAAGAATTATAACAACAACCAAAAAAAAAACAAAAAATCAGGCGGGATTTTAATCTCCGAGCTCAAGATTGTTATAATTATTTTTCAAGCCCGGCATGTAAACAGATCCAGTTACTGCTTAATTTTTTAAGCTGGTCCATTCTCATTTTAATTATGTAAATTTAAATAATTGGAATGCAATATCTATATTTCAATTTTAAAATATTTAATTGTCACACAGAAAGGCGTGTCAAGCTCCAATGCATTGCATTATCAACTGTTTATAACTAGGGTTTTCAAAAGTTAACGTCTCACAATTTTGATGGTGACTCACCATCCGACGTGAATCCTGATCTAAGATTTTCTCGGTCAATTAGATAAAAAGATGAAAAAATTCCGAAAAGAACTTCTACGAGGTGCCATCATACCAACAACAACTAATTTGATGGTTTTATAATTGACTTACGGCAGCCAATTCCGTAGCATTACTCAATTATAAAAGGTTTGAGATTTTGCAAAATTGACTTAACATTTTAAAACCCAGAATTCTAGATATCATATTCTTAGTTTAATCATCAGATTTAGGTATTCTTGTTGAGATAAACTGATTAAATTTTGTTGGGAGAAAAAAAAACAAAGAATATGACTGGAAAATGTCAATTTACATGATGATGCTGTGTTTGACTAATATATGGAGATTTATTCTATTTAGTTATAGCAACTAGAGCCACCAGGTCTGCGATATTTACCAGCATCGGCTGGGGCCGATGCAGCCCAATCCAAGATTTTTGGATGAAGAGAGTGGAAATCAGAGGCTAGCGGGATGGAGTCGTGAAAGAAGGAAAAGAAAAACTACTCCCAAGTTCGATCACATTTTGGCCCAAAAAAAAAAAAAACTTATAATTATTTTTTATTCTGTAACAAAATAGACTCTGATAAAAAAAATTAAAAAAATAAAAAAAAGAATGAGACAGATTTTTTTTCCCGGAACACAAAGATGTGATGTAGTAATTTTCTAATCTGGGCGTTTATTACCACTCCGCTCAGCAATTGAAATCTTTGATCAGATGAAAGATCACCATTACGATGCTTTCACATGTGCCAACCATATGACTTAGGGAATATGGTAAACACTGAGGCAAAAGAAAATATAATTAAACAGCTTGGAGAGCGTCCACAAAAGCCACTGTATTAAAAATATATAATTCTCAGAATTGATGCATAAACTCAAGTTGCACATGAGTACTGTGGCACAAAATTTTTTTGCCTGACCAACTCATGAAGATCATGAACAATCTTAAAAACAGCATCAGGTCGCGCCAGTTTTAAGCAATTCTGTGACATGGCTTTGAGTTCTTCAGAATTTGGACCGAACCACTCAGCAACTATCTTTGCTATCCTTTTCGGTGACTTTGAAAATTTCCCGCAACCGTTTTCCACTACGTAAGGAACATTGCCAGCTTCCTGTCATGCAAACATTTGATACTGCTAAGATACCAATTCCAATTTTCAGAAAAAAAAAAATTACGATAAAGATCAAATGAATTATTTGAATGAAAAATGTCTTGAATGTCTTCATGCTCTGAAAGCATGTGAATTTGCATTCCCTGTAACTTCCACAATAAACTCCTAAGTCAAACCAGAGAGTAAATAGTCCTCTAGTGAAATGCAGGGAAAAGTCGGTTGGTCTGAAAACTGGAGTTTTGATGAAGTAACAGGACGTAAATATGTAGATAACAGTTTAGCTGGACAACATGGAAGAATATCCTTCACTGGACTCCTTCAGCAATAAAAGCTGGGCCTGTCAAAGAATACAGACCTCTATAACTGAGTCTGGAGGTTTGAACACTCAAAACCATGCTTTTTTCTTTTTTAAAAATTTATTCCTTTTTTCCTTTTTGTGCTAAGATTCAAAAAGTTCTATGTAACAGGAAGCATTTGATTGCTTTAAAGGAGAACCAAAAAGAACGGAGGGAGAGGGAAAATTATGAACCAGAAAAATTATACAAGATGTGTTTAATATCATGACTTTCAATTTCATTTTCCAAAGATTCAGAATGCAATCAGTTGAACATGAATTTCAAAATCATGCACAATCACAAATTTTATTATTGCAAGTTGACACGCCCTAGGTGTTTACAGGAAAACCAATATTTCCAATAAAGCTTATCAGATGGCAGAACCAGATACATTCATTTTCTAGGATGTTAGTTGGATGGAAACAGGCCATCAAGCAAAATAAATGTCCCAATTCCCTCAGCTTTCCACTGTTAAGTTCCCGAGAAAATTTGTGCCAGCAATTACAAAAGGCATTTATGTCTTGCACTACCAGAGAACAATGAGATTAGATTTGATCAACACAGCTATGATTGGAACAAAACCAGTGAACCAGGGCATCACAAAGACAATGGAATCTAAAGCCAGCCAAGAACCATGATAAACCATTGTAAGAAACAATGCTACGACATTACAACGAGGGAAAAAATGATGCTGCTTCAAGAGAATAAAACCTAAACCTGGTATGTTAAACATCCAACTGAATCATATGAAATAAAATAAAGTAGTGTTTCATCCAATAATTAAGCATATAAGTGAACGAGATGCAGATCAGTTTCAACAGATATTTGTAAGAGAAAGCTAAAAGTTCTCCTAGGATTTTTTTTTTCTTCTTTTTTTTTTTCTGTATGAGCAAAATACTTTTGGCTGTTACTTTCCTGAACATACACAAAAATATAGTACCAAGATAAATTATGTGGATGCTGCATGGTCAACATAACATGTAACAGCAGAGCCAATGAGCTCAAAAGTGTAGAAAAGAACAGTTTCATATCGTTTACGGTTCCCTCAATATGGCTTTACATAAACCAAGAACAGATTCTTCTTCAAGAAGTCATAACTTACCTGCCCTGCAATGTAATCATTTAAAATAATAGGAAGACCACGAATCATGGCTTCTGCAATGGTTCCTGGTCCTGCCTGTGGATGAGAATTGAGCTCATGTAACAAAAAAAATGCATTGGAGATCCATGTTAGAAACCTAAAATAAATTTTATAGAAAATTTACCTTTGTAATAATGCAGTCACATGCACCCATGCACTCTTCCATTTTAGTAACAAATCCTTTTACCTGGATTGTCAAAAGAACTTTGCAGTGAACAAAGAGGTGAAATGTGGAAGACATAAGAAACAGCAAAAGCATCATCCATTGAATTCAAAAATTACAGCAGCAGTCTGTCCGATAGTAATCATGAAGAGGGAATGTTAAGTTTGTTTGTATATTTTTAAGAAATAGATGTTTAAAATAGCCAAAATCTAATGGCAGCAATATAAAGGAGGAAGCTAAGTAATTGCAAAAGAAACCTTCCTAAAAACAATTTGAAAGCAGAGCGTTATCGATTCCAACATTGACAACTCCAAAAGCATAGTAAATTGCAGTGAGCCTGGCCAGCAGCAGCCCCTTGGTATACCACATTGCTCCCTTTTTAATCACACTCCTACAGCATACATAATTTCATGATATGGTGGAACCAAGAGGCATCTAATTCTAGAACCAGTGATATAGATGTTTCATCTCATATAACCTACATAGGAGGAAAGATAATCCTAATCACTATTTCGATGAAATATAGGATGTGCAAATGTCATTATGTTTTAAGTGAAGGTTCAAGCCACATACCAAGAGCTCATGTGACCTATCAGCAGGGGTCCATGCAACAGCAAAATGGAGGCTATTATCTGTAAAAAGAGTAACCTGGCCCGTAACTGAACCAGTAAATAATAACAACGCTGGGTCTAAATATGTTCAGGACACCTTTTAAACTTGCCACTTAACCTTGTCAACAGTTCAGTAAATATGGATAACACTAGCACCAAGAACTACCAACAATGCAGCAATGCCCATGAATGGATTTTTCTCTCTTGCCATGTACCTGACTTTCTTGTGAAGATTGGAGACAGCAAATTTGAGAACCAAACCTCTGATTAAGACAGTGGTCCCCCAGAAAAGATGAAATTATACAAAGCTCATTGTACCAAGGAGTTCATTGCTATGATGCAAATTTATGCAATCATATACTTTGGCAAAATTAAGATAAAAAACTAGTCCAATTTAAAACCAAGAAAAAATGAGTTAAATATCTACTAACATTTATTTCTTGTCAGAGACCTCAGTTTTCACAGTTCCTCACATAAAATGCCTCTTGTTTGGAAGAAAAGCAAGAATCACGCTCTACCTCTACTTGACTAAATCAATAACAGAAATCCATCTTATATAAAATATTAGAGGCTGTGACCAATTTGTACAGTTGTGAAAGCAGACTGCCTAAAGGTGGTTAAGATACCTGAACAGGAACTTTCCAATCGATTGACTGCAACCTGTTATAAAGCCTTTTATTCCGGCCACATATGACAAGGATCTGACCAATGGGTTCTCCAAGATTCTCATCATATAATGTATTTCCAAGTGCCTGAGCAGTAGCCTCTATGGGACCCATGCCTTCCCCTCCTCCCATTAATAAAACAGCAGGTAAATCCTCATCCATCCCTAACTCTCTTCTCAATACATCCTGATGACAGATGAAGAAAACAAAAATAGAAGAACCCAATGAAGCATGATGACATTGATCAAAAGGAGATCCAACAACAAGTATAAAGAAATATTGGTTGGTAAAAGTGTCAATACTCATGATAAAGAATTGCATACTTTTGGCCGGACTGGTTTAACAAAAGAAGGGCGCACTGGAAGGCCATAGACCTTTATCTGGGAAGGCTGCAGTCTAGCCTTTAATGCCCTTTTTGCCACCTCAGTAGAAGGGCAATAACATCTCGTTACAAGCTGATGAAACCTAAGCCAAACATTGCCAAAATAATCATTCCACTGAACAAACATGAATCAGTAATGGGGATTGTAACAAGGTGCATCTCAATTTTTTTTTTTTTTAAGAGAAAAGGAAACAAAAAGAACAGAGTTGTTTTCATTGACATCAAAATGATGCCAAGTTATGTCATAAGATCAACCTACCATGTAGGATGGCAAGTGCTTAGATCTGTGACAACTGTGGTAAATACGATCTTCCTTAGCAAACCTTTTGCCCTCAGGATTCTAAGAGGAACATGCTGCATCAGAGGATGTACACTGATAATAATATCTGGCTGGTATTTCATCAGTCCTTTTGCAACTTCCCTGTACAGACAACAGAAAATTATCATGCTACTGCCAATGGCTTCTTAGGTTTTTTGGTTAATACACTAAAAGCAGCAATAATAATAGTGATCTTTTTTGGGATAAATAGTAGCAATATTTGACAACAATAGCAACTAACAATTAATGCTTACTGCTTAGTACTTAATACCTAATAGCAATGACTATAACATGATTAACATATTATAAATATCCATATCAGGCTAATACGAAATCCTTAACAAACCTAACCATCAACTTGAACTTGTTCCATCCACTGGAGATCGCATAAGAGTGTGCTATAAGCTGACTACATATGCAGCCATAAGATGCAAAGTAGGGGTTGCTTATGGGGCTGCACAATGCTATGGACGGTCCTTTAAGCCCATATATAGTATGGCTGCATTAAGTAATTGCATATAAGCAGTGTAGTGTGATCAAAGGACTGCATTTGCATATACAGGCATATATGCAACGTCATGCATTGTATTTTAAAACATAGAGCAAACTGTTGCATCAATTAATACCGCATTAAATCATTGAGTGGATCCACTTTTTCATTGAGAAAATCCTACCCCCTACCCTTCCCAAATAGGTTATCTCTATAAACATGGGTTCATTGAGTTCACTTTTCATTTGCAAATCAGTATAAAAGGCATCCTGTCCTTCAAAAATAGGGATGTATACAAATAAGTGGTGGCAGTAAGAAAATAGCTATTAATAGATAAAAGCAAAAGAAATTCAACCTATCTTTTTCTCCTCCTAAGCTAACGCTGGTCTCTTTCTCTATGTCTTACTATATCATTATGTTTGTAGCTGATGTGCAGCATGCCAACAGATCAAAGGATATTTCTTTGTCCATCTCATGCTATATGTTTTGGAAATATTTTCCTTATCTCTTGTATGTGTAGCTGTGCATATGTTTTTTCTAGCATTTGTTATGTATCACATATGGCCTTTAAAAGGATATATGGAAAGATGAAAAATAAATAATTAAAAACAATCTTGCCGGGTGAGGGCAAAAATCTTAAACTTCATTATGCAGTGTATCCAGTAAATGGTCAGCAGTTTGGTGATAAACGAGCACACGTCGCTCTTTTTGTGTTTTGGGCCTACTAAGAGGGTTTATGCTTGTATGTTGCTCCCCCTTTCTTGCTTCTCTCAAAGTATCAATTTTCAATTTCTTGTTATCTACTCAATTATGGATTTGAACTCCATTTGTTACTCCTTGTCTTTTCCTGTATAATAGTCCCATCACTGATCCTCCAATGCTCAACTTTCCAAACTCAAATTGGCAAATTACCTTTTCCAGTCTAACCCTATGACATCAGTATACCTAATTCACCATTGAGCCTCCTCAACTTATCCTATCAATTCGCCTGGAAATTTCTGAATTTCTAGTGAAATCTTGCTGCAAGACCTTAAAAAGAGAGAACCCACTATTCCCACAACATTTTGTTCCTGCGATCGTCATTACTTAATCATTCACTACTTCACGGCTATTGATATAAGCATGAACATGCTCCAAATATTTAATGATTTATGTGTTTGAAGAATTCCTAATTATCATACATAATCATCCGCATCTTTGAAGCTCCTAGCTGATCCTCTTCTTCCTCCTTTTATTCTGGCCAAGCAGAGCCATGAAATTTCATTCACAAAGTGAAATTGCAACAATCCAAAACAATAAAACCACAAAAATAGCATTTTGAAGAGAGGGGGGTGTAAGGGATTCAGTGATGTGCTCACCGAGCTATGAAAGTCGAAGTTGCCGCAAAATGGGGTTGATGAACTAACCGCGGGGCACTTCCATAGTACGTCATCTTCCACAAAGTCCCATGTTTTACCAAGAAATTGTAGCTCCTGGGCAATTGGTTGAACGGCCAAGGGGTGTGGTCGGTCCACAAATCCGTAACAAACACCTGCGTGAGATCATATCTACCGGTAGTCAGCAAAGAAACAGCAACATCAACAGAAAAATCACGCACTGGTTCACGCAGGTACATCGAATCAACCTGGTACTCGTCACCGAATTCTTGATTGAAAGCCGCCTTAATCGCCTCGGCCGAAGCCCGGTGGCCACCGCCGGTATCGCTCATCAAGATCAGAACTTTCTTGGGCGCCTCTAGCTCCACGCCATTAACCGGCACCCCATCGTCCTCTAAGACGGCAGGCCCCTCTTCACCCAACGGGGCCCCCGCGGTATCGTTAGCCGGTGCCCCAAGCCCAACGGAGGCGAACCCTATCGGGTGGCGGTCGCAGTGAGTTCGGACGAAGCGATTGAACTCGGTCCACAGCCCGTGGAACCTGAAAGAGCTTCTGGAGAGCGCACAGGAGGCGGCCACCCAGTGATTCCGTCTCGGTGACGGGGCCGAAGGAGGGCAGAAGAGGCCATCGACGTAGGAAGAGTTTAGGGGAATTGGAGAGGGTCTGGTAGGGATAAAGGGGCAGGGGGGGGATCTGGGGTCGGAAGAGAGGCATTGGAGGTGGGAGAGGAGGTCGAGGAGGGTGAGGGGCTCTTGTGCGATCGAAGAGGGCGGCATGGATTCGAGGAAAGGGACATGGGGTTTATATGGTTTTAAGGGCACATACAGAGAAAGATCAAAGCCGAATGGAAGAAGAGAAAGGGTGGGGTTAGCTGTTGAGAGGGGAGGATTTTGGGATGGAAGAGGAGCCACCAGTTCTGCGATGGATATCCGCCGCGCGAGCGGAGACTGGGAGCGAAAGAGAGGCCTTGAACTATTCGTATCGTCTTTGGAAGCACGCACCGCTACGATCGAAAGAAGGCAATATTTATTTTATGTCAACCATGTTGGACATTGGACATGGTTGGAGGAGTGCATTAAGGCATGGGTATTGGGATACTTTGACCTAAAAATAAAACAATATTGTGATGCTTGTTAGCGAGTGTATTAACTCCAAGAAGACCTAGCACGTCGTCATTCCAAGACATTTTGGCCCTCTTTGGTAACGGGATAAGAGGTGGAATAAGGTCTTATCCCGACTTATTCCATCAAACGGCACGAGCTCTCGAAAGAATAACCACCTTTTCTTATTCCAGTCAAACCTTCTTATTCGCGAATTATAATTCCATATTCCCCATGAAATTATGGCATTCCTGTTTTGAGTATTCCAGGGGCAGCTGGATAATTTGGTTTCTCTCTCATCTTCTTCTATGCAGCCAGTTCGTCCCAACTCAGAGAAGAGAAGATCATCCGTTGCTCCGGTGTCTCCCACGCCTATCCTCGTCGTTGACAAGCACTCTCCTCCCTCTCTTCCAGGTATGATAATGTTGATATAGTCTCTTCCTTCCTCTACTCTATCATCCATCTCGCGGGTTTGGCTTCGGATTAGGGTTAGGAAAGGCTTCAAATCAGAGTGATGAGTCTTAAGAATAGGTTTCGGAAGAAGTACAGAGGAAGGAGAAAGATGGGGAGTGAGAGAAATCATGCTTGAAGGCAGATCGGGCATATTTCTGATTCTGTATGTCATTATGATGTTGTCCTGATATTTCTAAGATACCATAAACCCGTATCTTTAGTGTTTCTAGTATGCCAAGGGTAGTTTGTGAAATGGTACTTATGTATTTTCGTGTTAATATAAAGCCTGCATGTAATGCTTGTAATGTAAATTGCTACTATTTTACATGTACTTTTAATTTCTGCCCTTTATTATTTTTGGCAATGATGTAGGGCTGCCTGGAAATGGAGAATCGCTAGGAGACACTGGTTGAATAGTTTATTATTACTGTTCTTCTTTTGTAGCCGCGGTTCTCCAATGATGTCATGTGTAGATTACCTGAGCCACAATGTTAACTTAATTGTATGTTGATTTATTCCCATTTTTTATTGTGCAATGGGGAGAATGTTGGCAGCCCCTAAAATTGCACTAATTCATTTATTTCTCACTATTTTCACATATATTCCATTTGTTATACTGGGCAATGATGAAGGGCTGTCTGTGATTGGAGCATGGCTAGGAGACATCATTTGAATTGTATATATTGACTTTTTATCTGATGTAGCCGCGATGCTCTACTGATGAAATTTTGAATTCCTGAGCCCACAAATATATTGCATTTTTATATCAGTTTTATGGTTTCAATGACTATTGTATCAATCAATCCGGATGGCAGCCCCTTATGTGTAAATATAAACCCGGTTGCATGCATAACCTTATATTGTGTTTGTTGATGTTTGTTTCACGGAGAAAGCTGTCATGTTCAAAATAAAATGATAGAAATACTGTATAGATAGTATTCATATGGTTATACTAGGCAGGTTATTCTTCTTTATTTTTATGTTTTGCAACTTTTGTTCTCACGGGTCCTCTTGAGGGGTTCGAAGAATGCCAGGGAAGCTGTGAAACACTTTGGCTTTTTATTGTTTCATTTCAATATAACTTGTTTATCTGGTTGATGATGCCTAAATTCTATGTAAAGTGAATCATTCCCATTTTTGCAGCTCGCCAGACTGATCAAAATCTTGACCTTACTTTGAGGAGCTCAGGCTTCAAAACAATTGGCAGTCAAATACCACCCTGTCTTACCAGAAGTTCACTATGACCATTGATGCAGCATCATTAGGATTCACACCGCAGATAACAAAACTGACAACCCCCCCCCCCCAGTTGGCAGCACAAGAATGGTTTCCAGTCTTACACCCAGCTGAAACACTGTCAACATACGGTGTGCCAAGAACTTAGAGCTTTTTTTTTTTCGAGTTTTTGTTTCATCTTTTATATATCGAGAGATGGCTTCCTGAAGGGTGGCTTTCTGCTTTTCTGACATTCAGTTAACAATATGACTCCTGATTAATTTGTTTAGTCGTATGATTTGCCTTATCTTCTTAGAAATTTAATTTCTGTTATGTGAGGTTCAAATTAATTGGATTATGAAATTGACAAAGAAGAAATATCGTTACTATCACTACTTTTAAGGCTGGAGCTAAAATTATAACAAACTATGTCTAGTCTATAATAAAAATGAAGGTTGTCATTGAAACAGTGAAATTCTAACCGTAATGAAAAGGAACAGTATCTATTTTACAGGAAGAATACAATCAGAGTTAATGGTACCCCAATCATAACTTCTAACCGTAATACTTATCTAATTCAATTTTTAGTCAAGAGCAATTTTGGCATTTCATAAAATTCATTCCTCTATTCCACATGGAATACAGCCTTATTCCCATATCAACCAAACACCATTTGGAATAACACTGCATTAATTACACTGGAATAAGCCCTTATTCCACTTTTCCAACCAAATAGAAAATGAGAATAACTGTAATTATCAGAGAATTACTATCCCTATTCCGGGGTTAATTTTTTGACATCCAAACACTATGTTTAGGTCTTTTTAAAACCTTCGATGCAAGTGATTGTTAATTTGGTTAGCCACAAATGATTGTTAATTTGGTTAGCTATAACACAATTAAAAAGGATTGATCATTTTTATCAAAAAAATAAAAATTACGATCGAAAGGGTGTGGTATTCAAGGCGATTACATTCTTTGAACAACATTTTGGATTCACATATTGTGAACCTACAACATATTGAAAGAAGGTTGGCTCAATATAATTAGAAAGTATTTATATTTTTGTTTGGACATGAAATAAGAGTTAATTATTGTTTATTTTAGTGAATTATCATTATTCATTAAAAATTGGTTCAAAAGACTAACCGATCGAGATGAGAAGTCATATCAAATTTAACTAAACAAATTTGCTAGTTCATCGACTCTTTGATATTATAGTTGGTAAGAAATTTCTTTTAATTTACTAATATATTTTTGAGAAATATCAATTAATATTATTTTCAAATTATTAACCAAATTTTGGTCAAATTTCAATGATAGAATAATTCCTTGTTAGGGCTAGAAAGGTGACACAATTGCTTTCGAAGGCCATCTTCTTCAAATTATATTTATATATATGTTTCTTGAGAAATACAAAAACCTAAAGAATGAAAACATCTAATAGAGCTAAAAGTGGGCTTGGCTTGGTCCAATGTCAGAGTAAGTCATGGATTAGGCGTAAGTTAATTCAAATAGGATCCAATTCTAAAATTAGAGCCCAAAAAGAAAATTAAACCTAGCTCAAACTATTATTAGGATTGGTTCAACGCTCGAATCTAAAGAAGGTCCGAAACATTGGCTCTTAATCAAATATGAATCTAATCCGACTTCAATCTTAAAATTTTAAAATGTAGTAGATTTTTTAAATTTGATATTATATTTTCTATCAAATGTGTGAGAATAACTAACAATTTTTTTGGGTGATTAAGTGCAATTATTTTAAATATTACTTATTTTTGCACAAGCACTTAAAAATCGAAAATTAACTCTATTGACCCTATTTTTAGCCCAAATGGATTGATGTGGGCCAACCTAATTAGATTTTAGGCTAAGCTTGGGTTTAAGTTCAGGTCAAGCTTAGACCTAAATTTTGGAAAAAAAAAAAAAATCAGGCATAAGCCTAGTTTAAAGACTTAAAAAAACTTTCAATTTAGGCTCAGAGTGAAGCATGACCCAATCCAATCCGACCCACTTCCAACCTTATATTCTAGCATATTAAATAGATCTGATTGATTGATAAAGTTATGGATAATCAAACTAATAAATTCAATGCCTTAAAAAAAAAAAAAAAAAAAAAGATTTCAAATTCACAAGCGAATGAAATTAGATGATAAACAAAAAGAATCAAAGAATACAAAAAGAAAATATAAGATTAATTAAAGATTAGCTCAACAATACAATCTAAATATCTAGTAGAGATCGATGCCTAAAACTAGATAGAAAACTAAGATATAAGGGATGATATATTCTACAAAATATTTGGCATTGACACAAGTGTGTTATTGAGTGGTTAAAGTAACAAAAGGGATTCAAATGACGCTTCTTTCCTTTCTCATGATATAAGTAATTATTTCTAGTAATAATTATTCTATTTTGAATAGTTTCTTGTCCAATCAATCGAAATATTTTGCAGGAATTTATTATAATGAACAAGGGGGGAGGAGCCTGGTCATTGAATCAGGTGGGAAACCAGCTGATATGCTATAATGGAAGCTTGAGATGTTGAAATAGTGGTGGAACAGGGGAAATGGTAAGGTGAGGGGGATAAACTTACATGCAAACCTATAATGCCTCATGAGTTCAGAGTTGTTACTCGAAATATATTTAGAAGTGTATATTTAAAAAATATTGACATGAGATGCCTCCTTACCTCTTGGATGTTATCGCCCCTCCATCTTGTCATCGCAACGCGATGTCCCAGCCAGCTTAGCGTACGCTCCAGGTGTTATTCTTTTCCCAACTCCTTTGATTGGATTTTAAAGTCTAAGCATGGATTTGATTTGGTTAAGCTCGCTGAGTTGAAATTTTGGTTTGGTTGGATTTCGTGTCAACTTGAGTCAATGTGTGATCGGTTACATTTAGTTTTGAAAACTTCTGCTGGGTCTAACTTCGTCCATCTCTACAGGAAAAATGGGTTACCTTTTTTTTTTTTTTTTTTTTCTTCGTTAGAAACAAAAAAAGGTTTTACTTTCATGAGCAATTTCTTGCAATACAAACTCTCTCTCTCTCTTTCCACAGAAATAACATTTACCACCGTGGATGCCCATATTAGATCTTTAAAGGCATGTTGTTATCTTCAACTTAGTCTTAGGGAATAAATGAATCATCTTAAACCTGATTAAATGGTTTAGATTATATTGGGTTCAATCTTAGATGTGACATGAAATCATTTTGGAACTATGGCTAGATCTACTTTTAATCTCTTCGCTACATGGATAGGATCCCAATAGATTAAACTAAAACTGCTGGGCCTAGTTTTGTTCAATCTTATTTTTTTTATGTCGATAGCTTAAGTTTTATTTTTTTATCTATATTTTATCAATTCCTTTTATAGTTTAATCGTACTTTTTATTTTACTTGCATGCAATGGTGGATCTATATGTATAAATATATATATATATATATATATATATATATGTAAATTATTTATGGTTTTTGAGGTTCCTTTAAAATTCTATTGGTTTTTGAATTTCTTGGCAGGATGGCCCCCTTCAAAAAAAAAAAAAGAATTTGAAGGGGTAATTGTAAAATTAGTTAATTTATATAAGTGACTACTCTCCAACTAGGAATGGGCATGAATCAGATTGAATTGGACCAAAAATAAAAAAGTAATTCGAGGCATCAAGCCACACCTAAACTCAGATAAAATATGATCGTTTAAGCCTGACTTAATTGGAATATCTTGAGCCTGAGCCTAATTCACTATGTGTGTAAAGAATAATACTTTTTAACACGAAAAATTTATATTCGATTTCCTCCTAATTTTTTTAAAAATTATTTTCAATTAATATATTTATATATAATATATATAATATAAAATATAAATTTTTGAATCGGGCCTAAACCCAAATCTAACCTAAAATCTGTTGGCCTATAAAATTAGGTCCAATTCTATAGCCTAAAAATTTTGATTTGTATTCTAAAATTTTTTTGGATAAAATTTTATTCAACCTATATGGTTGTTTGGCTTATGCCTGTCCCTGTCTCATCCAAAGGTTTTACCATTGCCGACCTATATGGTAGGGATGTTTAACTTCTTATATATATATATATATATATATATATATATATCCCAAGGATCATGTAGAAAATAATAATGGCAATGCTATAAAAATGTCAAGCTAAAATGGATTTGGAGCCAAGCTATTTGCTAATATGCCTTAGCTTGTCTCGGCTTGTGTGCCAGCTATTACACACCTCTCTCAGGATGGAACAAATCTATCAATTTTCCCACAGCTCCCACGGTAACGAATGAGGGGCAGACACCCAAACTCCGGTAGGACTGCTTCTAGATTTCAGCTTTGCTTCTGATGGATGCAATCCCCTGCTCCTTTCTCTGCTAAGTATGGCAAGGCCAAAGGCATCGAGTAATCCACACAAGACCATCGTCCTCTTCAAATTAATAATTTCCATTAGAAATAACCTTGTCTGAGGAAAGGAATGATACATGGCGTGGCACCATTGATCTCCCAATCATGCAGAAAAAAAAAAAAAAAAAAAAAAAAAAAAAAAAAAAGGAAGAAATCCTTAAGACCCTGGCGTGTGGGGCTGGTTTAGATCATTTTTAAACGCGATTAAGACCCCTTTGGGTCATGCATCCAAATTAGTCTCATTTATGCCAACGTCACTTAAAGGTCTTAATACTGTAAGAGAAATTGGATGTGGGGTCACCTCTATTCACGTTTCGATGGCTCATTGGCTAGGTGCCACCATTGATGTTCGAGCTAACATGTGTCATGGCCCGCGTTAAACCACCATGGCATAAATTTGTAGAAGACTCCAAAAACGTCCAAAGATATCAGATCAGGATGCGTTTTAGCCTAATTCCCTTCGCTTATTCACAACGTAGCCTCCCTTCCCCTGTAGTAGGAGGGTCTAAAAACTTGTCAAAAGGTCCGAAAACGAAGAGTACAACGGACCCATTGACAAATCTAATGGAGGATAAAGATTAAGGAAAGTAATGCATCTAAAAATTAGCTTTGAATTGGTAGCTTTTAATTAGAAGCCAAAAGAGACTGAGTTGAGGGTAAGAAAAAAAGAGGAGCCAGGACTTTGTAGGTATATTGGCGTAATCGAAACTCATCTACGTGCATCTACGTTCAGAGACTAAGCATATTGGAGCCATTGCCTATCTCACAATATATCCATCTACGATCCAGTCCCCCAAACTGTGTCATTGGCATCACGTCGTCATGGTTCTATAGAAGCTGGACTCCACCGTATCTTTATTTTATGGACTACTCCCTCCACTGTATCTGAAATGTCAAATTTGATACCATATTGAACGAAAAGAAATATGTTATATACTTATAACTCAAGTCCACTTGCTACCCATTAACTTTCACTCGAGTTTTTGAGTCACATGATTTCAATCCGCTAACGAGTTAATCCAAAAGAGCTTTGATGTATGCTTTTGATCGAGAAAAATAACTATTAGAAAGCAGAGTAACATTTATGCTAAGGCCTAACTTGTTGATTACCATATCTTATTTATATTTGATGTAATCAATGATAATAATAATAATAATAATGCACCGTCTTCTACTTATTTTGATCATGTGTTATATATTGATCATCACATTTGGCATTTGTCATATAGGTACACGTAAAATAAAGAAATAGTTAAGTAAATGTTTAGTATCTAATATAAAAACTACTAAATTTTAAACATATAAATATTGCTTATCCAATAAAATGTTTAGTCTTCCTTTTCTAAAAGAAATTAAAGCAAAAGAATTACTTAATGTTGTTCATTCTAACATATATGAAACGCTAAATCTGAAAATGCATAGAAATAAAGAATATTTTCTTACGTTTATTGATGATTATTTTGGATATGAATATATTTATTTAATTAGTAAAAAATTAAAAGCCTTAGAATTATTGAAGAAATATAAAAAGGAGATAGAAAATCAATTGGGTAAATAAGTTAAAGTCCTTAGGATAAATAGAGATGGTGAATATAATTAAATGGAGTTTGAATACTTTTGTAAGAAAAATAAAATTATTCATCAAATTGTCATGCTCTACTCCTAACAACAAAATGGTATTACAGAGAGGCATAATAAAATCCTTTTAGAGATGACTAGATCCATGCCAGCACATGCCATATTACCTAAAATTTTCTAAAGTAAAACATCAAGTATTGCAATATGTATAATAAATAGGATTCCTACTAAGGCTACAAGGTCAATCCCGCATAAATTATGGACAAGTTAGAAAACCTAATCTAAGCAATTTAAGAAAATTATATTTATTAACTTATATATTAGTATCACAACCGCATAGAAATAAGTTAGATTGTAATCTGAAAAATATTATTTTATTAGACATTTAAAAAATTCAAAAGGGTATAGATTTTACAATAAAAAAATTTTAGTTGAAAATAGAGATATAATATTCTTAGAGGAACCAAATGAAAATAATCAATCATTAATTGATAACCCTTTAAAACTAATTGAAGAAATTAGTCTACTAGAATTAAATTATAAAATTATTAACAATAATTCTTCTTTAAATTAATTAAGTGGTTGAAAAAAATCTAAACAACTACCATCGTATTTAAATGATCACCATGTTTATTTAAATCAATAAAGTGAAAACTCTATAAGCCTGGATAAGATTGGTGAATCCATTAATTTTAAAAATATAAAAAAGTCAAATAAATCAAATGAATGGTTAAAAGTTATGAATGAAGAAACCGAATCAATTAAGAAAAATAAAGTACAAAAACTTTGTGATTAACCAAAAAATAGGGCAGCTATAGGTTATAAATTAGTATTAAAAAGAAGCTTATATTTGATGATTTTCTGAATAAATATAAAGCTAGATTGGTAGCTAAAGGTATTATTCAAAGGGAAGGCATCGATTTCTTTTTAATACATATTCTTTTGTAGCAAAATATATATCTATTAGAATAATCCTAGCTATTATTGCATTCTATGATTTAGAACTTGTACGTTAGACATGAAAATATGTTTTCTTAGTGATGAATTAAATAAAATAATTTATATAAAACATCCGAAGGGCTTTATAATAAAAGGATAAGAAAATAAGTATATTGCTTAAAGAAATTTTTATATAGATTGAAACAATTATCTTGTCAATGGTATTTTCTTTTCATGATACAATTTTAAAGTTAAAATATGTTGTTAATAAGTTAGATCATTATGTATGCATTATGAAGAAGGGGAGGTACTTTACAATTCTATTTTTACATGTAGATGATGTATTATTTGCTTTAAATAGTTTAGAAATGATTCAGTAAATCAAATCATGGTTAAGCTCTTAATTTGAAATGAAAGATACAAACGAAGCATCCTACATTTTAGAAATCAAAATCATTAGAGATAGCAAATCTAAAATGCTATGTTTAAGCTAGGAATGGTATCTTAACCATATTCTTAAAGATTTAAAATGGATGATTGCAAAGTCTAGAATTAAGTAAAAAATACTTTCCAATTGAAGAATAAGAAAAAGTAAATGTTCTTTATATATAAGCAATAAAAGGTTTAATGCGTGTTATGTTTTGCACAAGAGCTAATATATCTTATGCTATAAGTCTAATTAGTAGATATCAAAATAATCTTATAATGCCTCATTGGAAAGCAATAAAAAGAATATTTCGATATATTAAGAGAACTAAAAATCTTAAATTATGTTATCATGTTGATAGACTAAAGGTAATTTATTATTTGGATGCCAATTTTGTTAGTGATGTAGATAATTGTAAATCAACATTCGAACATGTATTTACCGTTGGTAGTGCTACTATTTCTTGATCTAGCAAAACATAAAGTTGTATTGCTTAGTATACAAAAGAGTTAAAATATATTGCTTATAGTATGACATATGTTTATACTAGTTAAATTCAAAGATTTATAAATAGTATAAAATTAGGTATTTCTACTAAAGCTCCTCATATACATTATGATAACCAAGCAACTATCATACCAATTAATAGTAGGCTAAATAGTTCAAGTGATAAACATATTCAAGTTGAATGTCATTAAATGCAATACCTTATTAGAAATAAAGAAAACAGTGCTAGTTACATGTCTTCTATTGATATAATAGCCAATACTCTGGCAAACGGTATTAGTATTAAAATATTTTATAAACATTAATATAATGAGCCTTAGAAATATCAAAGTCACGAATTAATATGAAATTTATGCTTAGAGATATATTAATTGGACATAAAAAATATTTAGCTTGATTTGACTATAAAAGATAAATCAATTTAAGCTTGTAAAATTATAAGCAAGTTAATGTTCACACACACATACATATATATATATATATATATATATATATATATATATATATATGTATATGTATATGTATATATATATGTATATATATGTATATATGTATGTATATATATGTATATATGTATGTATATGTATATATATATGTATGTATATGTATATATATATATATGTATATATATATATATATATATATATATGTACACACATGTACACATACATTTGATCTGTGCCCGATCTTGCACCCCTAAACTTTCACATCACCGTATGAAAATTTCTTCGCAGTGGCACGGGGAGCTGGTCGGTTGGTGAGTGGGGTCGACACGGAAGCAAGTTTTTTCCTGCGTCTTTTCAAGGTATGGATGGATATCGGATATCTGATAGACCCCTAAACAACGACGCGAAGTCGAAGAAAACTAACTGCGTAAGCCGCTCCGCCGCAGCTGCGTCTGGTCTGACTTCGAACCCAGATGACCTGGCGCCGGTCGAGTTCGCTTCTATTAATTGATTCAGACTCCTACCCATTACCGCCCGGTAATAATAATGGCATCTCTCGAGTCCCCATCTCGGTGTCGCGTCACCGAATGGTGCTCGGAAAATGCACGTCGTTGGCAGTCTTCCCGCTTGTTTTTATGCGTTCAGAACCACGGGCAGCACGTCACGAAGGCGCGGACAGAACGGGCAGGATATCTGGACCGTTCGTTGGGAGAAGGGAACGGCATGGGAGGAGTTGTGGCTCGGGTCGGACCCTCGCGTGGACCACCGTTCGGGGACGCGGCAGGGCGAACCGGTCCGTTCCGTTCCGTTCCGCTCGCTCGCGCGCATCAAACCCACGGTCGGATTAATAATATACTCCAAAAAAAGGGCCTGCTTTCACCAGCACGGTGAAATTACTAAGATGCCTCTGTGCCTATCAAGCGGTGGATTTTCCTTGCGGCTGGACCGAAGTTGAGTGCCAACTTCCATTAGATTGCAAGCGATCGCATTTTTCTCCGAATTCTCTCCACAAAGCATTCATGCCCATGTTTACCAGCCCCCGCACTCCTTGATGTAGACTAGATATTTTCGTTTATTATTTTAAGCAAGGAATCAAATGATGGATACGCGTCACTTACGGGCAAGTGCACTATAAAATGTAGAAGACAAAACAGAGGTGTTGTAGGCTCTAGATTCTCATTAATTGATGCCAATTGCTTGTTAATCAACATACATATCCTTGCCTTTGATGATGAAGGCAGGCACGGATCCATCGTTCAGGGTGGTTGCTTCATTCCAATCGCATTCCGTAGATGTAGAGGATTTAATAGAAACAACAGGCAAGCACATAACAAACACGCCACCTTCGAGCTTGGCGCATTCTAAATAGAAGCAATAAACGAACCCTTCACTCATCATAATATAAGCTTTTTGTTTTTTTTTTTTTTTTTCACTTTTAATATGATCCAGTAACCAAAACAGGAGCTAAATGGACAAGGGAAGAGGTTTGATCCATACTGGATCGAACGCTGCATAGAATTCCAGCCACAAATCAAACCCATGGTGCAAACACGTCAAGGTCCGAACCCACTGGTCCCACGACCCGGACTATGATTTAGTTTTCTCAAGACATATATACCCGCTTAGAATATTCCCAAAAAGGACAAAAATATATAACTGCAATATTTCCAATATACCCTTATTGAACTACGAATTTCTCTCACTCCTCATCGGGCTGGGTGTTCCTGCTGTTGCTTAGGCGAGCATACGGGGAAGAGCGGGAGGAGCTCCGGCGGGTCCGATCCCCGGCCGCGGCCCCGCGGCGATGGGTGGAGATAGAACCCCTTCTCCACGATCGCCCGCTCCTCCTCCGACGCCGGCGCCGGCGAGGACAGCGGGTCCCAGCCCAGGGGGGTGACCGGACTCGGGATTGGAGAGTTGGAGGAGCCGCCGCCGTGGTGATGGTGGTGGAGGAGGAGGTGGTGGTGGAGGTGGGGCGGGGGGGAGCGGGGGGAGGAGACGCCGAGATGGATCTCGAGCTTGCGGACGCTCGGGCCGCGGCGCTCCTGGAGTTTGAAGGCCTGCCGTCGGGGAGCGACGGTGATCGCTGACGTCCGCGTCGGGATTGCTGCGGGGAGGTCGCCGGGGGCGGCGCCGGTGAGGCGCTGGACCAGTTCGCGGAAGTTGTGGGCGTCGGCCTGGACATAGGTGGTGGGCGGCCTCGCCGCGGCGGTGGCGGGGTTGGTGTTCGCCGGCCTCTCCATGGTTTTAAGTTTTGGAATCTAGTGAAATATAGGGAGAAAAAAATGGGATGGAAAGCGAGGTTTATATCGTGGTCGGGGGGAAAACTAAGGGAACAGGGCTGAGAGAGAGAGAGAGAGACAGAGAGAGGTGGGAGGGAGAAAACCGTGCTGGTTTCGCGGCACCGTTTTCCGTGGTTTTTTCTCTGGGGTTTTGGTTCGTAACTTCGCTTGAAGATGTGCTGCGACTTGTGGGTGAAAAGTTCTGCCGTTTTAGCGTGAGTTGAGTGATCCCGTCACCGCCTGTGCCTTTACCCCGTTAGATGGATCATGATTTTGATTCCAAATCAAATTTATTCGCTCACTTCAACTAAAATAGATTTGAATCCATTCCAGATCAAGTATGATCAGCGTTGAACCGAAAATATGGTATAAGATCAGATAAGTTCAATCGGTTCGTATTTGCATTTTAGATAAGAATCTATTATTTTATAACTAAAATTTAATAATTGATAATCAAATATATATTTATTAAAATTTTTATATAAGATTAAAAAAAAAGCTAACTTCAACTTAAATTTTTATCCAATAATTTTTAATTTTAATTTAAATAAATAATTATTCTTAAATTTATAAATTATATTTTTTAAAATATATATATTGATATACTTAAAGATGCTATAAGTAAGAATTTGTTAAAATAAATAATAAAATATAAATATTTAGTTATAATTAATTTAAAATATATGAGTGGAAATCTAGTTGTAAAATGAAAAGAAAAATTAATTTAAAACAACGTTTATTCAATAAATTGGATAAGATAATTAGTATGAAGAAAAATAAAGTTCATATAATTGAGATTTATAGGGCAAGTTGGATGTCTATTTTTTATTGATTTAAATTAGCCTCAAGTGATATATGAATTGGTTTAAGTCAAAAAATATAAGATTTAAATTTAAAATTTTTAAATTGAATCTAATCCATAAAATTTTAAATATAGATCGAATCGAGTTTAATCAAACCAAGATTAAAATGCTTTGACCTATTTGTATTCTCACTCATCATGTAGATATATTTTTGATGTAATCATTGACTGGGTGAATCGATCCGCATAACTACCAAATATAAAAATTCACTAAAAAATCAATAAAATGCTTACCTAGACTCACAAATTATAGTTACGAAATAGGATTAGTGCCTAAATCACTGCGGTTAAGGCTGCTTGGGTGGATTATTTGCAAGCAAATCAAATCAATCAAAATCATATAGGCTAAATCTCAAACTCCACTAGGAGGTTTCAATTGCAACACGGTTCTCCTGTAATTGTGATAATAACTATAAAAACTAGTATATATTAAAAAAAATTATTTTTAATATAAAATAATTATTGTTAAAGTAGTGTTGAAATAAAAAATAAATAATTATATGAAAAATATATAAACTTATTTGAGCTTTTAATTAAATTATTATTATTATTTAATTAAGTATGTTAACTCATAAAAATTTTTTAATAAAGGATATTTTTGATGATCATTAATGGTGATTTAATGGATTGCTTCCGTTAGCATCACCAATATCAAGAAGTGTTGAGATGACACTATTTTCTACCTTCTACCTTAATGCCTACGTAAATTCTCTCTACATTACTATTTTTTACCTTTCATTTATTATTATCTCACTATAACGCAGCGTTATCTTAGTATTTTTTCTTCTATTATACCAAATAGGATAATCTATCAAGTCATCATTAATGGCTGTAAAAAAAAAAACTATATTGAATATTTTTTTAAAAAAATATAAGGACTTAATTAAAAATCCTAAATAAATTTAAATACTTTTAATATAATTATCTAAAAAAAGATAAAATATAAGAAATAATATTATTCTTTTCATATTTGAATATTCATTGGATAAAAATTATTATTTTTTAGCCCATACAAGACAAATTTAATAATAACAATGAATCATGAAAAAAATATATATTTTATTTAAAAAAATTAAGTGAAAAGTCAAGCATAGGCATGAATTTTACATCCCTGTCACAGGAGACATGAGATTGCTCAGAAGTCTCATGAAGCCAGGAATTTGAATAATGCCGAAAGTGATATTTTGATACAAGGTGCTCAATTATTTATTTATTTATTTTTATGGATAAAAATTTCAATTCTTTGGTCTATTTGAGTTCCTTGCCTCACCATGACCGTTTTAGAAACTTCAAAGTACTAGTTCAGAAATAAGGATAATTATGGCAGGAGAATATGACTTTTTTTTTTTTTTTTAATCTTTTCAATTCTATGTTTTTTTTTTTTCCAAATCGAGAGCATGAATTATTTAAAATTATTTGATGTTGTATATATTTGAAATATTTGAAATCTGACGACAATGAAGCGACGCACTATCTGACGTGCTAGTGGCTTATACGATCTCCACATGGCACTTAAGCTGGTAAAGGGAAAATGAAGGGAAAAAACCTTTCATCATCGTTAGCTACTTTTGAGAGCCAAAAGAGTCGAATCGTCATCTTCCACTAGAATAATTGTATTTTTTAATATTAATGAACTAGAATCAAGGATATATTAAATCAGTAGAAGCAATTTACAAACCGACTCAAAACTTCGAATCCCTGCACAAAAGAGCATTCAAAATTTCAAACCAAGAATGCCAATTGTCCAGAAGTTATCTTTTTAAAACGAAAAGGTTGCTAAGTTTTTTTAGATTGCTTATCAGAAAGCCCTTAGCCTAGCCAAAATATAGGTCACAACTAGTATTGTTATGTCACATTAGATGATATATCATTTTAATTAAAAAATAAATAAAACTTAACTACGATGCATTATATATTTGTTCATCGAATCACCTCTCTTTATTTATTTTAGCACTATATCAGTTTTTATATAAATATCAAATAATAAAAAAAAATATAAAAATATATTTTCTTTTCGAATTTTTCTCATATGCGGCATTGTAGAACTTTGCCTTTATTTTTTTTTCTAATAATCTGTTCATCTCTTCTCTTTTTGAGATAAATAGGAGAGAGGCAGAAAGGTATGGAAGGCATACACGTTGTTTTTCATTTGAAGTTGTTATATTTTTATTTTTAACTTTGGTTATAGGTATTGCATCTATTGCGATTTATGGTTGTGTTTACTTGTTGCGAAGTAGCCTTGTTCTTGATTAATGAGAGAATGAGGTTTTTGCGAGAACGAGGATGTCTATGAGAATGAAAATGAGAACCTAATTCGAAATAAGAAGAAGATTGACGGGAATGGGATCCCAAATGGAGGATGGCTCTGTTGGTGGGGATGGAAACGAAAATGAATGGGATCCCCACCCCGTTATGGGGGTGGCTCCCCACGCCCCGCCCGATCGCCCTTCCTAACGGCGATCTCGTGCCATCCCTCTTCCAAATCCTTCTCCCGCCTCTTAAAAGGTCGGGGAGGATGGGGAGGTCGAGCCGCCCCTTCCTGAATCTTCTGGGAGGCGCCCGAGGTCGTGGTCAGGGCGTCCATCGTCGACTCCTTCGAGAGCTCCGCCAGCTTCGCGAAGCGGATGGAGCGCGCGTGGCTCATCTCTCAGGTACCGGCCTCATCCGTCTCTGTCTCGTTCCCAGATCGAGGGTTCTTGTTTGGATCGCGTTTCTTGTGAAACGGAGAGATTTTTACGTGTTTGAGGTGTTTTTTATGTCCCGATTGTCGATCAAGTTCGTTGCATTCGGGACCTCTCGTCGAATTCGTGAACGCATTTCTTTTAGTTTTATTATTTTTGTCCTTTTCTTTGATCTGTTTACCTAATTTCTTCGAATTTAGGAATTAGGAGGCTATGGCCTAGGGTTTCAATTTGCTGCTAGTTAAGTGTTCCATTTATGAAATCAAAAATATGTGCAAAGTTAGAATAGTAAGTGGACAAAGAACGCGGTACAGAGACTATGATATGGCTGAGATGGAGAGGGATGCAAATTGGGCCACTTTGAGTAGCCTGCCATGCAGTTATAATGCAAAAATCAAGAACTTTGTGCTTCCTTTATCTTGGTTCTAAGACCTAGGTCGCTTGATCTGCTAAATTTTATTGGATTGAAAATTTTTAAGCAAGAAACCAATTTGTGGTCTAATTCAGTCTAGTACAGCGATATGAGAGGGTTACGTTTTTTATGGAGAGGTTCATCGATTAATTTATAAATGAATTTTAACCCAAAATTCCCTGGAAATGTCACTGTATATCTCTATATTGTTGTCTCCAAACCTATTTCTTGATATAAATTCTTCAGATTGAAATGAAATTTGATACTAAATTCATGACCCCAAACAAACTAATTTTGATTTGGAAGAAAGATAGGACTCTTTTCAACCAGTGGAACCAAACTGGAATAAAGAAAACCAACAGACAGATAACCATGTAGGTTAATAGGCTCTTCTTTTTAGCGTTATTATATGATAATTAATCTTGACATAGTTAGTGTCATTAGATTTACAATCATTTTTTTAAACAGTTTATTTCGAATATATATATATTTGGACTCCATGCTAGTTTTGGATTCTATGCAGTTCTATGACCTCTAACGAGCAGTGTTATTGGCTAGAAATATTGCTGTCAGAATGGGTATTTTGATATTCGACCGCATGCTTGATGTGATTTGCCATCAAATGACGCAACTACAAAAATGCTTAGATCTGAATTTATGCTCAGACATGGATAAAAATTTGTTAAAATCTGGAAATGTTTCAGATACAGGTAGAAAAAAAGGCTGGGGATGGAGCGCACAATCAAAGATGGTTTCTTCGAAAAGGTGGTTTCTGAAGATCAAGATTGAAAAAAAAAGAAAAATCAAGAAAATAGGAAGGAAGATGGAGAGAGTGGACCAAAATTTCGTGACATATTCGTTAAAGAAAAATAATAATAGCAATACTACTATAGGGAAGAGAATAGAGGGGGTACATCTAGGAGAGGATATGGAACAGTGGATATAGGATGCTGCTGGGTCTTTTGTTCCTTTGCCTTATATTCTTTCCCTCTTTTCCTCCATCTTCCTTGTATCCCTTTCTTTTTGCTCCCTTTCCTTCATTTCTTCCCTCCTTTTTTTCTCCTCTTCACCCAAGGGCAACTGGTCCTTTCTATCAATCCGTGTGTTATAGGGAGGTTAATCTCTTCCTTTCTTTGTTATGTAAGAGGTGGATGGGCCAGACTTTGGTGGGCAGCTACTCCAGTTCTGGTGTGGATAGTGCTTGCTGATTTGGAATGCGTAAGGACCAAACTAAATAAATTATAGAGCATCCTATCATATAACGTCAAATTTTCTATTGGGGGAAGAAAAGAAAAAGAAACCCCCACAGACCAAAAGAGACGGCAATTAGCATTCAGTTTGGCCCTCTTAAACTGTTGGTCTCCTCCTATCAGCCCAATTATGCGATCTTCTATGTTGAAAATGTTAGAAACTTATCATCTGTGTGACTTTATCCAATCTCGATCCCACTAGTTTAGAAGCAGCTATATGGGAACAATCATGTTGTTCTACATAGACTTTCAGAGATGTAACAAAGTCAATCAAGTTTATAGTGGCCTCAAAGCACCATACTGTCATTGGGAGGTTAAACAACTTTAAGCATTTTGCAATTGCAGTGTTAGAAGTATTTAATTGATATTTCATATTTTTGAACACCATATCCCCTATTGGTTGCTTAAAAAGCATGAAGCGTCCAGGCCAAATAGATTGCATGTAGGAGAACGCCAATTAATGTAAAATTTCATAAAATAATGGGATTATGCAGGATGAGTTCTTAATAATACAGATGGAAAAGAAAGTATTATCCACCTAAATTTATTGGTATTTAGAGGCTAATTAGGATTTATCGACCGGCCAAAGCAATATTTGAAGAAAGTAGAAGTAAAATATGATTTATGATAATAATAATCACAAGAGCTTTACTCGGTAGCATAATGGATGACCAACTACATTTTTGTGACGTGCATGCTTCAGAGGCTCAATTGATTCCCTGTTTGGCACCATGAAAAGGCTTAATAGATGTCTTGTGGGACTTGCTTATGTATAGTGGCATATGTAACATATAGAGTTGCATTTACCATTAGTTCGATGTCAAATCATAATCAACCTGAACATAGATGAACACCAACTTGTTATATGATATACTGGTCGTCACTTGAAGGTTATACATAATAAGTAAGACTTAGTTACATGAGATTCTTCCCTTCTGCAATTAGTTGTCCAGTGATTACTAGAACAGTTGAACTACACTTTCTGATATTTGATTGTCAGTACCGTAAGAAGAATGGACTGTTGTGATGTTTTCAGCTGACATCAGCTTCTGGTTGGAAGAATGCTTAATATTTGGGAATGAAATGGATTGAGAGCTTGATCTAGTATTTTTGGCATCCTTCATCAGAGATTTTGTCTTCATCTTTCATTGATAGTTATTTCTCTGTTCTTTCTATTATTTTTTTCCTTAAATAATTATGGTTGATATTTGGTCTTTGATAGGAGAAACTAGTATTCTTTATTTTAGTAGTTTTTATTTGATCGATCTACAAAATTCATAGTGCTGTGAACTGTCTTTTTTCAGAATTAGTGATTGGTAGAAATTTATTTTCTTGTGTTTGCTTTAATATTCTTTTAAAGTGCATGAACCTTATAATGGCTGACATGGTGTCTAATCAAAACATTTATACATTTGGTTGAGATATCAGACGCTTTCCCTAGGTTCTTAGCGTAAGTGGCACTTTAGCAGAGGACTGATCTTCTAACTAATGAGGCATCTTTCATTATCATGATGCTTTAGATGATGGCGTTCAACATTTACTGTAATGGGGCTGGAATTTTCTTTTGAAAGTAAAACAAGTTGGCTTTTTAAAAGTTTGAAGATAGCCTATCTTGCTCTGTTTTTGGACCAAGATGCTTTGACCAGGCATGTTCTGATGGTTACCTTAAGAGGCATTGTTCATGCTCTTTACACTGAAAAGACATGATAGAAGAAGAGACTCTTTGTTTATGGTTGATGAAGGATTCAGGTTCCGTATATTGGGAGCTCTTAGAGACCAACATGCTGTGGAGTAAAGAATGTGGAGATGGAAGAAACGAAGAACAATTTTTGACAAAATACCATTCTGTGTGTTTTACTTCAAGCACCGGACACTTCCCAAGAGCAACATATAATTCAGAACAATATTGTAACCCTAAAAGTTCAAATTTCTGTTTTTTAGAGTCTCCTATTGAACTATTATTTTTGAAGTTGACTTTCTTTTGTGATGCTTTGCTTTGATTGTTGGAAGAGGAAGAGATCTCACACCTTTTGATTCATTGTAGGATCATGTGCCAATTGCAATGCCTATGATTTTTTTTTAATTTTTTTTTTTTTTTTTTTTTTTTTTTTTTTTTGTGGTTCGAGGATGTTAGGTGAACTTCCTCATTCTCATTAATGTTCTCTTCTGGGCTTCATTCTACATGAAGATGCCTAATAAGAAAAATAAGTTTACTCGTCATTTTGTCGGAGTCATGGAAAAAGTATTTGAAGGGGCTTAAGGAAAGATGCTCCAGAAAGGGAATTTCCTTTCCATAATCAAATTAGTTTTCCCCTTGTGGATTATAAATATAGCCAAAGATGGGACGCTGTGTTTATGGATTAATGATGTGACGGATTTTTTTTTTTTTAAAAAAAGAAACAAGGGAGACATTTATATAAGAGTTTAGAGAAGAAAAAACCAATGCACATCCCATTGAGGGGCGAGGGTAGAAATAATGCTGGAGATTCAGTGGTTACTCTTGCCATGCGTGTCATGACACTAGGAGACTAGAGTGCCTCTAGTTAAATAGATTAGTTAAGCGCTGTAGATCAGGAAAGAACTCATATAAGCCATGCTATTTAGCAAGGTTGTTTCCCTTCAAAATTTATTATTTTTTGTCTTCTAACTGTAACCTGAACGAATGCTTTCCTCGCATTATTGAATTTCGGCTCAGTTTGCTCCATTCTTTTGTTAAATCTGTTGAGTTAGAAATCTCAATATGTCCACAGAGTCTATCTTTTTAGTTCTTTTTCCCAATGCAGTATAAGTTTTAATGTGCATTTGTCAACATGGCTGTTTTTATTATAGGACTAGCACTGGTCACATGTTTTGCATGTGAGGAGCAACTGGATGACCGATATCAAGTTTAAGATATATAAAGTTCTCTGTCAGATGATATACACACCGCAACTTTTAACTGCTACACTTTTTTCTCTTAAAAGGGAAGAGGAGGAGTTAAGCCAAGTGCATTTAGTAAAGTTGCATATTTTCAAAAATACCTGGAGACAGTTGAATATTCAGTTAGATATCCACCACGAGTTTGATTTACAAAATAATATACTATATTAATCCAATTGAATGCTCTGGAGTAAAACTCATGTATAACTTTTCTCATTTCTCACTGCTGATCACAAGCTGATTGTTGATTACACTAATTCTTCTATTATGAGGTGAATGACTGAGAGTTGTTCCAGGAGAATCATAGACATTTGATGCTCATTTGAGATCCTGCATGGATAGTATTTGTGCATCTCAATTTTGCTTCGAGTCCTACTCGATCGTATATTTGTCATTGTTGGAGGAAATTTACCGATATAGAGGATAAGTTTTTGGTCTTAAGAAATTGAGAATATCAGAAAAAAATTTAGGGGTACTTTTTTTGTGTGATAAAATATATGGGGTACAGTTAACTGAGATCTATCTGTCCTTGACACGATTTTAGAAAATAAGGAGGGCACTATCCTTAGCTGATGACCCAGGGGCATCTGACAAATTTTAAAACTCCAAACTTCTAAAAAAAAAAAAAAAAGACGTTTTGATCATTTGATTAATAAATTTTCACAGAGTGCAAAGGCAGTGTATGCAATTATGTGCTTCTGCTGTGACTGCCTTTGAGTAGTGTTTCTTTACCTACATTAGTTTGGACCAATTTTTCTGCATGATCTGTAAATACTTTTCTAAACTTGTGGTACTTAAGATTTATGTTGTAAGATTTGAGTGAATTTTTTTTTTATGAGCAGTTGAAAGCCAGCTCCACGTGGTTCAGCACTAGAGCCAGATTATTTACCCAGACCGTTCATGATGTGAATCAAATGGCTACATCAATGCAAATGGGGTCGGGGCACAGGTTTCTTTTTTCTCGACAACATTAATGAACTTGATTTTATTTTCATCCAGGGTTCTGCTAGCTGTACTCGTTGCAAAGGCACGGTCTTCCGTGCCAAGCGGCTGGGAGAACTTCCGCCACCCCAATGGTTAACTCCCATACGGCAACTTTGAGAATCTGTCAGATTGTAGAGAACGATATTTTTTTCCCCTTTTTTCTGCTTTAACAGTCAACTTGCGAGAGTATTCAACATGCAACAAATGTGTTCTTATATCAATGGTGACGGTAGAATTTGTATTCCTTTTATATTTTTGAGTTCTTATTCCGAGTCGTTTTGGATAACAGTAGTTTCGCTCGTTAACATGTTGAACGCACTCAGCAGCTGGACCTTTTAATGTTATTTTTTGCAAGATAATGTTACCATGCCAAGAACTTTTTGCAGGTCTAATTTGAGATGTAATTTCCAGGCCGATCAAATCCAATACGCAATATTGTAAACCCAGTTTAGGCTCGACGCTGTCAGGATGGTCAGGTTGAGGTGATGTCCGGAGTCAACAGCTTTCATTTAAGTGGGTTCGGCACCTTCCAGATAAGGAGAGCCAAATCTGGAGTAAGATCGAGGTGGCCGGTGGTGTCAACTGCTATGAACTCGAAGAACCTTTCAACTATTAAAAGCCAAAATATCTATTTGAAAGCCTGGATTATAAGCTAGCCCTTTTTGTTTATTTGAAATCTGGATTATAAGGAGAGTCAGAGAGAGAGAGTGAGCTGGCTTATAAGGTTTGGGAGGCTTTATTTTAGGCAGAATTTTTTACTGGCTTGAGCATGGTGGGTATGTGTGGGAATTCTACAAATTATTCTTCAATTAGCCGAATACACACACATTTTATTCATGAATAAAATGAATATCAGTGGATTGATTTATAATCATGCATTCACGATAAAATAAACGCTAAATATATTTTGTTTAATGTTTTTATAATATTAAACATTAATATCGCTGTTATGGTGCAAGTTAAAAATGGCCATTCCGTTGATCACTGTTACGGTGCAAGTTAAAAATGGCCGGCCAATGGAATGGTAGAGTACTGACATATTGAGCAAGGCCCGTCTAGTCCGATCTGAAATCTTACAGGTTTGGATATTACAAATAGGCCTGAGTCTAGATAAGAAATTAGGCCTGATAAAAAAAAAAAAAAATCAGACTAGGCTTCAAAAAATAATAATAATAAAAAGCTCAAGTTACATATGTTAATTTTATTTATTTATTATAATGATATATTTATTTGAAAATGAATGACAATAAGATTATCTTGATGATGGACTTCGGATTGTCCTGCTAGAAAAATTAGAAATGTTGTCAAGCTTGTTCAGAATCGAAAAGAAAGAGAGAGAGAGAGAGAGAGAGAGAGAGAGAGAGAGGACCTTGGGATCAGCTTATTTAGAGTGGGCTAAGCTTAGTCAAAATTTTGACCTCAAGGTTGGGTCAACCTGAGCTTGGATATGATATTTGAGACTAGCTACTGGTCATGTGTAGCCCAAACTATATCCCCTCCCTATATATATATATATATATATATATCGTATATTTGTTCATTTAGAATGTCGAACTTTTCATTGCTGTATTTTAAAACCACATCAAATTGCTTTCAAATGTAGATGTATCTGAAATTCAACCATACACATTTTTTACGAAAGAATTTTTAATTATATTAATTTATTACCATGCTATATTATATCAAAAAAAAGAGAAAAAAGAGAAAAAAATTAGATAATTTATAGTTTAATTTGGGCTTGGCCCATAGCCCATTCCAAAGTCAGGCCAACCTAAGCCCACTCCAACCTTGCATGGCATGTACATTTTGGTTAGAAGCCTTGGAACAACGGCCAAGCTTTCTAATAAGGCCTGACACAAATGCTATTTCTAAGTTTTGGCAAGTAGAGGTGGCAAAAATTTGGCTTAACTTGCAAATTGGATCTTAACCTATCCAAAAGAAAGAATAATATTAGGATTTTGCTCTCTTTTTTTTGACTTGAATTCAAAATGATCTTTAAAAAAAAAAAAAAGGATTGAATTGATCAATAATAAATTATTTTTAAAAAATAAGGAAAAAAATGCATTGAATTCTTTAAAAAAAATTAATTTGAAATGATTTATATATTGATTCTAACCAGCTTATTCATGGCTAGGGTTTATTTTCAATGACCTAAACCTGAAATGATACGACTCGATCTAAGCTACAGCTTGCCTAACTCATCTTGGGTGTGAAATTCCAATAGTTCATTTCAACTTCGGATTCATATATTTTGTTAACAAATGACAGGGAGTATAAAATTAGAAGCCTCAAAATAATTAGAGTCTTTTGATGATCATACATTTCAAAAAACTCATCAGGGTCTCACTACACAAAAATATCCAACAAACCATAAATCAGGTTAGGTTTGGTTTTTTTTTTTTTTTTTTCCTATGCATCCAATCGTCTTTAAAAAAAATACCATGCTAATGGCAACATATAGTGCTTTGATTTAATTTATAAATTAGAAAAAATATAGCTCAAAGAATTTTGATTCATCATTAGTTTAAGATATACACATCACAATTAATGTGACCTATTATTCATTATCATATTTTTGCTAGCCTAGTCCAATATGCTTCCACTTGGTTTTACATATAGTGACTTTATGCTTTCAGACATTTTAGATACAAGTGATATCCTTGCTTAATTGAGTCGACTTGCTATATATGCTCTAATTAATAGGATTCATGCAGAGCACATGCACATGTGTATCAATGGATTGTTTATTTATAAAACCAACATAGCCCATATCATACATCCAATAATTGTGACCAATGTATCATCCACATTGGGCTTACTAAGCCTCATGCACTGCACATTGATTTCAAACACAATAATATTAATTTACATATCTGTCTTGATGTGAGATGGCATATATATATTTATCTCTCTTATATTACATGCTTGGATTCGATTTTAAAATTTTTTCCAATCATCAATCGATTGTGACCATAGAGATTACCAATTCAATTGTTACCTGCATAATTCCATTTTTGCATAAGCTTGATCATTCTCTCATCTCATCCCCAAAAAATTTTATGATGAAGGAAATAAAAGGCAAGTTCTTAATATCTCCTATACTTTAGCAATTAAATGAATTAATGATTTAAAACTTTCAAATATTTTGATAAATCAGGGCATAAAGGGGTCGTATTAAAACTTAAGAAGAATACTTTGCAACGATGAAAAAGAATATTTTTTGCAGCTTCCATAAATCTAGCAATTTCTATCATTATGGTTTCATTTATTACTAAAATTATCTCCTTTATTTACCATTAGTCCTACGTATAAGGTAGAAAATGCTTCATGGTGCATGTCATTTACGCATGAAAAGTTTATTAACCCTACAAGTATAATCCATATACCATCTAATAAGAGGTTGGGTCTTATCTTTGGGAACAAGTTGTATTCGGAATCCATATTAGATTTGGTTCCATAAAACTGTGTTGCCTCTGCACTTAATTAAGAGGGGAAAATATTAAAAGGATCATCCATTTTCTAAGACATATTGAGGTATATTTGAAATAATAATAATAATAATAATAATAATAATAATGAATTCTATTATCTAAACCTCTGCAATGAAAAAAGGGTCATTGTCTCCTACTCCAGTGTAATGCGCGCCTTTAGCAGCAGAGACATGCTCGATTAATGAGTTTTAAATCATATCAAATTAGAATTTTAGATTCAATAGATGGTCACTTTCTGCCAGAACTTTTTAGGACTACCTACCAATTTTTTTTTAAGAGCCTGATGGATCTCCAAAGTTGGTTAGTGGGTCGCCATTATTTATTATGTTCCTCATTAATTTAAGCATTGGCTCATGTTCTCCCTCAACCAAACATTGCTATGATCTTATCCTCCAAGTCTCTCCTGGGATATAATTAGTAGGTTTTTGGCTTTGCTTCTTAACCCGTGCAATAAAACCAAACATTTAAGGCCAAAAAGAAACCATCCCTCCAATGCTAGCTAACTAATTCACCAATGCTGGTTTGACTTTTAAGCAGTGTTTTTTCTTTAAAAAAAAATAAAATAAAAGGAGCAAAATTTTACTACGTTATCCTTTAATTTTTTTAAATATTAAAAATATCAGCCATTCGGTTCCGTTTTAAGAAATGTAAATGTATCATTGATAACCAGTTATAATAAATGCTTATTATTAATGGGACCGCTTCTTAATGGGTTGACTTAATAAAAACATTAAATGCTTCATTATGCAGAGAGGAAGCATACCACTGTTATTGGTATGAGACCATTTCTTCTTGAAGACCTATATAGTCCCTGATTCTTTGCTCTCCCATGGATTGGGTCACCATAGGAACCTTCATTCATCCCCATCTCCAAAGATGGTATCCTAGTGGAGACAACAACATCTAGTAAGGTTATGGTGAAGGATCAAGGATGACTAGGGCCAAATCAGCAAAGGGAAGAAATGAGATTGATGTGGTAACTAGTTCACCCAATTAGAGACATTAAATGATCAAAAGATCTTTTACTGCATGAATGGTTTTGATTTGATCATATTTTTTATAAAAATAAGAAAAAAATATTATAGCAAAATCCAATTAAAAGCAATGATGTTTGAATCTAAGCAATCCATTGAGATCATTGATTAGACCGGTACTGACAATGTAATCAGCTAGAATACCTAAGAGATTTTGAGATAATTCAAAGAAAATATTACACATCAATTGATATAAACAAATTCTTCTTATTTGAAAAGTTTTCAGACCGGATCACCCACATGATGTGGAAAATTATGATCAATGACATGGCTTAGCAAGATGAGAAATGCTAAGATTTTCAAATCAAGATGCGCATAAATAATCAAGATGCTAAGATTTTCAACTTATTCTAGGGTGGATGTGGTGTTACTGGAGACATTTGTGACCATTGTGTAGGTCATGAAAGCTTCAAATTGAGCTCAGTGCAATGGGATGGCCTCGTGCTTGGAGTAGGCCGCAGGCTCTTTATATCCAGTTCATTAGATTGCAGAGTAGACAAATAAACACAAATAGAATAGAAAAAAAAAAAAGATATGTATATTTTTTTAAGTCAAAGTGGAGACATTACCTTAAAAACACCTGTAAGCTTAAATCCGTTAAGATCTTTACCGGGGAAGCAAGCTGACCAACTGTTTGGCTCGATTTGTCAAGCTAATTTTGCTCAGAGTAAGAAGTCCAAGCCTATCAATACCTACCAAATTCCAAAACTATAGCCTAATTAAGATGGAAAGGATTAGCTCTTGATCGGTTTGCAGTCTTGGTCAAAAGCAAATCTTTTGTATAACTTCATTGCATCCGAACTCCAACTCCATCTTTAGATTTATTTCAAACATGCGATCAGTGGCTGAGAAGAAACCATATGTAGGTCCTCGAAAATTAAACAAGATGGATTACCAACTCCTGCCTCAATTTTTTCCCTTGTCCTACAAAGTTCGCCAGATTGGTATATTTTTAAGAGCAGATCAGCTCTTTTGGAAAAAGTGTAGTTCAGCCTCAAAGAGAAGTCCGGGGGAGCAAAATACCATCACAGGTTTCTGACCTTGCAAGAATTTGTACGTAATTTATTAAGTAAACTTAGAAAATAAATTGAAATTTAAGGACATGATGGTATTTGACTTTGAACTAAATCACTGTGAACTGTTTTTGACCATTTCTGAGGGTGGGTTCTTCAAGATCTGCGGCTGAGGAGCATGGTTTTACTCCTTTTTTCATTCCCCTCGAGAAGAGACTCACAAAATAATAAAATTAAGATTGATTTATAGGCAAACGTCATTGTTTCAGTATCTACCAAATTAAATAGATGCGGCCCCAAAAAGTCAATAGTTTGGAATAGCTCATACTGCATTAAATACGGCTAGGATTGAAAATGACTCAAGCTATTCCTGAATAACTCATGGCACGCCGGAAAACGGTCGCTTTGTTTGATAGATTAGTCAGGCTGAAGATTCCCCCCCCCCTTCCTATCCTAGTTGAGAAATGAGCCAAGGTCAAGCATTTAGTCTATTGACAAAAAACGAAGATAAACCATGATTTGGCTTAATACTTGGCTCAACTATTTGTCCTGTGACTTGAGCTTTAACAACTATGCCGAGTTTGGCTTAAACATGCAACACTTTGCTTAAATGATTGAATTAAGCCCTAACATCTTGAAGCTTGATATGATGCAGCTCGACTAAGTAGAACTGCAACTGAGCCTACCTCCACTTGCTTAGACTTACTCCTGGCCTGCTCTTCAAGACCTATAAGGCTAGGCTAGGTCAAAATATCAGACCAGTGCTATTTTTTTGAATCGGATCAGAATTTCATAAATTCCAACCTAAATTGATTAGGTTCCATTGACCTGTTTAAATAAAGGGCCTTCTCAAATTTCAATGGTAGAACCTAAACTTTTATCCATGATTCTCCTCCATTTAGAAGTATATTGTTTCATATATTTCTCTTAAGAACTAGTTTCTCTTATTTTAATAAAGTTTGATGAGAAATCTTCATATGCATCTTTTTTATAGTGCAAAATAAATAAAATAAAGCTAAATATTACTTATTAAGTCCAATCGTGATGTTCTTGTGGACACACCATGCTTAGTCTTGGACCTAATTAGAACCTGAATATTTTAGGTTGGGTTTAGATTATACATGACCTTGACTTAGCTTGAAGGATCCACTAGATCCAAAATATTTTTTATTGACTCAATCTAACCTAATCCAATCATATATTGGGTTGAAGCTGGATCTAATAACAGGATCCGAATGTGAAATCAGGTCGAATTAAGATTAAGTATAATTTGCTACAACTCAATCAATTTATAGACTTAAGTAGCTTATTTACATTAGTATTTAGAATGTTATTAGACTTAAATCACTGAATTTAGAGCACATATGTTTCATCATCCTAGAAAATTGATTCGGTTCTTACAATGCTCCTCACCAAAAAAATTATTAGAGTTGCCAGTCATCTCTTAGGAGCTTGCATGATTTTCTCAGTTAATCAACTCTCATTCTTGAAAAAAATTATCAAAATCAAAGAGCCAATCTCCATAAATCACAAAAGCTCTTGTTAAATTTTAAAGATATTACTAACCCCATCTCTTTTAAAAAATATATCTAGTTTTATAAATAGCAGGCAAATAACAAGAATCATGAATTTACCATCAATCCAAGCTGGTTTTCACTTAAATCCTTATCAATTTCTTTTTTCCTGAAAAATATCAATCTAAATTTAATTCCTTCCACTAAATAAATGAAAGTGGATGAAAGGAGCAAGAGCGGCAGAAGTTATTGAAGGACAAATCCTCAACCGTTGCAAACTTCGAACTACCAAATATTTATTGCTCATCAAACGCTGGCATGTTTTCCTATCACATTGTACAACTCAACCATGCTTGACATAATATATAACAGCTAATAAATAAGCATGAAAATTCTTTTCGAAAAAGTCAATAGAAAGGACCGCAGGAAAGTAGATACGATGGGTGCCTATCACATTGTTACAACTCAACCATGCTTGACATAATATATAACAGCTAATAAATAAGCATGAAAATTCTATACAACCACCTAGCAGTGGTACAGATGCTAATGATCATCACAACTAGCGACAAGAGGCCGCTTGAAGGCGGCCAAATAGAGAGACGAGAGGGACGAGAGAAAGAGAGGAGAGAGAGAGGTCTTCTCTCGCATGAGCCGGCTCTTTCTAATTTGCCATCAGCTCCCTTCCAAAAACCACACCTTGCCGTCCCCACCCTCACCTCCTCTCCTCCCTTTAAAACCCTCTCGATTCGAGGACTCGGTCATCCCTCCTCCTCCTCCTCCTCCTCTCTTTCTCCTCCCTCCTTCCTCAATCCATCTTTGCCGAGTTTTGAGTATAATGGCCAAAAACCGAAAAAACAATGCTACCGATGAGAACAACACCAACAATAACAACAACAGCAGCAGCAGCAACAGTAATAATAATAATAATAATAATAATATTAATGTCAAGGCCGTGAAGAGAACACGAAAGAGCGTGCCGAGGGACGCTCCTTTGCAACGTAGCTCCATTTACCGTGGTGTAACAAGGTTCGAGTGCTATTTTTTCCCTTTTTTTTTTTTTTTCCCCCACTGGAATTCCGTTCATTCCATCTGCTACTTGATTTCATGTTTTTGTTTTTATCCGCGACAACAGGCATCGGTGGACGGGCCGATACGAGGCCCATTTGTGGGACAAGAACTGCTGGAATGAATCCCAGAACAAAAAAGGGAAACAAGGTTCCTGGATTCCTCCTCTTTATCCATTTTTCATTGATATATTTATCACTGTGGATGGGTTATCTAATTTTCTATCCTTCTTTTTTTCATGCTTTGTTGGACGGAACTGAACTGTTATACAGTTTATCTTGGTGAGTAGCCTGGTTCATGAATCTTGGTGCTTTCTGATTTTAATTTAAGGGAAGAAATTAAAAAAATTATAATGGGCAGTTTTATTCATAATCTACAGATTTTTATTATTTTACTTAGTCTTCTGGTGTTTGTATTTCAGGAGCTTATGATGATGAGGAAGCAGCAGCCCATGCCTTTGACTTGGCAGCGCTGAAATACTGGGGCCATGATACCATACTAAACTTTCCGGTACCATTCTGCTATCAATTAAGAGGCTGATATGCTATAATTTTTTCCTCTTCTATTTCTAATATTTTTAAGTTTTTGTGTGATCTAATAACAGCTATCGACTTACCAAGAAGAGATGAAAGCGATGGAAGGGCAGTCCAAGGAAGAATATATTGGATCCTTAAGGAGGTAGCTCTATTTATTGATGCAATACGTAGCCAAAAGAGCAAGGACCCTACAAAATATATATCTTTTAAAGATAAATTTTATATGTTTTCCTTTGAATTTAACAGGAAAAGCAGTGGTTTTTCAAGAGGAGTCTCCAAGTATAGAGGTGTAGCCAGGTATGTATGTCAATATTTAAATTATTAGTTTCCACAAAGAATCCAAGAGTTTTTTCTTTCTACTATTACTGTTTTCTGTTTTCCATAAAGATGTTTTGCAACAAGAAATTTTAACTTGACTACAATTATTGGAGGTTAGTTGTAACAAGTAGCGAAGCCCCCCACACCCTTTTTTTTTTTTTTTGGTAGGTAATACACATTCCTTCTTTTATGAGAGATCAAGGAAGTTCCTAGATCAGACCACTAGGTTTTTTGACAACTTATTTAATTATAGCGTTAAGTATTCTTGGATTTATAAATTTTAAATATGAAAAAAAAGTAAAAAAGATAAAATAATTTTAAGATCTGTATAAATCTAAGAGTAAGCAAAATGATTAAATCATGAATTTATTATTTTTTATTATATTATAATAGATAAATTATAATATAATATAATATATTAAATTGGAATATATTATATTATATTATATCATGCTATGTTAATTTTTATGTAGCAGTATTATGGTTAAATTAGTAATTTTTTATGCAAAATTATTTCCAACTAAGCATATAAAAATATTTTGATCCTAGCTTTTATTTTAGGAATAGTATCCTTCAAGATTTCTTTTAACCTTCAAGTCTTTATGGATGTTCTATTAGACAGAAAGGAATACAAATTTAAACCCTTATTTTTAATAGTGCACCCTGCTATTTTTGCGAATTTGTGTTTCTAAATTTCTTGCTTTCTTGTATATATAATTGGGTTAATTATTATCAAAAGCATTTTCAATTGCTGTTATTAATTTTTGTTAGCAAAGAGATGCTTTTCTTAAAAACTTTAGGATTGCATAATTTAAACCACCCGATCAATTTAAAGCCATTCAAATTTAACAAATTATTCTAATCTAAAATGTTTGCAGGCACCATCACAATGGAAGATGGGAAGCTCGGATTGGCAGGGTGTTTGGCAATAAATATCTTTATCTTGGAACCTATCGTACGATCTCTCTCTCTCACACACACATTCATTCATTGCATGAGAAGGATGGGTGCTTATCTAAAAACCTTAATTACAATCCTATGAATCAATATTTAATTGCAGCTTTATAATAGATCGCAACAGCAGACTTTTTTTATTCAATTTATTTCAGTTTTTTAAACAATTCATTTTTAAAATGGTTACATATTTTTTAGGTTCTAATTATTTGGGTAATCATGAACAAACTAAGTTCTAGTAACCTTAGAAAGAAATTTTACGCACATTAGCTAAGGGCAACCCTTATGCCATACTTGAAACATGTTCATGAACTCTAGTTGCTTGATCTTGTTCATAAACTCCAGATGGATCCTCTGCTGTTTACTGGAAGAACAAAGGAATCTGTAGAACACTAAATCTGATGAAGTTTCAACTGGCAACCATGTTGAAATGAAAAATGGCTTTAACTATCATATCTTTTTATGATTTTTTTTAATAAAAACACAGAACCTTAACCTCAACCCTTTAATCTCACCATACAACACAACATGCCTTTTATATAATACCATTAAAGTAAAGATTATTCATGGCATCATTCATAAAAAGTCAGAAGCATAATAAATAAAAAATAAAAAATAGTGCACAACAAAAAATTATGACACAAAAGCTTTCTTTTTCTTTCGTTAAGTCCTCTATGTTTGTGTGGCAACTTAGTTTCCTAAACTGCATTCAATAAAACTATGAGCATCATAATAAAACATACTTTTTTTTTTTTTTTTTTTTTTTTGTGCGAGAAGTAATGCCAAAAGAAAAAAAAAAGTGAAACAATTGAATTACACGTGTGAAATTATTAAAATGTCATGCTGGTGTGGCTTCAAAATGTTAGCGGTATCTGTAACCGTCCACAACTAGGCCTGTCACTTTAGTCCTAGTAACATCAAAAGAAAAACAATGGAATAATTGAATTACACGTGAAAATATCAAAGATGTCACGCTAGGGCGTGGTTCCAAACTTTAGAAGATATCTACACCTGGCCACAACTACGCCACTCACTTCAGTCTTTCTAATTTGGCCACATGGTGGCAGTATATTGCCACTAATCCTTGCACAGTGGTGCAGTACGCACTAGAACACCACGGAAAATCTCAACCCAAGACATCGATCGAGTCCAGCAAATGGTTGTTTGAGACGTACCCTTACCGAGTCAAATGCCGTTGGAAGAAGCTCGCATAGCTTATCTTCAGTAATAACTATCAGCAGTCTTAAACAGCTATATCAAACATAGTTCTAAGCTTCGTTTAAGAATAACTGTTGATCAACGGCTATGTCAGATATTCTTCTTTTCATTGAAGAAATAGAAAGTCTCTGTAACCAATAGGCTTAGGAAAAGGAGCCATTGACACCAACCTGGAACGGTCCTTTCGCCCTCTTCATGGAAGCCTACAGCCGTCCACTAAAATTTTCCCTAACCATTAAATTCAAGAGCTCACATCCTCCACCATTTTAGCGCATGCATCGCTCCCTCACTCGAGAGCTTAGAATTACCAAACTCCATGCAATACTTACGTGGAAAACTGGATTTAAAGTTGATGCTGGGTATAGCTGGTGCAATTCCATCGTCATCACCAGTGAATTTCAACTGGCAACTAACATGCATTTATCTTTCTATCGACATCCACAGCAACACAAGAAGAGGCAGCGATAGCATACGACATGGCAGCCGTCGAGTATCGCGGGCTCAATGCAGTGACAAACTTCGACCTAAGTCGCTACATCAAATGGTTGCGTCCAAATCCTGATGGTTCCAGTGCTAGCCCGAGCACTAATCCTCTATCTAACTTCACATCCAATGACATCACCCATGATGTTCAACAACAAAGCTTTCATCAGCATCATCAACAAAGTGTTGGGGAAATCCTTCAAACCCCCCACCAGCAAAGAGTTGGAAGTGGGACACCATCATCCGCACTTGGGTTATTGCTGCAATCACCAAAGTTTAAGGAGATGTTGGAGAGAACATCGGCAACAAGTGGCACGTCCTCATCACCCAATTTTGATGGCGAGTCGTCTTGGTGCAGCTTCCCGGATGACATGCAAGCATGTTTTGAACGCCCTGACGGTGGAAGCCACACCGAGGAAGATGATGCCATATTTGGAGAGCTGGACGCATTTACTTCCTCGTTTTTGCAATGCGAACTCGATATATAAAAGCATCAAACGTCTTGCGGATTTGTTTCAACTTCACCGTTTTGCAGATAGGTTCGCATCCTTGTTCTCATTGCTTCATGAATAAGGGGAAGAAAATGAGTGATGGAGGATTGGATGGCGAGGGCCACAAGACGGCAGATCAGAGCTACATTTTGATTCAATTATTTTCCAGCTATGTAGATAACAATTCTTTTCTCTCCCATGTTCAAAATAATGACGCAAAGCGGCCATTTAGTTGGTCCAATTTTCATATAAGTAATGGTCGTGCTTTTGTTATTTTGGTATTATTACTGCTGTGAGTTTGAGCCTAAATAGGCCTTCAATTGATGTCTGTACTCCTGGTCTATCTGTTATCCATCGCCATAGAGGAAGAATTGAAGGCAGAAAGGATGGAGCATGTTATTTTTTTTTGGATGTGTGCTTTAAAATTGTTGTGGAAGCGAGATCCATCTCCATTAATTTCAATCCTGATTGTTGATGAGAAATGTCATTGCAGGAGTTATATATTACCTTGCTCTTGATGTCATGTTTCAACGATATCGGTGTCTTCTCGAAGGCAAGGGGGACGAGAAATTTGTTGCTCGCTCAGAAATTATGGTGCATCCATGGAAAGGTTAGTATTATTTGAGGGCCAATATTGTGTAGGATTGGATGAGGAATTCTCATGTAGACTGGTTTACCTGTACAGTACACCCATTAGTGAGCCTCGCATAACGACTTGGATTAAAATATTTTATAATAAAAGATATAATGCTTACTGATTAATTCGATCTATATTATATCCATAATTTAAATTTATTCAAAAGTTTAGCTTAAGTTTAATTAAACTTTATTGAAGAAAAAGGCTTTAGTTAGACTTAATAAAGAACAAGGTTTGCAATGGGTCTTCTCAGGCCTCCTAGCTAGAGATATTTAACCTGAAACATCTGATCACATGGCCTACCATGGCGGCTACCACTTATGGCTCAAAGAGCACCTTATGCCATGCAAGGTGACTTAGAGGTCAACACGTTTTTGATTGGGCTTTAATAATTATCTAATACTATATATGATAATAATTCAAGACCTCACAAAAAAAAAAAAAAAAAAAAGTTGGCCAATAAAGTATCATTTAGACTCCTTAATTTTATATAAGTATCCAACATCTTTCTGGTACAAAACTGATGTAGGATTAGATACTTATCAGTATGAGCTCTTACATGCTTCCTTTATTCAAACCTTGATATGGTTCATGTCAAAATCTACATCCAAATATAATTACAAATAAATGAGCTCCATTTATAGTATCTTTTAGTCCACATGGGTTATGAGCCGAATCTGCTCTAATACTATTTCCAATAATTTGCTAACCAAGAGAATATTATTTGAACTTTTAAATTTTGTGTAAGTATTTAAGATCTTTTGAGTATATAATTAATATAGAATTAAACATTAGCTAATATGGACTCTCGTATACTATAGGGTCCCATTTCTAAATCCATATCTAAATCTAATCAAAAACATATAGAGTCCATCTATATATCCTTTGGTTCACAAGTTGAATTTGCTTCGATACTATTTACAACAATTTAAAATCTCACTTAAAAAGACAACCAAGAAGGTATTATTTGGGTTCCTTAATTTTATATAAGTTCTCAAAATCCCTTCAATATATAGCTGAAGTAGGATTAAATACTCATCATTATAAATTTTTTTTACACACATAATAAAAGAAGAAGACAAAGGCTATTATCCAACATATCACTTGTGGCTAATGTTGTAATTTACACCTAACAAAAATTAGCATGTATAAATGAATATTAAAAGGATGGAAGGAAGGTTGCAATCTCTCAATGCGATTTATTTTTTTAATTTATGTAATTTTTGATTAATATATTTCAAATTTTGAAGGGTATGTTTATTTTATTTCTTTATCATAGAAATAAACAAAGGGTTCATTTATTTAATATCAAAAATCATGATTCTTGTGATATATATATATATATATATTTTAAAGATAATTAGGATGGGAGGAAGCCAACTGAAACCGCAGCATAGGCAGACATGAACCCATGTTATTGATGAATATTTTGTACATGAAAATAAAATTTTAACTTAATTCTCTTCATACATCTTGCAAGTAGCCAAAAAAAAAATAATAATAAAAGGAAAAAGCTTAACAACCGACTGAAAGGTGAGATTGACTATCCAATGCGAAAAAGTGGATAGATTCCTCGTTCAAAAGTTTAATATATTTTCGTAACAAGCTATGCAAGTTTAATTAATTTTCATATCAAGCTACATTATTAATACGAAAACAATTATAAATACTGTGTATAAATAAGGATAAAAGAGATGATCAAATTTTAATCTAATTATATTGGTATGTAGCTAAGTTTAGCTTATCCCTCGCTCCCTCCCTCGCTGCTTCTCTCTCTCTCTCTCTCTCTCTCTCTCTCTCTCTCTCTCTCTATATATATATATATATATATAGTAACCGAGTTTATTATATATAACAGAGGCCATAAGCCAATCTACCCAATGGAGCCCGACCCGGCCCAGTGTGGCATTTCGCTGCTTCACGGGTCGGGTTGGACCTCGGCCCGCGCAACTGCTTCAAAACGCGACGAAGGGCGGGAGGAAGAGACACAAGAGCAAGGGAGAGATGGGGGAGCGGCGTCTCCAGCAGCGGCAGAACCACGTAGCAGTGGACGACGTGATGAAGGTGCTGAGCAAAGCGAGTCTCGACCTGGCCATCGTCCAGCGCCACCTCGACCTCGAATTCCAGCACTCCTATCCCGACCACGTTCGTATTCTCTCCTTTCCCATTTCTCTTTTAAACCCTAGATTAACTCATTCCAAGATCCTTCATATGGCCGGTTTATCAGAGGTTTCTGACCGAAAATCCACCAGATCCATGGATTTGGAGGTTACAGGAGCCTTGCTGCTTAATTCTTCAACCCGAAAAAAGAAAAATGAAAAATTGAAAGAAAGAAAGGAATCTAGGTTTTCTTTTGCGATATTGTGGTTCTTGATCTGGATATCGTCGGTCGGTCTGCAGGCAAACCCTTGCAAGATCGTCGCTCGGATCAAGAAGATTCAGGAGGACCTGGTCTCGCTCAAGGAGTTGTGCCGTGAGCTCCTCGCAGAAAAACAGGTGAGCAAATATCTTTCTTTATTTACTTCTCGAAATTCTTGAAAAGAACCGAATTAGGTCAAGAGAAATGGCAAATTACTAGTCTTCTTCTTTTCTTTCTTTCTTTCTTTCTTTTTTTTTTTAAAAAAAAAAATCTCTTTTTTTCTCCTGGAATTTTTTTCTTTGTTGGACGTAGTGTTATTGTTTGTGTCACTAAATATGGCTAGTAGTTCACTGAGGAGTGGAGTTATTTTGAGGGGCTGAATCAATTGTTGGAGCATTGGAGCAGTAAAACTAGCTATTCAAAGAAGCATTGAGCACGTAAAGTTACAACAAGTGATCGGGTGCTCTATGATAACAATGCAAAGGGACAAATGAATTTTTAGGGACGCAAGCATCTTTTGTGTGTGCAAATTAGAGGAATTTTGCTTCTTTGGCTCTTCTTTGTCACAGGGTAAATGTAGAGAGCAACAGAATATAACAGATTCTACTGGCTGGGACAAGAAGAATCGAAGATCTGGAAAGATCTCTGTCAGAAAATTCCATGCAAAACCTTTGCTTAGGAATGCATGATGTGGGAATTTATGGAAAGGACTCTTATAATTGAGACGATCAGCCAGAATGCTGATTTTTACTATCTTTGTCTCTGCTTAGACTGTCAGCGAACATATGCAGGTTAGACTTGATCAGAAATCTCATGCTGAAGATATAAAGATGGATGAATCTTATGTAATAATGAGAACCAGGGAACCTGTCATTGCGAACCTTATTAAAGGAAAAGAATGAACATAATATAATTTACAAACATTAATAGGAGAAATATTTTCATGTTGTGAACCAGGCCAGGTTGGACTGCCGTTAGTACATGCCTCATTGTAATCCTTACAAAAAAATTGTTCCAATCAAACAAGAAATCACTTGCTATATATATAAACACACACACACATACATACTTGTTTGCCAAATGTATTGCCATATGTGCTATACTCCACATGTTTTGGCAACAGTTTGTGCAAGTAGATGGAAATAAACTTTGTTCTGACTAGCAGGATCTTATCGACAAAGCAAGGACAATTTTGGTAGGGCAGAGGAGTTCGTTGCAACGCTTGCTTGCATCTTCTGGTCTGCCACTCATAAGTGAATCTGATGATATGGCATACAGAAATTTAAATCTGGTGACTCTCTTTCTTTGCTTTTTATCCTAAGTGTAATTATGTTGGGTTTCTTCTTTCTATAAATCTCTTTTCTATTTGTTCATTCTTAAAATGAAAGCCAGAGCCCAAGAGCTTATGCTTTAAAAGACTTGGATTGAAGTGGTTAAGAATAGGATCACCATGACTACCTAGTATCAGGCCGGTAATCAAATGGTTACTTTTAAATTCTTTTGCTTGCTATTTGGCATATGTGAAGCAAATGAATGCCTAGTTTATACAAATGTATTCTGTACATGGTTTCTAAAGTGTGAGGTTATTCTTAGAAGGAAGAATAGGTAAACATGTTCCATGCAGCATCTTTTGGCCGTATTAAGCATATGATCAATAGAATCATGAATTTCACATTATTGTTTCAGTGCAAAAATTTGAATTCTTTTCTTTATTTTGATCATTATCACATGCTTGTAAGTTATTTTTAGTTCTCAATGTTAACCTGGATGTTTGTGTCAGTAAATGTTGAATTCCAGTGCATGGAGTTATGTTTATTCAAAGGTTATTTGTAGCTGCCCATCACCATAAGACAGCAATGGTTAAGACTGAAAAGGAAAATAGAATTGACGTAACCTTCTCATTCACAGTAAATTAAGGAACATTTTAATTAGAAATAGCCTTGTTTTCCTTCATTATAAAGTTCTTAAATCAGAGCTTCCAAGGAAAACCTAGCAAAAAAGTTGTTTTTCTCCATATGAAACTGATATATTGCTGATTTATCTGCTCCAATGAGCTATTAAGTTCATCATTGCTTTTCTTTATTTATTTATTTATTTTTGGGTTGGAGAAGTTCACTCAAGTACATAGGTTCACCAATTTCCAGCATTCCTTTTTCCTTTGTTAACTACGTGCTTATCTATTCTATTGCAGCTTTGGTTGATCTCTGTGTTGGTTAACTTTGCACTAAGTAGCAGCATACATGATTTGCTATACCAGAAAAAGAATGCTTTCACTTTGAACTACATTGACTTATATCTTTTCAATATATAGTTTTGGAAATGAGCATGTGGAAAAATGCAAATTATCTCACTCTATTTGGTGCGGTCCATCTATTCTGAATGGTCAGCTTAATGTTGAAGAATGATTAGTTGTTTCCACAAGTGAATTTTCAGATTTATTTGCCTTGAACCTTTTGCTATTTCTACCTTCATCCCATATCTTATGGGAGATAGTGTTGTTGAACCTTGGCCCTTTTTGCTTTTCTCATTTCACTTTCCTTGTTGCATTTGAGAAACTACAGAGCAAGGCCTAAACCAAGAGCACTGTACTTTTCTAATAATACAGGGAATGCCAGATGAAGGTGGAGGCACTGGAATATACTTTATAATCATGCAAACACTACAATTATGTTCCAAGTTCAAAGCTTGGCAGGTGTTTCCCCCAGTGTTTGACCTGGGTAACTTTATAATCGTTTCTTTGAAATGATTGGTGATGCTCCCATTGATATTCTAACAGAGTAATAGTGCAAATGAGATTCCTACTCTACTCAGGAATACACCTAGCAACAGCAATAGTCTTAAGATCAAGGTTCGGTCTTGAATCGTATCCATAACCGCACTGATATATAGCTTTTGGTTAAATATATTAACAAGAGCAGTTATTTGCTTCTAATTTCCTTTTTAAGGCAGTGATTCTCAATAATAACTTTCCTTTTTCTCTTTTTTTGAGTGAGAGTACCAGGATGAGGGGAAGACTGTTCATATTCTTGACAAAGGGCAGGGTTAAACCTACATCTCTTGTATCAACACAAGAGACTTATACCAACTTGGCAAGCTGGTTTGTTAATCACGTCTCTTGAGTTTTGAAAATGAGACTAACTGAAACAACTAGGAAAGTTTGTAACTTCTAGATCTACCTATATTATCTTTCTGAAGATGGTGCTTTTATGGTCTAGGCTATTTGATCAATGATCCTTTTTTTCACTGAAAAAAAGTAGAAATTATTGAAGAAAAAAGAAACAAACTTAGACTAGAAGGGCTAAGAAGGAATAAATGGATAATTGCCAAGGTATAGGCTTAATGCACCAACACTCTCTATGACAATGGCAGGCAATGGAGAAACATGCCCGGTCCTTTTAGAATTGTTATGTGAAAATCTTTCAACTATTCATACTATTTCCTTGCAAGGATTAAAACACCATCTGCCACACATATGTCTAGCATAGATGAGAACAGTATAATGCCATATTGTACTATGCTGTACCTTGCTGGTTAAGTGCGCCAATGTTTGATCCAGGGGTCATAAGACCTGGAGTAGCTTCGCTGACCATTTTTCTCATTTCATTTCTACATTGTGCTAAAGAACTATATGCTTATTTAGAATGCACCCATAATTGGAAGTGAATTATATTGCCTTGAAAAGCCGCTAAAGCTAGGAATTTTGTCAGTACCATATAAAGTGTTAGCTTGCAATGATAAATGCAAAATGAGGATTTGTTATAATATGTTTACGTGAATTAACCAGTTAGAATTTATAGTTATGTTAATTCAAATTCTCTACCAACTTCTATAGGTTGTAAGAATGCTTTGATGCATTAGTTTGCTTTGCTATTAAAATTTATCAGCTAACCACATGAAAATGGAGTTAGCTGCAACATTAGAATTGAACTTTGTTGGAGTAGAGGCTGCAAAACTTGCACATATCTGTGGACTTTCTGGGTGAAACTCATGATCAATAAACTATGCATTATCTAGATGCTGGTCCTTCCACAAACCACCCATTCCTCTATAATTAATTTTAAGCATTCAACATCTGGCAATTCATATCATTAATCACTTAAGGCAATCATTAACTGTGTTTCATGATGACCAAATTGTATTGGTATTGTTTTTTATGCCACTAGAGTACTGAAGGATTGTGGTTATTATCTCACAAATAAATTTTTTGACATATATTTTCTCAGAAATAAAAAAAAATTTCACACTAACGGTTTGTATGGTGGTTCTCAGCTTGGTTTTGCTTTCCTCCCCCTATTTTTGGGGCCTTTATACATTGATTGATTGAGCGTAATGAGGGGCTGATAAGGGGTCATTTTATGTATATAGTTTTTGTTTTGAGGGCATGTTTTGGTTTCTGGTTGCCCTGTCTGTGGGTCTGTTGGCTGGAATGGAAAGGTTGGTGTGGAGAATGATGTTGGCCTCTGCCCCATCCTCTGTGATCCCTGTTTCCTTTTCTTTCTATTTTCTCTCTTTTTTGCATTTTTTATCCTTCCTCTTCATCCTCTTTTGTACACCATTTCATTCTGTTATGAGATGTGTTGGTGGATTTTCCACCATTTTGCTCAAAAAATAAGGAGAAAAAAAATAGCTGAGAAATGTCCAATGCAAGTAAAGCCTGAGGAATAAGCCGCAAAACCAGCATCTTTCAAGGAATTGAGTGCTCAAAAGAGTTACTGAAGTAAAAACATCAATGACTGCGGAAGCTAATACAGAATACAAGTCTACAATACGAGGCAATAACCCACAAGTTGGACCTTGCATCAAGGAAAGTTAAGCACCCCATGTTGTTAGCAGTGCTGGCAGGAAAATAGAATGGTGATTAGAGAGTTCACAAAAAAGTTATTGGAGTTGTAGCCAAGCTCAACAACATTGCACCGAAGTCAGCCTTGGCTTCAACTTAGGGGACGTGAGATCGGGCCTTGTGAATGAGGGAAGATGAAGTGGGTGGGGGGCTTGGGTCATGCACCCGGTGATGGATGGTGTGCCAACAATATTGTTGGCAGTACCAAGCAACTGTGCCTCACTATCTAGAAGAAGAGAAAAAGGAAGAGAAAGTCAGACAAAAGATGACATGGTGGGGGCACTTTGGTTGTTTGAATGTGCTTGTCAACGGTGGATATGGATGGAAGAGTTGGATTTCAACAAAAATTAAATTGAATGCAATTATTATTATTATTATTTTAGGTGCAAGACGTGTATGTGTAACATGGGCAAGTTGAAGGGTGAAAAGGTAATTTTCCCTAAAATATTCAAACTAAAAGTTTGGATCATCATTTTAGTCTAAAAATTAGACTTTTTTTTTTTAAAAAAAAAGACTTGATATTTTTATTAGTTGTTGCTGATGCCATATAGCTGGGTAAAGGATTGATGATTACAGAAACAAAATTATGCAGCTTTATTTTCATAGGTTCATGTAGTTTCAGTTAATCAGCAACTTGTCTTAAGTCAACACTTTCATTTTCACAGGTTATTGATGAGTGGACAACTCAAGTGAGAGCAAAGACAGGTAACAGCACCTACAAGCTTTTGACATAAGAATTGTTAGTAAGATTCAGCTTTTTATTTATTTATTTATTTATTTTTTACTTTTTGGGTTTTGTTCAGGAGATGAGAAAGACGCAGACGTGGATATTAATCAGATGCTGTTCTCAGCAATTGTTCACAACAGCTGAAGTTACAAGCAAAATGCATCAAGATGGAAGCAAGTTGTTAAATGATCTCCAGCATTGAGTGAAGCTGTATGAAGTGTGCATGGATTTTGATTTGCACCTTAAATTGCTTTGTTTTTTGGTTAATAAAACCGCAATTCCTACACTTAGTGTACGTGTGGGTCAGCACAGAAAAATCGTTAGAGAAGCATGCAGAACTTGATGCCTGCCTCCGGTTGGATGGTGTGAAGTGAAACTGCCATTTGACAGGCACATATCGTTTGTTGTATGTCAATATACCACATTTTAGGTGAATTTGCTTTATCTACCACAAACAGAGCTATGTATCATTTTTTCAGCTAGTTATCTATCAAATCCAACAAGTCAGCATTAATAAACTATCTCGCATTGGGGTTTGATATTGGCAGGCCGAAGCAGCTATGTTGGAAAAAAAAATCTTTTTATTTTTTCACGAGTGAATCATTTTTTTTATTTTTTTTCTTGTTCAGGTTTTTTCCTCTTAAGTAGCTGAGCTTCAACTTCTATGGCTTGGGTATTCATTGTGAGCTAATAGCGTGCCCCTGTGTCAGTATTTTTATCTTATTTTCAAGGATTGAGAATTTCAGATAACAGAAAATTTCAAGGCAAAAAAAAAAAAAAAAAAAAAAAAGTATAAGAAGAGGAAGAAGAAACATCTATGGTGCTATGTTGAACGCTTGTGGCATCTAGTCTGATGCTTTCTCTAGCACCGTTTTTAATCGGGATCATATGACCCTCAACACTGCAGGGTCTTTGATTCTCTATTTACGTTCGCAATTAAATCGCTTAGGCTGGAAATAGACTGGGCTGAGTCTGATCATGGTCCAACTTGAAGTTGTGAAGCTTCAACCTTGGCATAGAGGTCTTTTTATTTTCAGAAATTAAGTTGAAGCTTATCTAAACTCAGTCCGAAACTTAATCAGATGGATCCACAACATTACATTTGATCCAAAAATTGTTCTGATAGAAATATTTTTTAATTTTTAAATCTTTACATAAAAATAAGTTATATTTAAAATAATTTTATTTAATCATTCTATAAAGTTATATGAAAAATTATTCTCTCGTAATTAATAAAAAATTTAGCATAAAATTTAAAAAACTTATTACATTTTAAGATTTTAGAATTACATTGAATAAAGTAATGGCTTTAGCTCAGTGCTATTTTTTACTTTAATTTTAAATTTAAATATAATCTGAATTAGTTTAGGCTTAGCTCAAAACATAGTTCAAAACCGAATTGACCCACTTTTCAGCTCCTGAATTTATCAATCAATTATATCTCAATTATAATTATCATTCACTGATCCACGGTGCTCCTAGGTAATTTAATGCCCCATGAGGGAACTCTTAACATTTGCTTTGAACTTATAAATAATCATTATTGTATTAGAAACATCTAAATAATTTTTCTCTAAGTAATTCATTGTAAAATAATAACAATAAAAACTTTTATCTCAAATTAATAGAAGTTAGTTATATTTTTTTTATTCTACTTAAGTTAATATTATATTTTACATAAAATATAAAATATAATTTTATTTATTTATTTATTTATTTTTTCATGCAGCAAATCATTTTTTGCAAATATTCTAATCATTTAAATTTTTTTTCTTAATTTATCATTAATTACCGTATCTTTATTCAATAATTTCTTATTATCTAACTTAATATGTCTGTATAATCCACTGTATCCCCGGAATTTATTTATTTTTTTTAAAAGAACTCGCTAGACGTTGCCGACTTTGCGGTCAGGACCCGGTTCCCTCGAGACGGCTTCCTCTCCATGTCCTGCCATTCCCCGTCCTCATTCTAGTTAAAAAGGAATAAAAGGGCGATTTTCCCCACCGGTCTCCTTTCCCGTCGTCCAGGGTTTCTCAGAACAAGCGATTAGGGTTTCTTGCCATCTCGTAAAAGCAGAAGGACAAGAAGAGGAAGATCGAGCGGAGATGTGGGCGGCTTCGTGCCTCGCCTCGTGCTGCGCGGCCTGCGCCTGCGAGGCGTGCCGGTCGGTGGTCGGCGGGATCAGCCGCCGCTCCGCCCGCATCGCCTATTGCGGCCTGTTCGCGCTCTCCCTCATCGTCTCTTGGATCCTCCGGGAGGTTGCTGCCCCCCTCATGGAGAAACTTCCCTGTAAGCCCTAGAATCCCAAGCAATCCATATTCTTCTTCGTTGATCCAATTTAGATGGTGGATTTCGAATTCTTGGGGGTTCTGTAGGGATAAATCACTTCCATCGGACGCCGGATAGGGAGTGGTTCGAGACGGATGCCGTTCTTCGTGTCAGCCTTGGGAACTTCCTCTTCTTTACCATCCTGGCCCTTCTGATGGTAGGGATTAAGTATCAGAAGGATCCACGTGATCGGGTGCACCATGGTGGGTGGATGGCGAAGATTGTGTGCTGGTGCGTGCTGGTGATTCTCATGTTCTTCGTTCCTAATGGACTCGTCAGCTTCTATGGTGAGCGTTTGCGCTGAATTTTAATTTTGATGGAATTATGTTGATTGGAAACGTATAAAGCTGGCGACATTATTAAGATGAGATGACAATTAGAATTCATTTCCTTGTTTAGTGAAATTGACGGATTGTATTATTGGTTTTGCTACGCTTGGTTTTCTAAATGATTTCTTTGCTGTTTGCACTGGAAAACGGTAGCTATTTTAAGCTACAGCTAAAATTTGTCCTAATGATATTTCGGTCCCCAGAAATTATCCTTTTTTTTTTTTTGGAGGGGGGGGGGGGCGCTGCAAAGATAGAGAATTGGCATACAATTTAATTTCGGTGTTTGAGAAATTAACTTCATGCAGAAATTGAATGTTCTGTTATAATTTCGTTTTTATTATTTTTCAACTTGACAAAGGAAGATATCAATTAAGATAATGATCGAGCTGGGCATGTTTAGATGCGAATTTTGCACAATTTGGTGAATTAAGCAGGACTGGATGGATTTAATTATGGCCAAGCAAAGGCAGAAATGAGTTTATTGTGTGAAGCTTAGAAGTCACACAAGTAGAGGATGAAGTAACAGGTGATGAGTCATTTTCCGAGACCGAGATGCAGAAATGAAGGATAGAGATTGTGCAGGTGAGGATGAAGGCTCTGATTTTGGTGGGAGTGTGAATTAACTCTGTAGAGTTGGAATGGAATTCATAGTAAGAATTCCTGGATAGCTCCCATCATTGTTGATAAGACCTTAGATATGAATGTCTTTCATAGAAATATATTAAATTATTAATATTAAAGGTAGTTGTTGCGTTAACAACTCAGAAGATGATCGAATATATTTGCTAGACTGGAAATTTGTTTTGTACTGCCTTTTGGTCCTTATGTGATATTATCTCATGATTCCTGGTTAGTGCATATTTGAGTGACTGAAATTTTTGGAATAACTGGTCTGTAAAAGTTTGAGACATTTATAAAGATGGTGGGATTTACTTTCATTGCACCTTTCAGAGTCTTTTGGTTGTTCCTTTCCTTTCTTTCATTCGTTCCTTTTTTTTGGCAAGATGGGTAATTTTCTGTCCTTGCAGCATCATTGGAGGTGCCAATTATTTTTAAACTTAAACTGACAAACTTGCTGAGGCTGATCTTTTCTTAGTGCTTAATATATGATATTATGATTATGTAATGTATTGATTTTGAGTACAAGCTTTTATGCTGGATGGATTTGGCTCTGAGGCGGCGACATCGATACTTTTTTATTGCAGAAACAATATCAAAATTTGGGTCGGGATTGTTTCTTCTGGTCCAGGTTGTTCTCTTGTTGGACTTTGTACATGGATGGAATGATAGCTGGGTCTCAAAGGATGAGCAATTCTGGTTTGTATAATTATCTAAATGCTTCTTTATGTTGCTCTTCACCAGCAATGAATTCTAGGCTTGTGGTGATTAGTATCCTTGTATGGCTGAATAATTTCTTAACTTTTACCTATATCCTTCAATTGCAGGTACATGGCATTGTTCATTGTGTCGCTTGTTTGCTATGTGGCCACATTCTCATTTACAGGACTGTTGTTTCACTGGTTCACTCCATCAGGACATGATTGTGGCCTCAACACCTTTTTTATTGTTTTGACATTGATTCTTGTCCTTGTTTTTGCAATTGTTGCATTGCATCCAAAGGTATGATAATCTTAACCATTAAGTTTAGAGAACCATTTAGCAAAGTATGATGAAAATTTTTACCATAATAGCAGTTTGATAATTTAAGAATGCTTTGGAAAATTGTTATGTTTTTTTGTGTGGTATGTCCTTGTCCCATCTTAACAGTTTCTTCTCGGTACGAGGACTCATGTAATGGGACAATGACATGACTTGCTATCCTTCAGCTGACCTTTCTCATGAAAAACATCAAAGTATTCATTCTTTCTTAGGTGATTTTACTAATATCTCGATGCTTTATTCTTCAGTTCTGCAGCAGTGTAGACCTACTAAAACAGTAGTTAGTTCTCACTTAATTTTATTCATTGCTATTTAACACTTTTGGTGATATTTTACTTTGATAAATGTAATAATTTCCCTAAAATGCTGAAAGTTCATGCAACTGTTGCCTGATTTAGAGAATGTAAATTATCGTGCTAACAGAAAGTACATATCATGCAGCTTTAATGAGACAGGCTGAAAAAGGAATAATTGACATATGCTATGTGGTTGATTGAGCATCGAAAGATGAAGGGAAAAATAATTGCTTTTATGACATGCCTGAGATACTAGATGTAGGGGATAACAAACTGAAATGCCTGAGATATACTGTTATTCTATGAAATGGCAAAATATAGATACGCTTTACAATTTCAGATTTAGTTGCTGCACTTTCTTCACTGCTTTGCTGGCCCAGGCATCTAAAGCATCTTCGCCCAGTCTGGGTCTCAATTTAATTTTTAAGTTTCTTGATATGTCCAGAAAAATGACAGCAAATTAATATCAGTGCTCTTGTAGTACCCAAGGACACATTCATCTCTAATCTCCAGTATGTGCATCATCCTTTTACATGAGTTTCTGACCATCCAAAGTTCTTTTTTCCTGCATAACAACAGCACAAAGATATGTTGATGTCAAGAAGCAATACCAGTAACCAAAAGAAACCCCCAAATTATTTGCACTTCGCATGTTAGTAGAGCCTCAATCAAAGTAGTCCTGTGTCACTATGTAGCAAGGCAATCCTTGCTAGCTTCTCAATAACCTAATTTTTCTTTTCAGTTCATCGTTTCTACCTGATATACCGAATTCTCCTATAAGAAGGAATAGAAAGGATGATTATGTACTAGATTTAGATAACCTTTTCTCTGGTAACGCGAAAGTAAATATCATCTCAACTAGTGGAAAATAGAAGTTCCTTTTTGATTGTAGGTGCAGAGTTAGCTAGCAGAACATATTTATCTCAAAATATAAATCTTAAAGGAAAGAAAATTCCAACCAGAAAAGGAAATTCTAAAAGGAGTGGACAAATAAGAATCAAGAGTCAGCAAATAAGTAGTCCTCTTAACTCGATCCTTGTATATTTCCTAGGGGAAAAATACCACTTAAATTAGCAAGAAATAAATAGAAAAGAATTCAAACTTGAGAGAATGGTATCCTGCAAACAAAAATTTCATACAATTGACAAAAAGTCTTTTTTCTCCATTCATCGGTATGAAGAAAGAAGTTGTTCATCTGCATTAGATGGGATGAATATATCTGTGCTCTCTATCATGTTGACGACGCATGGAATTCTGGTATGTGCATAACTGTTGTTGGCATTTTTAGAATCCTTTGAAAAGGCTTATGTCTACGTAAGAAGTGATGGAACTTAGGCCAGTTAGTCTTCTTTTTGGCTTTAATTTATATAAACCTGTATCATATATTCTTTTCCAAAGGGTTAACTTGGTTATGAATGGCGGTTGCTTTCATGCAACATGTGTTGAAGAGCAAACTATTGTGACGGTCATGACTGCTGTTACCTGAAAAATATTTGAAGGTTGAAGGGCGCGTCTGTCTCTTTCATGCAATTTCTGTTGGAGGTTAAACTATTCTGAAGTTTTGACTGATAATAACTGATGAACTTTGAAAATAGTGACATCATATATTAGTATGCTTGAGACTGTAACCTGGCCTTTCATTTCTGTACTCTAGTAACTACTGATTTTTTTCTTTGTAAATATAGAAATTGTGGGCTTTAGTTAACAGGACTTTCCTAGAAGTAAGAAGCATTTTAGTTGCCTCTTTTAAAAGCTTAACTGATAAATTTAGGGCCTCTTTGGTATAGCTTTTGTTTCCTTTTTTTTTATTTTAAAAATAAATACATAATATCTGATGTAAAAAAATATGTTTGGTTACATTATTTTTTTTTTATTTTTAAAAGTGACTTTGATTATCTATGAAAAAAAGTAGAAGTGGATTTTTTCACTTCCACTTTTTTAAAAAGTAACTTTTTAGAAACCGAAGTGACTCGTATATCCAACCTCCATGATTTACTTCCACTCCGCCTCTTCTCTATCCTTTCCACTCCGCCTCTTTGCCATCCTTCCCAAGTCCGCCCTCTTCATTGGTGGAGGTCAGGCATATTGGCATGCCAATGCATTGCCTGTTCAAGGTCCGGTAAGTCATCTATTCCATGTGAACTGATTTTGGGGACAACGATCTTATTGTAGTTATATAATCTGATTTTGGGGATAGAATCTCATTCTTCGTATGATTGGATTTTGGGGACGGGGGAGGAAGCGTTCCGATAGGTAGAGGTCTTTATTTATTTATTTATTTTTGGGAGCATGAATACGAGAGAGGTAGGCTGATTTTGGATGAACTGTGGCCCTTTCTGTGAGGAGGCATCAGAGAGCAATGACCTATGGGTGAAACCAAGATAGAAGAGACGATGGTGTGAGGAATTGTAAACAATAAAAAATAACAATAGCTATTAAACATGTTTCTATTGTCAGAAATATTAAAAGAGAAGAAGAAAAACAAAACAGAATTCCAATTTCTATTTCTTTTTTAAAAAAGTGACAACAATGCTAAACACATTCTTAATATTCAGCCTTATGGGGCAGTTGATCTCCTTGCCTGTTGTTGCTAGCTGCATTGCCACCGATATGGTTTCATGGAATTCTAAGTGACATGATTATAGCTGCATCTTCAGCACTGCTGTGGTGATTGGTGTTCATCATGTTATCGGCTTTTTGGCTGTCCACGCTGCTTCAGCTAGCCACATTAATTGGTGGCATCTCCCTCCATCTTTGTGTTGTCCAGGTTGAGATCCTGTGTCTTGGGCCACCTCCCTTTCAGGCTTCTTCAACCTCACTTTACACCAGCCCAAAGTCATTTTCTTTACTGATTCAATCAATTTTAGTTATTATTATCGTGTCAACTTTCATAATTAGGTGTCTACTGATGAAAAAGGTGGCCTGGTGAAAAATGGGTTTAAAGAGGTGAAGCTTTTGTTTTCTAATGGGTTTCTAGTGATGGATAGTCTTGTTTTCTAAGAGCTTCACTTTAGGCACCAGCTATAATAATTATCTAAAAATCATACCATTGGCTAAAGTATAATGAGACTTCTCTCGACTTACTCAGATAAAAGAGATGGACTTTTTCTGATAGATCTTCTCTCTTTTCCTTCTTTGTTTCTCTGTGAAACCTTTTTTTTCACAGAAGTAGGGGTGGTCGTGCTGGATTTCATGAAGTAGGGGGCCAAAATAAGCAATTCTCAACTGTTATCTGTTTGGTAGAACAAAATCTCTATTCTTGTAATTGAGAATAAGTTGATTGAAGAAGCAAAGCAACTTATGGTATGAACAATTAGGTATTTTCCCAAAGAGTCGTTCTGTTTTTTACTTCTTGAAGCTGTGTATGAAGGGTGTTGTACTGCTAAGTGACTTTCCATCCTTGTTAATGTTGATCCTGTTGTTGCAATGCTGAAAGTCTTTGCCTTTTGGTGGCATGGGACAAGCACGTGTAGTTAATGTTTCATTCACATGGACAGGTGGCCCTTATCTGAGACATTTTTTTCTACTGATGCAATCAGGTAAATGGCAGCTTATTGCCAGCATCGGTTATCTCTGTCTACTGCACTTACCTCTGCTACAGTGGGCTATCTAGTGAACCAAGGGATTACGAGTGCAATGGTCTCCATAATCACTCAAAAGCTGTTTCAACTGGAAGTCTTGCTCTGGGATTGCTGACCACTGTCCTCTCTGTTGTCTATTCCGCTGTTCGTGCTGGTTCTTCAACAACTCTGCTCTCACCGCCAAGCTCACCACGTGCCAGTCAGTATTCAGTCTTTGATTTAACCTCCTTCAATGATCGACTCTTGCTGTTTTGATGGCTTTTGACGTGTTTAAAGTTTCCTTTGTTCAACCTGTTGTAGGTTCTGAGAAGCCTTTGCTTCCCTTTGACAAGGTAGAGCAGCAGGAATACAGGAAGAAGGATGAGGATAAGCCGGTCTCCTACTCATATTCCTTCTTCCACCTCATTTTCTCTCTTGCTAGCATGTACTCGGCAATGCTTCTGACTGGCTGGTCCACCTCAGTTGGCGAAAGTGGTAAGCTTGTTGATGTGGGGTGGCCCTCCGTGTGGGTCAGGATTGTGACTGGGTGGGCCACCGCAGCTCTCTACATCTGGTCTCTGACTGCTCCCCTTCTCTTCCCAGATAGGGAGTTCTAGCTCCCAAATATTCCAAAGGATGCAATAATTAACTGGGATCCGAGTCTCGTATCTAGTCTCAACTGCTACCGTACATGTCTATATACGCGTTCTTGATGGTGCATTTGTGGAGTAATCTGTAGTTTGGATGGAGAGTAACGTGTCCGTGATTTAAAGAATGATAAGGATGTTGCTATAATGTGTGGAATTATAAACATAAACACGGTGCTTCATGGTTGAACGGTAAGATCATCCTTTCTTGTGTATCATTCAATGGCAAATTGCAGATCACTGCTTGGTAAATATTTCCAATCTTTGAAGCTTTGGACCATGGAATCAATCTGCATAGGTTTAAGTGTAGTGTTTCTCAGCCAGAAGGAAGGTATGCTTTCTTCTGCCTCACATGTTGGACCGAGAGCCGCGGTTGCTGAAATTTTTGGTAGGCAATTGTACGAAAAGAGCTGCGGTGGTTGTTGCGGTATGATATTGTTGCATGCATGTGGCCGATGTCCTTGTTGGTCCACCAGTCAACTAGTCTGGTTGCACGGTAAATTTTCTTTTGTTTTGGGCGAGCAAGGGAGTCTTTTGCTTCTTCTGCAACGGTAACTCTAGAATTCGTGCTAAATTATTTGTAGGCATTTAATCTTAGTTTTGTTTTATTCCTATCGAATGTTTCCGTCATTCTATGAGCCACGCCTTCGGCACTGGAGCAGCCTATCTCTTGGTTTGTTGGCAGATATTGCCTACATCTTTGTGCTCCTTCAAATCAACTTCGGCAGGATACTCCGACCGATGATGATAATTTCTGGACATTTCTCATCTGTAAGCATAAAATGAGGCACAACCAACAGAAAGTTCAAAATTGTTAGGGACTGTTGCGTATACGTCATATAACACGAGATAACAGTAGCGACAGGTCTCCTCTCTGCAGCCCACTGCTAGGCGGTAACTTGATGATTGCTATCATTGACCGTGATCCAAAATAAGCGGTGCTCGTGAAATCATAAAAAGTAGCATGACATTCTAGGGGACCTTTTATCGCACAGTGGCTACGTAACATATAATGTTTATTTGAATGGCACCAACCATTTAGCCATTGATCTGGAGAGGACTACCACGAGAAGATGGAAAAACAAGACTGCAATCATTGTTACAAAACAATTGCAAGTATAGGTTTTCTATGCTCACGGAATAGGTAAAGAAATTTTGCGTTCAACTTTTTTTTTTGTTTTTTTTTAATTTCTTCCTTTTATTTTAAGTAAATGAGTCCTACCAAGACAATATGGTATTATTGATTGAGTAGATACAGAACGGAAAAACTGCCAGCTGGATCTACCTACCAAGCTTCATGTTTCCCATCTCACCAGACATGATCAGGATATGGTTAAATCCTTCCCACCACCCACTTGTCCATTTATCCAGCTTGCTTATAATTAATTCCACAAAAGGTTGTAGTTTCTAGCTCATCATCAAAATTCACATCAGCACATCACACACCGTTACGTTTCTTTCCGGGCGGTCTCTTCCCTAATCTTGGCGGATGTGGGCGTCTAGTAATTTGCCTACCGCAACGGCGTTCCATCCGTAATTTCGCCAGCCCGGGTCTTCTTAAATGCCCACAGGTTCCCCATTTTCCCGCCCACGCCTCAATTCAGTTCCCCCTTCGGTCTCTGCCTTTCCCCTCTCTCTGCTCTCTCTCTCTCTCTCTCTCTCCTCCCTCCCCCGGTGGGAAAAAAAAAAAAAAAAAAAAAAAAAAAGAAACGAGGAAACAAAGACAAATAAAAAGAGAAGAAAGAACACCCGCCCGCCCACCCCAGACCAAGAACTAAAGCTGCCTTCCTCTCTCCCTCGATGCCCTAACCCTTATCGTCTCTCTCCCGGCCATGCCGGATCTCAGCAATCTCCTCCTCCCTCCCCCTTCCCCTCCCTTCTCCTCAGCCCCCTCCTCTTCTTCTGCTCTTCTTCCCGATCCGTCCTGCTCCTCCTCTTCCTCCCGCCCCGAAAACCTAGATGGGGACGCCTTGGACTGCCGGTGGAGCCGCCGCCTCAGGTTCCCCGTCTCCGCCCGCGGGACCTGCTCGGTGCTGAAGAGGGAGCGGAAGGGAAGCAAGAAGGCCAGCGGCGGGGAGTTGCTCTCGGAGCACGTCAGGGTTTGGATGGAGAAGAAGGTGGCGTCCGGGGTGCCCGAGAGGGAGTGCGTCTTGCCTTTCCTCACCCATGCCCCAAAATTGGTGAGTTCTTGATGTCTCTTTCTTCGAGATTCTTGGCTTCTAGGATTTCTGCAAGCTTTATTGCACCGTCTTTTTTCTTTTCTGGGTTTCTAGTGTCGGAGAACGGTTCTGATTGTTTTGGCACTTCCTTTTTTTATTTTAAATTTTCCTAAGACATGAAGAGCTCCATTTTTGAGAAGGAAAAATGAGAAAAATTGAAAAACACGAGAAAATAGTAATCAACAGGAAAACCTCTGAGGAGGAACAGATAGAATTTTGTGAGAGTTTGGAGTATTTGCGGTTCTTGTAAAATTATAAAGATAGAGTCGTTTTGATCACATCCACAGCAGTTAGGGCAATGGAGAATATTAGGGCAACAATAACAGTTGTCCTTCTTGAAATATTGTCCCCATCAAGTGAACAAAACATTGTCAGGAACTTTTTCAGAAGTTTATTTAGTTGGTAGGTCTTTCTTTTGATTTTTTGGCTTCTAGGGTTTCTAAATCCCTTCTTGAGCCATCTTCTTTCTTTTCTTGGTTTTTCATGGAAGGAGTGAAAGTGGACACAAATTCGAGCATTCAGCTAATATCTGTATTTGTATCTGTATCCATAGAAAAATAAATACAGATATAAATAGATGATTGTCCAATCCAAATCTAAACATCTGAATCTGTTTGTGATCCTACTTAAACTTATATCAGCACTCAAGAACTTTTAAAGAAAATAATTGACTATACTAATATGGTATTTACTTAATTTACTTTTCACTTGGTGATATCTTTGACTTGTTAGTCATAAAGTTTTACTTATAAATTTATATTCATATTATGTCCATACTTTTAATATTTAATTGTATCCATATCCATTTAAAATAAATATTGATATGAATTTTTACATTCAACTAATATCCATGCTTGTGTTTGTGTTTGCCAAACAAAAAATGGGTTTGGATACACTGATATCTGATCCATTTTCAGCCATAGTTTGCAATTTGATTAGTCAATAGGCTTACTGCTTGCTTGAGAACCTTTACCTCTTTGCTTTTCGAGATCTTAAAATTACTAAGTTAAAAAAAAGAAAGTTCTTGATGTAGAGGTAATCAAGAATGCTGCTTAAGTGAATATATAACCAATCTAATCAATCTTGCTTGCACAATTGAAAGAGCCACTGGAATGTCTTTTCCAAGTTTAACCTTTTGTGACGTCTAGTTTCTAATTTCCAACAGTTAGTCTATAACTTTTGATCAGAGAAAATGAGAAGAAGAACTGATTTCTTTCCCCCCTTTCCCTTTAATCAATCCTGTCATTCCTAAAACCATATTATGCACATTTGATCATTTTTTTTTTTTTGGGAAAAAGTGTAAGTAAAGCAGGAAATTAGTTCATGTTTTCCTCATTCTGAGACACAATAAAGGAAAATGATAACTGATAACATTGTATGAAGGGCCAATTGATGTTACCAGGTACTTCAAGTCATTTTCCAGTCTTGTATTCATCTTTTGTGATGTCAAACTATATATTTGATGGTTGTGATGCTAAAATGATGATTTATTTCTTGCTGTTAAAATTATTACTGCTCTTATATTTGGTTGGGTTTCTTTTATAGGTTGGTTGTCAGATGTGCAGTAAATATATCTGCCCTGGTGAAGAAGTGCAGTGCTCGGTTAAAGGTTGTCGGCAAGCTTTTCATCAGATGTGCGCTAAGCAAAAAATTGGACTTCCTAACCATAAACCTTTCAAGTGCCCGCAGCATGTAATTTTTTTTAAAGAATATAATATAGCTACAACTATACCATTTTATTTTACTTGCTTTTGTATTCCAAATGTGAATAATTTAATCATGCTTATCTGTAGAAGGGAAGGTCTTGTATGTAGAATATTTGTTCTAATATGTTTCAGGCCTTATATATCATGGCCTTATTTTCCCTTGATTGTGTATGTTCTAATACTTTATTCTTTTTCTGACTACTCTCTCTCTCTCACACACACACACGCGCGCGCGCGTGCGCACAACCCCAGCCACACGCCCAAGGAGTAGTGCTTAATTACGATGCGTGGACATGTTTGGTGTTGTCCTAAGATATTCTTTTACATATTTGAAAGCTAAAATAATTTCATACACATGCGCATACCAGTGTTTCATGAACATGAATATGCGAATTGGATTCACACATGCATCCAAGTGTGATTTTACTAGAAGAAAAAATAGGATACAAGTACATGTAAAATAAAATTTAATTAAATTAACTTATATATTTGACATCTGTAAGTATTATTTCTCTAAATATTAAAAAAATAACAATATATTTTTTTGTTAAGTTCTGTTAATAAATATGTTTCTCTTTTAAACTTCCTAATTAACTTAAGGATATAAGGAAAAAAATATTGTTTTGCAAAATTATTTCAGTACTTACATCCTTGACCAATTTCAAAAATAACAAATACTTTTAACGTTAAAATGGAGAGCCAAACTCATTCTTGGGAGAATTCAGCTCTCTATCGATCTTTAAAGGTGTCGACCAAAAAATCTTTGTAACTATACAAGCATCTGATGTGTATCCATTTTGCTTGACGTGAGAGTCTATAGGTAACATAGGTGAACACACATATTTCTGTACTGTGATATCCAATAAAAAATTATTTAGATAAGTAGAAATCAGCAACCAAGTTTTTACAGAAGCTAGAAAAAAAGTAGCTTATATCTTATGCCTATTCAAATCTGCTATTATGTTTATTATGGTTGATGTTTTTGCCTTATCAGTGATGCAAGTGGATTGACTAAATCCTACTTCATTCTACCTCATCATGAATTCTACTCATCCAAAAAGCTGAACCACTGGTTTGGACCTCCAAATTTTTTGATTTCGCTTTAAACCTGAACAAAGTTGGATAAAAGGTTTATATAAGTGGATTGAACTCCCTAATATGGAACAGAATGGACTTGATATTGGTTTGGATTATGTGTTATATGCATAAAATTTGGATTGAAAATCAGCCTTGTATGGGCTCTAACTTTTGCTTGAGGTTTGTTAAATGGGTCAAATTGGTGTCTAATCCTAGATTTATATCCAAATTAGGTTTGATCCTGTTCATGCTAGATGTAAATGCTATCGGCTCAGTAAAAAGTGCTTGGGCTTTGTGTTCACCAAACATTGAGCTTGTAAAGTACTTGTCTTTGAAGCACTTCTATAGAAGTGCTTCTTGATCTGGAAAACCTTAATAATGCCAAGAACAAGCTTAGAAATCAAACAACTTATTGTTCCAATTGGAGGAGAATGGACATGGAACAATGAACAGATTAAATGTAGACAGTTTTGACTCAGAGATTTTGTGGATGGGTTCAATAAGTTAGGGTTAGACTAGGAAAACCATGGACCAAGTTGGATTTTTTTGTTCTGAATCAGTTGGGAAGGATAGCTTTCTACACCATGTGAATGTCAACTTAGTGTAATTTGATTTTGTGATTATCACGTTTCAATTTCTTGAACAATTTAGACATGCATTGCTTCCACTTATACGAGCATGCATATTCCAGGCAATAGGTTTTATGGTTGGAATAGTAGAGTAGCTAAGGAATCTCAAAATCATATTTTATGTTATTTTAATTGGTTTTCAGTTATTGGCTGGTCTGTCATGTTACCATGAGTTGTTTGCCTGATGCCTAAGTTACTGTTTTCTAATGCTTAAGGAATCATCATGCATAGTGACTGGGAAACGGGTTCTGCCATAAATGGTCACCCTCTTTTGGTTTGTATCAGAGACTGCCCTTTTTACTGGGGTGCAGAACTTAAGGAAACCAGAGGCTTTTCTCTCTTATTGCTTCTAGGAATTCCTGAAATCCATGACTCTAGATATTCTAGGTGATAAAACATGGTTTCCTTGTGATTAAGAATTTTCAACCAATGTCTTTCTTGGCACAAGTTTATTACTTTCTCTGAGTTCCGTTTGCATTAAATCTATATTGAACTCTAATTGTTGATCTACACTTTTCTTTTATACACATCATTAGTTTTAAAACTCCCTCTACTCTTTCGGTTGCAAAACTAGAGGATCTAATCAAATCTTGGAGTGGGATCCTAATAGTTGATGTTACCATAAAACACTATTCTTCTGTGATTTATGGATGCAATTTTTCCCTTATAGTGTGGTGTGCTTCCACATGCATTTCATTTATCATGTGGCAGTCACATGATAATTTAAGTGAGATGACATTAATGATGTGTGGGCAGTGCATCAAATAAAATGATGTGATTTCTAGATTGGAGGCAAGTAGAAGGCTCTTTAGTCGAACTAAGGTCTCTAAGGTCTTCATCCATACAAAGGATGTTGATTGAAGTTAATTACTTAATGCTTACTGACCAGCCTCTTCAATCAGTCCCTCTGTCTTCTTTTTCTCTTCCCGGATCAGCCTTGCATTTCTTTTACTTTTTTCTACGACAAGGTCCTATAGAAGGATACCCATGGACTGGAGAAGGGAGTATTGGCTGGGGTTATCAAGACAGCAGGACTACTTCCCTCTTCTTTGCCTTCTCCTTCCTTCACTCTTTCTCTAGCGGTGTTGGATCTAAGGTGTGGGTTGTCCTGAGGATTGTCCTTTTCCTTTGAGGCATGGAAGGCTACATGAGTGCCTCCTAAGTAGAAGATATCATTAATCTGGTGATTATGTTGTTCTATCTTATTTCCTCATCTTCAGTCTTTGATCTTATATTTCACATTATATTTTCTTCTTCTTAATTGTCATGGCATCTTTGAGCTCCACTTCTTTCTGAAGTACTGCTGTCTCTGTCCTTGTTCACATTTATTGGCTAATCTAGTGTCTTTTCTTTCTTTTCTTAAATCACTGAGGTTCCTTGGTTAGATTTTCACAATGTGTTCTTTTTGGTCATCTTAGTTTGTCTCTGTTACTTATCAGACTTAAATTATGATGGGACTCTTTTGCTTATATGAAGTATCATTTGTTATTTTGATACATAATTTGTTCTCTAAGTTTGAAAAAGCAAACTGTGAAGATGTGTCATGATATGTTTGGTGGAACTACAAGTTACAGTCTAGATATACCTTCAAGTAAAGTTGTTTCCCTGCTTTGAAGCTCCATTCTTTCCATTAAATGTGCCTGCAACGCACATTGTCATATGCTTTTTATAGTTTAATCTTATATAGGAACCTTAAAAGATTTTTTTTGCAGTAGACACTTAGCATACCTAATAGAATGACATGCCAACATTGATATTACAATGCAAAACAATCGAATTTTCCATGTTATAGATAGATGGGCACACCCATGTATTATGAAAGCATATGCATTATCATTATTACCTATACAGGTGCATAGACATTGCTCTCAAACTTAAGGTTCCTTATAAAAAATATAAATGCTTACCAGCCTTCTATTTACCTTTTTTGTTCATAAATACTTATGTTTTATTGATTATTTATGCAAATCCTTTTCTTCTCACAGTTTTTCCCCAATTCTTCTCTTGTGGAAGTATGGCTTTACAACATATCTTGATTGTACTTAACTGGAGAACTACTCATTCATTCTTCTTTATTGTCCTACAGGCTTGTTTCATTTGCAAACAGAAATTTTACTGGCGTTGTGTACGATGCCCAATAGCAGTACATCCCAAGTGTGCACCATGGCCTGAAGATATCATCTATCTAACAGATCGACCAGGGCCATTAATTTGCTGGAGACATCCTTCTGATTGGCGACTTGAGAAGGAGGTCGATCTCTTCTTTCCTTCATTAGACATGAAGTGCTGTTCGCTTCATTTCTTCTTTTCAAAAATTTGCTGTTTACGTCATTTCTTCAGTGAAATCATGGAATCTCTATAGTGGAGGTTTCTTATATGCAAACCATGTCACAAATTTCTTTCTTTAGACATATCTACTTTCTAGAAGCAGCTACATCTCTTGACCTTGCATTGGATTTGCCACAATCTGCACAGATATTTAATTTAAAAATGAGCTAGTAAAAGAAGGTAGAGTTGTTGATCTCCTAAATGATTAGATAAGTTCATTTTCGTATAATAGAGGAGTCCATTCATTAACAAGTTTGCCATTATCATGAAAATGGTTGTATCAGATATGGAATGTGTCATTGAATCTCCTGCACATTTTCGAATAGGTTTCTGGTTTGTTATAAGTATATCATGATATATGTTGCTGTGTGTAGATAAGTGATGACCGCTTTGCTTATGTCGGTTGTGTTGGTTTTATGGGACCCCACCATTTCTGTTGCTTGATCCTATATTTGTATAAACTCTGGGTCACAAAAGTTCATTTTTTGAACAAAAATACATGTTTTGCGTAATTTTAAAAAAAGGAACACATTTTTCATTGCTAATGTTCAAAACAATAAAGTAATCTAAGTCAATGCATGGTCAATGGTCCATAATTGTTTTGCATTATTTCTTTTATTTGTTGTTTTACTCTTACCTCTTTTGAGATTGCCGGATATTAAGTAGGTTAAAGGGAGCCACACTCTTCTTCTTGTCTGATAAATTGCAATTCATCTTTACCAGCATTATTAGACCTTTTTTATCTTTTCTCTTTTCTCTTGTACTCACATCATATGATGAAATAGAGGCTTTCATGCTAATGTCAATTGGGTTGCATTTACTTATTCAGCTTTCTCCCTCCTAAAAGAAGACAATTAATCTTACTATATTTGTAGCTCGTAAGTCAAGTACCTGATTTTAACTTTCCACCTCATGATCTACACAAAAAATACACAGATGGGGTGGGAGTTTGATATCTCTTGGTTCATTGCAGTTTGACTGCCTTATTTATCTTTCTTCTGTTGCTATGAGTTTTCACTGCTTCCTCATTTTTTGATGGATATCCAAGTCAGACACTTGAATCATGAAATTCATGATATTACAGAATTTGGCAATTACATATCCTTGCTGCTCTGTATGGCTTGCATTCTGTTCCTGTTATTCTTTTATGTTCCTGTACTGGAATTATGCTTCTTTATTCATATTTTTTATTGATTAGGTTGGCTGACAGGAATGATTTATTTGATTGGATAACAGCATGCAGATCCCACAAGCGATGTAGAGGTTAGAACCCTGATCCACAATTCTTCTTCTTGATTTCTTATCAAGGACTTCCCTCAGCTGGTTCCTTGGCTCTAATTGCTTGGTTATATCCTATAAATCAAAGAATTCTTCTTTGGATGTATTTGAATATTCATTAAAATCACGGTACATTGTGATTTTGCATGTTTTCTCAATTTATGAAGGTTCAGCCTTTTTTTGGGTAACTGAGTGTTTGGTTGTCTTGTGGAAATTCAAAAAATTCCTCATATCATGCATAATTGGAAATTTATGTTTGAATAGGATTCCCTAAATTTCTGTCTTTCTGCCGATCTGGAAGTTTTGAATGAAAGATTAAAAGAATAATAAATTTGAAGCCCAAAAAAGTTTCAGAAGCTGCTGGAAGTGCTAGTTCAAAGAAATGGTTTTACTAGGAGTTTCCATACTGTTTTATATTTCATGTTCAGGTGGTGTTGCAACTATTTGCTTTTTATTGACAGGAAGTCTTTAGCCGCCTGCCACTACCATATGCTGATGAAGAGTTTAAGATCGGATCCATTTTGAAAGATGTTATGGAGAACAAAACTGAGCCATCTCCTTACATACATATCAGACGTAGTATCCTTTATAAAGTCCTGAATACTTCGTGGGACTTCTTAAAATTTCTCAAAGGCAGAAACCTGTGGTATGCATGACAAGTAAAACAGTTTTGCTTACTTATCTGGATTTAGTATTTATTTATTAAACTCAGGCATCATCTTATCTTATATCATGTCCTTAACAAAGAAAGACATTTATTTAGTCAAGAAGAAGCGCGATGGTGCAGAAACTGGTGTTGGGTGCACAAATTGCCATGCCAATTCCACATGCAAGGACAATTGTGAATGCAGGTATTGGCATCTGTTTTAGTCATGATCAGTTGCATTTACTGATTTAATTGCAAAACATTGATGTCAGTCTGTTGTTAACCATAAAATCAAACTTTTCACTTTTAGACACTGCTTTTTGATCATTATTTTGGATAGTCAAAATTTGCACGTCTTTTGTTGTTTATAGACAGCTGCAATGTTGTTTTATTTGATGCATCATTTTTGATGCAATTCTATTTCCTCGGTAGTTTGTGTCATAAAATGACATTTAATTGTAATAAGCTTGTGACTGGGCTCAACATGTAATTCAAAATCCGTCTCAAATGGGCTAGTTGAAGACAGCAATTCATGGTATAAAACCTCATGTGGATTTTGCAGTCCTTTCTACATAAGGTCTTGTCAAGTTTTATTCTTGGTATCAAGTAATTGGGTACCATGAAATCCCTGAGGGCTTGTTTGGTTCACAGAAAGTGACTTTCAGACAGAAATAGGATGTCTAAAAAATTAGATTCCCAGGCATAGAATATCGGAATTATCACGTTTTGTTGACCATGGGAAACAGGCATTTTTCTGAGAAAGAATGAAGCTGTCACGTTTGATTGAATAGTTTCTTTTCCAGGAAAATAGTATAGAATATCAATTATACCTTTTAGTTTTTAAAACTTTTTTTTTGCCATCTAATTTTTTTAACTTCTATATGGGGTTATAAAAAATGGTCAAGAAATCAAGATACCAAAATTCTAAAGAAACATGCCCTCAAAAAAAAAAAATACAACAGCAAAAAAAAAAAAAAAAAATTCAGGATCAAAAACTAAATTGACACAACAATAAGCATCAATCTATAGAAAAGATCTGAAGCGAAGAGAAGCAAACAAGCGAGAGCTCAAGCATTTCTTCTCTCTTTCTCTCGCCCGATGATTTGAGAAAAATGGTATATGACAGGAAAGAAGGGTATAATGGAAAGAAAGCAGTAGGAAAGTAAATCCCATGGTATCGATGGAATTTTATTTTTCATAAAATGCAGGAATTCAAATCATGTGGAAACAGAGTATTTTCACGGACGGGCCCTAAAAGCACGAACCAAACATTCTAATTTGTGGGAAACAAAATTTCGCAATCTCTTTTACCGTGATCCAAATGAGCCCTGAGTTGATTAAAGCTATAAACTATATGAAGACTGAATAAACTCTTTTGACTCTTTCTCTTATTCCTTCTCTAATTTAAATCTATTTCTGAATTATGCAGGATACTGACAAGTGGTAGTGACATGACATGCTTGAGACATGTCTTCTGCTTAGTTTTTTCAATATTGTTGTGCCATCCTTTGCCCTTTCTATGTGCAAATTTTGTTCATTGGTGTCATCAAGCTTGTAGCTGAAGCTATTATTAATCTGACAATATGGTTTTCGAAATTATTGTATATATAAATATTGGCATGAGCTAATGCTTGGCACATACCCTACTAACCTGGTATAAGCTGGTGTCCAATAAGCATATTAAATGATGATTTATGTGGATGCATTATTCCCGCAGGGGTCTCTCAGTCAGCTGTTCCAAGGCCTGCCATTGCTCAGATTTGTGCACAAACAGACCCTTCCGCAAAGAGAAAAAGATAAAACTTGTTAAGGTAAAAGTTTGCTCCAGTTTTTAGTTGTGGCTTGTAATAAAGTTTGTGTTTGCACGTACATCTGTATGCTTGTGTGCTTGATATCAATATCAACATTATGCACTTGCCCTATGTATGCGTTATGTTCAAACAGTAATTATGGTAAATTGTTATCATCAAGAGTTGTAGCTGTCCCTATCTCACCTTTCTAGTCTGCTCCCTGATATAGATGTTAGATGGCTATTTTTAAACATAACTAGATTTGCCAACATGTTTTCCTTGACTTGGGTGATTGATGTTTATAGTGTCCTCAGTAGAATGTGCTTTGCCATTAGTTTCATGTTCCCCTTAATTTCTAACTTCACCACTTAGCTCTTACATGATCCCAATCACCATTACCTGTAGTTATTCTTTATCCATTTCTTGGAAATGATAGCATGTTGATCAGCTTTCATTTCTATGATCTGATCCTGTTATTCCAAATGATTATTTTTACATTATTGTTGATACAAATCTTTTGGGTGTTTCAAGGTATTATAATCAGATTTTCCATAACTCATTGAGATACTGCTCGTGCTAAATTAGCGATTGAGGCAAAATTCTACTTATTAGTTTATGTTATTAAGCTATAATTTTAAGCATCTTGTCACACACTGCACAATATTATTTTTTGTATTGAACATTTCAATTTAGTGTAGTTATATGATAGTAACTCGAAACTTTTCAGTAGTGACTTATTATAGTTATGAGCATATTGCTCATGTATACATGCATATACATATGCATACGCATGCATGCGTAAACATACATTCATGACTCAAATCTTATAAGAAGAAACGTTGGTGGTTGAAGAAATGTTATGCATAGTTGTATGAACGTTTCACTCAAATCTTATAAGAAGAAATGTTGGTGGTTGAAGTATTAATTGATTTGTTGTACTTAGACTATTTTTCTTTATTTTCTTGCGTACTGTCAATGCTCTAGATTGCCATATAGAGTGAAGGGAGGATGGTTACTTGGAAACAACAAAGAGGTCAAGCTCTCCTCTGACTTGGAAAGAGCTTCGACACTCCCCTTTTTAGAAGAGGATATGGATCTTGTTGAAGAAAAGAGATGCTTATTTGTGCCAAGAACCAAATTGTATGCCTATTGGGCTCAGTGCCTATGATCTCATAGTTTTAACAATTAATTTCTCACAGAATATTAACAACTAAATCATCTAACAACTACAGAATACCATAAAGCAGGTCAAATATATCTATATTTAAAAATAGGCTTTGTAGGATTTGAATGAGCATACTTGGAATTACTTTGGGATGGAAATATGGTCCTCTTATGTGATGCTTCCATCGCAGTTGATCCAAATATTCGTGCAACACATTGCGCTTCTACTTTTGAGTTGCGCTTGAAAAGGTCAATCATCTTGTTTTTGTCTTTGGGGGGTCCAGTCTTTTTGTTTTTTGCATTTTCTTTTTCCGAGTATTCAACTATTCATTGATGTTCTTCTTTTTAAGGGATTCAAGACCTTATGTGGTTTGTGAACTGGAATTTTTCTGATACTGTAACTATAAATTAATCAAGCTTTTCCATCTTTTCTTAATTATTAGAAAGATAGCATATTGTCCTTCACAGGAGTGTTTTTGTAGTTTATTTTCAAACTAAAGTGCTTGAGTAATATTTATTTGAGGTAATCTATTGGTTAAAGAAAGAGAGCGAAAGAGATGATGAAGAGAACCAGAGGTGGTGGAAGAAAAGGAAGAATTGGAGAGAAGAGAAGCAACATGTAGGGAGACAGTCCCTACAGAAAATGTGGATACAATTTGAGGTAAAATAGAACAAAATGCCCCAAACTTGTATAGGTTTAATGAGAACAGAAAGAGGAGAAATGAAAGGAATCAAAACAAAGCAATTGCTGACTGTTGAAAAGAATAGAAAACAAAACAAATAGGCAATGATTGATGCACAAGAGGTAACGTCCTTTCTTTTGTCTGGCAGTGAGACACAAGGGCTGTGGAGGGTTCCCTTCCCCTTTTGTTTGGGTAGGACAAGTGGAGTAAAACAAGGGTGGGGCAGGATGATGTGCTTGTAGGTTTTATCAACTTAGAATATATACTTAATATACATACATATATCACATTCATGACAAACAATCTTTGTTCATCCATTGGGGTTCAGCTTTGTAAATTTTTTTATCACTGCTTGTTTTTGACAAAAAGCTGCACAGGTGTGCCTTAAAATGCTTTTATTTATATTGCATTAAGTAATTTTATACTTAAATGATGTAACTAGATTTTATATATCGTAAGCATTGCTTGTTTATATGCTTATTTGAAGTGCCATGATTTAGATTAGATTATGCATCATATTTGTACAATATGATATTTTAGTTATCTGAAAGAAATATCTTATTGCAAGTGTTAGAATTGTTTAGGTATCATTAAAAAATTGTTTAGAGTTTAGACCAAGCTATGGCCTAAAAGTTAAAAAATGTGATTAGGGATGTAAATGACATTTATATGTTGCCTTAGGGGACATTTGGCAACCCAAATGAGATTACCATGGTGATTTTAGATTATTGATGATCCTTATCTTGGGTTGAACTGATCCCCCAGTAATTTAAGATCATCACATTTGGTATGCTATATTCTAGTGATTAAAGTTCCATGGATATCCACAATTAACGTGTTTGGTATGCCATCGGAATCTAAAAACATTAATCATGTAATACCAAAGCTGCCCGTGATATATTTTGTAACTACCATGTTACTTTATTATTATTTCATTCTATTGATTATAATATTTTAATTAAGTTAGAATATTATTCACTATAATACATAAATTATATATTAACAATAGTTTACACTATATTATAAAAATATGACAAAAATACTCTAATATTATATTATGTTATACTTTATTATATCTTATCATATTATTATTATATTATTATAAAATACATGATAAGAGGCATTCTAGTATTATTCTATTATAATCAACAATATTATTTATAATAATATAATACATTATGAAGAGTATTTTCTATTAGGTGTCCTTTTTTATATGGGCAAGGTGTAGTTTGGTCTCCAAACCTTGTCTAAGATCACTGTTTGGGGATGAACTTGGATACCCATACTTAAGAAAGGATTTAAGATCACTGAGTTAGGTGGTGATTGTAGAGGTGGAGGGTGATTTAGGATCAGTGCCATATAGAATCATTAAGGTGCAACCAAACATGATGATTTCATCACCTTTACCCTTATCATTGATGATCATGGATGGATCATCCCATACCGAATGCCCCCTTAAATCATAGTTAGATATAAGATTTAGTTATTCTATGCAGTAACTTAGATGAAAATCTAGGTTTTATGCCTGGTTACTGCAAGCAGGTGTAAAGATGGTTTTTGAGGAGATTTCAAAGCAGATGCACCATCCTAAGTGGAAGATTCTTGACTAAGGTTTTACTTAATATAATTATGTTCCATATAAATATGCATTAAGCCATCCTCATGAAGATTGAGCTAGCTTCATTAGACTTGGTTTATTTTTGAATCCTAGGGTCTAAAAGAAATGGTATTGCCAATTTTTTTTTAAAAAAAGGTTTTCATAGTTTTATCATTTAAAAGGCATATTGCAATTATATTGTTGGGATGCTGATTATAATTTTGTGTTTCTCTTCCATTGTATTTTTCCTTTCACTGTTCCATAAAATTAATTTTGTGTGATATATCACATATTTCTCTTTTTGTAGACAAAACTTTGTGGATGGGGAGTAGTAGCACTAGAGTCAATGGAGAAGGGAGATTTTGTCATCGAATATATTGGAGAAGGTAGCTGGACATCATTATCATGTTTATTATGCTTGCTTAGTATTTATATGGAACATAGCATGGTCATTCCTCAACTGTAATGTTATATTTATTCTGCAAAATGAATTAATCTCATGGGATGTTTGAATCATGCTATATGCAATCTATATCTTGTTATTAGATCCTTGATAGTTAGTCTGGACTGAATTACTCTTACAACTATGCTTGCAAAAGATCAACCTTCTTAGAAACTGAAGTCTACATTCCAAGTTCTACCATATCTAGTCTGTTACTTAATGTAGTTTATAAATACCACACTGAATGGGAAAAAAGAAATATTGAATTACTTATCAGTAGATAGTGTGAAGGCGATGAAGCATTGGATGCACACAGAAGTTAATCAAAGTCCATAAGTTTGTTCAATGAAATGAAATACAATTTTTTATGAATTACTTATGGGCTATTGGGAGTATCCATGCGTCTTAATATGCTTCCATTTTGGAGGTAAAGAATTGGGCATTCACTTGAACAATTAAAAATAGATTGTTTTGATTTTAATGGCATCTCATTTTGTAACATTATTTAATTATCTGGATGTCTTTCCCCAATGAATCATTTTGTTGTTTTCCTTTTTTTGCAATCTAAATATGTGCTTGTTATCACTATAGAGTTGTATGCCAATTTAGCTTACCAGTTTTATAAATTAATGAACTAGTGGTCTATAAATTAGCTTAAATCACTGGTTTTTGGGCAACCTAAATATAAATGACAACATATCTCTACTATTATAATGACAGAAGCTTTTGTGACTGGTCTTTTCTTTGTAAGCCAGATGTCCATTGTAATAGGACTTTTCTAAGTGAAAGGGCATAATTAACAATGCCTTAAATGAAAAATCATGAAATAATTGAAAGACAGGAGAAACAAACAAATAAGAGTCCCAACAAATCTGTTCCTTAATACTAGGAAAACATAGAAGTAGAAGTCCAAGGGCCATCAGCCCTCTTCTGTTTTTATCTCCAACAAGAAAATCACAGCCTTCTATTTCCATGAATGTTTTACAGAAAAAGAAATCACAGGCTTTCATGTATCCTGCTATGCATATGGCACATGCAAGATGTGAGTATCAATATATATGAAAGAAAAAGCTTGTCTGTTGACTGCTGTCTTATGTGAGCTAGCATTGTTAAAACTATGCTTATAACTTCCCTAAAAGCAATAATATGACTTGGCGACCAGTCTTTGATTTATATGATAGGTAAGTTCAGAAGGAAATTTGCATTGCTGGATCTATATTGTGATGTTTATTCTTTTGTTATTTCTTGGCGATAGTGTTTGTTCATGCATGCAGTACTGTGAAAAATGTACGTATTGTAAGTTTTAGATTAAGAACAATCTTCAGCCCACAAAGACTATATGCTTACATTCAATTTTTTTATTATGAATTTAAAACATTAGATATACTTTTTCATTTCCTTTCTTCTGTTTCAGTTATTGATGATGCTTTGTGTGAACAAAGGCTTTGGGATATGAAACACCGAGGCGATCGAAATTTTTACATGTGCGAGATTCGTAAAGATTTCACGATTGATGCAACTTTTAAAGGAAATGCTTCCCGTTTTTTAAACCACAGTTGTGATCCCAATTGTAAACTAGAGAAGTGGTATGTCTTTGAAATTTCTGCTCAGCTTTTTTTTTTATTTTTTCGCAACAATATTTCCAAAGCTAGTCAATTCTTAGGGAGATATTTTCATATATAGTAGGAAATTATTTCCGCCCCCAGATCATCCTGTCTGATTATTTTTTTCTTAAAAAAACTCAAGGCAAGTTGATGGGGAGACACGTGTTGGTGTGTTTGCTTCTCGTTCCATAGAAGTTGGGGAGCCTTTGACATATGATTACAGGTACCTGATGAAAGATTATTTCTTGGTCATTGTGTGATTCTAATTTCTTGGTTTCTTGTGCTTAAGTTTCAGATTATCTAAAAGTTTAAATTATTTCAGAATGTTATTATATCTTTCAGTCAGACATTCCTTCTTTGCCTTTTCAAGCTACTTGTTATATATGTTGCTACAAGCCCTGAATAGCTTACGTGGCTGATTTTATCTGATGATCCTTGGTTGGCCATGTTGGTCACTTTTATTGGAATAATCAGAAAAATGTTCATATATATGTTACATGAACACAAACAAACTCTTGTTTTGGGCCTTTTGGCTATTTCAGTTGTATTTTGCCACACGGAGTTGACTAACAAGTCACTTGTTATTACTGACATTCTTTCCGATGCTGCAATCTAATATCAAGTAATATCAACTGCTTCTTGTGCACGGAACATTCACCAGAATTTCAGTTAAACTAAGGCTTTTGTTATAATATATATCTAGAGGAAATCTAGCACACTGAACTTTGGTTAATAAATCAATAGCAACCCTTTGTGTTCCATGCTCTGTGTTTGGCCATCGTGCACCTAGCTTCACAACACAATTTTGAACTTAGGGCTTGTGCCAGGCATGGACATGTATAGTTTCAATCTGGTCTGTTCAAGGAATGGCCTGGATTTAATTAATCTTAGCCACAAGCACACCCATGTTGTGATGAATGGAGTGCTGTATGAGGTCCTTGGCATCATTGCATCTTCTTGACCGTGGCTCACTTCAGCAATTTGTTTCATGGATTTGCTGGTTGGTTTATGCATTCAAATCCCTTTGTTGATACACTTTTGGCTGTGATCGTGTTTTAATTTGGGTCAAATAAATCTTTTCCATAAGGTGCCTCCTTGATAACCTACAAATTGATACGAGTATATTTCAAAATATACAACAGGACATTTCATTGAAATGTCAGTTTGTACCTGAAGCTGTAAATATGTTGTCATTTTTGAACTATTTTGTGCTCAAATGATGCATATAGCATGTATTGGAAGTTTATATAACCTGATGCAATATTTTGTATAGTTTTGTATTAAATGGGAACATTCATCTTTTCGATAATTTAGTTGAGTGGTATTATTTGTTTGAGGATCTCATTGGGTCTATTTGAACTGTTAGTGTCATCTGAGAAGCTTGACAATAGAATTTGTGCATATGCTTATTTTATGTAGATTCGTGCATTTTGGTCCCATGGTCAAGTGTTACTGTGGGGCTTCCAACTGCCAAGGTTATCTGGGGAGTAAGAGAAAGACAAACCCAGTAGCTTCCAACTGGGGATGCAAAAGGAAGAGATCTGCTATGCTAACCCTTTCATCAAGTAAATAAACATTTATTTAAAGGTGCAATTTTGTCAAATTTATTTATTTTTTCTTTTTTAAATGCAAAGTGCAGGCAAGAAGAAAACTCCGCTTCCCTTTTTCATCTTGTATTTCTAGGCAGATATAACATTCATTATCATTAGCTCCATTTTACATGCTTAATGCCAGTCTTCCCCAAGTCCTGGTGGTGTTGTATTATTTTGAGAAATGTATAGCATTACCAGCGAAATTTCATTTCTCAGTGTGGTTGCATTCAAGCTGGTTCACGCAAATCAAAGTGAGCTCTCAAAAGAGAATGTGATATGAAGCATATTCCAATGTTGAGGGTGACGTTTTGGAAGTCATCTTAAAATGTAGAATCTCCATTCATAAATTGAATTTTATTGCTTATATATATAATATATATATAATTCCTCTTTTCAACAACTCTAGGGACCTATTAATTCAATAGTAATTTTTTTATTCTAGGGACGTTTTTTTTTTTAAAATTCATATCAATTTTTTTAAAATCCAATTGATATGAGCATATTCCTCTCTTCAACAAGTGTAGACAGTAGTTGCGAAACCATGTGCATCAGTTGCAGTTGAGACTACCCAGGTCTTTTTTAAAATTAGTTTCTTTCCAGGGGGCCGGCCTGTAACACTAAACTCTTGACAATGGTAGATCGATCTTTTGTACCTTTGCAGCGTACTGGATACCGGATGCGGAATAAGAATCACAATAAGAATCTTGGGTTCTTGCGGAGTTGGTTGGCCTCAAGCATGATGCTGTACTGGTCTCAGGTGAGGGGCCTACGTGTTAGAAAATCATCCTGCACATGGTGAATGATATGATAACATAACAGCAAACTTTTTATTTACGGGTCTCTAATAAGCTTCAGACCAAAAGTTGTTACGCCCATCAACTTCGAATATGTTGCACGCGCGTCAACCATAGCAAGAACGCCACTTATCCAGGCATTCCCATACTACCGAGGGAAGAGAGAGGGGGTATAAATTTAAAAAAAAAAAAAAAAAAAAAAAAAAAGCCGGCTCAACATATTTTGATTACAATGCTTCGAATGCATATTTTCATTAATATTTCACCCTCTTCCACCTTTCTCCCATATGCCATTGAACGTATCTAAATGAATATTTTAAATAATCAAAGCTTCCAAGCATTGTAGGCAAATCAACAAACTCTTCTAAATAAATATCAATTAAAGAGAATTCATGTATATCATTTTGCCAGATATTCAATCTATACGGCCACCTAGTTACATACCCATTACTGTAGAATCATAAATCACACAAGGAAAATGCCTGACAGTTGGACGAAGGAAGCTGCATCTATTTAGTTTTGAGATATAATATAAAAGTTTAATTAAAGGCAATGTGATAAATCATCTGTCCTATCTATCATTTAATCATTGTGCATTCATGTGAAACCATTTGGCTACTCAGGCTCCATTGCTATCATCAGAAATGCATGATGACCAGCCTTGAACTTGCAAGTATATTTGAGGTACCACAAGAAAGATATGCCAATCTCCCAGAAGTGTATAGCCCAAATCCATTGATAGTCTTCAAGCTAACCTGATACAAACCATTTGTTATCTGTCAATGGCATAAAATCTTTTATGACAACAAATATTGGCTTCATTCTAGGAGTTGGGCTGTGGGTGACCTTCATATTTGAAACCTTGATTTTTAGTATCTCGACACTACTTATAGATAAACCTAGAAAATAAATTAGATAACAAGCAAACTCCCCATTAATAATTTAGTTACTAAATAGTATCAATAATTCTGGATTTCCTTTTTTTTTTTTTTTTTTTTTTTTTTTTTTTTTGTGTGGGGGGGGGGGGGGGAGCGGGGAAGGGGGATAACCATCAGAAGACACACTACATAGATAACTTGCAAACTCATGACCGTTCTATTAAATTTTTATGAAATTATATTTATGATTCTAGGTGGTTTTTTTTTTTTTGATAAGCATCGAAAGACAATAGATATCATTGTCTGACACTTCAGGTGCCAGATGTCGAGTCACATATATACAATTTATTTATGCTAATTTCTCTATTTTTCATCTGATTTTATTGATGTATATTTTTTTCTAATAAATTTGAACTGAAACTGCTGAAATTGGGAACAAAAACCACCAAGACCACCAAAACTGGCAAGACCAAAACTCATTTGACTCAGTCAAGTCTCAACAGTTTCCACCATTGGCTTGATGACCGTCTTATTAGCAAACTTGAGGTCCTTGAGATTAATACAGCTTGCTACCAGCAAGAAACCACAAAGAGCACCCAGCCCCATCAGTTCTATAGAAAATTACCCTCTGCATGACATTTTAGGAATTCATTTTTCTATTTCTTTTAAAAAAAGCTTCATTCTTTGTTTCTTTATACATGTGGAGTTATATTGAATTTCACCTGGTCCTATTATGCTTAAAGGAGATTGCTCAGCTATAAAGGCAAGGTGGTCATGCAAAGCAGAAATTTGGTTGGACCAAGATATCTATTTAGTTGATGCATCACATGAAGCAAAATGATCCTAGGATGACAATGACAACAAGAAGCTCTAGGAGATACCTTTACTCTTCATCACCTGCATGTTCTAGCAAATAATTTACAGCCAACTCCTCATTCCTGTCACAAGCTAAGAATGCTTCTATGACACGAGCCCGATCAAAGCCCATTGCTTCGATCTATAGAAAGTACAGGATATTAAAATCAGCATATAATATCCAAATGATAAGTCAGGGCACAATAGAAGATTAAGAGAAACATACTCGGGCGATTGCCTCTTGCTCAGCAGGTGTAACGCTGATGGTATGGGGCATCTCCTCCTCCTCGGGCTGATCAAACAGATCCCTGGAAAAATTACAATCATCATGTGTCATCAATATTTAGGAATATGATGAATTTCAAGAAAGCAAATGACCATGTCAGGTAACACTACAATTTAATTGCATTAGGACCAGAGTGAATCCATAACGTGCTAACCTCATTTATCTTCTTTATAAGACAATGGTACAAGAAAACAGAAGACAAAAGAAGCAAGAACCAGTTATACTTGCAAACCATACAACTCAGGGAGAAAGTGTAAGTTATAACAAAAGATTATTTATGTTATGTACAAAATCTTGGTCGACATAGATTAGTTAAAGTAAAGAACAATTCAGTGAAGAAAAGCATCTAGGGTGAAGTTAATCCACTGTTCGATGGAGAAAGGTCAAACAGATTCGCATATATAGCAGCCACAAAGTTCTGATACATCTGGAAGTCAAATTGGTCTTTGGATATGTCCAATAAATCAACAAAAAAAAGGAACATTGACATAAGAAAAGGGCAATGTATGTCTTTTTTGAATTTAAATGTGTATAGGATATTAACAAAAAAAAAAGTTGGCTATCGAAATTAAATATGAAGAATGTTGCGCATTCCTTTCCTTTTTTTGTGCGCACATGGGAGTGGGGGAATGATCAAACACAACTTGATTTTCAAAATAGTAATACATAAAACTTTAGAATTTTCCAAACAAGCCCACAAATGGTGGATGTATAACACTTACCCTTCGATACCTTCAACAGGTTCATTTATTAACTGAAGAAACTCCGCATGATGCTCTTGGATTAGCCTTAGAAGTTGAGGGTTCTGCTTGCTGAGTTCTTGAAGCATAGGCTACAACAAGAACAACACTTCAAAGTGCTGCTTCTGAAACTGGACAACATAGTTTGATACATCGACAGAAAGAGAAAATACAAACCTGTAATATTTGTGGATTTGCTTGAACCATTGCACGCAATGCTTGGAACTAGCAGATTAGGAAAATAAACAGTCATATATAGCTCAGTATTCAACAGTCAGTACAAAACAAATCAACTACTATAATATGAATGACAATGTATTGCATTTCCGTTCATGAACAGAGTAAAAAAATTAAGCAAACATTTTGAAAAATATGGTTAAACTCAAGGTGCAGCTCACTTATAATCTTTGCAACCTTTAGGAGGTGCTCAGATATCTGGCTACATTGTACATGGGGTCCATGGATGGATACAAGTTGCACTTAAAAAGAATGTTAAAAAAGTACCCACATCTTTATTGACTATATCATGTACACAATAACAAATTCCACTAAATATATATGATTTCCATTATACTCTATGCTGTCCCTGATCTCTCCAACTTCTCACTACTTCCCATCCAAAAAGAAATTGAAGACCCCAAGTTATTTAGTCCAATTCACGCATATGATATCATACAGACTGGGTAGCCCAGCATCCAAACTCTTCGTTCTTGAAAAAAACTGAACCAGCTGAATACAGGCACATGCACAATGCAACAGGCACACATAATGATAACATCTTTCAACATATAGAGCAGCATATCTGTACCAGCAATGTATAGAGTCCACATTAAAAAAATGGATCCTGGAGAAGAATATCCTTCAATAATACCCACAGAATTGTCAAATATCATTTTGCAAATCCAAGACTGGCACTCAGTTGATTCATTGTTTTTTTAAGCATTAAGTGATAAATTTCAAACTTGAAAGGCTTCGTGTTACCGTGTCACCAAGACTAATTCAGCCACAGCCAGCAGAAGTCAGATTCTCAAATGTCATACGTATCCAAATATAAGAAGGTTCTGCAAGCCTAGAAACTGCTAGTGGATGGTGTAAGATGGTTGACAAACTTCTTTGGAATGACATTCAGGATCATGTTGGAAAGAGAATAAAAGAAGCCACCACAAATGCACCATGAGTATTGGGAGAAAAATAATAATGCATCACTTTAGCTGCCAATTCCTTTGAAAAGTCAAAGGCCCTGGAGTCTTTTTTAAATGATTCCTTGCAAAGCACAGAAATAAATTGTAGTTTTGGATCACTGACAGTGCCGAAACATGTTAGCCATTCTGTTTCTTCAATAAGATTGCTGCCACAAAGAGCCAAAATCATACATATGCATATACCTATATAGGTATGTATGTGTATTTGTATAGAAAATGATTTATCATATTATCTTGCATTGTTACCTATCTTAATTGTGGAATGAATGGATTAGCAAATACAAATGAAATTGATGATGTTTTTTAGCAAAAATATAATTAAGATCCAAATAATTCAGAGTTTGAATGGCATACCTGTTGATTATGTCTAAGGAAATCCAGAGATCCATCCCCAGCACCTGCACCGGGACTTGGAGTCCCCTATTATAATATGAATTCATTCAGCTAAAACTTTATGTGCCAGACAGAGAAGGGCAAGGAAAACATGTTAGCACAAAAATTTGACCTGCGGAAACATATCTAAAGGTGCAGAATTTGGTGCTCCAGAGAGTGATGAGGCCTGAGCTGTAGCTGTCTCAGTTGTGTTTGTCCCCTGACCAGATGCTTGAGCTGAGGAAATGTTACCAACTGGAACAGCAACTTCTGCTGTAGCAGGAATACCCTGACATAAGAGGCAAAAAATTTCATCTCTATCATCCTACAATTGTTCCCTGATCACATCCAAAAGTACTAAAAGAGATTTCCATTGCATACAGAATATAAATATTCAACAGCACGCTCAGGGTTGTTGTAGGCAGCACGGAGTGCACGCAAAACGGTATTTTTGTCCCAGTTTCCACCACCCATATCCATCAGTTGCTGAACCACTGGCTCAATATCACTCCCTGCAACTAAATTGGATGCAGCTTGACCATAAGCATCAGCAGGCACCCTGCAATGAAGAAGCATAAACTCTAGGATTTATACAACTAAAAACTCCAACAAGCACTACCTAATCGTGCATGCATCAACCCTTACCATAAAAAGCCTACCTAAAAATGGGGGAAAAACTTTATCATAGATGCAATAATTTCATCAGACATTATTGCATATCCTCATGGAGTAATATTGCAGGGAAAGTAATTAAAGGATGACTTTTCAGGCAAAAACTAACAAAACATGCTAATAGAACTAACAAAGCAACAGTCAACAGTGAGTTTTCTCCATTAGTTGCTCTTGCAAATTAGTCCAACATTTAAATCATGGCATACAATAAATTATGTGATTCTACATGTTCTTGAAAACCAAGTTGTCATAACCTCCCGTTTATCTCCCTTGACAGCCAAGTATGTATTAAATAAGCACAATTTTCAATTGCTAAAATATTTAAAATCTGAGAATGCAAGAAAGCATGTTTCTCAGTTTCTTTTATTAATAAACAACTTGCAGCTGCTACTTTAACCTAATGGCTACTAAACTTTAGAATTTCTCCTCAGTAGTTTGAGCCCTCCTAAGTTTAAGAGAAGCAAAATGTGCAGTTCTGGCTGTATAGATAAGAATGCGCAACACATACAACACTAAGGGGCAATTTGGAATCCTACGAGTGAAACTGCAGCACTTACAATGTAATTGCATTGCATGGAACTAATCCACATTATTAATAAACCAATACTATTTCGAAGGTTGCAATCATAAGACCCCACTTAGTACAATTGTTTGTATCATAAAAAACTATTATTATAAATTATCCTTAATTTACAAATTATTGTAATAATATTATAAAACAATACTATATTATTATACTAGGTTTTTTATTATAATATATTCATGATAATGGAATAATATTACTATAATATTATTATAATATAGCTTTTTCATTGTTAGTTAATAATCATATTATAATATATTATTAGAAAGTATAATATCATTATTCTACTAATATAATATTACAATATTATGATATATTATTATACTAACATTATAAAATTATAACATAATATAATATAATAGCATTATATTGGTATACTATATTACGAGACTTGACTTTATGCAAAGTATAACCAACTCAACTTGAGTGGTTTGTTGGCTTCAAGTCAAGCGGTAGCATTTTGTAATATAATAATAATATTATATAATCTTATTTTATAATGATATTTTCATACAATATTATATTATATTATTATAATTATATTATATTATAATATTAAATGTAATTGTTCTCATGTTTCAACACTGTGTCGACTCCTTACAAGCCGACTTGCATATTTTTAGATCCCACTTAGAGACTCCAAGTGCAACAAAACTTACAATACGTAATTAAATTACAGCGCTCCAAACAATTGGGATGAGCTGCACTACAACTCAGCATACAGCACAACATCAATTACAAGACTTCAAACAGCCCTTAAGTGCTATGATTTTAATGTATTGGAATGTCCTTAAGTAGAACATGAAACATAAAAAATGGAATGAGAAATACCACTTCCATGAAAAGTCAGAAATTAGTTGCGATAAAGAGCTCAAGTTCACCATCTTCAACAAATAAATAAAGCAAAGTCCACAGCTAATGCAAGTTCAGCAGAGCAGCAAATAATTTTATATGCTGTCCAGAAGAACCATTCAGATCTTTGCTTTAAATAATGCTCATTTATTAACTATGTTTGGGAATAATGTGGGAAAAAAACTATTTCTAGAAATAATGTCGGGGATGCCATGTGGGATGCCATGCAGGCATTCCAAGTTTTTTTTCAAACCACATCACGAGGTGAAATCATCTGTTGGAAAGACAATTTTAAAATCATCTATCCAACAAATGATTTATAGCTACTCAGAGGGAATCCTACTCTGTACAAGAGAAAGGAAATGGAATCGTACCTTTTTTTTTTAATAGGGGCATGGCGAAATTGTCTCTTCAAGAGATGATTTCATGGAGAGACAATTTCTTATAGAAGGAAATGGAAATGATTCGGCCTTTTTTTATAGGGGCATGATGAAAACGTTTGCTGGATAGTGAAATCGTCTCTTAATTTCAACACTACCTGCCTTCTTTTATTTTTTTAAGAGATGATTTCAGCCTTGAACTCATCTCTTTAATAGACAGACTTTGGGTGGCGAAATTTTTTTTTACGCAAAAATCGTCTATTGAAGAAACGCTTTTAAAATCATCTCTGCAATAGACGATTTTAAAACACAACCAACCAAAACAATCCATTTCCAACACTTAGACAAATCTTTCAAGGCCCTACCCCTATATAGCCATAAATCATCTATTGGACGATGATTTCACCCCATGACATGGTTAAAAAAAAAAAATTCAGGATGCCTGCCGACATTATTCTCGAAAATAGTTTCTTTCCGACATTATTACCAAAAATAGTTTATAAATAAACATTATTTAAAGCAAAGATCCCACATTATTCTCGAAAATAGTTTCTTTCCCACATTATTCCTAGAAAATTCAGTAGTTAGATATGAGGTACAGCAAAAGAAGAACTGGATACAAGAACAAACATGAAGATCAAATGACCAATGTTTTGTAATTATTGCAAGCAATCTTTGGTGTAACTATGCCTCCTTTTGGAGAGGAAATAATCATGAAAAACCACAATAATCAAATTATTATGATCAAAAAAGAGAAGTCATACTCCGTTGTTGCTCTCTCAGTGCCAGTTACAAGGTTGGTTGGGGCACTGTAAAAGAAGCAGAAAAACATGAAAGACATTAATAAACACCAAGAAGCCTCATCCCAGATAACTGGTGCCAGCATTGTGAATTCTTGGACATGAGTTATATTGAACAATATTAAAGACAGGACAAGCAGCAGCAGCATATATGCTAAATAGTACTCACGGAGCTTGTGCAGGAGGGTTGCTAGGAGCAGGATGAGGAGCTGGAGCTGTGGCAGGAGCTGGAGCTGGAGCTGGAGCTGGAGCTGGAGCTGGAGCTGGAGCTGTGGCAGGAGCTGGAGGCTGTTTGAAACAGACTTTTGAATCACTAACACTAATGGAACATTGTAGCATAGGAATTTACAATTAAGGCAGCACAACGATAATGTGAGGGATGATACCTGAGCAGTGGATGAGGCTCCAGTTGTAGCTGAAGTTTTGCTCTGAAGTGATGCCCAGGAAACAAGTGAATAAATTTGAGGGAAAAAACATAATAAAGGCTCACAACAGAAATGATAGAAGATAACAATGTCATATTAGAGAGAAACAAAGAAGGGTCTGCCATTCATAAAATTTGTACTTATAAATTTTTCACGTCCAGTTTTATACAAGTATAATGAACTAAACAAAAAGTTGGCACAGACTATTAAGCCGACATTATATATTGGTTTGTGAAAGGAGGTTGTAGTATGATTAAGTGCACCATACAGAAACTAAGAATACTACAATGTTTATATGGGTAGGAATTGCATGTAAAACTTGTGAAGATTTGTTTGTCCTCAAAAATACCTAATCTGCATAAGTGAAGAACCCAATTGATTGATGCCCATAAGGTATCCTAGCGTCAAGCACATCAGATAATTACCAGAGTCCTTGTTAATGTTATCTTGAAGGAATCCAATTCTTTTGAAGGCTAATTCTCTTATTCTAATTTCCTAGGTGAGTCGAGTTACAAAGGTTTCTACCATAATATACATAAGAACCCTCAAGAGAGCACAAAGACATCATAACAATCATGCCCTCAAGAGGTGAAAAAATATATAATAAAATTTAAGAACACAGTCAAACTGAGAAGTCATTTCAAGGTGTTATCATGCATGCTTTAGGAACCTACAGTGTAGGCATGCATGATAATGTCAAATAACTAGAATAATGGAAATAACAAGTTTCAGATACAAATAACAAGTTTCAGGTACAAAGAATGGATGGAAATGAAACAAGAATGGTAAGGTAGGGTAATGGTCAAACTAGGAAATAATGGGGTGGGTGAGAGGTGATAGCAGGAACATGGTATGAGACTATAAGGGCAACAAAGAAATCTAAAAGTTGAACTGATTGAAACAGCATATCAAACCAACTGAGATGGTATATGCATGCATCGTCTCAACTTGAGAAAGCCCACATAAGAAGAGGGGCTCAAATTTTTGAAGGATTGAGAAAGTCAAGGAGAATTTTATTTTAATATTATTAAACCTTTGGAGAACCAAAATGGACAAATTTCACTCAGTTCTTGAACAAGGCATTGAGAGTACAATATATGTAGCAGTTTTTTTTTTCCTTCCGTAGCTAATATTCCTAGATTTCTCACTAGTCCTAGGAATGAATTTTCCCAATGGAGAGCATTAACCACCCCAGATACATACAACCATAACTTTTTTACTGGAACTGTATAATTTGAGATACTGTTTCAGATATAAAATAAGCTAATCTGTGTTCGATTCCAATGCTGGCAAACCTGAGTCAATGCTACAGGAATTAAGATTGATATATTAAAAACTTACTCTTCAAATATCTATGAGCTTAATTAGAAAAATGCTATGACAACAACATTTGCTGAATAAAAGAACCTCTTAAAGATCATGGCACTCCTTCTCAAGCACCAATGTTGACAGGAGTCAATTCAAACACCAAGAGCAACAAAATCAAAGGTGTGCTGGAAAACAACTAATGCTGGCATAATTACCTATCTTGGTTTTTTCAACCTCTTCTTTTGCAAATGTTTTTCTCATTATATTCCAACATTGCCAGCAAAACTCATGTTTTTAGCATGTCAGGGGCATAATATGATTCTAAGCTAGGCCAAGAATTCACTTTCCTCCTTGGTTGTATTAATCTTTGCCTATATTTCAAATAATAGGTAGTAAGGTTCTGTTCTTCCTTTGAAAGAAAAAGGTTTCATGGTTCAGGATCTACTAAGTTTGAGCTTGTGAAAATTGTAATGTTTCAGTGAAATAGAAATGAAGTAGTAGGGTTCCTCCTGAACTACTTTTCTAATGCAAAAGAACCCAGTTTTGGAATGTACCAAAATGAAAAGGTAAAACTTTAAGTATTTTAGACAGTGTGACAGGTTTTTAAATATCAGAACGGACCCATAAACTCATCAAGCCATATGCCCGCACCACCTTCTATACAATGGTGCCAATAAATCATATTCATCATCCTCATGACATCATTGATTCTCCTTTTGCATTCATTAAATCTAGAAGTGCAGACATTTCTAACCCCTAAAAAGGGTGATTTTCATCCATTTGTTGGTGGTATGTAAATAACTAGAGTACTGAATAGTTTTCTGTTTGGATGACAAAAATAACAACTTGACACATTTATTAATGTATTCCTTCAAAACAACTATGGAAAAAAGGTATCATGAACTGATAAAATCAGTGCAGGAGATAAATATTATGTCAAACAATTACTTGCATTAATTTTTTGAAATGATTAAAGTAACCTGCAGCAACTATAAATGTATTAATGCAGTCAATGAAGAGTGAAGGAAGGCAAGATAAAAGATATGCACACTCATGATAAATAAGCACATAGATTACTATTAGTATTACATGGGTCAACTACTTTGACAAACAACGCCATTAAAATTTAAACCCATAACCTCCTCCAACATGAAGAAGGGGTGCAACCACTGGCTCTAGCCCATTTGCAGATTAGCATGATTTTGTAGATTTTGAATTATCGTTGCTGTAACTGAAACTGCAAATGATCCTCCTGGTGATTCAGTAAAGCAACATAAAAGAATACCATTCTAAAGTACAATTCATCATTTACTGCAAGCAAAACATGAAGTCAATGTTTGTTCCAATAATCATTGCACTAGTATCACCTTTAACAATTTGTGAGGTTAAGAATTTAAAATACCACGGAAAACAATTTAATGATAAGTAATTGCAGAAAGATCATGGATTTTTAACAGAAAAAAAAAAATACATGAATGAAAATTCAAATACCTTAGAAAGCATGACAACAAGAAATCCATCTTCACTAACTTTGTTCTCTTCCAATGTACTTTCATCTTTCAAGACCTTTCCATTGTGAATCAACAATTGCTGTCCCCATGGATAGTTATCTTTTCCTTGTACCTCCTCAATATTCTTTTTCACAGCCATGATCTATACATGGATAAAAACAATTAGCTAAAAACTTCCAGCAAATAACACAGTAAATTAAATTTAAAATCATCAACATGACTGCATTTTTCAGCCATTTGTTACATGCCATAGAGAAAATGACTCAATATTAGTAATAGTCAAGGAAATAAATGGGTCTAAGAGGTCATCAGCTGGAAAGTATTGGCCTACAATGGCTAGGTCAGTAGTTTGACCAGATTCCAGATGGGTTATCCTTTACAACCTACGTTACATGAATTCTCCAAGCTGCCTGAAAAATCTTATTTAGCTGCATGCTGTGTTACCTTGACACGCATGTTCAGCTCCAAAAATCTATGTTAGATATGTATCTAAGTTGGATATATATTGAACACTCAGATACTCATAAAGTTATCCTAATTGCCACTTTTACAGATTTGTGGAGACTTGAACTCTTCCAACACTAAGTATTACCCTCTATTTTGACATTAGAAATAAGTATGTGTTCCTTTTATATATTGATCAAGGACGTAAATATTGAAATAATTTTGTAAAATGTTATTTTTCTTAAATCCTTAAGTTAATTGAAAAGTCTGAAAGAGAAACATGTATATTGGCAAATGTTTTCTTTTTAAAGTTTAAAAAACAATATTTAAAGATAGAAATATATGATTCAATTAAAATTATATTGTATAGTAACTCCTTTTTTTTTCCCTCTAATCAAGTTAGACTCTTGGATATGTATCCAAATCCAATTCTCATATTTGTGTCCATGCAACACTGGCTACATCAAAGCAAAGCACAACATGGGAGGTATAGGGCATGTTGAGGAATCTCAGATCTACAATAATGAAAATTCTGTCCTTAGAGTGACAAAAACACTATTATGGATTGTTCATACTTCATTCACATGCAATCACAATGTTTGCACAGATTTCATAGTTTCAACACAAGTTCAGACAAGAATTTTACTTTTAGTCCAAGAATCTCATCTCCCTCAATAAAGATAGGCATAAACTGTTACCTGCCAGTGAAAATAAAGAAAGACTTAATGCAAGATCTTATGTTTTATCACAGCCTTTAAGGTACATTCAAATCCCTTCATATGGAATAACAACTTCATTTGAAAAATTAAAAGAAATTGAAATCAATCCCTAAGGTTGTGTTTGGATGAGACATTTTAAAAGTTCCTAGAATTTTGAAATGCAGCATTACAAAATGTCAGTATTTCACAAATTACCTGTTTGGATAGTTGCTCTTAAAAATGAAATTTTGATTAAGGATTGTAAAGTTCATTTTGTAATAATTATATAAATTCATGTAATTATACATAATATTTTAATATTTTTATGTAAATATTGAATATTTATGCAATAAATATCTAATATTGACTTCAACAATACTCATCAATATTTATTATTTCAATATTAATATTCTATTGTTAATATTAAAATATTTATCATTAATATAATTATACATATTAATAATATTTATTAAATATTTATATTTATTATTTTTATTTAAAAATATATAAATTAATCATAAAAAAATTTATAAATTTTATTATTATAAAATACAAAAAATATTAAATTGCATAAAATATAAATTAAATATTAATTTAATTACGTAAAAATTTTAATTTAATAATATTTATATTAACAATATAATATTAATAATATATTTAATAAATATATTAATAACAAAGGGTAGAGTTGGCTACTTCGAATGTAGTCAAGTTTAGGATCCAATCACCTTTTCCATCCTTAAATCCGCACGGATCTCGAAGCCATCCCATCTTTTTCATCTTTTCCATCTTTGGAATCTGTAAACTGTATGAATCCAAGGATGGGAGAAGTGACCGGATCTAAGTTTGGCTACATTTGAATATAACCAAGTTTACCTCTTAATAATAATACTATTATATTTAATAAATATTATTTTATTTATATAATATGTATTTATTAAATATAATATTTATTAATAAATAAATCATATTTATGTATTATTAATAATAAAATATCAATATTTTAAATAAAATAAATATTTACATAATAGATATTTAATAAATAAATTTAATAAATATATAAAACAAATAAAATGAATTTATAAAATTATTTAAAATAAATATTTATATGAAAAATAAAATAAATATTAAAATAAATATTTATGTAAATACAAAATATTATAATATTTATGTAAATATTTTGCGATGTAAACAAAATTAAATATTTTAACTACTTCCAAATGGATTTTTCAGGGGAATTTGTAAATGACACCTTTAAAGGTAGAATTTTTAAATATAAATAAAATTTTTATAATATTTATGTAAATATTTTGCCATGTAAATAAAATAAATATTTTAACTACTTCCAAATAGATTTTTCGGAGGGATTTATAAATGACACCTCTAAAGGTAAAATTTCTAAATGTAAATAAAATTTTTATAATATTTATGTAAATATTTTGCCATGTAAACAAAATTAAATATTTTAACTACTTCCAAATGGATTTTTCGAAGGGATTTGTAAATGACACATCTAAAGGTGAAATTTCTAAATGATCACTTTAAGGGATTTGTAAATTCCATAGAATTTTAGAAATTTTCCTTTGAGAGTTGCTAAATAGGGAATTTTGGCTTTAGAATCCCTAATTCAAATAAAACCTCTCCTAAGAATCCTCCAACCAAAACACCCTAAATTTACCTTACAAATCTCTTTTGAAAATGATGTCTTTTTTGACAAGCAAATTATAAAAATGTGATCTGTGCCGGCGACAATTGCATACTTAAAGATTTTTTTCTCTTTTCTTACTTGAGGTGGAGTGGGAGGATGTTGTTGGTAAAATATAACTAACCAAAAAAAAAGAAAAAGAAAACACCAGATTCCACTACAAAAAGAAAAAGGGAGGCAAATCTATCTTCATAATTGCAATTCTTTTAACTGGCCATTCATCAAAAAGGCCAAGCACATTTGAAGGGCCTATATGTTGAATACAATGTTGTAATAGGTGACTGCCCGGGTGCTTTGACAAACCAACCACCCAAGCATCTAGAGCTTTCTAGGTCTTTAGGCAAGATGACCATCCTAGCACCTCAGGACCAACATTATGTTGGGCGGATGCTTAATTTATTAAATCATTTAATTAATTAATTCTCACTTTAAGTAAAAAAAGTATTTATTTCAAGGGTAAAAGAAGTCAAATCCATGTATAACATTTCCTCTTATATATTATTCAATACTCGAACTATAGGGCATTTTTCTCTTTTTAGATTAAAATTCATACTGCTTGTTGTTAAAAAATAAAAGAACACTACATCACATATGATGACTTCTAGTATGAGGAGATGTATCGTTTCCACTCAAGTATTTAATCAGTTATCCTTCCACCATAAAGACCTAGGAGAATTGAGCATGGTTTTGTCCAGTCCCAAGTCGCAAACATCCAAAGGCATGTATAGGTTAATGATCATCATGGAGATCTCAAGGTGGAAATAACAGCTGTAGTTTCATTAATGATGGTGCCAGGATTGCTTTGCATCCTAAAAGAGACTTTAGCCAGAATTTAGTAAAAAGGAAAATAAAAGGAAGTGTCACAACAATTTCCACATCAGCATTTGAAGTCAATAACAATGACAAAGAAGTGTATTAGTTGCCTACTAAGGATTAAAGGAAGATAAAACCAAAAATATAGCTAAAATCTTCACTTGCTTACAAATGGTTAAGTGCAGAGAAGGAATTAACATTCTTGGGTTGATCACCATTGCTTGGTTGTATAAAGGAATAACTATTTGATGGGAACAACATCCACAACGGCCTTTGCATCAAGACATATTCCCATTTTTCCTAGGGTTCAAATGATCGGATCAACATCCAGACATATGTTATATATTTCAATTTATATAGGCAATTGCTTTAGATTTTATTAGGGCTGAAGTCCTATCAAATACTATTAGATATTGGTGATATCCATATTTATTTAGCAGAGATGAATATGGAGACAAATATTAAAATAATACTAAAGTTTGTATTTGCAATTGTTCAAACAATGCTTTAAATCTCTTAGGACAGAGGTGACCCAATTTTTCTACGGTTTGTTCCGTCCCATTCCGATCTCCGACCCGATCAAGCGTCCTAGCATTTGCTTAGGATGCTCTTTTTTAAAAAAAAAAGTTTGCAAAGTTTAGTATTTTATTTGATTTTTAAATATATTTAAACTTTAAAAGTTATATTTTTATGATAAATTAAATCTATTTAAATTATATGTCAATATGACCGAGACAGGATGGGGTGGGGTGGATGGGGTGGGGTGGTTGAAACGGCCTCCATCACACCGAAACTTGAATCTTTGGTTTTAAATGCATATGGATATATATGAAATATTAATCATATCCACATTTGTTTAAACATATATGATACAAATTAGATATTAGTTGTTATTTCCATTATATTCTACACAAACATGGATCTGAATTGGATATCATTTTAGATTTAAATAGGATTTCTGAGAAGAGTCCCATAACAAGAAGTAGCTACTTTCAAAAATTAATAAATTACATACATGACAAATAAAACCAGAAAGTAATAATTATCCTTGGCCAACTTTAAGCAAAATTTATGCTGACCAACTTATTATATAATAAGTAATAAAGATTTTAGCTATTTACAAAAAAAGTCTAGCCGATAGTTGTAATGTTAAAAGAGACAATGCTTGGGTGGTGTTGAAGAAACAGACAAATAGTACTTGCCATATAATCAGGATTCATGAGATTCTTAAAAGAGATACATAGTTTAAGAGAACCAAACAATGGTTATGAAAACTCAATCATCCCCACCTTGATGCAATTTGTGGATGATAGTTGTTTTGTGTACCTAAAGATTCTTCAAGCAACTAGTAAGTAGATCATATGGTACAATACAAGCTCACAGGTCTCCTCAATATCTGAAAGAATATATCAATATAAATTGTCCCAAAAAGTGAAGCAATAAGTAGCAAAGCTTTAAATTTCAAGGAACTGGGTCATCTTGGTTTTTCTATGGAATAGACATGTCATTGTTCGAACACTTGGGACAAGAGATAACTCAGGATGTATCAATTGGGACATTGAGATGATGACAGGTTGATAACCCATCCTAGCATCCCTCAGGATTTATAATTGCTTATTAGTTAACAATTCAACAACTATTCCATATGTAGTCCCAAACATGGTAAGTTATACTAATGCGTCTCATCTCATATCGGATGTGTCGTACTAATATCAATACCAAACCAAGACTTAATAATGGGAGAAGTATTGAGTCTTGATACATCGAAACAGTCCCCATACAAAATATACCAACATTGTATCAATGTGATATCGATACAGGGTCTGGTACTGGAATGGCAAACTTTGGTCTTAAATATCAAAAATAGACAATGGCAATTATATAGATAAAAAGAGACTAGAAAAAATCAAGAAATATTCACAGAGAGAGAGAGAGAGGGAAGAGCATATGGGAATGAAAATTAGGGCAGAGATTGAAGGTGGTGCTTGTCCACATATGCCCTATATTGGACTAAAATTAATGGTGGAACTTATTGATACTTAGGGTTCCATAATCAATGCTCAAGAATTGAAAGAACAGCTCTTCAGATTGCCCATCAAAACTAGAGGTCTAGAAGTCACAATGTTGTCAAAAGCATGCCTGAGGTGCGGGAGCACCTCAGGTGCAAGAGGCACTAAGGGTTAGGCATTTCTTATATCCTAAAGTGCGCCTAAAGCATGAGAAGCTAGGTGCTAAGGGCTAGACACTTCTTATACTTTAAGTAAAATGCTTTCATCTAGGCATACATAAGGCAACAAAAAGCACATGCTTTTGATCAAATTTGAAGCATAAAAAAAGTATGCATTTCTTAATAAGCTAATTTGTAATATTTTTTTAAGTCTATCATATTCATTAGACTGTGTTGACTTTACGATGCACCATCCCATACACAATTATTTCTCTTACCTTACAAAAAAGCTAAAAATTGAAAGATAAAGATAAAACACCAAAAATTATACTATCATCCAAGAAAAAAAAAAGAAAGGCATCAAGGGACTACAGATTTTAATTGAGAAAGAAGAGGGTTTCCATTGAGCTAATAGGCTAAATATATTACTATCATAATTTTTTTAGCTTTTTTCTATTATATGTTATAAAACTTGCTTATATAAATTATTCTACAATTTATTTCAAAAATGTGCGCCTGAAGTGAAGCACATAGGCTCCAAGACACCTTTGCGCATAAGTGCGCTTAGCGCTTTTAACAACACTAAGAAGTCAGCAGTTAGCCCTTTAATGGTATAAGTCAATAGCAACAATTGTTGGTGATCAAGGCTCAACAGCCATCGCTCCGGGCCTGGTGGTCAGCACTGGGGATATGGCTGTCAGCTCACAAAGCTGGATGGTGGAGGCAAAGGGAAAACAAAGGCTTGGTTTGTGGTTGAGAAAGGAGAAGACAAAAGTAGGGAAAAAAGGGACAAGATCTGAGGTGGGGACATTAAAATCTGAATCTAGCTGAACCTATAGCTAACCATCTAAATTTGTATCTGAGTCCAACCTGATGCAAATTTGTGCATTTGAATCTAACTCAACCAAGATAAAAAGTCAGAGCCAATCGAACTTTATCAGATTCTCTTTCAAACCTAGGTGCTATTTAAGTGTCATCGTTATGCAACTTCCGTGGTACTTCCTAGTCAGCACCAGATATCAGACATCTGATGGCCTCTAATTTGTCCCAAATGATTTCAAAATAGAAAACATAGATGATATCGATGAATTATGCTAGCACCATATTTTATTCAATGGCAAAAATGAAATTCTTTAGAATTGGACTGCCACAAAAATGATCAGCAAGTGCTTTCCAAAATTTCACAGATGTATAGTCTGAATTGAATTCATAAGAACAACAAATAATAGATTGCGAAAAAGCTGAATCTCACTATTCTGTGATGTTTGAAGGTTCAGTCATGATCACTTGCAAGTTGTTACAAAGTCCCAACAATGCATTCCAGTTACTAATATTCAGAGAACAGCGGAAGGTACTGGTCATCTTATAGTAGTTTTTGTAGACAAAATCAATCATGATTGAATTTGTTAAAGTTGAGTGTAAAGTTATAAGAGATAAACACTGCTTTAAAAAGTGGTCAATGCAGCCACATATGCATATGAGGCCTCTTGGCCACCCCACACTAGGTATAGGTTACCTTCCTATATAGACAAACAGTAAAAGCGGTGCTAAGTGGTGCACATATGCCCAAGAACCTGATATCCACCCCTCAACCTCCTCCATATATTTTTTCTTATTTTCTTCGAATTCTTATTGAGCTATTTCAAAATTTCTGCTCCTTTATCAGTTATTTTGATCTTATTTATAATTTTTTAATATATAGATGAATCACATAGGTGCCCACATAAGCAGCCGCACCTTGCTTAGGCACTATGCAATGACTTGACCATCTGCATAACATAGCTGCTTTTTGAGATCTTAGAGCTGGGTATTTTGTTACTCCTTTATTCCTGGTTGAGCTTTGCATAGTTGCTCCCATATCCAGAAGTGGTCCAACATCTACTACTCCCTGTTTAGGTAACCATTCAAGGTGAAAGAATTTGATGAACTAAGGAATTAGATGCTTCATAACCATTGGTGTAGGAAGCCTTGGCATTGAATTCGCAAGTTGATTTTCATAAAGCTTTGGAAGAGGGAATAGAAGACCAATAAAAGTCACAGATGTGAAATTTTTTTCATCAAAGGAGAAGGATGGCAAGAATTTATAATTACTGATAGAGGTCTGCAGGTTGTAAGAAGAAATATGAAAAGGGGATGAGGAGATGCATTAGCAAGCAGGTAACGAAATTCTGCATGGGTGGAAAAGGTAGGGCCCACAAGTTGTAGGATGGCACTGTCAAGTGTGGAGAAATCAGAAGGCACACAGAAGGATAAGATTTGAAACAGAAAAGTGTTTTTTTAAAAGGGAATGGGAAATTATATGACTGGTCGAAGCAAAGGGGATGGTCATGAGAGGATTTGGGAGGACCAGCTTTTGAAGCCATGTAGCAAGCAAGGAAAACTGGAGGAATTTCAACTACAACAATCATCATCAAAGAATCAGCAATTGTGACCAGAGCATCAATCTGATACATCAAGATTAAGATTGATTTTTCGACAGTCAATATCATCCCTATATCAAAATCCTTGTCTGTTTACAAACAACTCCAAAATTTTGCATTCGAATCATCTTCTTGCGTCCACTTCAATCATCTAGGATTTTCTCCAAAACTTAACCATAATTCTGATGTCGCCTCTATATCATCAATGCAAAATTCACCTGTAAACCCTAACACAGATAGGAACAACCTCGTATGAAACCCTTATATAGATATTCAAGTTCTAAACCAACGTCCTACACAGAAAAAAAGAAAAAGAAAAAGAAAAAACAAGAAAAGGAAAGAATTGGATTCCATTGATTACGAATTGAGCTGAAAAGTTGTTTACCTTCACGAGTCCCACATTTTCCCAACAACTCAATGCAAACCGCATGAAATTGATTTTTTTTTTTTTTTTCAATAGTAAAAAGAATGTGGCTTCCAACAAAACATCATACCGTCAATAATCCTACCAAATAAACAAGAAAACATATGCGAAAGAGGGAACCGACATAGTCTCAAAAACTCGAAGCAAACCCTAAGAAAGATTAAAAAATCCAAAATCAAAGAATTTCGGAACAATGTAAGCCTTCACGTAATCATTACAAGAACCCCAACGAATCCAACAAGACCAAAATTCAAAAAAAAAATCATGCACGAAAGGTCCGGTGTTCAGGCCATGGTCATCAAAAACAAAGAAAAGAGAGAGAAAAATAGATCTAGTTCACCGTATCGCTGGGTTGAACCCGTATTTCGAAGTGGCTCCCCTTCAACGTTTTCACAGTAAGCTTCATCTCTGGAGGCGCCGAGAGGAGAAACGAGCCCCCGATCGAAACCCTGGAAAGAGAGAAGAGTGCGAAGTGGGGAAACCCTAGAAAGAGCGCAGCGAGAGACACGTGAGAGGATATCCCGTAGATCGGAACATCGGGAGGAGGCGAGACGAAAGAGAGAGGGTTATTCCTTGGGTTCTTTCATCCCTGCTGGGATGAGGGGAAAATAAGCTGCACGTGCGTCAATCGTGACATTAGCGTGTCAGCGAGGCTAATTGCTGCGTGGGCTGTCTGGCCTCAGACAGGGGACAGCTTTATCATGCCAGGCCCCCTCGGCCATGTCATGTGGGATGGAGACTCAGATGTCATCATGCGGGTCAATTTGAACACCTGGCACGTTAACCATAGAGTTGTATCTTATCCAACCTTCAAGACTCGTGAATTATTTTTACGTTAAGACTCAAAATTTGAAGAAAAGTAATGAGTTATGATGCATGCGCATAGACATAATTTGGAGTACTCAACTTACGTCATGCGGGTCAATTTGAACATCTAATACGGTTAGCTATTGAGTCATATTTTATTCAACATGCAACACTCATGAATTATCTTTAAGTTAGTCTCAAATTTTGAAAGTCAGAAACAAGTTAGGATGACTCAAAAATTAAACCAATCGCTCCTCCTTTTTTTTTTTTCCAATAAAATTAAAAAATTTAAAGTAAAAAATTAAAGTACTTATAGAGATTGAACTTAGGACACAACATAAATCTCATGATAGTCTATTATTTTTACTAAAAAATCTTAAATATTAAATTACTCAACAAATACAATATATATTTGTGTATTTTATACAATTAAAAGAAAAAATATTAACCATCAGATGCAACATATATGTGAAACAAAAAATAAAGAAAGAAAATTAATTTTAATTTAGAATCAATCTAAAGCTGAACCAAGCTAATTAGGACAGAATTAGGATAAGATCGATTTGATTCGGAGTCTAAAATCCTAAAGCTGATTTTAAATAGATCGATTCTAGATTTTTGGTCTAGAATCAGCCTAACTTGATCTTTGCTTACCTCTATTAATTTTTAAACAGTCATCATATGCGAAAGGCTTCCGTTATGGCCTTAAAAAGATGGCTCTCTACTTAATAACATTCAGTATGATTTAATGTAATACAAGAAAATAATCTATGAGACTCATTAAAAGAAATAAAAGTGATTAGAAATAAAATTTAAAAAAAAAATGCCAATGAAAACCCATTAAAATATAATTAGTTTTTAGGAATTAAATGAAAATCAAAATTTTTTAATAATAAGATGTAAACAGAATCATTTATATGATGATACAATTATATCATTTGTTACATGATAAATAAGTAAAGATATTTGTGATGTATCAGTATATCATCATATAAAAGTTTAGATTTTCATTTCATTAGTTATTTCAGAATTTTTTTTATACATCACTAAATTTTACTAATAATTAATTTTTCTTCTAGTTCATATGTTTTTTTTATTTTTTCCTCTCCCATGCATATGTTTTTTTCTCATCTATGTGGTAAGTAATAAGCAGTAATTAGAAGGCATAGCTAGAGTATGGCCATTGACATATTTATGTACTGAGATTATAGTATTGGAGCAAATGGGTAAAATTAGCTCCATTACTACTGCTCTTTTAAATTTTCTCTCTTCAATGAAACTCCCCTGTAATGCCCTCTCTATTCCTCGGTGAGAGAAATTTTGTAATATACAATAGTTATTACAATTTGTAAAGATTTCAGTAAGGCACCTTTATCATTTGTCTTCTTAAATTGAGATCACTTTAGTTTTATGATGGTGAAAGGGGCAGACAAGCTTAATTTTTTGATACTGTATGGAGAGTTCTTTTCCACTGTTCCTTATCACTGTCGCCCTCATTCCAACCTAATGCATTAATTAATTTCTTTTACAATGGAATGACATGAAATTTAGTAAATATTTAAAATATCAAATACTCTGTAGATAATGCTTGGTACACCAAATAATTTGCAGACAACAAAGGGACTACATCCACAGGACATTCTATAAGGAAAGAAATGAAAACCTGGCATATATTCTAAATTTCTTTGTTCACTATATGTTTCCAATAAATTCATAATAGGTTATGCATCTTACATTGAAATCAGAAGGCATTTGGCATTATGCTAGTCCATCATGTGCCAAATATGCTAAAAACCGGTGATTCTAATGCTTTTATTCTTATACCAAGTTAAAGCATTTCATGTGTTTGCATATACTCAATGCTTGATCTAAATCAAGCAGAAAACATGAATTCTTTTTGAGAAAGAGATGAAGGAAGACCCATTCACACTATAGTTATCCATATCCAAATTCTTGAAGATGAATCATTTAAAAATTAAACTCAGAATCTTTGGTTGTTAAGTAAAGAAATATGATCATCAAGATCAATATCAAATTTGGCAGGCAATACCATCCATTTAGGTATAGACCAAGGAGTTGCAGAAGCTATATATGAAACTATACTGGTCCACTATTTTGAACCTAGAGATTCAATTTTCTTTTAGTTTACCTCAATAAACATTTCATAATTAATGTTGGGCATATTCCTTCATAAGTTCAAATAAAAAGCAATAAACATGAACATAAACAACAGTGCAATACTAGTGATCCCTATTTCACCTGAGATTCTCATCAAAGTCAAATTCTTACCGAACAAAGAAAGGAATAAAAATATACCATTGAAAGCATCAGGAAACTGACAACCAAAAGCCAAGCTTCTGGGAATTGCACCCTTTATTTCCATTCCCTCCAGAAGATATTGAGACTTGCTTGCTCTTTCTTTATGTTAATGAATTCAACACTTGGAATGTCTGAACCTATACTAATCAATGAACAAGGTGCAAGGATAAGCACTTAAAAAGAAAAGCGCAAGGAGCTAGTTAAAGTAACCATATCTGGCTGAAGTAGTGAGCTCACAAAAGCAAAATACATGCTAGAGTAAGTTACTCTTTGTTGCTAGTGCAATACACCTGACATGTGGATTCATATTTTGGCTCCAAAGATACAGTTCCTTCTTTTCCTTTTCTATTTTTTTTTTTTTTTACTGCCATCCAAAATTAGTTTCAAACTTCAACAGCAGAAGATAAGAAAATCCTTTAAAAAAAAGGGAGAAACCTCCAGGAGTCCAAAATTATTCTTTAGGAGAACCTTTGATACTTAGGTTAGTAAGAGTATTGATGAAAATAAGAGAATAAAGAAGGCAAAAAAATATTCAGCAAAAGTTTTACAGCAAAAGTTTTATATACCTGGAGCCCCTAGCATCTATTTATAATTGAGAAGTTTAGTTTCCCTAAGCTTAGAAAATCCTGAATGAATCCCTATAAGATTTTGTGACCCTAGAGTCCTTATTTAACTAGAGTAATGAGTGTTTATCATTATCTTTAATTGAAATAAAGTTAACCCTTTTGGACGATACTTCTTCCATGTGTCACCCAGTAGTTGGGTACTTGTTTAATGCCACACCACTTACCTCCACTTCCATATATGAGTGAGTTGTAATCTTGACTCGAATTAAGGAAATAGTCAAGTCAATCATGTTGAAGCAATCCTGCACCCTAGGCTAAGCAAGAGATCATCCTGCCAATCTTATTGGAATTTTTATTAATTTTCAATTTAGTTAAATTAGCTCTTTGAAGCTATTGCTTGGACCAGCATTCGAGACCAACTCTTATTCTTCCGAGCTAAAGTGCCTTGAAATTTCTAAATGGAGATTTTCGAGACAACTAACGCGGAGGAAAACTTTTAAGCAAGAATGGAAAAGTTGCACGCAAGCTTTTGCGGTAGTTGATTAGAATTTCAAAAAATGTCTTATCAATTACCACCTTACCATGTACGATATTGCATGGGACAACTATCTACATGAGGACGTCAATTGCAATCTAAGTTGTTTGTTAGATTTGATCTAACCACGTATAAAGTATGCAAGACTACTATCTACATGAAAATGCAAGCTACAATTTGAATCATTAATCAAAAAATTGATCTCAACCATTGGAGCTCGTTATATAAGAGGGTGAGCCTTAATCTTATTTCCTCATTTCCAGGCCTTTGCTTGATCAACTAAGGTCTTGTTCTTCTTTGAATCCAATCCCAAGATGTCCTTTCCCAGCTTATCTTCAAGTAAGCTCCCTTTCTTTCTTTGTTCCCTTCTTCTAGGATGTCTAGCTCTAAGTCCAATTTGGACTAAACCTCTTGAACCATAGATCCTTTGACCTCTAATAGCCTATCTTCTTGGAATTCATCTCGAACTCCTTGATCCATGGCCTATACTGAGGAAATAGTTATGGCTCAGGTAGATGCAAACTCTGAGCTTTGCATCTTGAATGATAATGACTTATATTGGATCCACAGGAAGTACTTTATCCCTTCTTCCGTTATCCTTAGGTTGCCTAGCCCTAGAGAAAAAGCTTCTATGCCAAGTCAACTTCGCTTTTATAAGGGCACTTTGAAGGCTAAGCTAAAATTTCTTCATCATCCTTTCATCTCTCAACTCCTCATTCTTTACTAGCTTGTCCCCTCACAACTCATCCCAAACTCTTTAGGTTGTACCCCTAAAGATTATGTAAGGCATAAAAATATAATAATTTCATAATAACAAAATTTCAGTGTTAATGTCTAAAATTCAAAAATCCAACTCTTCTAATAACAAGATGTTTCAAGTGCAACTGTATTGGTCCATCTGGTATTAGAATCAATCTAACTAATCCGAATTGAGTTGATATTTGCTTGAATCCCTTTATGTCACAGTTCTACACATTTTGTGACTTTGAAAAGTTAAGTAAAATATACTATAAGCCAACAACTCGATAAGAATCCTCACATGCACACATAATGATCACAAATGTGTTTAATATAATTAATACGATCACTTGAAAACTTTAAATTACTTATGTACCATGATATATACTTTTCAATATGATTAATATTCGAATATCTCTATCAATTATTCAACATTCCCGATGCGACAAAACAAAACATCAAGATAGTTATTTTGGTAGGCAATTGTGTCAAATTATGCATCACAAAATCAATATGATAAGAAATGGATTCCACATATCAAATTTTGTTCAAATAATTTAAGTTATATTATTGGCATTAAACTAGCTTTGATCATTTTTGGACCCATGACTACCAAAGCAATAATGCCATGATTTGGCATATGATAGGCAAACCATATATAGTGATACTATCCAGCTTGTGATAGTTAAACCATATATAGTATCATGACTTGGTCCATAATTAATAATCCAAATATAATCACGATTTGACTCATGATTGGCATTCCAAACATAGCTTCATAGTTCAGCTCATGACCAATAATCAATAAATATTATCATGATTCGGTTTGTGACTAGTAATTCATAAATAATGCCACAATCGAAACTATGATGGGCAATCCTAATATAGGGAGCCTAATCCAACACTTTTATTCGATCCAATTATACATAATATGCTTAAAATATTTCATTTAAAAGTATTTGATGCTACCATGAATCATGTACAATTATATTCATCCACACAGTCATCCACATACATATAATAGGATTATCAATATAATACAAACAAGCACTATAGGATTCTTATCTCACATCATCTTAGTCTTAGTTGTCAACCGAAGGAGACCATGCATCGATCCCCTCCATATTCAGATCGTTCATCCATACAAAATTAATCAATCTAATTAAGAAAATTAATTCAAGACTAAAGAGAGTGTTGATGACGTGGGTACATCCTATAATGACCTTAACAAACTTATGGCCTCTTTATAATAGCTACTAAGAGGAGCCAACGGCAATTATTTACCATCAATGATCGAAGGTAGTTGTTGCTCAATAGTTGCGGCCAATAGCTACCCAAAACAAGGCCTAGGCTACAATAGAAGAAAGAGAGAGAAAATCAAATCAAGAAATGATGAAACAATAAAGAAAGAAGAAGAGAAGAAAGACAGGAAGGACTCTAGCTAGTTGACTTAGTAGACAAAGGGTCAATCAAGCGGGGCTAAAATAGCAATCTCAACTTATGGCTTTCCTTCATAAAGTAGAAGAAGATGAAGTCAATAGCCAAGAGGGTCAAGATGAAGTCAATAGCCAAGAGGGTCAAGATGAGGTCCAACTAGTGGTGCAATATCCCTATGAAGGAAAGGGACCTCATCAATGATGAATTAAAGCCGATCGATGGAAGAGGAAGGAAGAAGTTTGTAGACAATTCCTCAAGGACTTGATGACCTCAATAGTGGTGAAGGAGGACTATAGATAGGGTTCTTTAAATAGAAGAGGAAGGAGGCCTTGTTCGATTTATGACCTCCTTATGCAATCCTTTGCTTAGTTAGATTCTTACTAGGAAGAGGAGAATAATAGTTTTGATCATCATTTTTTATCTACAAGCCAAACCTAATGAATTGACTCAATCAAATCGATACATTCAAGTCAACACAGCCACTTACCTTTTTTTTCTTTTAACAGGGCTAGGCCAATCAGATGCATCAAGCCCTTATGCAAATACTAGACTAGCTTAAAGGGGTTAGGCCTCGCACTTATTATAGGATTCATGTCCTATCCAAATCTCCTCGAGATTGGAATCAGCTTGAACCTTTTCCAACCTCTTTTCACATTTAATGAGCTCTCCGAAAAGCACATATTATGGTATTTTTATGCCTCGTAAAGCAAAGGCTTATTAAAGTTAGTCCCTCCTCCATCCATGGCTAGAAAAATTATTTCTTTTTTTATTAAAAATATTAAAGAATCTTGAGCGTTTAGCATATAGCTTAGGGTGTCAAGAAGTTGAACTATACTCTAAACTTGAACGAAAAGAATAAATAGAATTCAAATCTATTAAAAAGCCTGAAATTTTGAAGCTTTCGAAATTACTAACCAAGCAAGCTTTGGTCAGTGTTGGTTTATGCCTAATACAAACTGATAGTATAAATATTATATTATTATAATATTATAATAATGATACATTATAATATTATAATATAGTATTATTATACTTTTATTATATTATAATATTACTTATTATATTATAATACATGATGAGAGGCATTTGTTTATTAAGCTTTTTTTTTTTTTCCTTGAACAAAAGCCACTTTAGTCCCAAAAATCAGCTTAAGTTCATTCACCACCGATGATTTTACGTATTCATTCTAAGGATGAGTTTAAAATTATTGGGTTGAATAGAAATAGGAATGACCTACAATTATTACGATGTTAGATCATTAGGTACAATAATCTTACCATCTTTGTTCAGATCATCAATAATCATAGATACATCATTTCATACCCTCTAGTCTGATCTTCCTTCAACATTTCGTGACATGTCGTTTCCTAGCAAGAAAGAGAGGGGAGAGAAGAAGGAGATAAAGAGACAGAAGAGGAGGGAGGATGGGGCGTGGGATCTGTCAAGCGAGAGGGTTTAAGCGGAATGCCTTCTCCAAGAGATATACTGTTATCTCTGACCATCTTGTTTAAAGCGACTCCATTGGTGTAAGCTCTCTCATGCCGTATTCTTTTTGAATAAATTAGAATCCTCTCTTTATGACCTGAAGCAATTATTCTGAATCTATTTAACAGAGTGCTTTTGCCAACGAGGCCAAGACAGCGGTGGATGGTGCAGAAGAATACGTGCAAAGGCTTCCTCAAGGGAAGAAAGAGGGAGACTCTCTCTTATTATCCTGTTTTTGAGCAACAGTGACCACGGTCTAGTCATTACTCGTAATGCTCCCACAATCCAAATCGAATGCATGATTTCAAGATAGTAAATTTAATTTCTTTTCATGACTTAAAAATACCCAAGTTTACCGTCTTTACCTCGAGAATATTGGAATATCTTAAAGTTTTGGTCATGCAATGGATGAACACGCATTTGTATTCTTGGTTGCAGAAGAAGACCAATGTTATCCATTACGATTTTAGGCGAACAACATTCACTAATTCTTGAAATGTTGAGTGCAGTCCAGCAATACATGTCCAACTATGCAAAGATGTGTTATATCATGTCATTTAACTATTTTTCCATCCCTAATCAATGTTATTGTATGACTACTTTCTCCTTTACCGGTCCATGGACAAGTTTAAATTGTTCTTTTTACTATAGCTCGCATCTCCATTTAAAATGATTGTTGGACTCTTGTAATGAAATCTCTGCAAGACATGCCACTTTTTGGTGCAGAGACAAGGGTCCAAGTGTCCTTGTCTGGATAGAGTTTATGTGGGTAGGCTGTGTGTTTGTGAGAGAGAAAGGGAGAGAGAGAAAGAGGCCAGATCCTTCATCAAGGGTGACATCGAAATCTACTCATCATCATTTAAAATGCTCATATTATTTATGTTATTAATTACGAAGGTATCAACTGAAAAGGAAGTTTTGAGATTGTTCACATCAACTCCTTTATAATAAAACTTAGGTTCTAAGATTTATCTTTTGCAAATTACACAATTTGCATTTGGATATAAATTTTTTTGTTTTCTTTTCATGAAGCTTGCTTTTATTATTTCCTTTGGTAAAAATTTTGAATCAGTTAGAAAACGCTTGTTGGAGTCCTATAATCGCACCTCTGGAAAGGCTAACTTGTTCGTTTAGCCTTCTGTGTGCAAGTTGAAAGACAAGAGACATGTCCATCGGCGAAAGCGACACTATCATCTACGCATCACGTTTGTACATTCACATATCAGTTGTTCTAATATATATATATATATATATATATATATATATATATATATATATATATATATATATTTGGTGAAAGCAAGAGTTAACGATGTCAAATTGTTTGCAATTGAATTTGAAATTTATTTTCCTTTTTTTAAGGCAATTTGAAGGCCTATAAATTGAGTTGTGTTCTAAAATTAGATCCAATCTAAATTTTAGATTAGATTCAAATCTTGTGTTTTTCAATTTAACCCCACTCTATCAATCAATTCTAATTTAGGTCAATAAAAAATGAATCTAGTCCGACCTAAATCCGATTTGACTTGGCCTATAAATTCAATATATATATATCCCATTTTTCTTTATTTCAATTATTTTTACCAATTTATTAAATAAACTTTTATATAAACTAATTTCTCTTTCTATCTTGACAATTACACCTCTTCTTATCTTTTTTTTATTTAATTGTATTTAAATATTTATATTTTATTATTTATTTTTATTATATTTTTATTTGTAATGTATTTAAAAATATCAATATATATTTTAAAAAATATGATTTTGTTAACTTAAAAATGATCGATTACTTTGATAGAATTAAAAGTTTTTGAACAAAAATTTAAGTTAACTATATTAGCCTTTTTTTTAATATCTTTATGTTTAATTATTAATTATTAATTTTTAGATATAAAATAGTAGCTAGATACTTAATCTAAATGCAAACTTGGCCTAATCTGATCCTGAACATTCGAGTTAGATTTAGGTCATACTTTATCCTAAACCGATCCAAATGATTTATTAAGTCTAAAATTCTTATCATGAATCCAATCTAATCAACAAATAGATTAGTTTTAGATTTAAAATCATGGCTTAAATATAAAACCTGACTGATTGGGATCAAAAGTGCCCAGCCTTTATGCAGTCCTATAAGTAGTATAAGTAGTGGAATTAATAAGGCCTTTTGTTTTTATTAACATAAGACTTGGCCTGCATATAGTCGACAAGGCTTCCACTTATTAAGTTTTCAAACGTACAACTACCTCTATTCAAAGAGAGCATTCAGTATGAGGTGATTTGCTCAGAATTAACAGTGATTCATGAGATGATAATGGGATTACCCATTTAATTATATTTGGATGATCCTACATGACAATGGCCCAAGATCATCATCCTTAAGGGCGGTGATTCAAAATTACCCTCTTTAATATTTTAAACTAAAATCTATAAGCTAAAATACCTCTTATTTATAATAAATATGTTATAATAGCAATAATTTATATATAATATAGTATATAAAATTAATATATTATATTATTATATTGTTATATTATTATATTATTATATTAAAGGTAGATTTGATTATGTTCAAATGTAACCACCTTCCTACCCTTAAATTTACACAATTCACAAATTTCAAAAATGAAAAAAATGAAAAAGATGAGGTGGTTGCGGGATCCATGTAGATTCAAGGGTGGGAAAGATGATCAGATTATGGACTTATCTACATTTAAATATAGCTAAATCTACCTCATTATATTATTATATTATTATATATTATATATTATATATTATAATATTAGAGCTGGAATTGGCTACATTCAAATGTAGTGAAATTATGATCCGATCGTCTCCCTTACCCTTGGATTTACACAGATACTGGAATTTTTCTAATTTTTCCATCTTTTTCATCTTTGGGATTCATGATTTATATGGATTTAAAGGTGGAAAAGATGATCTAATTTAAACTTCGCTACATTCAAATATAGCCAAATCTATCTCATAATATTTCATCTATATAATAATATAAAATTATATTATATTAATAATCTTTTTATTTATAATATACTATTTAAAATATAATATATGATTATATTATATTATATTTAGTATAATATAATATTATTCTATATTATAATATATGATATAATCTATTATATTATATCATATATTATAATAATATAATATAAATATAATAGGAGTAATTTTGGTATTTTATAGTTAGTAATTTTATATTCTTATGACATATCAAATAAGGTGATATTAAATCATTAGTAATCCTTGATTACTATGATATACCAATACCAAATACAGTGATCTTTAATTATTTAGGATTAGATCACCTCATGATTAAAAAATAATAGTGATCCAATATCATTGGAGTGATCCCAAAATGGTCACAAAATGCATCCAAAGGGTTACAACCATTACTTATCTTCATTTGAAGTGTAACTCACGGATAAGGATTAATTATGGGAACCACCCCCTCTCTTGCATCAATAGAAGAAAAAACAAAAGAAAAAAAGAAATGCCAATATGATTCTGCTGAAGTCCGTATGGTTAATTCTGTTAAGTCTAGCTTCTCTCACGAATCCATGCCCAACATTACTCGATGCATCAAAAAGACAACCTTTCTTACCAGGCTCAGCTAAGATATTTTTTTATAATTTTTTAAGAAATCGAATTTCAATCGCATTCGTCCAAAAGTTTCGTTTAAAATCATTCCTTATGCCTCTGGATTTTTCTTCAGCATGATAGAATTTACCTTCTTTTGGCAACATAAGAAGGCAACATAAATCTCTAAAGCAAGCTCACCGTATGGGAAACGAGAAACAGGTCCACAAACGCACCACATCGCGTGTGAAGCGAGCAAGGGTAAAGCGGGGCCGCTTCCATCGAAGAAGAGGACCACAACGTGAGTCCATCTACAAGATTTCGGTGGTCCCAACCCTGCCCTGGGCCGCCGCTACTAACGCAAATCAGACGGCACCATTCACAAAATCTCGCATCAATCTGATGCACGGAAAACCAAATTGGTGCTCAGACTTGTCCCCCCGCAGTACTACTTGTAATCATTCTCTAATGAAAACGAGTTGTCACCAAGGAATGGACCCATCGGGGATCGGAACCTGGGCAAAACTTGAAAGAAAAAGTCACACATTATGGAGCCAGGCATGCAACTCTGGGTCTGGTCCAAAGCTTATTTGAGCTCGCAGATGCGATGGCGACGAAACATTGATCCATTTGGCCCATATCTATAGTAATGGCATGGGACCATTCGGCAAAGAGACCGGCTTTCATTTGTCAAGGCAGTACGCTTTGCACCACGGTTGTGCAGGGGCGACCAAATGTTGGTGCGATTGGAAAACCTTTCGTTTGCGTATGCTGAAGAAAAAAGCATTAGCTGTTACTTGTGCCGGCATGTGAATAGTAGGGACTTCTTGGTTCTTCCCCATGGACAGTGCATCTTTCTCTGTGCCTCTCTTCTCTTCAAATTTTTTTCTTTTCTTTTCTTTTCTTTTTGGTTTTTTGGCCCAATGGTACACGTAACTATCAGTGATTATGCTGTTATGACTCTCACTTATATAATGCTGTGGTCTCTATCAACTATGTGGTATATCAGGTTTGTATAAGAACAGCTTAAGCTTATGGGTCCAACGCTTGCTCAGGCGTAAAGCCGGCCCGGATTCCCTGAATGAGACGGTGGGAGGTGCGTATGAATTTTTTAAAATGGCTTGGGCTTTGTCTATCAGCATGTAGCCTCGAGGGCTTTAATCTATTCTCTTTTCGTCATGGAACGAGTGCAATCGGTGAATAACTATTTTATTGAATTCATTGGGCTTTAATCTAAATTCTTTTCTTCATGATAGAAGGAAGGACAGCTGTTATAATTGACAGAGATCTACAACCTAGGTGTCTCCCACCACTTTTGTCCCGGCTACTGCTAGAAAACTATACCTATATGGAAACAGATGGGAGCTGGGCCTGTCCAAAGAGACAAAAGCTTCGAGGGGGGGCGGGGGTGGAGATGGGATGCAGGAGATACGATCATATGAGGACATGATCGCATTCGCTTTTTGGTTTCTTATGTGGTCGCAACCGGAACAATTGGCTCCCACGTTGGGTGCACGTGGGTGGGGAAGGAGAAGCGAGTGTGGGGTTAAACGTAGTGGCTCGCTTTCCTTTACTTTTTTTTTTTTTCATTTTGTTATCACTCCTTCCTTTTGGAGCCTACCACCATGAGGATCGAGTCTTGTTTGTTCTTTGGTGTTATTACCAGGCAAGCAGCAGCAGCAGCAGCAGCAGCAGCAGCTCGTGGAATCGTATCATAGCCTCGAAGCGTTGTCTGGTACGTTAGGTTTTGGCATCGAGTTGAATCCGGTGGTAACGTAGAATTGCACGATGTCCAAAATCTGAGGCCATACAATGCCATACGTGCTGCGAAATATCAGATATGTCCGGCAAATTTGTGTACTGTGAATGTTGTTATCTCTACTGGTTGTGACTTGTGACGGTGATTTTTCAATAGTGCTTTGTCCGACCATCGATGGTTTAGTTTTTTACCTAACCTTCTCCAAAGGTTACATTTCCGACATATTGGATCTCCACTTCGTCCATGGAGAAGGGCATTTGTTAAATACTATAAAATAAAAATAAAGTACTAAGATTTACTAGCAGCAAAATGAATGAAGCGAGGCATAATATAAATACTTATTCAATAAAATAAATGCTAATATATTTAATTTAAACTGATAAATATCTAATTTATAATACTTTTATTTATTAGCATAAATTAAGTATTTATCAGTTAAAATTAATTATTTATTTTATGAAAAAAAATGTTTATTGTTTTTTCAAAAAAATTAATATTTATATTCATTATATTCATGTTTATTTATTATTATTATTATTTAATTCATTAATTTTTTAAAGCAATTAATGATGATTAATATATAATTTTTTTTAGTTTTAAAATTCTTGCGAATCTAATGAAAGATAGCTATCGAATTTAGATTCATCTATATGCGGATGGATCTAAATATAACTGTGTATATATATATTTCTACATGCTTAAAATGGTATATCAAAAATAAAAAATAGAAGTTTTATCAGCTAAAGTAAATAAGGCTAATGAATAAATAACTAGATATAAGCTAGGTATGACCATAAGACCTCGCGCCTCCTCTTTCCGCGAGATCTTATTCTTACCATTGCCATGAAAGAACTCTAGTCTGCCATCAAAATCACCTTTTTAAGCCGTAGCCTCACGCTGAGATTTCGAGCAGCTTTTCACCGATCAAAAATTTGAAAGGAATCTCAATAAGTTATTTTTAATATTTTCAAGATTCCTAAGATCGTATAAGAGGACATGTCCTTGGAAAGAGATTCTGAAGTAAAACATAAAAAATAAAAAAAAATAAAAAAAACACTTTATCTATGAAAATAATTTTTTTTGAAAAAAATAAAGAGAGACAACTATAAAATAAAAATTAAAAAAAAAATTTAACTCCTACCAAAGTTCTAACTAATCTAACAAATATTTTTAAAAAAAGATAAAAATAAAATAACATCTCTTAAACCATAAATCGTAAAATGATATCTTTATTTTTTTTTTTAAGCTTACCAATACTATTATATCTTCTACATATTGATTATAACTTCCTTACCTAAAGTGTTTTGAATGATCCAAAAGACAATAAAAAGTTTATTCAATGTCGAACATTTTGAATATAGTTTCATCTAAAAATTTTAATCATGACAATATTGGTGAGGCTTCTTTTCTAACTAATGTGTATTGGATTTCTCTTTTTTATTAATATAGATGGATATATAATTTTATCTAAAAATCCAGGGTGTCTGCTATGCAGGATTAACATCGAAAGTGTTTCTCATCTTCTCTTGCCTTCTCTCCATTCCTTTGGAGTTACCTTATTAAGTCTATTTTTAATTTAAACCTAAAGATCATCACCACATGTAAAATGATTTGAAAAAATACTTTATTCCTAGACATTGGAGATATGCTTGAGATCAACTTAATTTTAATAACACGTATGGAGAAAAAAAAAAATCTAAAATCTTCTCAAACAAATCTTTCTCAACTCAGATGTAAAATTCTGTTCTCCTTTTGAGTCGTAGGTATGTCTACTCATAGCATGGTCTTTTAAAACCTCTTTTTCCTTCTTTCTGATTTGATTAAATAATTATTTTATATTTTTTTGTTGCTTGCAACTTTACTTCTTAATAAATTTAGAAAAGTTTTCTTCTCTGGTTACAGTAAAAAAAAAAGAATGAATATGAATTTTAAATTTTAAGTCCGCAGAACAATAGTGAGTCAACTGCTACATTACATCACTCTTCAAAGAAGTGCCTATCAGATTAATGGTCTTTCAAAATATCTTTCCATCCCATCATTGTGGCTTAGCACGAAGGATGGTCTCCAAGCTTGTTCAAGCACAGCTTTTAATACAGACATACTTTCTTTTTTAGCTTTCGTTTAGATGAGACCTCTTTCTTTATATTTAGATCCCAGTGGGTGGATATGGCAATCCAAGATCGTAATATAAAGCAGGTGCATCTTTTTATCAATGAAAATAGGTAAGCTTCCAGTCAACATGACTCCCATTAAACAACAACGAATGAGCTTAGCCACTAATTAGCGTACTCCAGGCTACCATAAATCGAGTTTATGCAAGGGAGTATTAAAGTGACTTGGAATAAAGTGGACTGAAGTTACTCTCGAACAGTGATTCTCGCGTTACGTTTGCTGGTTTGACACCGCTGTCGAAGTCCAGAAGTCATGCCCTTGGGGAGCACAGGAATATCCCCTGTTTATCCCAGGGTCCTACTTTATCCTCCCATTTCCGGTGACACGTCGGAGTAGAAGGCTGTGTATATATTTTTTTAGCATGGTAAAAAAAGTAAAATAATAATAATGGAAGGCTGTAGTTATCTGAACGGTGAACAGAGGTGTCGCTGCTGAACCACGCTGCCGAGGCCGGCAGGGAGATGGGTCTTCTTCTTCTTCTTCTTCTTCTTCTTCTTCTTATTTTCCATAGAGCGCAGCGAGTAACTACCCAAAAAAACGATACATGGACCACTCGTGCGCCGGTGAGTGCACGGGAGGTGACGGGACCTCGGTCAAACTGTCACTCACCAAGAGTCACGAAGAGAGGGAACGGATCCAGAAACTGTCGCTGTTCGACTGTCTCCGTGGTGCATTCGCAATTAATCCCTACTTCAAGGCTCATTTATTACAAACTGTTCAGCGACTCGTATTTACGTTTGCTGTAGATAAAATATTGTTAAAAGAAAAAAAATCCAAAGATATCGTCCCTCAGCCCTCTCAGTCTCGCTCCACGGTAGGAGCCGTCACACCGCTCCCAGAGGAAAAGACCCCATCCTCGGTTTTCGAGAGCTCGTCTTCTTCCGCGAGAGAGAGGAGGAGGAAAAAAAAAAGAAAAACTCTTATCTCTGACTGTCTACTTCCATGGAATAGAGATAGAAAGCAACGGCTCTAAGGAGGGTCTGGGGTTTCGGCGAGACTGCGATTGCTCGATCTTTGAGAGTGCTACTTGGGTCCAAAAAGATCCGAGATATTCTCAGCGGTAGTGGATCTGGTCTGATCTGGGCGGCAAGGGAGCAGAGAAGAGAAAAAGAGGATTAAAAGGAAAAAGAAAAAAAAAAGGGTAAGCAATCTATCCATCCATCTACTACTCCCTTAACCCCGCATGCCCTCTCCTTCCTCTTCTCAGCTTTCCTGGATTTCTGTGCACCGCTCATCATCTCCCCTCCTCTTCTCATGAAGCGTAGCCCTCCCTCTCAAAAGATCGCTCTTGACAAATAAATAGAAATAAAATAAAATTAGAACGATTGAGATTAGATCCTCTCTTGGCAAGATGCAGCATCGGAGCCGTTGGATTTTTCTTTTAAAACACCTTTGTACTTGTCTTTAATTTTTGTTTCCAAAATTACATAACATTATTTTAAAAGCCGGGCCGTTTCCTCAGACATTCCATGTCTGGTCTATGGTGGTGGTCTCGAAGCTCGATTCCAAGCTTCAGCCTCAAAACACTCGTTCACGCTCTCTCATCCATGCCATCTGAACTCCCACCAAGCCCCCTCGCCCCGTCTGGCCTTTGCTTTGTTGGGGGAGGGGGGGGGGGGGGGGGGTGTGCCAGCTCTAAATTTAAACAAACCAGCTGCGCAGCATGCTTTACGCTACGAAGCGACTCCCCGCCCCGAAATGACCGGATTGCCCTTCCGTTTCGGTATCCGTGCCTCTGTTGTAATCTGCAGGGGTAATTTGGTCATCATGGGGTAGGGGTGAGGTGTCGGTGGTCCCGGTAGAGAGATCTCCTCGCAGCGTTGTTGGTTTGTGGTCGCCAGTGGCCGAGCACATGGGAGCGGCAGCGGCTGCAGCAGGGCTGCTGCATGTATTGAGCTCTCAACCCCAGGTCGCTTTCAATTTTATATATATATATATATTTTAATCATAGGGTAAGATAACGCCAAAATAATCGAGTAATTTAATCGTAAATGACCCCAAAATACGCGGGCGCCATTAAATACTGGCCTATGAAGAGAGAAAGGATGAGGAGAGCAGCGCCGGGTTCCTTGAGCTCCTTGCCGGCTTTTTTTTTTTTTTTAATTGTTTCCTCCTCCTCTCTTTAGCGGTCTTACCGGTTCAATGCAGTGGTGTGCCGCTCTCTAGACTTGCAGCCGCGGCCCAGAGCTCCCACGATAGATACGTGAAAACCGGGGAGAGTACGTTTCTTGATCTCTGTGTCCCCGAATTACCCCCGGTTTGAACGTTCCCTTACCATTCCATCTTCTGATCGAAACTAGCAGGATGGGCATTTCGGTCATTTCGAGGTATTTCGGTACAAATTTTTCAGGTTGGGGGGGCTCTTTGCGTGTGGGATAGAGAGAACAGCGGGAGAAGATCGGAGGAGGGGAGCGGAACAAGTTGGATGGAAGTGCGCTTACTCTAGGATTGTAAATGTTAAAAGAGTTACGGAGGTGGCGGAAAAAGGTGAGAGATTTACTGCCTTTGCTTTTGTTTCTTTTTCTCTCCAGGAGAATGAGAAGAGTGAAGAGAAAGCAAGAGTGGAGAAGGGGTCTCCTCCCTAAAAAGGGTGGCAGGCCTCTACGGCCAAGCTAAAGAAAGGAACGAAGAGAGTGTTGGTCCCCAAGGCAAAGCATCTGGTTCTCTCGGCATGGGAGAAGGCGCGGCGGCGTCGGCATTGGCGGCGGTGCCGGAGGAGGAGATGGTGGTGGTGGGCCACTGGCGGTGGTGGTGGAAGGCTACATACACAAGATAATGAGGTCATGTTATTACTTGGAGGTGTATGTCCGCTTGTGGAGCTGGGATATTGGCGTAATAGGCTCAATCACTTTTTTTTTTCAAAAAAAAAAAAAGAATGTTTTTCTTTCCTAAATTTTTTATATTGTTTTGGTGGTTCTGTTTTTATTTTTTGTTTTCGGATTCTACTCTATCTCTTTTCGTTCCTCACCGTTGGTTTGATCATGTAAATGAGATGTGGGCATGTTGTCGTATAAATGGAATGGAATGGGTGATGGTGATGGTGATGGTGATGTTGATGGTGATGGTGATGGTGATGGTGATGGTGGGTTGGAATGGGTAGGATGTGGTGCTCTTTCATTGGCTTTGGCTTGGCTTCCTCATCTCCTTTCCCTTGCTTTAGTTTTGCATCGTAGATGGGATGGTTTGTTTGGCGTATCATCTCCTTCCCTTCTTTTATTTCTTTATCTCGTTTGTCTGTTGTAATTTGGCTGCTACACCTGGCCACCATGTAACTGATTCTGATGGAGGCCCCTCACCGATGTTTGAAAAGGACTGGATGTATGGGGAACAGAGTTGTGCGTCAACTCCATGTGGAATTGTGGATTCTCAACTGTCATCTCCCATCACCCAAACACCACCATATCCGCCACCCTCTTGTCCTCAGTGACTAGCAGAGAGTTTAATATTGCAATAGAGATCCATACAGAGATTTTCTTTTCTTTGATGCTAGATGACAGCAAATGGAGATGCGTGGATAAATGTTTTAAAATATTTTATGTTTGATATCTTGGTTTGTGCAGCATGATGGAATGTGTTGTCTTTTACAACTGAATCGGCCGGCTAACCATTAACCAGTATAGAGGATAGGAAAATTCTGGGTTGGTGGGAGGGCCGAGAACTGTGATGACTTCAGTTATTTTAGTTGATCAGATGATGTGTGTCTCAACTGTTTGGACTTCACAGCGTCTGCGTGGTTTCAATTAAGAAGTTTGGAAATAAAATCAGGCAGAACGGAAGGGCCTCTTGCTGCTGGGGAAATAAAGCATTCAGCGTGGAGTAGAAGGTAGAAGCAAACTTTGCCATTTTGCTATGTTAGAGTGCTGTTGGAGTTCTATTGAGTAGGGTAGCACGAGAGGGCCATTTTCCATCAAATTCCGCCATGCCTGACCATCTAATTTCATCCTCCAACTGTGTCTGTTACGGTTGCATGCATTCCCATGTCGTGCCCCGAACCCACTGCATCTACTCTTCCTGTCGCCTTTTCAATGGAGACATCTGACATTCTAGGTGTGTTCAATTATCTTCTACAACTGTCCTGAATGCATTGAGAGCTAAGATTTGCACCCAAAAAAAAAAAAAAAAAAAAAGGAAAGATTAAACTGCAGAATCGGCTTTTGGTTTTGCCTCCTGCTAATTAATATAAATCAAATCAAATTATGTGCGCCGGCATATGTGTGTATTTTTTTTTATTTGCGCGAGAGTTAAAATTAAATTGAATGAGTATTATTTTTTTATTATAAATAATTAAATTATTATTTGATCATATAAATTTTTTGAAAAAAATTATTTTCAACAAGTAGAAGCAAACAAAACCATAAATTGAATTGAAATCAAATGGTTTTGTTTAGCCGACCGTAACAGATGGTTCAGTGTCAATTCCGATGGTTTTAAGAAGCTGTTCCAAGCCAATTTGGTTCAGAAAATTGCACCGATATCAACTTGTGCACACTCTTACCGAGAACCACTCAAAATTGCCGGATAAATTCATAGAACACCTGACCACGTCTTAAGGAGGCAGCAGCCGCCTGATGAGCTTAGGAGCGCGCGGTCGTTGTTATTGGGCTGCATTGTCACCGATCGGTTAGAACGCTAATCTTGAGTACGGGACTTACCTGATCCTTATTATTATTATTATTATTATTATTATTATTTTCTTGATCTCTAACTGATGGACCTTGCATTTAACGTGTAAAAAGGCCGGGAAATGGGAAGGGGTTAGAGGATCAGATGCCCCATCCTTACCATCACTATGCATCGGCAATACCAAATTGGTGAATAAATTTTTGAGGAAACCTTTTCCTTATTTATATATACTCTTGCTTATATCTCCAAACCGAGGCCATGTGGCGATGCAAGTACTGCAGGGCTTTTGGCAGCGTCAGATATAGAAAGCAAACTCTGCTATGCTTTTAGGTGTACATGGGCGAGAATGTAAATAATGAAAAGCCAAAGGATATAAGGACATTAAGCAAGAACCTAAAGATATTGAATTATGGTATTGAACGAATGGAATTGAAGCTTGATATTTAAAAAATAAATTAAAAAAAAAGTATGATAACTAGTTTTATAGGAAGAGAGATGGTGTAGAAACCATCTATCATCTATGTAATGGCAGAAAGTAACCTCAAAATGTTAAACTTAAGCAGTTTTAATTTGAAATTTTGTAGCTGATTTAGAAGTTACATATACACAGATCCAACAAACTAAAACATTGTCATGATCAAAGAGTAATTTTGATGCGACTTAGTGACATGATCAAGTGTGGAAGGGCATAGGCACTGATGATGCAAAATTCTTCAGTCTTTAGAAAAATGACACATGATGGCTAGATCTATATTGGTGCCTCTAATAGCATTATTGACAAAATGATTAGGGTGTATGTGGCTAACAGATTGGCAAGTGGTGCATATCCAACAAAACAAAGCGCAAATGTCTCTTAGTAGGCTAATGGGAACATATGCCTATGTACAGAAAATGTGGCTCATGATATATTGTATAATTTCATTTAGAAACTTAAGCTTGTCATAGCAAAGCACATAACTCATGATACGGATAACCTATATATCCTATGATCAGATGCAGGACCAATTTATCAGATGAAAGTGCAAGAATATGGCAAGAGGATCCTTCTAAACTATCCTTCTTCATGACTTTTTTCTACGACCTATCTTCAACCTTTAGTAAGATCATACTCAACTTCTTAACGATCTCCATTACTTCTTATTTCTTTCATAAATCTATCTGCTTTTGCCCGTCCTAATCATCTTCTTTCATTGGCTTGTGCATTAAGCTTAGGAGAACTCTCTCTCTCTCTCTCTCTCTCTCTCACTGCTGGAGTTTCTGTCAACTTCATTTTCAGATCATCTCTCTCACTGCTGGAGTTTCTGTCAACTTCATTTTCAGATCATCAACTTCATCATTCATTTTGTTGATGCTCGAGGTCTCGCACAGCATTCTGGCACCATCAAGCACAGCAGTCTCTGGCTTGGAGGCCTAACATTTTAATTATTTATAAATGAGCTTGAACGACGCACATAGGACAGTTATTGTTTTGCTTATATGTGGTGTGTAATTAAATTTATTCTGGGCACCATCAACTCAAACTGAAAAGATAGTGATGCTCCATGTGTAGCATCTAGCAGCATTGCTAGAATCCAAGAGTGAAATCAACACAGGCACCGATGTTTCATGATCACAAATCTCACCATCCATGTCTATACTTATAGCCATGTAGCTAAGATTGATCACGCAGCTGTGAAGAATGACTACAGCTGCATGAAATTAGAATATTCCGATGTCAGACCTGCATTCCCTAGCCTGCAATATGGTACCATCCTTCTGAATTGAGTAAAACTTCTAATCCGTCAGCTTCGCACTCTTTTAGTAGCTCTTTTCCAGTTATATTTGAAATCCTGAGACCAGCTTCAATTGAGAATCCCAAGCTTGATAGGCCTTCTAGATGCTACAGTCAACCAAGTTATATTTGAAGCACTTGTTGTATTCGGTTATTATTTTTAAATCATTGAACAAAGACTCAAACTTTTAAATAAATTATATGAGCAAAATATGCACCCCAAACCCTGGTTCTTAGAATTACACCCGACTCAACCAATACCTTCTTCCTCAAGCAATCCATTCTAATAACCAGATATGGCCAGTCCTGACAGGAACATTTTAACCGAGTTTTTATTCCCACTACAACCTTTTGCTAGATCGATTGCTACCAGATCCCATCGTCTAAGAGACGCTATGGGAATTAAAGACTAACAAGAGAAAACTCTGCTCCTTTTTATCAATATAGATGGTTATCGCACCTCCCATTCCAGGGAAAGCATCCCAAAATCTAAATCAGTTAGAGCTACATGTGAAACCAAAATTTAGTAAAAGCTATCAAAAAGTCTGAGATCCTCCCATGGAGTCCCATATTTTCCATCCAATGTGTTAAGCTGGAAGTTACAACCTTAATCTTTGTTGCTTGCTTCGAATTCTTGGACCTTTACTTTCCATAAAGACAGTGCATCACTTCCCTAAACAAGAAACACGACATTCTATATACAAAGATGAATTGCTTGACTATACTTTCATAACTTCCACTGAATTTAAGCATATTTTCCAAGAAATCTCTTAAAAATCTGAGCCAGCAGCACCTTACCCTAATGTTATGTTGTTAGTGATGCTTCTAGCATAAAGATGCTTGCAGCAGTCATGTTTCAAGATCCAGAAACTATGTTTCTCCAATAAGTTGTCTTAAGTATCACCCTTCCGGACTTAGATTTGCAATGGTTGGTGAAACTTTAGAATGATTGAAATGTATTTTTTGATATCATAGTCATCTAGCCATGTAGCAACTTAATCCATATATATGTATCGCATGAGAGGGACTAACTTAGCATGTCGAAGCATCGGTGTGATTTTTTATTAGCACATGCATACATGAGTCACACATTTACTACAGACATTATCCCTCTTATTGTCCATCATCATGCCACCACATTTGAATTTAAACCTACTGAAATGCCTTCACCCAAGTAATATCATCTCTAGCTCATCATTGTTCACCACGTAATTCTACCTTATTAATTTTTTGCCATTTCCCATGACAAGCAATCATCTTGATCCATTACTTCTAAACTTTTCACAACAATTTTATGGCACATCTAAAAACCACTAGGAAAACTACTTGTGTGCCAACTGCTCATATTAGGAGAAGCTAGAAAGAGCCTATAATACCTTAAAAATAGTTTCACATCGGATATGAAAGAAAAGGTTTAAGTGCTTATAACTTAAATCCATCTGCTGCTACCAGTTAACTTCTACTCAAATTTTTGAGCCACGTGATTTTAGCCATACGTAAGCCGATTCGAAACCAATCCGAATGTGCAAAAATTGGTATACATGAGGAAAGAGCTACTCTGCAAAAATTGATGAGAGTAAATTCTGACTAGCTTATGGTGTGTGACATAAGAAGAGAGATTATAATATCGAAAAAATAGTCCTACATCAGAGTCCATCTGCTACAATTAACTTTCACTCAAATTTTTGAGCCACATGATTTCAGCTCACTAGTGAATTAATTGTGGTAACAAGTGGGTTTGGTAATTGTGCCAACAAGTGGGTTTGGAACATTACAGAGCTCTTGGCATGCTTTGAAGTTTGTGTTGAAAGCTTTTCTCGTCAAGCTTGCCTACATAATCTTGCGCATAAGTGAACCTTTCAACAAAGCACAAAGTCTTTCAACAAAGCACAAAGTCTTTCTTCCTTTTCCCCCAACGTAATGGTTTTCTTGACTCTACTTATTGTCAGCAGTCATGAGCTAGTTTGATCATAGTGCTCCGTTACTTGAGAAGCGAATTCTCAAGCTTGTGGAATCAACACTTTTACACAGAAAGAGGTATATGAAGAAGAAGTCGAAACGAAATGGCAAATAGGTGTTAAAAGGATGATGCTGTTCGTGAGTTCAGTATTTCTAGGGAGAAATGATGATTAAAAAAACAGAAGAAATAGGTATTAAAAAGCTTGTTGGATATGGTTATGTTTTATTAATGAATGACAGATGTTCTTTGTTTAGAAAATGCAACTAATTCTCCCGAAATTTTCCCAAGAACATCTAGACTCTAGAGAAACTATAAGCTACGAAGGACCATCATTGTTGCAGGCACTGCAAGGGATCATTTTATAAAGATTTCATTATCTTGTTATTATTTGTTATGTTTGCCTGTTCATAAAATTGATTTACAGATTTCAGGTTCATAATATTCTTCTCCAGGACAGCTGTCGATTGTCTATTAACCATTTCACAAGAGTTTAATGGCTTCAAATTATGTATGGGAAAAAGAGCCTCTTGAAAACAACAAATAATTAATGCCGTGAAGAAATGAAATTAAAGACGAAATGTGGTAAACACCTCACGAGAGCTGTTTAAATCCTAAAAGATCTCAATTGGATATAAAGAAAATGCAGTAAATCATGGAAATTCTGTTAAGAAAAAATGATCCAGGAATGCTTCGATATAGAGAAAGAAAAATATTTGGTGTTAAAATGACAAAAAAGATCTGAAAACATTTATCTAGTTTCATGAAAATTAAATGGTGTCACCAAAGGTGAAAAGATTGTATTATACAACAAAACATGTTACACTAAAAAAAACTTTTTTTGGTGAAAATTACTTTGGTTTTTGAGAAGAGTTTCTGTTTCATTCTCTATTTTTATCCTCTGAAAATAATTTGTATTTTCTACTTTCTAATTTTTTAAAAAAATATTCAATAAGTACAAACCAAAAAAAATATATTTTTTTATTTTTTATTTTCATTATTTTTTATTTTTATCCTCTGTTTCATTATAGTTGACTCTCATATTTTTCAAGTTTTTTAGTCTTTATATTTTATCCTCTTTTTTGTTTTAATTAAAAAATAGTAAAATTATCTTAAAACTATTTTTCGTTTTTTACTATTTTGAAGTTATATTTTTTAAAAAAAAATATTTTTCTTTTCAATTATCAAATACGTATTCATAAGTATAAAAGTTAATTATTTTTTTCAAAAGTCAAACACACCCAAAGCTGCACGCTCCTGCTTCACCTCAATCAGACAAACAAAATCTCCTGCTTTGAGTCCAATATCAGCTGAATAAGTTTCATGGGTAAGCATGTCAAGGCAAATCATCGCATTCAGTAGTTTGATATTCTAGGTCCCAACGAATCAGCATTATCCTTCAAAATAAAAGCCTGATAAAAACCACATAAAACTCACTCTAAGTAGGGAAAAGAAGAGGAAACAAACACAACATAGCAGAAGAGAACAAGATGATGACAAATCTGCAGCAAAAATCAGAGCAGTGTAGATGAGACTGAAACATTTGAGTCATGAAAAAGATAAGGTATTGAATGACCAAGAACACAAGGGCTTGGTTTTAGGCTGAGATATCTGAAAAGAGATATTCCACAACCATGGATATAAACCTGGGAAGGAAAACTGGCAAGGTTTGCTGCAAACCATAATGAAGGAGGAGGGGGAGAATGGCTCAGGACATGCTGGGATACCTACAAATTTATGGAAAGGATGGAATATAATTAAATGATTTGGTTCATTTTCTTTAAATGAGTTCTTAAAAGCTAAGACTGTCAAATGATTAGCAATGCCAGGGATTGGATTTGAGGCAAGAAATCCAAAAAAAAAAAGAAAATATCCAAAAGGACTCAATGCAACTGTGGTGAAACTAGGTACAATCGAGGATGCAGACAGGCATGACTTCTAGCTAGAATGTTGGTCAGTATGGAAATAACAGAGCAAATATAAAAGCACTCGCCAACCCCAAGGTGTACAAGCTCATGGAAACAAAGATAATTATGCAAGCATATGGTACCCTTCTACGGGGAACGGCTACATGCATGTCCCTGGATATCTAGGCATGCGATACGGTGAGCGCATACTGTACACATAATGATCCTTTTGCGCACAGATAAATAGGCATGAACTAGAGTAGAAGATGCAAACCAGGTTTATTAATGGTTCTGGTTGAACAGCTTCTATCTGGGGAATGAAGGTCAATGTAAATTGCTGGGCCTTTGGAAACATAATTAGAGTAAAAAATTGGAACAAAATGTTCTGAAGAGAGTAGAATCCTCTGAACATCAATCAAAACCCACTGCACGCCTACTATAGCCGTAGGTGATCATGACATACGCTGTTGAAGCTATACATGTCAAGCACTGAACATTTAGCATGTGAAGAATCAACTAATTTGCGAGAAGATAGCATCAGATTTAGAGTCGCTCTTGCATAATCTGTATAGAAAGAATTGGTGTTTATGCTAACATAACTTGAATCTGAACTTAGAAATAAGGAAGATGTTTATAATTAATTAAAACTACTGGTACACATTGGATGAACGCAGTAGATAATACATCATGCATCAGATTCGTACAAGATGGCAGCTGCTTAAGGAATTAAAAGGCTGATACAACAGGCTGTGTTTGTGCCTGCACGGTACTCGGTCTCTTTAATAGTGCAACTAAATTAGAGGCTCTTGTGCATTCAATGACTGTTTTCCTGCCAATACAGCCAGCCCCTAACAAGGGCCTACCTGCATCACCCAATTATTTACTTTTCTGGTTTGAACTTTACCACGTCCACCCTGCCCTATTCAATAAGCTGCACATGGATGCATGCACTAGTGGATCCCTCTACTGCACCCATTTGTTGTGCCACATGGTTATGCCAATACCGCTATTATAACATGTGCGTGCCATGAAGATGAGCTTGGCCTAACCGTAACCGTACTCGTTATTATCTCATTCATGAACCTCTATGGTTGCAATGACCACCTAAAATACTTTAGAAACTTGATGTCGTTGGAACTACCTGCTCTCACCCACTTTCAATCTTATAATTTAGAACAATTGCTACCCATTCCATGAACCCGCTAAATAACATTCGCTCAAAATGACCCTGAAATAGGAAGAATCTTAACGGTAATACACGAATGCACGCAAACACCAATATTTATATGATATGTTTGTGTGTGTGTGTGTGTGTGTGTGTGTGTGTGTGTGTGTGTGTGTGTTACTTCTCCCTCTGTCTGCGTGTGAAGAGAATGATAAGGTAGACGGCAAGCAAGAATTGGTTCCAGAGACCAAAATTTTACTTTGGGATGGAAGGCGGAGGCAGTCGGGTTAGAGATCAACATTACAAGTGGATAACGATGCATGAATGCCCTGAGAGATGAGAAGAAATGAAAAAACGATGAAATGAAAAAGCATTTAGGAAGAGTTAAAATTAGGAAAGAAAGCAAACGAAGGCAGGCACTCCAGATATCTGGTGCAAGAAAGTGGGAATGGCGCGTTAAAAATAAGAAAGCAAGCAAACGAAAGTAGGCACTCTAGAGGTCTAGTGCAAGCAAGTGGGAGCTTTTTTGCTGATGATAACAAGCGTTTAAACTGCACAGGGGATGAGGATCAAGGTAAGAAGACACGATTATCAGACATCAAGAACATGGATGCTCTTGCCCTTACAAATGAAGAGTGCAAGCCACATACATAAACAAAAGATAAGGAGGTTAGATGACTGTTAATATGGTAAAAAAAATTCCTAAATTGACATATATTAGGAGTCTCTATTGGAAGCGGATCAGAGTGGGATTGCAGAGGAGTCTCCGTTGGGAGTGGATCGGAATAGAGTTCGATCCGCATTAAGCTGAAATATACAGGCAGCAGCCTTTTGCAAGAACTATAAGTTTCAACAGCCTGCAGCAAAAAGATACATCGATGACGACAAAAAGGCCTCCACCTAGAAAGAAAAAAGATACGTGGTACTCATTATGGGCACTTCCAATCAACAGCAGAGACCAATCAGGTCAAAATCATGTCACACGCAGAAAAGGAATAAAAAACTCACACAATCATTGCATCACCTGATGCTCACATGCAACCACCACCATCAGAAATACAGAAGAAAAAAAAGGTTCATATCCCTGCAAGGATAATAGCGGTGGCAGCTAACATAAGTCATACAAATCCATACAAATCCAGACATAGACAAGCTCACATAGTTTTATTCAAGCTCCAATTTATTAAGGTTCAGATGGTACCACATCAACCATCACCTGACCATACAACTTTAAATTCCAAACGGACTGGCTCATTGTGGCAGACAAAGCAAGCCACCCAGAGCTCTTCTTCAGACCCTCCAACACATAGAAGTCACATAGCACTAACAGACTCGAATACCATACATAATAAGCAAATACTTATAGACCGGCCGGCTGCTTCACCGATTAAGTCAAAAGGAAACCCAAGAACACATGACCAAATTTATTTAGAAAAGCTTGCTTTCACTACCATAACCATCCTCTCAGAACATCTCCTCGTCTTTCCCATCTTTCTCCTCCACCACCTCCTTGCCTTCCCAGCTGTATCCTGCATTATAATCATTGCCAGCTTTCTCCTCGTCTCCTTCCCAGCAATGCAGGATGGATCTTGGCGACACAAGAGTAACAGCAGGAGCAGCAAAGCTCTGGTACATCAACAAACCACCACCTGGTAGCTCCTGCTCCACCAGAACATTACACGCATAGCCATCTGTTTCCACCTTCTTCGCCCATGTGCCCGCTAGCTGATGGTCACCAAAGATGGTAACTGCGACAGAGAACTCCACGGGGCCAAAGCACCTGAGAACCCTCTCGATCAAATCCCTGTACACCAATGAGTCAGGGTTAAACCCCATGGCTTCATAACTAGCATAGCTGAAGCCTTCCTCCGGGGTCACGTGGATTGTGGAGAGAGCAGGGCCATGGATCCCATTCATTGAGTAGCCACAGGGATCAAATGCGAAGTCACATATCTCCATCTCTGGTATGATGTCAGAAATCCCAGAGAGCTTCGTCATCTCCTTAGAAGGGGAAGAATGTCCAACCACCGAATTCTTGAAGAAGATCGATGCCCGCTCAGCGTTCAGTCCAGTCATGCACATCTCAAGAGTAACCATGGGCAGCTCAGGCTTCTGGGTGGCATAATATATGTGCCAGTTTCGGTTGGGCACTACCGGATCACCTATCACATAAGCATTACCACCCGACTTGAGGCCACCGAAGATCTGATTAAGGACGGCAACCTCCTCCGTGAAGCTGCGGTGGGGAGATGGCTGGGCACCAGGGAAGATGAAGGTTCCACGGGAGTACTTTGCAGACAGAAGAGAGAGTGAAAGCTCCTCAGCAAGCTCAAGGATTCTGGGAATGGACAGAAGGAGCTTTGTAGTCCCGCAGGTCTTCAGGATTATCTTATATGGATACACAAAGAGGCTTGACTCAGAGAGGACGTAAGAATCGAAGTCTTTGTTTGAGAGCTGAGACACGACAGTGCACCGTGCCAATTCCAGAATGGAGTCAATCTGAGCCCGTGAGAGGGCACGCAGGCCCCAGCCATGGGGATCCACAAAGACAGGTGCCTCAGAGAAAGTGATCTCAAGGCGCTTCTCATAGCCCTCAAACCCAATTGGTGAGACCAGGGGAGGGTTTGGGGAATCAGCCAACAAGATTGCCATTGAATCAGAATCAAGCATGAAAATGCAAGTGGTGGATGAAGGAGAAGAAAGGGCGACAAAAGAGACAGAAAGAGAGAGAGGTTTGCTTATTAGAAAAGCAGCTAGCCAGAGAGGTTGGTTTAGAGCAAATATGAAACTGAAAATTTAAGAAATCCTGCCCTACAAAGGAGATCACCAGCAGGGATATCAAGATGGCTTTCGCACGCACTGCAACAGATCAAAATAACATCAAAATAACGACATATTAGCAGCTAGTTCATGAGATAAAAGCAAACAGTCGGACAAGCTTGAACATTTGAGTTCTCTTCTGCTTACGTTGGAGTATGCAGCAGACTGGAACTTCTTGATTCCACCGTGGGGTCGAACGTCTTCAATGCTGTAGCCAAGGGGAACTTCGTACTGTAATGAACTACTACTGCTAGACTTCTTCTTACCACGTTTGGACTCCATTAAAACATTCAAACCTCCTGTGACACCGGAAGAACAAGTTAGATTCACCGATTTCAGCTTTCTTCTTTTCCTGAGGGAAGAAGGGCATAAGATCTACTCCTCGCAAATGTTAAGTAGAAAAAGAATTGCAAGAAATCAATTTTGGCAACACATATCGATTGAAAAACACAAAATAAAGCAATAAAATTAAGTAAGTATGTGTGACAGAATCATGCAAGAAACAGAATTCATACAGCCCTGATCATATTTTACTCTAAGAATATATACAAGAAAGGGAAAAATAAAAGAAAAACAACAGAAAAAACAGAACACAAACTATCAAAACTAACAAAGCTAGATAAAAACATGGAGAGAAGATAACAGAACATATATCGATGTAAATAAGAATAAAGATCAGTGCGAATAGAAACGGAAATCCAGGGACTTTCCTGCTGTATACAGCGAAACATAAATAAAAAAAATAACACAAAAAAATAAAGAGCAGGCCTTGTCTTACAAACAAATAGAACAGAAAAAAGAAATCAAAAACACAGGGGATTCACAGGATCCAAGAGCAGAGGAAACACAGTGCGAACACCACATAGATACTGACGGATCGTATGTTGCAAATAAAACCAAAGACCACGGCCTACCACACGAAGACCTCCCACCAAACAAAAATCGAAGAAAAATCAAACCATATACAAAGACATAACCCCGAACCCCAAGATTTAACGTTTTAAAGACTAAAAAGAAAAACCATCGCATCAATCAACAATGGCTATCTATTCAACACTAAATCCATCACAAAACACATAAAAGAGCCTCAAACACCCATCAAAGAACTGATCTACAGCGAACTCGAAACCCTAAAACCAACCCATAAAAAAAAAAAGAAAAAGAAAAAGGAATTAAAAAAAGAACAACGGAAGATGAAAACCACACAAGATCTAAATCACATGTGACTACCACCAGCAAAACCCACACAAAATCGATCCATCAAAAAGAAGAAGAACGGAAGATGAAAACCAACAAGATCTAAAACATATGCGACTACCACCGGCACAGCCCATATAGAATCGATCAATCCACGATGCCTCTTAACATATCTCATCGCATAAACGAAAAAGAAATTAAAATTATACCACTTCTCATCACGGAAACGAAAAAGAAAGCAAAATAAGGGAATACGTGAAGAAATATACTATTCAACGAAAAAAGATCGTGCCCCGAAGACACCAATAGCCTCTCAAGCCCTTGTTGGAGAGAAGAGAGAACAATATTGAGAGAGAGCACCAGGAGAAATCGGAAACCCTAGCGATGGACAGATACAAGAGAGCTCGGCGGCGAATGGAAGGGATGGGATTTAAAAATGAGTCTCGCTGCGGGATATCTCGTAGCCGGGGACGAAGGGCTTTGGCCAGCCGCGACCCCTTATTTATAGCCCTTCCGGGTTGTTCGCAAGTCCTTGGCTGGCTATCCAACACCGACTTGGAAACGAACAGGGAATCGAGTCCCGTGGTCCTCCAACGCCTGAAATTATAGAACGAACCATCCGTGGGAAACGGGATCGCCTTTCCGACGAGGGGTGGTGATGCAATCACGGGTCATGAAACTTCGAGCCGGTGACTTGTGGCTCCGCTGACATTCCACGGACAGCGGACACCTGACTCTCGCCAATAAGAAACGTATCCTATCTAAACTAATCGATCTAATAATTTTTAAATATTATTATTTAACAATAACTCAGAATTTATTTTATAGATAAAATCAACCAAAAATATAGGAAACATTTAATAAATTTAATTAAAATTTATTATGTAATAATGGCTCAAATTTTATTTTGGATAAAATCATTTAAAATAAATATAATGAGATGGTTCCAACTATAAAAGCAAAGATCCTCCTTCATTCTAATATGGTTAACAACATTACTAATTACTAATTTTATTAGTTAACAGCACTCAAAATTTATTACATGAATAAAACTATCTATCATAAAGATAATTTCATCACATATAATATATAAATATATATAAAAAAAGAGAAAAAAAACTTGACTATATTTAAATATAGCGAAGCCTATATCTAATTACATCCTATACTTAGCTATATTCTCTCCCTTCCCCTCTTTTTCTTTTTATATATATATAATTTATAGTGATTTTGAAATTTTATTATTTAATAACAACTCAAAAATTATTTCATAGATAAAATCAGTTAGAAGAAATATGATGAAAATGTTCTTACCATAAAAGCAAATCTTCTTTTTCATGCCATGCATACAACAACATTTAATAATTTTTAATTTTATTTTTGAATAATAATATAAAATTTATTCTATGGATAAAAAGGTTTAAAAGAAACATAATAAATAAAAATTTGAATAATCAATCGACTTTTTTTTTTTTAATCCAGGGTTTCGAGAATTATCTACTGAGCCATCATCTAATTTGATCTTGACACTAAAAAAATTTTAAAAACCTCATCGTATCATAAGGGTTCACCGTTAGAAGCTACTTGATCAAAAGTAGTATAAAGTTCCCCTCTATTTATATTTAAATTTTAGAAAAAAAATATTAAAAAATCCAATGCAAATAAAATGGGCTACAATATAGATTTACTTTAAAAATAAAAAAGTAATAAAATTGTATTGCCTATGCACATTAAAGGTTTTTCTTAAAAAAATTATACTTCTTTTATATATATATATATATATATATATATATATATATATTTCTAGCTTCATCTATTTTTAATCTACCATTTTGAATTAATTATTCTCTTTTTAAGCATTTAAAAATATCCTTTTCTTCAATACATATATTTTATTTGTCTTATTTTTTAAATTTGAATTTAATAATATATAATTATATATATAAGTTTATATTTTTTATTTAATTTGTCACTCACATCAGGCGTCCACCGGCATGTCTCTAGTTGGACGCAACCGCAGAGAATGTTAAAACGTGGCGCGTATGCACACCGCCACGTACACGGCGGCCAAACTGTTCCGAGCTGCACATTTTTTTTTTTGCGTGTTTTCCGAGTTCGATCCGTCGCACGCGATCCGATAACATGGTTAGGATGGTCCGCGGTTCAAGTTAACGAGAACATCTACGACGAATTGGATGAAGCCCGAAGCGGATGCGAAGGCAAGAAGTCAGCGAGAGACGGTAATTAAAATATTCTGCAGGCGAAAAAAAGACAATTAGCGTTAAAAACTTCGCGTGCCCCGGATTCGAAACGAGGAGAGATGATCCCATCTCCATCTCCAAAACAATGATTAGAGCGAGGGAAGAATAAAAGATTAGAGAAGCTAATTAGACGGTGAAAAATCCCTTCCTTTTTCTTTGGAAGAGAAACATCGTGCTCAACGATAATTATTTATTCTAAGTAATCAAAGGTTAACATCCCTTTTTTTTTTATTAAATTTTAATAAATAAAATTTTTAAAAATAATTTGTTACATTTTAAACATCATGATGATCGATTTACTTTAAAATTCGTATGAAAATGTTTCTTCCAATCAGCTTCTAATCTAGAACATATAAAACTTATTTCAAGCAGTATTTTATTTTAAAAGCAAATCCTATCATGTACATAACTTTTTTTTTTGAAGGATCAAAAAGATTTTTTATGGAATAAAGTCTTCCTTTAATCATTCTGTTTTTCTATGCCCATAGCTTTTTTTTTTTTGTAAATTTTCAAATCCAATCTACCTAAGTTAGGGTGGCAACAATTAATCAGCTCTAAAAATTTAGCTCAACTTAAACTTATTTGATTAAGTTTGGATCATCAATATCATTTTTTTTAAAAAAAAAGATCGCATGTAGATCAAAATTTTTATGTAACATAATTTATGAGGATACGATTATTTTTTTTGAATAAAATAATTTAAGTTAGCTTGACTCATGATTTTGAACGAAAATTTTAAATAATTATTTTTTATTAATATTTTTTATTTTTTTAAAAAATTTGTCAGTGATAGTTATAAAAATTAGATCTAATAGATTAAATTAGATTTATTATCCATTAAGTTGTACAAAATTGATTAAGTTAGAGAAAACAGGATCCGTGGATGGGAAGTCGGAATTATTGGATTTGGGGTGCGGTGAGGACACCGGGTTGTGTGATGCTACTCCACATGCGCGGGGGACATCGGTCGAACGCCGACGGTGCAGCGCGTCAGCCGCGTCACATCTTCGAATCCAATTCTCCGCCTACTTTCCCTTTAAAACCGGTGTCAACTCTCTCAGGATTTGTGGAGTAGGGTCAAGGCTTTCTTTATTCTTTATTCCAATTCTTGGATTTTATTCTTGTCCTCTCTCTCTCTCTCTCTCTCTCTCTCTCTCTCTCTCTCCCCCCTCTTCGTTTAAAGAGCACAATAATCTCCTGCGAGGATGTTATTTTTAGTTGCCCCTATTCCCATCTTCGAGCCCCTGATTGTATTTAACAAAGATTTGTTTGTCACGAGCGAGTTTGTCCAATAATTAATTAAACTTGATCACCTTGTTTGTTAAACAGAGCCCGAACTACTGAGATCCTTCCACCATTAACTGCCATGTTGAAATTTATGACTCATTCCAAGGATTCATCGATCCGGGATGATGCCGATGATGTCCCACATAACCATTATATGAAAGCTATATTTATTTAGGTTTTCATGGAAGTCTTATTGAAATTTGCCTTGAAATTTTTAAGCCCAACAAGAATATTACTTCTAAAGAGAAAACTTTTAATATGTATAAAAATTGAGTTCTAATCCTTGTAAAATATGACTTTTAATTTTTTGTAGAACATTACAAACTTTTTGATTCTTACTAAAAAAGAGAGTAAAAAAGGAAGGAAAAATTTAGGAAAAATATTTTATTTCTATTGGATTGATATAGTCTTAAAATTTATGAGAAGATAATTTTTATAATTTCATCATTGTTGTTAGTGTGAAGGTAGGCCAGTTGATTGAATCATGTCAAATCATCTATATACTTTTTTTTCTTTACTTTTTTTTTTATGTAAATTCGTCCTCCTTTATTGCAACATATCTAAAATTCCTTGCAATTGTATTGAACCATTAAACAAGCATTAAGCTTAATTATTTTCTGAAATTTATCAGAATAGTGATAGGAGAATAAAAAATATACTTATAAAAACATTATTGTCGACTCTGTATCATATTATCCGCGAAATATGCTGTTTGTTGTCTTCTTGGTATGAAAAGATAAGCAACTAACACGTGCTCGGAAGAAGAAGGTTTTGGGTGCAAATTCCACCTACATGTTATCTTGATTGAAAACCATGCTTGATCCTTTTCAGCTTGTACATATCTATGAACTCAATTGCACAAGCAATTCACCAACTTCCTTTTTTCACCTGGTTGCTGCTTAAATTTGAAAAAGAAACGCACCAAGCCTGGTTAGAATTGAAAATTAATGAAAGATTTAAAAAAACTCTACTTCCCCACGCCCTTTTTGACTAGTATTTTTGCCTACTTATTTTCTTTATTATTATGATCCCTCTACAGACGCACATGTAGGGATATAATGGTGGAAGTTTGGTTATCCCATCCATTGTCGTCCAAGAAGAAGACGAGTTCCTAACGTTCTTGCTAGCTACACTACATCCCATGTTAGGATAAGTTGCGTCATTGAATTTGCTTGTGAGACGTTCATTCATTGTTGGGTTGAATGCTCCATCCAAACCAAACCAAACCACTCCATGAAAAATAAGTTTGATGTATGGAGTAGGTGAGAATTTTCATGAAAATATTTGGAACAAAAATAAAAACCAATAGCTTCTGGTAGGGTTTCATTGGTTTGTACACATCTTGGTGGATGTGTCACGTAACTAAGATTTCCCACTAGTTGTGTCTAGAGATTCGCTGCGCATGAGCTGTGATAAAGGCTCTCAACTAGACTTGCCGTCTCAAATAAAAGTCAGTATGGGATTGCTTCTTTCTTGGATTGCAAGGTAGAGATCTTTGCCCACCGAGAAGGCTGAAGGATCTGCAATGAACCTTCGCATTGTAAAAGAGAGAGAACTATTAGTCCTCTTTGCCAAAGTCTCTTTGCGTTGCCCGGACTCCGAGATTTTAGAGAAAGATTTGCCGCCCTACATGCTGATATATTGATAAAATAAGCCATGTCTCCAATCATTGTGATAAATTAAATTCATCCATTTGAACCCCATGTGAAGGAGAGTCAGATAGATGCCTCTGGATGGATGTACAAAGCCTGACGTGGATCTCCACAACGCCAAGAAAAGGGAAGCTTCCTCTCACTCTCTCTCTCTCTCTCTCTCTCTCTCACTCGCTCACTACGGAATCCTCTATTTGTTTACAGCTAAAGAAATCTTTGCTTTTATAGGAACGCTGCTTTGTTAAATGCCACCTCATATCTCATGTCTATGGTCATTGAACCTTGTCTTCACTTTTTGTTTTTTCTTGATTCCTCAATATTTTTTTTAGTGGAGTCCGCAGCCTCTCCCATCCATTTTTCTCATGGTCCATCACACACTTTTGATCAATGGAAACCACGTTAGGTAATACAGATAGGTTCCTCTTAAAACTTGAGCTTTGCTGGATGAACTATGCTATTTTCTGTAATCAAAATTTTAAATCAAATGTCTCAAGTACCTTAGGATTTTATTTTTCTTTTTAAAATTATTTGTAAAATTTTATTATTTTATTCATTTTTAAATATCTTTAAACTTAAAAAATTATATTTTTATCATAAATTAGATTGATTTAAGATTAAGATTATAATATATTATAGTTAAAATAAATGAAATAAGATGAAATCTTATCGACAATTAAATCATTGCTTATAAGTCACCATAAAAATCTGAATCCATCATTAAGGATAAACATTATTGATCCAACAAAGAAAATTTATTATGTAATCATAATTTATGTTTCAAATTTTTAATTTATCTTTATATATATATATATATTGATAATATAGATATAATATACTATTCTAGTATAAACACATTAAAAAAAAAAAAAAAAGATTATCTTAAGGTGTCCACAAGTAGCCTCTCTATAGGCATGGATCACCATAAAAGAAAATAAAAATAATGTAATTAATAAGATACCTAAAATCGGAGCCTGTGCACTATTAAGAGGAGCTGTCGCCTTCTCAATCCAATCAGTCACGATCTCAGAATCATCCTCTATTATATTCTAGTTGGCTCGCAAAACTTTGCTACATTAAATAGTCTTTCCTAAGGACCTCATAATTTAGCCACCGGAGCCAATGGAGTCTTCGAAATGGGATCCGCTTGCAGTAATGAAAGCTCGACTACGATCATGAATAATAAATCCAATGGAGTCTTCGAAATGGGATCCGCTTGCAGTAATGAAAGCTCGACTACGATCATGAATAATAAATCCAACACCTCTTGAAGCATCCTCATCAATCAAGCTGGGTGCTCCAGTCGCGTGTTTAATCGCAGAATTTGCCAAACGGTTATCCAGGATTTCTTTTGGATGCTAATTTGAATATACTCCAATGCTTGAGAAGTAGCTATCATACCGTATGTATTTATTCAAAAAAAAATCCATATTATTAATCGATACACTTCTTTCTTTAACTTATTTCTTATTTATTATTTTTTTAGCAAATATTATTTCTCATTAAGAGAAAGAACCTACAACAAGTACAAAAATTAAAATAAAATATTTATCGAGAAACAAAACTTAAGAGGTAGGAATGCTCACCATTTAGTTTGCAAAACTTTTAAGTATAATAAGAATTTGTGTAGTACTGTGAAAATGGTTACTTTTTAAAAAGTAATTTTCACTAAAGTGAAGTTTCACTGTTTTTTTTTTTTTCTTCTGAAAGTGAATATAGTTACAAGACTTTGGAAAAAATAATATTATTTTAGCATTAATTAATTTAATATTTAAATAATATCAATATTCTTAGTCATTAATAATATTATTAGTATCATCGATGCAAGTAGGCTTATTGGTTTCACACAAACTCCTTTTGGGTTTTTGATTATACATTTTTCATTGTTTTTTTAAAACACTTGAGATTCATGGCATTACACCAATAGTCTCTCATAAAATTGTGAACTCACACTATAGTAAGTAAAGAAGTTTTTTAAGTAAAAAAAATGAAAAAAAGCTTCAAACTTTATTACTGATTTATTGATAAATATTTTATGTTAGAAGATTACATGCTAATTTATAACATGAGATCTTTTAGAGCTAACAAACTTTTCTAGTTCTCATGAGATACATATTTTGCAAAAAAAATTAAAGAAATAAATATCAAATGAATATTTAAAAATAGATTACTAACTCTATAACACATACAATAGAACAACTATACATAAAAATTTGACCCTTTTTTTTCCATCATAGGTCATAAAATGGCATTTTAATAAGTTTATGGAAGTTCATCAACATCGATGTCTTTGATAAATTATCCATAACTTTCTTATTTAATCTATATTTTACATGATTCAAGTTCAAGTTGTGTTGAAAAGCTAATATAATGTTGGATATCATAGAAGTAGATCTTATTGAAAATTATTATTATATCCATATTGATAAAGCATTCTTTTGAATTAATATAGTTTAAATTACTTTTTCAAAATATTACTAAAAATAAACTTCAAAATTTAAGCTCAATAGATTCTTGTGAATCATGTTACCTTATCTTCTTTAAAGAAGTGCATATTAATTTGGTAATTTTCAAGAATATATTCCATCCTATTTTCTTAATTGAGCATCAATACCAAAGAATTATCTTTTAAGCTTATTTAAATATAGCTCTCGATAAAGTAATGCCTTTCTTTTATCTTTGATAATTCATCCCATGAGTTTCCTTGTTGAGTCTTTTTTTTTTTTTTTTTCTTTTTTAGGCTTTAGCATTTTTAGTTTAGTCAATCTTAAGCTTCAACAATCATGATTGAATAAATAATATTGTTAAAATTATATTTTTTATATGTAAGTAACATTAATGTTAATTATTAAATATTATTAAATATTAATAATAAAAAATAATAGCATTAATAATAATATTTTTCTATTTATTATTAAGGTGGGGCTAAGTGAGAGACATTTGTTTTTCTCCCTTTCACTTTCAAGTGAATTCAGAATCTAAATGGTCTTTTTTTTTTTTTTCTCTCTTATTTATTTTACCTGAAAGTTACATTTTCAGAACTTGAAATGATTTTTTATTTTTCACTTCCATAGCTATATATTTAAAAATGAACCAAAATTATTTTTAAGAAAATAACTTCCATCCACTCCACTTCAATTAAGTAGGTGCTTAACTTTTTTCCCTCTCCATAGCAAATACTCATTCATATAATTCATTCGAAGCCAAGGTGTGCCCACATACGCACAATTTTTTTTAAAGAAAAGGGATAAAAATGCCATGCTGAAAGCTATATCAACGACCCTAGGCGATGGGGAAAATAATAAAAATGGGATTCCACTTGGTATGGTACGGCCATGGCCATCCCCATCCCCAGGCCATCGGCAGAAAAGAACAAAACTGCGGCCATCTTTATATGGTCCCCCGTCAGCTCAGGATCAAATTGGCAGAAGGGAACAATCTCTAATCAAAGGGGTGACGAGAGAAGAGAAGAGAAGAACCAGGAAGTCATTGTCAACGCACCACTTGTGGCCATGGCCATCTAAGCGCAGTTTGGCAGCTTGCATCAATCTTTCAAGTCGCCGCCACCACCCCGAAAGCCATGGACAAAGTAGTCTTCCAGTTTATGATGAGCTCTGTTTGGCTTTCATCCATCGTGACACTCGGCTCTTATTCAACCTTCTCGAGGCTTTGAAATGGGGAATGAAACAAACCTTCCGACTGGAAGCTGGTGTCCTCTTTATCTTTCGAAGTTCTCCACTTTGCCAGCTTTGTTCCTTCTCTTTTTGGAGGCACTGCTTCTTGAATGGTCCCGGCCATTCGAGGTGGTGGTAAGATGTTGACTTTTGACGCTCTAAATCGATCAGGATTATACACGATTCGCATCGTGCATGCTTAGATGGCTACCATGCAAGCATGAATGGCTATGATTATAATTAAAAAATAATAAAAAAATTATTATTAGTATCCTGATCCAGTTAGTGAGTCAACACTTGGTCTATCGAAGCCAAGACGCATGGCGGTGATACAGACATACGCATCCAAGCCTCTCCGCTCTTCGTCCCGCAAAGGACACTAATTTGACGTCAATTGCTTTGGACTTGAAACACCGCCTTTTACTGGGAAAAAAGTCTTGGTTCATTTAATGGACTGGGTTTGGATTGGGACAAACGTACGCGGGTGCTATCATGCAGTCGTGAATCAGGCTGAATTTTGAATCTCAATCTTCAAATTACGTGTGGACACGGAATGATTAACCGGTACAACCTCTCACTAATCATATAATCATAAATTAGAATCATTCATTGTTTGGTTGACATTTTGAGAATTAGTAGAATAAGTCGTGAAAAAGAATGAAAAAGTAAATAGATAGAAGAAAGAGTTATTAAAATTAAATTAATCGGCTTAGACTTTTTTTCGGTGTCCATAACTTATTTTGGACTCCTATTTGATTGTGGCTAAACTTTTAATCCACCCCAATCCATCATAGAACCACCATCCAAATAGGTTCTTGATCGGTTTGCTTGTATTTAGTGTTAAGTCTACCACTTGCTAATACACCAGCTCTTAATAACACCAATGCTTATACCTTCTCACAGATGGATAAGGGACGACATGGGAGACCAGCATAATCCCATCCAGTGAAATAGTGTGGTTGGATGTTATTAGAAGTGGGTGTTCAAGCATTGTTCATGTTATAACGAGGGATAACTTGTCTCAGAGCAAGGGATAAAAATCACGGTGCATGAAGAAATCAGGATAGTGGATTCAGCCCAAGCCTGGCCCAAACAAAAGCCCAAAGCCCAGCCAACTTGTCTGATTCCAAGACTACAACTTAACAATCCCGTGGTATGTATTGTCCTCCTTTCTAGTGGTCCCATAGGATTTGGAATCTTATATGATGCAAGTGGTGCAACAAGGCATGATGCAGGAATTAGGGATAAAATTCCATGCAAATTATTCTATGGATGATTTTTTTTAAGGACATACTAAGTACTTAACCGTGACTTGCTAGAAGATATAATTCCTGTGAATCCAATAATTTACTGGTCAAAACTACATGGAGGTGGTTTTATAAGTGACTCAACTATTTTACTCATGATTCGCAATCAATTTAAAGAGCAGTGTGAGAATTTAATTGAACCTTTAGCTTTGCAAGAATAAAAAATATATGATTATATAAATTTAGCTTTATATTAATTGTGCACCGTAAAACTTTATATTTTTAAGCTCAGCCAAAAAAAAGTTTGAATGATAATTTTTGGCTTTATTTGTTGGGGGTGAAGTTTTAGATTGTCATTAAAATGCTACTTAAAACTAATGGTTTCAAGATGGCTTTCCAAGGAAAAGGATTGATTCATGACATTTCATAAGAAATATAAGTATTTATTAGTCCTATTGCTATAGATTTTTTTTTTTTTTTAAAAAAAAAACAAATTGATTCTTTTTTAATTGTCGCAAAGTCGAGATGGGCTTGATGAAGAGGGTGAGAACTGGAAGGGACCGTGAAGGTGTAGTCTTGTCTGGATGGCTTTGTTTATCAACCAAGTACACGTTTGCAATTATTATTAGGATTTGAATGGCATATCAAATGTTCCAAAGGGACAGCAATCACATGTCTACCACCAAAAAAAAAATTATTCCACAGTCTCGTGGCTATCTAAAACTTTATTGATGCCGCAGAGGAGAACGCCAACCCGGCGGAGGGAAAAGCTGGGGCGTGACGAGGGGTGGAAGGTGGCCTTTAAATCTATGCACTTTTCCTCTCTCTTGAACTTTGCCGGTTCTCTTTTCCTTTCCCCTAAACTTTTCTCGTGTCAGCATTCACATGACCGTGGCCGGATCGTTTTAGGAAGGAGGTTAATGAGAATTTTTTCCTTTGCTACAGAGACATACAAACATTGAAGCTTTATCTGGCTGTCGAGGTTGTTGATATAGCAAAATAACAATATTATAGAATGTGTTTCGCACAATGTGATTACCCAAAGAACACCCCCAGTTCCACGGAGTTACTCTCAAAGACCCCATATCCGTCCACCAAGCTATGACGAGTTGTAATTGGACTAGCCATGGCTAATCTCTGCCAACTCCCTGTGTTCCTGCCCAGAAGTAGCTTAAGCCCTTTGCCTCAACCAGTAGAATTGTTTTGGGCCAACCATAGAAATACAGGGCCCAGAAAAGCCTGCTTCGGCAAATTATTTCTTAGGAAAGATATATTTTTGGCTCTTAAACTTTCGCTCAAAATTTGTTTTAGCCTTCAAGCTTTCAGTTGTGATAGTTTAATTTTTCATATTCTAAAAATATTGCATCCATGATAGGTATCATATAGAATTAGATAAAATTGAAATAGTGATATATCAACTATTTTATTAATTTTAAATGACTTCATATCAAGATGCAACGTACTTAAAACATAAAAGAATAAACGGTAATGTTTGAAGGTTTAATGATCAAAATAAATTTTAAATAAAAATTTAAGAATTAAAAGTATATTTTAATAGTATTTCTTTATTCCTAGTTCTCATTCCATTGATCCCAAACTAAAATTTTTACTTTCCCAAGGATGTTATTAAGAAAAATGGCAAAAAGGGAATGTGGAACATCAACGGAAAACAATCAAACAGGTAATGATAATAAGTAATTATCATCATGGTTGCTTGATGAATATATATGCAATCATTTCTTTGTGTTATTGTATATATATATATATATATAATGAGTATCTATATCATATGATTCTCATGGCCCATCTACTTTGATAGGTCAGAATAAAGTTTGGCTTTTTTATTGAATGGATTGCATTTTAGAAAATGTTTGCCCATGGACCATCTCCATGCATGTAATTGCCTCGGGAATTGGAATAGGATGATGGTCCAGTTGCAAACGAACATGCGACCACAGTGACATATTGCATGCATTGCAACTGGGGCACCAAGCTAAAGCGAGAATGTTCCATGGACAAGTGGCAAAGGGGACACAGCTTCTTGTTTGTAGGTTTCCATGATGATTTCGAAGTTTATTTGAAGATAAATTAGAACAAAGATTATGTGGCCAAATTTGAGAATCACTTCCTAACAAAAGGATGTTCAAATATCAAGAGGGAAATAAAAAAAGGAAGGCTTGTAATGCATTAAGGAGTAGAAAAGAGAGGGGAAAAACAAAGATCGAAACTCATGGAATCTAAACAGCAACATTGAGATCATTTCGACGACCAGAACTTAAATTCTAGGAAGCAAAGAAATCTACCAGTGTCATCTCTTGGTTGCAAATATGAAACTCCAACTATTTGACTCCCAAGCTGTGTCAGAGATTAAACTAACCCCGGACCAGCGTGTACAGAGGGGAGTCCTCTCCCTTATACTATCATCAGCTTTCCAATGAGGTGGGTGGGGGACACGCAAAAGCGAGTTAAGACCCAAGGATGATCAACTAAAAATTTATTCTCATTGTTATGGGTTAAAAGCGAAAAGAGGCAACAATAGCAATGGTATTAACTATTAAGCACACACTGCCAATCCAAACCCAACAGCCGAATCCATCTTTCTTTTCACCTTTATCCAAAGAGACCAAAAAATAAGCGATAAAAAAAGGTGGACCCCTTGTTTTCTTTCTCTCTCTCCCTTTATTTCCCTTCTTTCCATGCCTTTATCTCCCTTCCAAGCCCATGGAATGAGTGTGGCCACGCTTTGGGAGTGAGTACTGCTGGCCACTGGCGTTCCCCCGCCCTCTCTCTCTCTCTCTCTCTCTAACTTCTGGGCTCTCTCTGACAGCCAAATCAGCCCGGTGATTTCGAATGCCCTTCAGTCTCTGCCCTGCTATGTCCATTCCTTCCCTTCTTTATCCCCATGTCATGGCCCCCATCATGCACCACTAACCTCATCGCCATCATTACAGCCGTCCATTGTAGATCCTATGTGTGCCTCATCATGAGGCCTCATTCCCATCACCATCATTGATCTCATGCTTTCTCCCACCTCGACTATAACAAACACCCAAAAGCTTCGAAAGCTACTTCTCTCTCTCTCTCTCTCTCTCTCTGCTCTAATGGCTTATTCTGAACTTTGGCTCCTCTTAGAACTCCTTGTCTTCTTGCTCTTCTTCACCTCCTCTGTCTCCTTCGAGCCCCTCAACATGGAAGGTATAAGTTGCCATATCCCAACAAAACCTTCTGTCTGTTTTGGCTCTCTCTCTCTCTCTCTCTCTCTCTCTATCTCTCTCTATCATTTATGCTGTTAGTGTTTGTAATGGTGTTTATTTTATTCGTTTGTTTCTCAGTGGAGGCTTTGATAGCTGTCAGAAGAGGTTTGAACGACCCGCATGGGGCTTTGAGCAACTGGGATGAGGACTCTGTGGATCCTTGTAGTTGGGCTATGATCACTTGTTCTTCTGAGAATCTTGTTATTGGCCTGTGAGGCTTCTTCTTCTTCTTCTTCTTCTTCCCGTCTCCGTGACTTAATGAGTTTGGGATACGGTCCCTTTGTTTTAAATTTAACGGGCTTTATGGCACTGCATTGGGAGCTCTTCTTCTAATATTACAATGTAGAAGAGGATTGGTTTATAATGGTATTGGTTATTAGTAATTATTATTACTTTGGTTGGATCATTCATTGTAGAGTTCTTCTTCTGAGGTTTTAACGTTAGAAATGGTGGATTTTTTTTCTGATGGGTATAACTTGGAGGGGAGGTCTTATTCTTGGTTTCAAACATTGAACAAATGGATCTTGCTTGAAGAGTATTTTTAAGAGAGCACTTTTTTCTTATGGCTTGATAAATATAACTGAAATATTTCGTTGGATCAGTAATGAGAGATCCTTTCTAATACTTAATAGTCTATAATTTAAGGATCTTTGTTTGAAGGGTCTTTGTAAAAGTTTTTCGGGGGCTGCTTCTTATAGTCTAGTAAGTATTAATGGAGGGCACTCTGTTTAGATTACTGGGAGCTCTTCTCCTGATAACTAACCAAATGTACATAATTGAAAAATCTTTGTTCAGAAAGTTGCAGTAGAATTGTCGAATTTGCATTGGTGCAGTTTTTATGGTTTAATGGATATCAAAAAAAGATTTTGGGATTCAGGGATTTGGGGGGGGGGGGGGTGTGGGGGGGGGGTTTAATGCATGCATATAATTCAAGTTTTTTGGTGCAAAAAGATTACTGGGTTGTAAACTCTGCAAGGAAACTGCTTTTCTTATACTTTAAAAGCATTAAAAAAGGATTCCTTTTTAAAGGGTTTAGTGTAATTAAAGGGACATTTCCTTCTCAATGGTTTCAATCATTCGCTGGGCTGGATTTTGCTCCAACGTATTTGGCTTAAGGCCCCTTGGTTTTTCTGTTGTGCAGGGGAGCGCCGAGCCAAAACCTATCAGGAATACTCTCTGGGAGGATTGGAAACCTTACCAATCTACAGCAAGTGTGAGAACTACACATAAGCCCTTGAAGCAAGATCACAAAATCCCATCTTGATCTTGGTTTCCTCCTCCCCAATCCCTGGATACATCTCCTTTCTCTATATTTACTCTGTTTTATTGGCTTTCAGGTTGCTTCAGAACAACAATATAACAGGGGAACTGCCGGCCGAGCTCGGCCAGCTCCCAAAGCTCCAGACGCTGGACCTCTCCAACAACCGCTTCTACGGAAAGGTCCCCGAATCCTTGGGTCGCCTCGCTAGCCTTCGGTATCTGTGAGTAGTTTTTATCTCGGAAGCGTTGAAGGAAATCCCCACGATCTCACTCAAGCGTGCATTATTGTTTTTTATTCCACTCATTATTCTAATTTATTCCTCGATCACTCCACAGGAGACTAAACAACAACAGCTTGTCGGGAGCCTTCCCTGTATCGTTATCAAAGATCTCTCAGCTCTCGTTCCTGTAACTCTCTATAGCTTCGCTTTCTCTGTTGCCTATAAAAAAATAGACCAACAGAGGAATTCTCCTCAGTTTTGTATTCTATTCTGGGTTTACAAGCACCAAGTTTGTTCCTTTCCAGGGATTTGTCATACAATAACCTCAGCGGCCCCGTTCCCCTGTTCCCCGCAAGAACATTCAAGTGAGTGCTACTCTCTCCTCCCACTCCCTTCTTAATCTCCCTGTTCTAGGATGTTTTTTTGAGGTTGCTAAGATTCTTTCTCTGGATCTCTATCTCAGTGTAGTGGGGAATCCTCTAATATGTGGAACCCGACGCACGGAAGAGTGCTCGAGAACACCAACCCCTGTCTCTCTCCCCTTTCTCTTGGAATCCTCTCAGAGTAATCAACCTGATCTCTAATTGCTCTCTCACCGATCTCTTCGAATTCGTGTACTCTTTAACGTGGGAATCGCTTCGAATTCGTGCAGAGAGATCAAAGGCCCAGAAACTAGCCGTTGCCATTGGCACCAGCTTCGGCGCGTCCTCTTTCCTCCTCCTTTCTGTCTCCCTCCTCCTCTGGTGGCGGAAGACGAAGAAAGACCACTCCATCCTCGGCCTCAACGGTCAGTGCCCAAAATTTCAGTTTTTTTTTTTTTTTTTTTCCCCATCAAATTCGGAGCGAAATCCAAATTTTCTTAGAGGGCGATGATCAAAAATCTCTTTTGTATCCCAGAGGGGGAGGAAGAGGGAGCGGTGGTGGTGGGGCTGGGGAATCTCCGGCAGTTCAGGCTTAGGGAGCTTCAGGCGGCGACGGAGAACTTCAGCAGTCGGAACCTACTGGGGAAGGGAGGGTTCGGGCACGTGTACCGGGGGCGGCTCGCGGACGGCACGGTGGTGGCGGTGAAGCGGCTGAAGGAGGCCGGCGCGGCAGGGGAGGCCCAGTTCCGGACGGAGGTGGAGATGATCAGCCTCGCAGTCCACCGGAACCTTCTGCGCCTCCTCGGCTACTGCGCCACCGCCGCCGGCGAGCGCCTCCTCGTCTACCCCTTCATGCCCAACGGCAGCGTCGCCTCCCGTCTCCGAGGTACGGTACGCTGCTCCTGCGGACCACTCTAATATTAATTTGAACTTTTGTCCCCATCCGCTCGGACCCGGTCTGCTGCACGGCTTCGCCGTACCCGCGCGTGGCGCGGATGGGCTGTACTTGTCCTCGCGGGCTTTGTTTGGCTTTGGTGGCTCCCGTCCTCCCGATGGCGACGGGATTCCATTTTTATATTGCTCACGCCTCACGTGAGATTGCGGTGGATGGAGGGTTATGATATGATCTTAAAGCCTAAATCTTTGTCCAGAGAGCACATTTGGATGCTAACCTCACTGGTGGTGATAAGAACGCCATTGGACCGATGGCTTAAAACTTTGACAGGGTCGCGTTAGCGTCTTTTACTTCTTCCTTCGGCTCTATCAGGTAAACCGCCGCTGGACTGGAACACGAGGAAACGGATAGCGCTGGGAGCAGCGAGGGGTCTGCTGTACCTCCACGAGCAATGCGACCCAAAGATAATCCACCGGGACGTGAAGGCCGCCAACATTCTCCTCGACGAGTGCTGCGAGGCGGTGGTCGGCGACTTTGGCCTCGCCAAGCTTCTTGACCATGGAGACTCTCACGTTACCACCGCCGTCCGCGGCACTGTCGGCCACATTGCTCCAGAATACCTCTCCACTGGCCAGTCGTCCGATAAGACCGACGTCTTTGGCTTCGGCATTCTCCTCCTCGAGCTTGTCACTGGACAGCGTGCCCTTGACTTCGGCAAGGGGCCTAGCCAGAAAGGCGCCATGCTCGACTGGGTAATCCCAATTCACTACCGTTAAACTATGTTATTATATGAGCTTAGATTCATGGCAATTGGTGCAGTTTTATACCAAAGAATATATGAACGCGTGTGTAGAGATGCTGCACGTATCTCTATATATGGATAGATATTTTCAGAAGAGTCCTTTAAATTTTTGCGAATCAAATATCACACTCTAGGTATATTTGGTGCATTTCTTCTTGCCTGCTCTCCCTTTGATGTTGCGTAACTTCAGAGGCTTTAGCTGGTTTTTATTTTGTTTATTTGCTACGTATAACTTTTCTTAAAATGTAGGTGAGGAAGGTGCATCAGGAAAAGAAACTAGATTTATTGGTGGATCGGGACTTGGGAAGCAACTACGATCGGATAGAGGTGGGCGAGATGGTCCAGGTGGCCCTCCTCTGCATCCAATTCCTCCCCTCCCACCGTCCAACGATGTCGGAGGTGGTGAGAATGCTGGAAGGCGATGGCCTAGCCGATAAGTGGGAAGCTTCCAACGGGCCCCCAACGCATTCTGATGCTCCGATCGCCCACCATCAAATCGACTCTGACTCTAATGCGGCGTTCGTGATGAAAAGCGATGATAACGGCGGCTGCAGTGATGAAGATGATCATTCCGTGGATGCAGTGGAAGAGATGGAACTATCCGGTCCGAGGTAGAAGGCCGACTAAGATCCACCACCCATGCATAGTTTTCTTTTAAATCCCTTGGCCACCTTTGTTAGCTGTGGTTCACTCTTTTTAATATTAGAAAAAGATGCGAAGGAGAATAGGTTTGATTATAGTTTCAAGGGAAAGCGATTATATATATATATATATATATATATATATATATATTCTTCTTTTCTAATTGGGGAAAAATATCCGTATCATGATCAGAATATGTTGGATCGTGTGGTCCTGATGCCGCGTGCCGGATTCTCGCTCTTTAACACTGGTTGCTGGGGACTTGGTTCTTGTTTCGACCAGCTTTTCCAAATTCCCAAAATACCCCCCCCCCCCAAAGTTTCCGCGTCTGTATAACTAACAGGCATCGGAGTTCGGATGGGACCAGAAGCCCAGCAAGTTTGGTCGTTTTTGTTTAGGATTGGGTCAGTTCCGCTGTGACGAGGACTGTTGTCTTGTACGAGAGGTTGCTACAAGGCACGAGCGTGGGAGTAGCAGGAATTTTATTGTACGTGCGGGACAAATGTTGGTGGACGAATATCGAGGCACCCGAAGTGGTCCTCAGCGCCCGGGAGCCGATCCGATCCACTGCCCTTGCCCTCCTCCTGCCGCGCCGAAGCTTTGCAGGGCTTTGCCGGGTGAGAAATGCATCTCCAACGCGCTACCGTTCCTGGGAAATTATATCGAGGGGAAACTGAACTGAGAGCTTGACGTGATTTGGTTCCCCTCTGTGGGAAGGCTTCCATCAGGAAACGTATCGAAAATTCATAACTACCGTTTGGATTCTTTTGAGATGGGACACGATCCGTGGGTTTTTTAATGCATTTTTTGTGAGTTCAACCTCTTTTCTGATAAAATATCAAAAACACACTCATTTAATTGTCGATTTCAAAGCGGAAGCTTTGTTCCCAAAAATCACAACTTTCTTGGTTCGTGCAAACCATTTTACAATTTGTCAAACAAAATAACCCCCCCCCCCTCTCTCTCTCTCTCTCTCTCTTTCTTTGCCTCTGTGGTAAAGGAAGTGAGCTGAGATCAAATTTCCATCATGTTCCATCACTAGTTGAAGCAGGCTAAGCTAGGGGATAAGCTAGCGTGGTGCTAACCTTGCTTGCTTACATTTTTTTTTTTTTTTTAATTTTGTGTGTGTGTGTGTGTGTGTGTGAGAGAGAGAGAGAGAGAGAGAGAGAGAGAGAAAAGAAAATTGCATCATCTTAATCCTTCTTGTTATTGATGCAATATCTAACTTGCTTCATTCTTTTTTCTTTTTTTTTTTTTTTGAGTGTATGAAATGTTTTTTGTGTATTTTGTTAAATAGTTTCAAGTAGCATGCTTTTAAACATTTGAATGAAATTGTACAAGTCCAATCTTTAATTGCTTTTATTAGCACTCAGTTCCAATGATTTTACTTATTAAGCTAGTTGGCATCCATGCTTTTATGAACATATTTTTACAACTAATATCATGGGGCCATATCTGAAGCCAATCAAGTTGTCAATCCAGACCAAACTGTGACAAACTAGCAGCTCTTCATTATTAACTCTTAAATTATAGGCCAAGTTAGCAATGAAATATAGAATTAGATCTAGACTTGCACAAGACTAGAAGAATTTGAGTGAATAAAAATATATTTGATGGGTATCAGAAAAATACAAGGAGCAAGAGTAATTTGATAAAAGAAAGGATGGAAAAAAAGACTTTTTATTATTACTAGTAAATGAGAAACAACTTAATGCTCTTGTTGTAGCCAGTAACTTTGTGATACTCCAAGTTAGCTAGAAGAATATGATGATTGATGGCAAAAATGTGATTTTTGAGATTATAAAATTAGTTACTGCTTAAAGAAACAAATAAGAGTCAACAAGACATATATGAAGAATCATTGATGGAGTAGAATATTTTTTAGCATGGACATCTTTAATATTCTAATTTCTTTTTATTATAACTTTTTTCCTTTTTCAACCTTGAGATTAGAAGTAACAAGTCCCTAGTAGGCAAATATCAGAATAGCCATGTTGGTATACAAAGAAGCAACATTTTAAATAATATATTATCTTGCAATAATAATTTCACTAAAATTATCATTAGCCATTATAATGCTTATAATAGTCATTATTTTTCTTTAAGAACAAACTTTTTAAATTTCTAATATTAAATAATTGTTAAAATAACGTTTGTTATAATAAGAAATAGCTGGGAATAATGAAAAATAATATTGTTATCTTTTCATTCTTATTATATTTATGGATTGTACAATCTATTTTTGAGAGAATTTAAAAAAAATTAAAATTTGATAAAATATCATTCTATTGAAAGCAAGCATAAATTAAAATAATGGCTATTATTTATATTATAATAGTTCATTGTAATAAAAGATAATGGAGAATAATAGAAAATAATGACTATTATATTTTTTCTTGTCATTTAATTTGTTCTTGGGAGAATATTATTGATTTTGTGATGCTTAATTTTAAAATCTACTAAAAGAAAATAAGATTTTAAATAATGATGTTATGGCCATTATAGTATCTATTATTATAGTTTCAACCATTCATTGCAACGTTATGAACATTAATAATATGAAAATATGGTGATGACTATTTTTTAAGTACACCCATCATTTTCTATTATATTAGATTTTTAATGTAAATAATGATTATTATTTTTTACTTATACTAATTTCTTTTAAATAAAATAATAGTTTTCCATAAATATTTTTATAAACCTCTCAAAAAATAATTGCCCAGAAAAGTATACTATTTTATCGTTAAAACGAAATAAAAGATAATGCCGCTATATTTTCTTATAACACCATTATAATAGTCATTATTTTAACAATTCTTGTAATATTAAAGTTTGAAAATTTATTTTTTTAGATAAATAATACTATAATGGCCACCAACGGTGCTGGTAGGCGAGGAGGGGGAGCAATCCAATTTAGACCGTCCATTTTCTCCTTCCCTTAGAATGCACTTGCGACGCATCATACGATGACCTCTTTCCTACATCGTCTGATCAACAACTCAAAGGGCATCCGATTCGAAACTTTTTCGTTTCTTTCTTTCCCACTTCCGCCCTTTTTCTCTCTGCAAGAAATCAAAGCTAAATCTGTTCCGTTAGCGAGATGGCCGCCGCCGCCACCTCCTCCTCCGCCTCTCCCATCCTCTGCGCCTCCTTTAACCAAGACAACAGGTAACTCCCAAACCCCGTGCCCGGTTAGTTTTTCGGCTTCCTCTCTCTTTGTTTCTATCGATGGGGACTTTGAGCTTTTTTTTTTTTTTTTTTTGGTTCAATTTAATTTTAAAGGGTTCCGGATTGGACTGTAATTTTGGGCTATTTCTTGATTTCAATACTATAGCAAGAAGGTTGGAGTGCTTTGAATTGCTTTAGCTTAGAATTTCATTGCAATTCTTGTTTTTCGTATGATTTGAATGACATGGTATGAAATTAGGGGATTTCTGGATCGATTTAGTTCATGCTTTGGTTATAATTCGAGCCTGTTGTTTAATTTCAGTAGTATAGATGATAATCTAGAAGGTTTTGGATTGACTTAGCCTATGGTCTGGATGTTTTGTTGAGGTGGCAGTTGCTTTTCGATTGGAACGAAGGATGGATTTAAGATATTTGATGCACGTAGTGGAAGATTATGCTACGAGAGAGGTTAGTTGGATGATAGTTAAACTTTCTCTCCCTTTCTTTTTAATAAAGCATTGTAATACTAATTTATGTGAAATTTGTTAAGAGCTGCAGCCAAGAAAGTTATTATCATCATGCAGACTTTCTGGCTGATGCATAAATAATGAACCTTACCCATTAGTTGATATATTATGATCAATGGAATAATTGATGACGGAGTCCTTGTGGCATATTTAATTATAGAAAAAAGGTTAGAATTTTGCAGAGAGGAAATTTGTGGTTTTTAATAACGTGTTATATTTTTCAAAGAGTACCAGCACCAAATAGAAATATGTTTTGCCTGGTCATACCAAATTCAACTCTAAATGGCTGATTTTCTCATAAGTTGGTTATCTCCAGCTGTTATATACAAAAATACAAACTGCCGGCAACGTTCCTTTTATGCTTTTGTTAGTGTTAATGGTGTTTTCAAGGGACCATTGAGAAGTGACCGCTTGTTACTGCTTTTGTTTTCTGCTATGACTTAAATGTGAAGTGAACAGAGTCTGGAAGTATTATTTATTCCACTGCAACTCACTAGTATTGGCTGGAAATATATGGATAAGCTGGTGGGACTGGATGGAGATCTTTTGAGGTGAGGTAAATTTGATTGCTAAAATATAAACTTAAGTGTAGATAGTGATCAAGATTGGAAAGCTTAAAGATGAGATTAAGTTTTTGCTAGAAATCCATGTTCTGGACAGAAAAGTAGAAAGTGTTTTATACTCTTTGAGGAAGATCAGACATCCAGGTTCAGCTAAAGGTAGTAAACCAGGATACTATCATATATGACAAAAATTGAAACAAAAATTTTGATTTGATCACTGAAAGTGGAAAATGAGAATTGTAGATTCTTCTTCAAATTTGCTCAAGTATAATCGAGTGTTGACTGCAGACTGTAGACATAAGTTTGTCATGTGTTCCCAAAATAGGTTACTGATGGAATTCTAGAGTCCCACCCCCCCCCCCCAAAAAAAAAAGTTTTTTATTGCTAAAATAACACTAATATGTCTGAGCATCTTAATATATCAGAAGAGAATCTTATGAAGGGATTTTCTAAAGAATAACTGTCACACTAATGAAGATTTTGGCCGAGTTGAATCCTACGGAAAGGATATCTCATATTAATGAAGAATAACTCTCACACTAATAAAGAACATGCTGATAGTTTTATGAATTATTCTTAGTATATTCTGTATAGCTGGCCCTGTTCATAAAGTTATTCAAACTACAATAAACAAATTCTAGCACTTCCAGATAAAACTACAAAATAATTTGACCAACTAGGCATTGTTATTCCATCAAGAAACCTCTACAATTAATCATACTATAACCCAGACTTTAAATATTTACTCATCAACTTTCACCTAATTCTTAAAGACCACGCTGACCATTTTAGTGAAAACTGGGCTTCTATCTGGGTACTGACAACTTAAGCTGAGTGATACCACATGAAGCTATGTCTTTTTAAAGGTTACTGAGGGAAGTAACGGTTGCTTCTTGTAATATTTACCATTTATCCACTTCTAAAACCTAAATGTTATTTACGATTGCCATTGATTTCTAGTAATCAAAAATAAAAGCTAAGATTTGCTGGATATGTGTGTCTGTTGCAATTTGTGGCACCAACGTAAGGCATGTTTCTGTGCTTTATTGGTGAGACTGGGATATTGAATGGTTTTAGTGATATGAACTATCATACATGCGTACATCCATTTGTCTAGATATGCATCTACCATTTTACCATCTCTAGGTTTAAGGAATTTGATGCGTCAGACATCTGTCACCATTTCGACATTTAGCATCCTTGTATGTATTGACAATATAGTGAAGCAAAATAAAACAATTCCACAAGCTTGCCACTAAATCTAAGAAAGAAAACTAACTCCTTACTTTTGTAATCTTCTCATTGGATTGCATCAGACAATTTCAGTTGCTGTGAAGCATAAACTCGCATTGGCATCCAGTGAAGGAACATAGAATGCAAACTTCATTGTTATTTGTCCATGATAAGTATAGACACTTTCCATGACGTCACCAGTCACTCTTCGTATGTTTAGAGTTTCGTTCTAGCATTCTTCAATGTGATTGTTCAGCCTCTGTACTCTTACAATAAGCTCAAGATTTCATTTCTAAATATCAAATTTCAGGAGGAAGATTATGATTATAGACTTCTCCAAAAAATTACATGTTGTATTCTACTATCTAACATCCTGTTTTTCCTATAGTACTTTTTATCTTCATGAATTATACTTAAATTTGTTACTAGTCATAAGGGTAAAGTTTACTGATTACATTTTTCGCAGCTGTTGGTGCATTTAGCATTGTGGAAATGCTATTTAGCTCAAGTCTTCTTGCTATAGTTGGAGCAGGGGAGCAGGTATCTTATTCATTCTTTTTTGTCTCTGATTTTATTCTCATATGACTGTTCTGATTTGCATATAAAGAACCAAAATGTCTTACCATGTTTCAATTTGACTCAAACAGCCATCATTATCTCCTCGGCGACTTTGTCTTTTCAATACCGTCACTGGAACTGCACTGAGAGAACTAAATTATTTGACATCGATCCTAGCCATTCGTATTAATAGGAAAAGGTAGCTGCTTCATTATTCTGGTTGCCATTTCCACTGCAATCTGCTTGCTAATTTATACCTTCTTTGCAATATATGTACGTTGGAGTTGATAAATCAAAATTATAGGTGCCGATGTTTTAATAGATATGACCCTATATGTTCTAGACATACATGCATATTGAATTTGTGAATATTAACATGTTTAGTGTAACAAACTTTTGAGTCTTTTGTATTAGAAATGGGATCTTTTGGTGTACAAGTTTTGTACCACAAAGTGCTTACATACATGGATGGCTGCCACGTGTCCTATCTTGGACATGAATGCTTAAAGTTCATTCACAATCCATGCATGTATGGGCACTAATAACTCTTTTGCTATTTTCTAAAATTTCTTAAAATTTAATCACAGTTGTTCATGTCTGTATGGTGGCCGTTCAGGCATGCACGGCACTCTATGGTACAAAGAGTGTACCGCAGAAGATCCGTGTTCTTTGTGTTATATATGCAAGTGTTTTGTTTCATCAAATTTTTATTCATCAATATTTTGATCAATGCCTCTCATTTTTGATCACCCTACTACTTAGAATTCCTGCCTTGTTTGCTGAATCCTTTATTTTATCAGTATCTTCTCTTGTTGTGCATTTGCTTATCATCACAAGAGTATATTAACCAGTGAAAGTGAAGTAACTTTAAAGATAATTCTAAGTGGTTGTTTATGTTTAATTTTTCATCTCTGTTCTCATTTCAATATTATGGCATTAATCTTCAGAGTCTCATTGCTGATCTTTTGTCTCTATTGATGTTATTTGGTAATGTTTACAAGCTTTCATGTGATTTGATGACAGAAAATTAAGTTTATATCATCATGAATTGGGGAGCAGTAGAATGACTAATATTTGTCTTGCCAATGCCTTAAGATGCGAGCTAGCAATCTTTGGATGAGAAGTCTCTTTTTATTATGAGTTTTGGAGAAATTCATTCTTCATGTTTGTTTGATGTTCTTGACACCTTTTTTTTCTTTTTTCCTCTTCCTTTTCTAAAGAAAGTATCTTCTTTTTTGTTTTATTAAGCATATGGATAAAAGTTGGTAAGCAATGACAGTTATATTTCTTTCATTAATTGAAGCACCATGAAAGAACGGGGGAAATAGATTTATTTCTCCGAGGTATGGCCATTTTTCATGGCTCCTTCTTGTTCCTTAAGTATCTACTAAATAACAAACTTTTTCTTTGAACAGGCAATATCTTGGGAAATCAGGATAAATAAGACATGATAGATCTCTTAAAAGAATCAGTTGTCTTAGTGGTGTAAATCCATGTTTAGTTGTTTGGACAGTTGAAGAAAGGGAAGTGTTTTGAAGACCAAGATATCACCTATTTGGCCTAATACAGTAACATAATATAGAGACATGGAAAGGGTGACATAATGAATATGTTTTTGGATACTAAGTATTGATGTTATTTTAGCAACTTGCTAAGCTTCATAGTATTGAAAATATGGAGGCTTTTTGTTGCAAAACTGCATAATGGGCATTCAAAGTCTGATGTGATACTTGTGGGCCCTCAAACCACATTTGTGATTTACTATAATTTTGGTTCATTTATCTTTATATTTCAGCTTGCTGGTAGTGGATCTCACCACAAATACAAAATTGATCATGCATTTGGTCTACAGATTATGATTACACAACCTCTGTCACAACTGTGATTTATTACAATCTTGGTGCTGTTTCTCTTTATTGATTTGCTCCAATGTAGTTCAGTTTAATCTGACATTTTGGTATCTTACTTTCTGTGCCTGGAGATGTGGGAATTGTCACCATATTTGTTGCTTCAGTTTGGCAGCCTTTTTCTTTATGCCCAAAATTTTCATGCTATAATTTGTACTTTCTTTAGCTGTATATTGAAGACATTATTCTTCTTCCATTGGAGGTGTCTCCATGATACCCCATATCTGAGTTCAGAGAGTTCAGATGCACGTTGGCTTGCATCATTTTGCACCATAGGTTTTTATAAGGTTTGGATATGGAAACTCCTTGTTGATCAGATTCTATGTGCATAGACAATTACATCATCTTTTGCAAATTATGCTTCTCCAGATGTCTCGACCTTTTCTATGTGAAACTGCATGAGCATGTGCTGGCATTAATGTTTTCATATGCAAAGAAGTCATTCTGTCTAATGAGATGTATACATCTAGCTGATTGAATATGACAAGTTTTATGAACTTCACTAACCATTCTAATTGTTTGTATTCACATTATTTGCAGGCTTATTGTCATCTTGCAGGATAAAACATATATTTATGACTTGAACAGCCTTGCTATTCTGGACACCATAGATACTGTGCCAAACAACAAAGGTTAGAGTAGCAAGACTTCCTCTGCTTGTATTTTTTGTTTTTAAAGAGATTTTCCTAACTGCTACATCCGTGATCATTAAGGACTTGAACATTTCTCAGGATACATGAACCACATATCTTTTTTGTTCTTTCGATCAAGATTATATTTACATTAACAATATAGCAAAGTACATGTTCAGGATGTGTGCGCTTCACTCTGTGACTTGTCTGTTTCTTGTTATAATGTGGGCTATTAATACAGGCCATAAATCTAAGCAGTTTTCTCTTCTTTTTTTTGTTTGGATGCTCAGAGATTCTGTTGTCTATGGAATGCTTTGATTTATGCATAACCAAGGTCTGAAAACTTAGATAGATCTCTTCTCATGGCCAAACTGAGGGTACTTCTCAATTTATGATTTTTGGAGGCTACTCTCCTCCCTCCTGTCAGAAGGCCACATTGTCTATGATGCATATCATGTATGCTTTTGTGTATCAGATATAAGCTATTTATTCTCATATTCTATTGTGTCAAAGTTGATTTTCTTTTCTTTTTAATTCAGATCTAACTGGACCTCACCTAGAATAATCCCAATGTGGACCTGACCCAGACCATAATTCTGGGCCTGGGACTGAAAAATCACATGCAACTGGACCATGTCTGCCTAAATAGTTTGATTAGATAGGTTTGACATATTTTTCAAATCTGTCCTGACAAACCTGAAATTGAACCCTGAGCCAGCCTGTCTGCATTAAACAAATGGGTCAGATCTGACTGCAAATTATAGACCCAGAACCAATTTGAGGACCTTTCAACAATATTTGTTTAGTTAACAAGAGATTCTCGAGTTGTTCATGAACTGTTCACTGAATGATACTTAAAACTATACCTGACTATTTCGATTTTTGATTCTTCATGAATTTCAGCAGTTCACAAACATTTGAAAATCAGGGATTACATGTTAATGTTGTTATACGTTATTGTTGATGATAGTGCTATGGCTGCCCCTGACATGCTTTTTCTTGCAGAAACCAATATATTGTTCTAGCAATAATTTGTTATTATTTTATCATTTGAAATCAATTTCTGTCTTTGAATTTTTTGAGCTGTTGGTAATCTCTCTCTCTCTTTCTCTCTCTCTCTCTCTCTCTCTCTCTGTGTGTGTGTGTCTAAATCTTCCTCTTAGATGCACAGTTTGTAAATGCCAAGTTTGTGACTGTAGCTTGGACCATATGCAGTGGCAGAGCCCCCCAAAACAGGTTTTTTATTAGTAATTTACCATATAGTTAAAATATCTCATTTTTTAATAAAATATACCACGAAAATTGACTCAGATCTTCTAATTAAACATCGACGAGTGTGGTTGCATTCTTTTTTGGGTCTTAGTTGATTACCTCACAATTATGAACAATAACAGGGGGAAACTTCAATTTTGGGTACAGTGCTAACAAAAACAAGAAGAGATCAAGAAACTAAAACAAAAAATATAAAAAATATATGGCATGTGTGCCTGAGCTATTGGAAAAGAATACGTTTTCTCGTTCCCCTCTGTTCTCTATCTTCCATTCGTACTAAAACATTCACATAAGTTCCTTCCTTCCCTCACCTTTTTCTTTCTTCATTCTGATTTCTGTTTAACTCTGGTTTTTTGTTCAACAAAATCTTTCATGAAACTTGGAGCAATTGTTGTTAAATAAAACCTGTCTTAAATTTATTATTTGAAAATCTTTTTTTCCCTGAGAAAGCTATGAGAAGTTTATTTCATTATTCAAAATTGTTCATATAAATATGTACAATGATGATTGCCTAAAGACATCAATTGCTATTTTAGAAAATATAACACCCCCCCCCCCCCCCCCCCAACCTTTTCTGCCATTGGCTTATGTGTGATATGCTGGACCCAGGGAACGTATATGCAGGCAGAAAGTGCAGGATGGGCCTTTGTATGCTGTAAATTATAGTGATGATGAAATCTAATGGACAAAAGACGGAGATTCAACAAGGGATTGCATCAAATTTAAGTTGAAGATCTGAAACATAGAAGGGAAGGCATTAGAGGATTTGAAACATAGATCAGAAGACCTAAGTGGAAAATAATAAAATAATCTTTATATGATTGTCAGTAAAAGATAGCAAAACAAGGTCCATAAAGCCAAGTGGCTTCTAGATTGTTCTATGTGCAATATTCAATTATATTGTAAATCTTGTATGCATTACCTGTATCCTTATTTCTGTCTCTTTTTCGCTAGCTGCTGTCATGATTTGTGAGATTGCAATAGATCAATCTTGTACTAAATATCTATCTTATGTCTTCATTCATCAAATTATTTCCACCCTGCAGTTCTGTTGTGGAAAGTTAATTCAAAGAAGTTTATAGAGACAGAAAATTGGTTTTTGAACTGAATGCTATTGTGCTTCTTTAGTATCTTTGATGATGTTTCTCCCCCCCCCCCCCACCCCCAAATCATAACTGCTGTTTCAGGGCTCTGTGCATTTTCTCCTAGTTCAGAAGGTGGCTATTTGGCTCTTCCAGCAAGTACAACCAAAGGATCTGTTTTAGTGTACAACACCATGGAGCTGCAATCACTTTGTCAGGTTGTTAAAGATACACACTCATTTTCACCCCATTTTCATGTTGTTTCCCCCATCATGTTTTCAGTCTGTTATTTTTCTCGTTCCAAGTTGTCTTACTCTTCAGTACAGTTTTTTTTTTTATACATTTAGGGGAAACATAAAGAATTGGTAGAACCTTAGACATTCACTTCGCAAATCTTTTTCAGATTTTTTCTTTCCTTTAACAAAGACCCTCTTGGTTCCTAATCTGGTTTTTTTTATAAAAAAAAAAAATCATGTTTTGATATTCAAAATTTACACTTCTAGGATTTGCTATTTGAATGTTCTTCATTATTAATTCCTTTCAGGAACTGCATTCTCCATCAAGGCAAGCTCCTTAAAATAATTTATGTACAATTACCTTTTATTTTTCTTATCTGAAGACAAACTCAAAACTCTTTTACAGTTGAGGTCTCATTCAATCTTAATTATGGGCCTTAGTAGGCTGCGATTAAACCAAGCCATATTGCAAACAGCTCAGGCTCAGCTTGTGGACTTGTTCAGGCTTATTTATTTTATAAAAGAGCAAAGATCAAGCTGCAACTCGAGGCCTGGTTTATAAGTGAGCCAAGTCTAACACTCTTTGGTTGTGAAAACCAATTACAGACTTTATTTTGGGTTGTTCAATTGCTTGAGCCAAGCTTGAACACCCATGACTGATCCTGGCTCCTAAGCACTAATTGACTGATCCAAGCCAAGCTAGAACAATCCAAGCTTGGTTCTGCTCATTTGCAGCCTTAGCATACTTATCGTACATTAATCTAATTGAAAGTTTCATGATGTTCTGTGGGAAAACTTGGTTTCCATTTGCTTCATTGATAACCCACTCCTTTCTCTAAAAGCGAAAGCATCTTTGGTCCTTCTGGCAAATTGGTAATAATTGATCGCCAAACGTAATGACATGCTTTGACAGATCGAAGAAAATGTGCAAAGTGAGAATTTCTGTATTTGCCCCTTGTTTTTAACTGCCATTTAACAATTGCAACAGATAGATGCCCACCGTTCACCATTAGCTGCAATTGTCTTCTCCTCCAATGGCATGTATCTGGCAACAGCGTCTGAACAGGGAACTATTATCAGAGTGCATCTAGTTTCGCAAGCAACTAAGGTGAACAGTGAGTGATTTCATACCTAAATTTTATTTTATTTTATTTTTAGCATTCTAGTATTTCTTTAAACATTGTTATTTATGTTAAATTTAGAAATATACATTAAGAAAAAGATTTGTCAATGACTTGAGTGCCATTCTATGTTGCAGTCATATAGTTTTCGAAGAGGAACATATCCATCAACAATCTATTCCCTCTCATTTGGACCATCTGCTGAACTTCCAGATATTCTTGTTGCTACAAGCTCATCAGGCTCTTTGCATGTATTTCTCCTGGGACACTTGATAAACCAAAGGTCAGAAATGAGCTTATCTGTAAGAACATCACATCATTTCCTATGACATTATGATGTAGTATGGCTTGGTTTCTGCAACTACAGAGCTATTTCCTCATTTTTGTTTTCTTTTTGCTACTGTACTTGGCTTTTGCATCTGCTTTTCTTTGCTTTAAGCCTTATCTTCTTGGTTTTTACCTATTTTAGAAGACGACCCAACACACTACTTGGTTCAATGATCCCGGACTCTGTCAATGATGCCTTTGAACATGCTCATCATCATGTCCTCCACAATGTTGTCCCTGCCGGTGTGAGAAGGTGAAGCTGCAATATTGACTTTCATTAATTGTTTCAACTTTTTAAAGATTGATTAGTTGTTGATCTTTGATTCTGTGCTACAGCTATGTAACAATGTACAATGTACAAGTTGTTCCAAGTGCTTCCATGATTTCTGCTTTTCGGTGAGTATTATGCAAAACATGGGAAGCTCTCTCCATCCTATGATAAGTCTAAGCCCCCCTCTTCATCTGGTAGCTTCTGTAGCTGGTCTTGTTTCTTATTTTCATTTAAGATGGATGGTTGTCCAGTATGATGGTGATGCCATCATTAGCATGTGTTGTGCCTTTTGTATTTAACGTAAAAATTGGTGATAGGAATATAAGCATGCCATTCAGATTGATCTTGATTATGACTAGCAGTATAGTTATTGAGGCAAATATTTGCACGTGACCGAGAATATTCGTGTGGATTATATGTTGGAAGACTCGGAAGCTTGTCTACCTACATGAATTCATAAAAAGAGACATTTTCTTTGGCTTGCATAATTTTAAACAGCAAGTTATAGATAGATAAGGCAATCAAAGTCAACTAGGCATGGTAATTATGTGTAATGAACTGGTACCATATTACATGCTAACAGAGCCATAGGCATGCATGTGTGCGTCAGTCAATGAAGCATAAATTAAAACTCAATCGGTTCTCAGTCTACATTGTGTGATTCATTTATATATGGTAGCAATCTGGACTAACATACATCTCACATGGTATCTTTCAGGCAAAATGATGGTGTTGATTGGAGATATTACTTTGATGGGAAATAATTAACCAAAAACGGTTCATAAAGCCAATGCCAAACAGATAGGACATGTATTATGTCTCATATGGTACCCTCCCAGACTAAAGATTAGGTTGATAGAGGATATAAGAGAATGACCCGAGGGGTTTACAGAGTCAATGCCAAAGGGACAGGACAAAGCATTGATCACTTATGGTGGTATTCTATGGTTATATTTATTTAATTGGATTTGTTGAAAGAAGCTGCAACACCAAAAAAATTAGTTTTTTGGATCATTTCAAATTCCTCTTGCTACTATTCTCAGTCATGTTGAACTTGACCTATTTAGATACTGATGTACTTTGAGGAATAAAAGAAGGTTATTATGCAATTCCAATGTCTAAGATGAGTTTTAGAAGAATTGATATGATCTGTATTCTGTTTGCTTAAACTGCTCTTCTGCAGTTTTCTTGCCTCTTTTGGTCTTGGACATGTTTATGATTTGACAATGTCAGTATTTAGCACTTAGCAGAGGAAATGCATCAAAGAAAAACTTGACTGATATTTGCTTTTGTTTACTCAACTTGGCAGGGCATCTGTTTTCATCATAACGTATGATGGTTACTTCCACGAGTATACTTTAAATGTCACGGAGTTGAATGAGTCTTCATGGAGCTTGGAGCGTGAATTCAATCTACTAGAAACAATATCTGATAACCCTCACTAAGAACAGTGCTGGAAAAAAAACTCGGCCGTTTGCCAATGGTGTGATAAGTAAATATGGTGGCATCCTGCAACTTTGCATGCTCTAACAAAAATGCCAAGTTCTAAGGAGAAATCAGAATGATGGGTTCTCGCAATAGTTATGAGAGAGAACTGACTGAATGTTTGTCATTGCTTGGGTTTGTCGCTGAAGATCAGTGCACTGGCTTATGGGACTGAGCTAGTTGGTGTTGCAGCAGAGAGTATATGGATTTTTCATGGTGGAATTGTAAGAAAGTATGTGCATTCGGTGCTTCGGCAAAAAGTAATAGAGATTTTATTTGGGCTGTTGAATGTAATACTCGTCACTTTTACGTTCAGTTTGTATCAAAGCAGCATAAGATATATTTTTCTAAATTATAATAGCTCTATGTAAAAGTGATTGTAATATAGGATTATGGTCATAAATGGTCTTTGTAATAAAGCATGAAGATATTACCCTTCATTCCCTTCATTTTGTATAGGTAATACTTGTCAGTTTTTGTGGAAGTGTCACCATTCCAGTCTACTACTAGGGCCTAATGTTGATGACCCAGCTAGCCACCTGGTAAATTCCTTCAAAACATGAAATTTTATGGCTATTTTCTTTAATTTTCAGCAAACGTTTCTTGGGTGGAATCTGTGAAGGATGGAAGGCTTTTTCTCGGAAAAAAACCACTGTACCTGTTTGAGAATTATGTGGAGGGTGGGCCTAAGGTTTTGGGAATGGGGGGAGGAGTGAAGGGTTCATTCATAAAGTTGGTTTCTAAGGGTTCATAAAGTCAATTCCTGAAAGTCAATTTCTAAATTTGCCGATGACTGGTGGATTCATCATCAGAGCTTGCTCACTAGAAGTTTGTCTCATGCACAATTTACAATTTGATTTTTAGCCCGAAGTGAATAGAGGCGAATTTTTTCAAATAACTGGTGAGATTGGCACTTAAAAAACAAATTATACATAAAGCTGTCGCATAATGTCACTATTGGCTCATGGAAGCCGCACAGATAATTTTTTTTGAGAAAAAACCACAGAAGTAAATTAAACACAACAAAGTTCACCTCAATAAATCAGTCGTAATGCCCTGGAAACTCGAAGTAAATTTGCTTTTCCTCTTCCCTATAAAATATGCGGGCCTTCAGATGAAGCAGCCACAGCTTATCATTCACCTGCCATCCTGAAGCGCCAGCCAGCCATCGTGGTGCATGCTGCCATAAATCATATACATTCAATGAACCAGCACTAGCAATGGCACCTTGCAAATTGCCATATGGCTGCACTACCCTGAGCAATTCCTAGCATCCCAAACAATAGGTTTTTTCAGACCATCCAAAACTTTCTTAGGCTGATAAAGCAACTGCTTTATCCTTTCCTTCAGCATGCAGCAGTGCAGAGGCAGTATAACAGCCAGAAAAATTGAAGTCTAATCCTAGACATCTACAATAGCACCTGAATTCACACCTCACTATTTTATTGTCTTTCCAACCAATTAATGAGGTTTAGGTGTAGAAAGTATAAAGACTGACCTAAGCATTCCTTGCTTTAAGCCTTTCTAGCTCCTCCTGCATGCATATTAGCCTGCAGTCACAAATAATGTCACACATCAGCATCAAGGAGTATATGTATTTGGTTTCAGATCATTAAGGTTACTTCCACTGCAGGTCAGCGATATCTTGTATCAGCTCCTTCTCCCATTCATGGGACACCTCAAGCTGCAAATACAAGAAATACTTTCAAACAAATACAAAATTGAGCTTCAAAAATGCCATTGCTATGCTCAGTTTTGAGGTTGCAAGTAGAATGGTTTTATTAACATCAGTTGCTATCAGACTCTCTCACCCAGTACTGATCAGAAAACTGAAAGCGAGGTATGAACACCAAAGGTGTGTTTAGATGCTAGATTCAAAGAATCAAGGGTTGTATAATGTGCTAACAGAAGCAGCCGCAATGTTAAGTTGGAGGGATTGAAGGTAAAGCTTTTGAGTTTGCAGATGACTATCTGACCACATCCACAACATCCGCATACAGGTTACAACAATGCATTTTAAAAATGTTGTCTCCTGTAAACTTAGGATTGTGGGTAAATGCCCTCTTTTTTCTACTTCTAGATTGATCTCCCCCTCTTGTTTGTCAATTGAAAGGCTTGAAATTATATTCCCACTCATGGTGCGATTGCTTCAGTTTGCTATACAATGATCACAAACTTGACATCATTGTTCAGCAGTGAGAGGTGAGGAGAGAAAAAGTATAGATAGGCCTAGAAGTGAAACTTCCAATTTATATTAAGAGGAATTGGAGATTTCATGAACAATGATTCATATGGAATGTTTTATTAGTAAACCAGATATAGCAAGAGGTTTCATCGCAGGTGAGCATGCCATCTCCTTGGCCATCTATTTTTTTTATGGCAAATGTATCCTGCATGTAAATGGCAAATAGGAGCATGTAGACGCAAACATATATATTTTTCTAGTAGAGGATACTGAAATAGCTTATCAGAGCACTTGCCGAACTGAAAAGATGTAGAATGAGCTAATATCACCCAGAGGTGTTGAGACCAACTTACCTATTAAGGTTCCAATTTGAGACAGTGATTCACTCCCACGAAGATACGGAGCCTCGACACTAGATCAATGAACTCACTTTCAAATGTTGCATAAATAAAATGAATGCAAATTCCCTTCTTTCTTCTTCTCTCTTCTTCTTGTTAGAGAGAGTAATAACTCTTCCTCCTTCCCCCCTTCTTTCCTTCCTCTCCCTTTGCCCTTGATTGGAAGTGCTTCATCCATCAGAAGTCGGGAAATCCAAATACATCATCGGCTTCGGCCCATGCTAAGTCGAGAAATCGAAATACATCAGTTTATACTTGAATCGCTCCTCAAACCAAATTGGGCGGTAAGCTTGACCCAGGCCTAATCAGACGTTGTCGTATGGAAGGTTCTTGGATCGAAGAGTAACGGGAGAGAGAGATATGAAGCCGGTGGTAAGGATCATGGTGTCAAATAAGATGCAGCAATCGGTGATGGTGGCGGTGGATCGGCTGTTCCATCACAAGCTCTACAATCGCTGCATCAAGCGCACCAGCAAGTTCATGGCACATGATGAAAACAACGACTGTAACATTGGCGATCGAGTAATAATCGCTCACCCTCTCTCTCTCTCCAATCTCCCACCCTATCGATCCCTTTCCCTGAATTTTTCTTTTGTTCTCGATTTTTCCTAGTTGTGTGTATGAAAAGGATTTGTTTCTCTAATTTAGATTCACACCTTTGTCTGTCTCTCGAAGTGAAATTTGTATTTAAGTTCTTTCACACAGCTCAGCTCATAGGCTTTGTCGTTAGTTTGAGATCTATGGGATAATGACCATCTTTATATAGCGAATGTGTCGATGGACTATTTATACATCATATCTCATAAATGGAATAGCAAAAGGACTTGTGGTATTCATATCTATGTTGTTAAGAATTTGTAGGTGCAGGGGCTGCTTCACATATTACCACAATAATTTACATAGAAAATAGGTCACCACATTAACTGAAATTTAATATCTTCTTCTCAACTCACAACTTAAAATTTAAAAGTAAACTCTTCATTATCTTATCACTGAGCCTCTTATCCTATCCTATTTAAGTTAATAGTGAAAATCTTTTGATAACATATAATAATTTCTCCAATTTCTAGGAAGTTTGGTGAAGTCTCGAAGTCTCCAACATCCTCCAAGCCAGAGTTGCAATTAGTCATGTTTAAGCATTTTGTGCAATCATAGGACACCTGAATTTTAATGACTCTGAAAAGTTTTGCAATTTGATTTTCATCTCTAAGTTCTAGTTCTTGACAAGCTCCTGAATAGAGTGAGCTTCTAAAAGTTTCTGAATCACGATTTCTGTGAGACACTGAATCCTTCGCAACATATATAACTGAGTTGTTTACTAAAACAAAATATTCTTCTTAACCACAAGTTATGAGTGATGCAGGATGATCCTAGGCTTTCTACTTAGGTTGCTGATATCATAACATTTTGCTTCTTTGAGACCATGCAATCATGCTTGCCAGAGAATAATACATTCTTGGACATTCTTTTTCTACTATCACTGGTTCAATCATTGTGTTAAACAATTAATGGAATCTAGCATTACTTGAGGCTGTGCAAAATATGTTTTTTTGGTGTATTTGAATTTCACTTGTATTATGATTTAGTGATTCTAGTCAAACCATTCCTGTAAACACTGATTGGTCCGGTCCTGTAGTCATGAGTGAAAGGAGTTTCAACCAACCTAGTATATAGGTTTGACAAGTTTGTGTGGCCTTTGTTGCTTAATTTAATCTAATCTTAGGGCTATGAGAGTATATGACCGATTCATAGTTTTCCATTGTAAACCCTTAATGTCAGAACTTGTAGCCGGTCTTGCCATTATCAAATCTGGGACTACAGAAAGGAGACCAATCGACAGCCTTTATAGACATCTGATGGCAGCTCACCGAGACTTCAAAGAAATTGGATTTTAAGGTTATTATATTACAATCTTTGCAGATAGCTTATGTACACATAATGTCACATACATCTCTATCTCATCTCAATCACTCTGTTCCACTTTGTGCCTCTCGATATGAAGAGGGATAAGCTGAAGTCCAACATCATTAAATTGAGGGGATGACACGAGTCCATCCTTCCTATACTCCTCACTTTTGAATCCTCGGTGAGACCTTAAAGTTCACAAAAAGCAAACTAGTCGAATCAAAATATGAATAATGAAATCATAAGGCAAATTTGTGAATACTGCCATGCAGAGGCATCTCACATGAAAAACTGCTCTTGCCTTGGTTCCCAGGTTCACCCATTTGGCGAATCTCAAGTCCAAGGAGGAGGCTCACTTTTCAAGGACATGCATTGGCCTATTTCTGGTGTTTGATATCAGTTATTTTTTTCATGGATGACAATTACAGCCAACATAAAAACGCTCAATCTGAACAAGGAATGCCAAGATTGTGCAGCATGACACTAAACCAAAACAAGAAATTCTCGCCTCAACTATGTAGCAAAGGAATTTTATATGGCTGCCATGTTTTGCATGGACATAAAATAGTTTAGCTTAGTGTCACTGGTTACTAGAGAATCAAGGTAGATTTACTAGAAAGTCACGAAGTGCTATGGGGTGCAGTGCATAGACTGGGTTTGGGCATGGCAAAAGTACTCTAGCAAATGATAATTCCCAATGACAGATTGGCATTAGATCAACATTTCAAGCTCAACTAGTTCATCGACTTAACAAGATAAAAATACTGATGCTGAGAAAAATTACCGTTGCCGAAAAGTCAAATGCTCGCATTTGAGTGAGAAGGGACTGGAACGTCCTTCAAAATATTTTGCATTCTGGGATGATGCAGCATTCATCTGCATGATGTTCACAAACTAATCACAATATGATAGAAGCTGAGAACTACAGTGTTTCTACTATTCCTGGGTCTGGGGATAAAATCTGAACATAGAGAATAATTGTTCTACATACCAAAATAAGAGATATACAAGTGGGAAAAAATTATGGCAATTAAAGTGTATTCTAGAATTTAAAGAAAGAAATTGTAGGAGATAGATTTTTATGTAACATCACAGAGAAATTTTTTATTCTAATTAATTATAAGAAATCTGTCATTACACAAATACACACTGCAAGGGCAGTTGATTTTAGTTAAAATAGAAATGGGCAGATAAGTAACACTCACAGTTTGGTGGTCAATGTTGTCCTCTCCAGTAGATGTTACATCATCAATACCGCCACTTCTTTCCCTGTAAAGAGCCCTCATACATTTACAGATAAATAGTAGAAGCACCCCACCGAGGAGAAGCATCATCACAATCTCAATAATTATAGCTGATCCAAGCACTGGTACAAATCAAGTGCAAGATTAGTACATGGAAAGAAGCATAACTGAACTCTAATTTTTCAGACACACGACAATAGACATACTAGTAATGGACTATAAAACTGACATCATCCTGTTTCTTTTCTTTTTGGTGAAGTTCTGGAGTTGTAGTCATTGTGGTAACTAGGTTTTTGGCACAAAGATTGCATGGAAATTAAATAATCAGCTAGCACAAAGCTGAGCACAGATATTAGTAGGACTTACAAAGAGAGGTCATGGAACTAACTGGCCTTCTTTTAATAAGATTCACTTTAACCTCAGTGTAAAGCGGCAATGACATCATCTCTGTACAATCTGGATAACATCCATAATTCCCCATATCATTTACAGTCACAGTCAATACAGCATCATGTTCCCCACCCTGCACAGAAGACTAGTCACCTTTTTTTTTTTGTGGATTTAATGAGTTAAGAATGATACGCTTCACTTCAATATACATAGAAAAACTAGATAGCAAACTGGTGGGCAAAAATGGGTCTTTGCATTTCAACACAACTTCAGTACTCTAGGACTTCTGTTAACATTAGAGTAAAGCCTCCAATTGCTTTCAGCTTGGATATTGTAGCTTGACTGTGTTCACAAAGCAAAACCATGAAATTTAAGGCTAAGTCACAATAAGAGATTGGCATCACATCACTCATATGATGACTCCAATGTTTTCCCCTTGTTTTAGAAAAAGATGGGTTTCCCCATAATCTGTCTCGTGAGAAAGGTTATAGCATGATGTCAACATGTGAAATTAAAGAAAGATGATATTTGAGTCTTCAAAAGTTAAATGCCAACCAAGAAAATCGAAATAATGTAACCAATAACAAGAAGCCTTTCCTAGATAGCTGGAATCAAAAGAAACAAGATACTTAGGTGTGTAATACATGTGTTTTTTACTGAAACATGTTCGCTAAAAAGTACAAGGATTGAAGTGACAACCATCCTGATCTAGCCGCCTAGCACACACCATGCCAGGGGCATTGAGCTAGAATATACTAGTGCATGCCAAGCACTAGCATGGTGTAGCATGTATGATGTTAGTGCCAAGAATGGACGACACTAGCACATGGCATCTAAATCCTCAGAATTGTGTGCCTATTTATACAAGCAGGGCATGTCCTTGTAAGAACCTCATGGAAAGCTTAGCATAAACATACCATACTTACTATTATTTGATTGAAGAGGAAATATTGGCTTGTGACAACTTAGGGCCTCACCATAAAGGCTAACTAGAAATTATATTTTTAGTCCCTTGGCCCTATTTAAGTACCCAAGTCTCTCCAGCATACAAGTGATGTGGGGCTAAATATAGCCTACATTTGTCCTCACACACTCTTCCCTTTTAAACCCTAGCATCCTTGTCAAGGGAAAGGTCTAATCATGAACACCCCCAACTCTTGGTCAATTCCAAAAAGGGCTCGAGCTACATTATCCCCTGGTCACACAAGCCATGAATCGGGTCCATTCTAATACGATTTGTAACAACCTAAAGCCTCACCCAGAAAAAGCTAGCCATGTTTATTCTAATACCATTAGTTACCTTGTATGGTTCTTTCCAATTATTTCTAGTGGGTTTGTAATTTATTTTGGTTCTATGCTATTTTGACTTGCTTTGTTTTAACCTTCCATGAGCATTGGAGACACACTCTCTTCTTTTATGGATCAATTTGATGTTTTTTAGTTTGTAATGGTTATGTTAATTAGGATCTGAAGAAAGTCCTCTATCCTCAAAGTCCCTTGGATGGCCATCCCTCTTGTAAGTTTTTCTTATTCCACCCACTACTAGCCTTCTCCCAAGACATCTTGGTTTCCATTTCATCTCCTTAATGAAAAGAGGCTGATGTTGCCATGGCCCAGTTGCACTAAGGAGGGGGTGGACAATTTGAAGCATTTGGGCCCCAATTACAACCACTTGTAGGCCTTTGTTAGGATGGAGAAATGGAGATGGAGAACATGAGGATCCAGGTTACTGCCAAAATAATAATAAAAAAAGGTGGAAAAAAATTTGGTGATTAAGGTGTATTAAGGGAAATGTAAGTTTTTTATAAGAGAGACCAGATGAACTGGTTATCTAAGGCATGTTGAAGGCCATGGTGGAAGGCCAAGCATGGCTCCTTAGCATCCCTCTTGGTTGAATCAGGAGTCAGTGTGGAAGCATATTAAAGTCCAAGAATGAGGAAGTGAAGAAACTTAGGATGTGGAATGTTGTCGAAGAATAATGTAATATATTGATGTAAGACATCATGATATAATATAAAATTAGACATCCACTTTAAATTAAAATTTAATAGCACAAAGATTCAAAAATTCAAAACAATAAAAAATACACCCATGACTCCAGCAAGTTTGACTTTGACAAACTTTACAGTAATAAACGCAAATGGAAGAGAGGGTGGAGAAGTCAAAAACATGGAAGCAGTAGCTAGAGCGAAAAATTCTAATTTTAAGATTATGCTACTTAATCGAAGCATAATTAATTTTAAGATATTATTTGGAAGCAAAGTTTGTAAAACCGATATTAAGAACCATGCCTATTTGGTACAATATAGCATGTATCCTGTACCGAGATAGTGTCGATTCTTTTCTCATTCTTAAGTCTTAACCATAGTACCACTTGATACCAGGTGGTACGAATTGATGCCGGATGGTTCAACTCCATTCAGACCGGTTCAATTTATATTGAATGAAAACTTGGTACCGCATTGATACCCTTTTGATACAGAATGATACAATCGTCAATATGGGTTGCTACAACAGGCTTTGCCTAGAAGTCTTATGTTGATGTGAAAACTATAGTTGGTGCGAATATCAAGATCTTTAGGATTTATAAGACCATTGCTTCTGCTTGGGAGGATTAAATTTTTTATGTTGCTCGTCAAACATCATGTCTCTAGCTCGATGACAAAGGAGTCCTAAGTTATTTAATTAATATTGCTAGCTCTATGCTTCAATTACCTGTGATTAAGAATGTTCATGTTAATCTCTACTTATTACTAGTTTTCTTGTAAGTAGAGCAAGCCAAACCATGCCAAACCAAATCAGTGCCAAACCAGAGCCTATTCAATCGAAACAGCTAATTAAAAGCCGCAATCGACTTCGCAAAGCTTCTGAGAACTTTGAATCGAGACAACAATGCTTCGATAGGCCTTCACGATCAACAACAAAGGCTTCACAATATTACGTGGCTTCAAGAGTTTCGTAATGGTGTTTCGTAGTTTAGAGGGCTTCCCAAACAAAAGCTTCATCAAGATGGTTCAAGGATTTGAACAATCATGATCAGAGGGTTTCCCAACTTCAAAGGTAGGCCCCTCCTTCCCCCTCTCTCTCTTTTCTTTTCTGATGACGGTAGAGGCAACGGTACTAGCCAGTTCAGTATGGTATGCATCCATATTGTACTATACTAAGAATCAGCCAAAACAACACTAGGCGACCAACCTTGCTCATGAGTCTTATGTTGTCTGGCATATTCATTAGATTATCACCATACAAGATCATGCTTCCTAAATTTTTTCTACTCCCCACTTCCAACTAAGGTATTTGAGCATGTTGTGTAACAAATTTGTCTTTGGTGGAGATGCGATGAATGTTTATCCTATTACATGTTTATTTTAGAAAACAGTCAAAACAGAAAAGTTACACAAATTACAGTTCTCAATCTCCACTTTGTATGTATTGCATGAGTGTTGCTTTCACATTTTTGGAGTCTATTTCTTTTTTATCTACCCGATGCCTACAGTTAAAAGATGGACCTTGGAAGATGATCATGAACAAATTACACTTACATGCCAACTAATGCTATGCAATAGCAAGAGTCCCACCAATAGTAAACATGTTAAGGAGTGCCCTACCAAGATGTCTAATTGATAAAAGAAGCATGACATGTCTGACAGTTATGTTAAATTTTGGAAGTCTTCATTTAGCTTTGGCACCGCTAAGGTCAGCTTTTTGCATTCTGAAGTACTACAAGGAAAATATGACCTATATAACTATTGTTTACAGATAACTAAAAGAGGTTATCTTATGCTACTGAAAACAAGAATTTGACAACAAAGTTACAGTAAACTTACTTGATAAAAGAGATGCTGCATTGCATTATTGCAATCCCACACAGTACCACGAAACCTGACTCCTTTTCCTTTAAGAACAAAATGGTTAGAAATAGTCACAAATGTCTGTAGGGGCTCCCACTGGTTGCTGCTAGTAGTCTTCAGTTCAGCAGTATCAATCAGAATTACTGGAAGAGTCGTTGATAAAATTCCATCATTTACTTCCAAGGAGAATGTAACCACAAAGTGGGACTTGTTATCTGAAATATCAGATCAACATGAAGTTATATGCTCTCATTGTTTGAACTTTACAAACAAGCCAAGCTTACAAGTACTCTACTATCATGTCAATAAACTTTATTTTCTAAGCAGCACAACATATCTTTTGAATTGTTGTCCCTACTCCCGAATATCTAAGACATCCAGCATATGAATAGCAAGATCTTGGAAGTTAAATCATAATGAACTGAAAAAAGCCACACAGGAGACAGAAAGTAGAAATGGGGCCATGGAAACCACCATGCTACCAGAATTAGAATGTACTAGGAACAATAGCTAGGTGAAGCTAAAGTGATATATTAGATCTTCATGCATAAGCAAAAACACAAGTGATCCTCAGCCTGGTACTTAAGCTGATGTCCTCATAACAAGATTGAGATATGTTCGATGTGGATAAGTAATGCTTGAACTATCCTGATTTTTTCTATCGAATGGGACACGTCACCATCTCAGCCCATCTCAACACTTAAGATGGGAGATATCGCAACACAGCAATTAGGATGCTAGGATAATGGCAAGGTGGCCTCGTCTCGACACTTGGGATGCTAACTCATCCCAGCATCCTTCAGGACATCCCATTAGGACCTGAAACCTTAGATTCATTAACCTTCAATTTGCTTGTGTGAAATACCATCACAACCAACTATTACTACAAATCATGTTGCAAGAAAATTAATGAATGAACACAAGGAACAGCATATGAGAGTAAATTTACCATGCTTTTGTCATCCTGTGAGCTTTGAGAGGAACCTCAGCTAGGGCCTATATATCTAGGAGTAAGTAAGGTACCATCTTAAGGAACGCTTTTACTAATATTTATTTTTCCATCAAGCAATTAACTAAAAATTTGTCAAACAGATTTTTTTGATTTAAATATTGGATTTTCTGTTGAAACTTAACAACCTCTTAATCATTTAAATTCAGAAACATACCAGGGAAGTTGAAAATATCTGAATCTGATATAGAGAATTCAAACACATCTCTTTGCTTGTCAAAAATCTGTAACCCATCAGTTGCTTCTTTTTTCCCCAAAAATATAAACTTGGGAGCATTTATAATAGGGGGGTCATTGATAGGCTCAACAAAAACTGGCACATGAGCATCCTGTATTCCATTTTTATTCATGGCATATAAATTGATGGTATCATGTCCATAGAAATTCTCATTTCTGCACAAAATGAAATGAAGACTTTTCAATAAATCATCAGAAAAGGGAAGCAACATAGCCAGAATAAATCAACCCTGCTGTAAATGCACTAGGTTTAACCAATGGCTACATTATGCAGAAAGACACCAATTATTATGTGGCTCATACAAATAGAACACTGATCCTAAAAATTAATCGGAAGTAATGGTGAAAGGGGCATCCCAATGCAAAATTATAGCCAATTATAATTATCTAATGATGTTACTCTATACACCAAACCTTTTTTTTTTTAAGTACAATCAAAATGCTAATTAGATTGGAACCTTACGACATCATATATACTCAAACTTGTTCTTGGTCACACAACCCTTGGAGGATGGTTAAAGCCAAAGAACAGAGGGAGATGAAAAGTGAAATGGAAGAGAAAAGAAGAATAGAGAATAGAAAAGTAAGGGAACATGATCCATATAAAATTCGCTCTCTTGGGAACTATAATGCATTATGAAAAGACAAAAATGCCATCCACCAGCAGTTGCTTAAAACTAAACAAATTTAATGGATATACATCTCACAAGCAAGTCTAAAACAATGCCCAATTATATAAAAATATAAGAAAGTCAAATAAGATCCTTGGTGATTGAATTACCAGAATGTTAATCCAAATACATGAACCTTACCATTTCCTTGAAATGGAGCATGGATATAAATATAACATAACAGGTCATAGCTATATGTGACAGCGAAAAAATGTGGTTATAGCCTAATTGAGCCTTGACATAATATGTCATGTTAGTAAAAACTGAAAAGCATATTCAACCACGAAAGTTCACATACATCATGTGTTTGGCACTGTTGAATAAAGTGAAGAAAGGAGTGATTGGCCCATCTCAATGAAAATCCATGAGATTGAGGAGATGAAATCGATGGCTACTCCCATCCCACTTTGTCTTGGATCATGCAATTGAAAATTAAACAAGCTTACAAAGAGCATGATGTGGAGTTATTTGCCTAAACCAAGGGCTGGAAGTGGGCTCGGGCTGGCCCAAGGTCCAATGGGCTGGCCCAACTTCAAGCCGAATCATAGGCCCTGAACCAATTCGAGTCATGTTTGGGCTTAAAATTAGGGCCCAAAAAAATTTCAGGCCAAGCTCCGATCGTTACTTGGCTTGGCCTGAAGCCCGAGACCAAAGAAGACTTGAAACATTGGCCCTAGCCCGAGCCCGAGGCTGAATCTAGCTTGAATCCAATCCCAAAACCGTAAAATGTGGTGGGCCTTTTAGGTTTTATACTGAATTTTCGGTCAATTGTGTGAGCATAGCCCTCTATATCATAACAGTCTTCTAAAGTGAATGGATGTAATTATTTTAAATATTGCTTGTTTTTGTGCAAATACTTAAAAATTAAAAATTGATTTTGTTGGTCTAATTTTTGGCTCAAATGGATTGTTGTACTTATGGGTCAACCAGACTGGGTTTCAAGTCGAACTTGGGCATGGGCCTAGGTCGAGCTCAAGTCTAATTTCTGAAAAAAAAGAAATTCAAACTTAAGCTCGACTCGAAGCCTAAAAAAAAATTCTAGACTGGGCTCGGGCTAGGGCGTGGCTTGACCTGGCTTAAGCCCTACCAAAACCCCCATTAAGCTTCGAGACTAGAGGAAAATTCATTTGAACGAACATAAAAACTTTTGCCTGTCATTGCTTAAGTATGGCAAATTCCAAAGCACAGAAAATAATAAATATATCACTTACAAATAAACATTTCTCTATGTTTCACGTAAAACTAACATAAATTCGAGCTTTTCAAAGAACTATAAACTCTTGATTTTAACAGCAGTAAGAATCCTTTACCTTAGTCAAAGAAAAGAAATTCATCTAAAGTAGTAAATAATTTTCTGAACAAATAAAATCATTGGTACCTCATAAAATAGGTCGGTATCATACATCCAGCAGAAAAAAAAAAAAAAATCATAAAGAAGGATATAAAATTCTATAATTTGGTATTGCAATAGCCAATTGTCAAAATTAGGATTTAGCCCAAAAATATAAATATCTTTCCTTTGCTAAAAATATATATGTAGATAAGTTCAAGTGAAATAAGATTTTGTGCACAATACCCAATATACTGTATCAATTGCAGAGCATAATTAAGTGTTTCAACATGTCCTGCTAATATTAAATCCTTCCCAGCTCTACCACCCCTACTCACTGAAAGTATATTATCCAAGGGCTGGTGAAGTTGCATCGGCATTGGAGAAAGAAAGACTGTTCCAGATGGTGCTCTTATGGTAACCGAGATAATCTCCTTCATGTCTGAGTACATGATTTCAAACCCAGGAAAGCCACTGCCATAAACAGAATTTATGATTACCAAATATAGGTATAAAAGACCCATTTAGGGCTGTTTGGTTGCCTGCATTTCTAGTTGCAGCTGCAACTAGAAATCTACAACCATATTGCAAGTGTGTTTGGCTTGTTTGCATCTGAAAACTGCAACCATAGTTTCTATGTTTGGATATTTAATGCAGTACGAGCATAATTATTGACATGGTAAGATTACCCCCTTTGATATTATTATATCATATTTATATTATTTTATTATTTTATTATTTTATTGTAATATAATCATAGTGCTATTATATATTATATTAATTATTAAAATAATATAATATGCTATATAATGTCATATACATAATGCTTATATTAATTATATATAGTATTATATATGATATAAAATATCAATTCATATAATAATAAGATTATTTTGTTTTAATAATTACGTAATATTGATAATAACCATATTATAATAATTATTATCATATTATTGTAATAATAATGAAGATATTTTGTCTATCTTCATACAATAATTATATTATATTAATTATAATTATATAAAATTATTACACTACCATATGATATTATGATTATTATTATTTTCACATATAAGAACTACCATAATAAGAATAATGATAATATCATGATAACTTTTCATATCATAATTATAGTAATATCATATGATTATTGAATGGAGGAGACAATCAAAACCCCTCAAGGCTGCAACTAGAGCCATCTTGGTTTGCAGCTATTTTCAATATGTAGTAAAAGGGCCTTTGGGTGCAACTTAGTTGCTGGCATCTTAGCCTAGTTGCAAGCACCAAACACCTGCATTTACCTACTCGCAACCTTGTTGCAGCGTCTGAGGCCCAGATGCAGGCAGCCAAATAGCCACTTAGTGGGAAAAGATACAGAGAGAATGTCAGAAAGAAAAAGGCACTTAAGGCAAGTGTACATAATAATAATCCTATATAGAATTGAACTTTTTATAAGGAGACTCACCTGAATTTTGGGCTAATGACATCCTCAGTTACATGCAACTGAACAGGTACAGAAACAAATTGAGGTGGTTTGCAAAGGACAGAAATGAAAACTGTCCCAGTAGCCACATTCTTATTTATATCAGATATTTGGTAAGAAAATGAATCATTCCCATAAAAACCTTTGTAAGGAGTGTATCGAAATTGTTGTCCATACAGCAGGAGTGAACCATGAATTGGCTTCCAAGATAAGAAGATAGTAAGTTTTCCCCAGATCAAAATGCTCACTTAGTCAACAATTCCAAATCAATATGCCAATTTTCATAATTGACTATGCTACAGAAAAAAAGTGACACGTGGATTAATGTAATCAAAAGAATATGTGATGTAATTTGGAAGGTAGAGTAAAAGTAAGGAGTGTAACTTGAAGATGGGTAGCGTCTACTTGATGAAATGCAGGAATACAACACTTGCACCATAGAAAAAAAATGCCATGCCATAAACTTGGATAAAAAATTCAAGCATATTATAAAATATATTGAGTGAATTCATAATTAATATCTCAACAAATGGGCATAAACAAGTTCCAGAACTAGTATCTGTACATGCAGTTGTAAACTTGTTCTGTTGCATAAATGAGATAAATTGGCCTTGTGACTAAAACTTAAATATTACATGTTACTCTGTTGCAATGTCCACATAGTGAAGGTAGAACCAAAACAATATTCTGAAAGCTTCACATTAATTTGGAGAAGAAAAGCCTGAATTCTTATTTAAAAGTTCACTTCACAAGCTAAACAAAAAGAGGTACAGGAATATAAAAGCGCCAAAGGAGAAAAGATATCATTTTCCCATTCTTAACAAAGCTCTCATAAACTTGAAGAAAAACATTTTTCAGGTTGAGCATTATGAATTCTACACTGTCAACTCTTTCCGTCTAAGTTCATGCTTCCAAAATAAGCATGTAATCCCCTCTATACATCATCTTTCTTACCTATTTAACATGCATTTTTCACCCTTAGAATCATCTCTAACCTACACCATACATGGCCAAACCATCTTAGATGGTATCCATCTGCTATCCACTTTTGTCCTACTCTTTGACAGTCTCTGCTGTAGCGCTTGCTAAATCTAAGCTTCATACTACAACAATCCACACTAACATTTTCATCCATGCTAAACCCTTCTTATGCTCTGATATCTTCAGTCCTCAAATTTTCAGCTTTTATTATGTTTGTAACACCGACTAACTTCATCCTGACTGTTTAAGTTCTGGCAATACTTTTCCATTCATTAATATTAAAGCCAATGTCAAACATAACACAAGTCTTGACTTTCACAGCTTCCATCTATGTAGTCTCATTCTCTGTGTTGACATTTAACACACAAACTTAAACTGATCCAATTACTAGGACCTCTTAGATCCATATTGGATAAGCCCATACAAGCTAAATAATGAACAATTTCAGAGCCTGAGATTCTTTTATTGTTACAAAAGTTCAAAGCATGGTTGCAGTCATTTTCAACCTTCCAAAGCTTTTAAGAAGACTCCAGATAGCAAGATATATCAGAACGAGTTAGTTTCTTACATGGTCCAGATTTCTTGATGGTTAGATCAACTATATGCTAGTGATGGTAATGATAAACGTGATGAGTCAACACGGCTTTTGCTATGTTGGTTTTAAATGCTCTGATTTATTATCAATATTATGATTAATGCCTTTTTTCCCCTTAATGCCATCCCACTGAAATTTGAATTTCAGCTATTACTGTAGACATGAACTGAGCATGTAATGGGCAGTACGTGTTGCCATCCATGCAGGATGCGTGCGTGTGGCACAAACACCACACAATTCCAATGAGCAATACATGTTTCTAGATTTAATTATTTTTTGAGAAGAGAAATAGTTCATAGCATGGACACTCACTGCACGTCATGCGGCAAGTATGATTGAAGTTTTGTGCGCATCAGTTATAGCAGTATTCACAGTGCTAGCTTTTCTGAACCTAAACCACTTCAGTTGGTGGAGCTACAACAGTGTCAATACTCAACATCAGAGTTTGAAAATAAAAGCACCATCTGATAGACTTTAACTTAGATCTTGTTCATCAGCATTTCAAGTTTTGCTCAAAATTAGATAAGAACATAAAGAAAAGCTTATGCCACATTTGAACATATCATGCAAATTATTAGGTGAGCTTGACATAGTATTATAACTTGCGAAAGAATATCAAGTATGAGAGAGTACTATGCATGAAAACCATTCTATTGCTTTTGTCAAGAAGCTGACACGATACTGATGGCTATTACATGGATGAAGCATACAATAATATACTCATAAAAAAGTAGCAATAACATTAGTTTAATTGAGCATTAAATTAACATTTAATGATTTAAACTCTCACTGTTGAAGATTCAATAATACTAGCCATGCCTCCTGCGACATAATCATTCAATAGAACATCAAAAGCAACTGATTCATCCTCCCAAACAGAAATGCTATCATTGCGGACCTCAGAAAAATACTCTTCTACAAGAAATTTTATTTCAGTCAGCAATCAAGAAAGAAAAATTTATCAAAAGCAGTTCAGATAAACACAACACAGTCATTTTAAAGATAATTTATGGGCACAGAAAACTACTGAGGGAAGACAACATTTTCTTCATGAGGGCTTTCATCATAAAAAGTTAACAAACAAAAATTCCAGCTTCCAAAATACTGTTTACTGCATAAACATGTGTGGGAAAATTGCAAATCCTCAATGGCAAGTTCATATAAATGGATATAATTTCTAATAATTTAAAATGATGGATATAACAATTGAATTACATGCTATCTTATCACCATGCCATGATAATTCATAATGCTTGCAATTTTGCACTTTATGGAGAGCTGCTAAATAAGCTTTTTCCAACCTTTCAGAGAAAATACTTGTAATACCCTTATGCATGAATACTCCCACATCAAATGGGAAAAGAATGATTTGAAGAGTTATTACTCAAGTTCACCTACTACCAATTAACTTATACTTAAGGCCACACGGATCCAGACCACTAACAGGTTAATTGGACTAATAAGTAGGCTTGGGGCATTAGAAATGGTATTAAAGTCGATCCGGATGTGTGAAAGTTGATGGGTAGAAAAAAAGGACTATCCATGAGATGATGGTATAGAGAGTCCTGTCATGGCATAGAGCCACTCCTGTAGCATCAATAATCTCGCTCGTGATAGATTCTAGCTAACTTGTAGCATGCGATGAGGACATCGCCTGATCAAGGGAGAAGATTGTAATACCCTCATACATGAATGGTCCCACATCAGATGGAAAAAGAATGATTTGAAGAGTTATAACTCAAATTTGCTTGCTACCAATTAACTTGCACTCGAATTTTTAAAGCCACGTGGACCTAACCTGCTAACAAGTTGACCAACAGATTGGCTTGGAGCGTTATAATACCCATCCCATACAAATCCTATTCAAGGATCACATTTAAAAATTTTTAGATATATAGCATGTACAAACACATCTCGAAAGGACAACTCTAAGATTGCATATTTTAGGAAAGCTATAGATGAACATAATAAAAAACTAGTTTCTATGTTTTCTCCTAAATTAGTAACCAAACAAAAGAAAAAGTCAAGAAAACAGATGGTCAGGAAGTGGTGGTGAAAAATGATAACTAGCAAATTTTTGCCACAAAAAATATCATGAGATCATTTAAATGTAGACATCAATATATCCACAATCAAATAAGAATTATCATTTTTATAAGAAGAAAGGGAATATACAGACAGCTACGTAGACAGCCAACAATAACAGGTTTTGATTTGATTGATTTACAGACTACTTTGAACCAAGACCAATCAACTAAATATTTAAATCAGTTTAAGTAGAAAGAGAACATTAGTCACTTCAGTTCAGTACAGACCCTGTCAAAGCTTGCATTTCCTTTCAAGCAAAGACTGTCTGCATAGACCTTCAAAATGATCTAACAACACAAATCACCTATTCATTCAAACATCTTGGTAGTTTAGAGTATGCTCAGATCAAAATTCCACTTCTGTCAATTAAAAAGGCATAATGAAAGAACCCATGTCTCTAGGACATTTACAATCCAATAAATTCATTTGTAATTTTCTGGCCTAGTTATAGATAACACATTTTTCAAATTAATGTAATGTCCAACATCATAGTGTGCTTGGAAAGAGGATTGAGTAAATGTTTTTAATTGGATCTAAGGATTCAAGTCCTAGTGGGATATCTCGTAAGACGTTAGAACAAGGCACAATCCCAAGTGTCAGGAAAGGACTGTCCCACCATCATTTCCGTATGGCGCTTTGAGCATCTAGAGACATCCCTCTCCTAAGTGTCGGAACAAGGAACGATGGTAGTGCATCCCATTTCAAAGAACCACAAGGATAACCCCATCCCACAGAATCTGAATCATTGATTGGGACAATAGTTCCGCCTCAACTGCACACACTTGCTAGTTGGTTTACAGCATTTGAAGACTGTCGGCCCTAACTTTCGAGACCCTCATGCATTTTAGGAGGAGAACGAGGTTGCCAACTGGTTGGCAGAAAGAATCTCAATACCAAAGATCACTGTCGGCCCTAACTCACTGATTATGAACTTAATGGCAGCAATCTCCTTAATTGTTCTACCTTCAAGAATCTCAAAAATGGCCATCCGACAAAGACGCATCCAAGAGGTGCCCTTTTGATTTGTCAATTATTCTTCTACTTTTCTAAATCAACTATACACCAGTTTACTGGTAGCTGAAAGACCAGACATTACAATTTATCTCTAGTGCTGTTCCAAATAGACTATGCTTTAAATGGACATGTAAAATTCGCATAAATGGTCAACAAGATATGTGAAATGCTATTAAATCAGGGCTATCTCTAATACACCATTTATATATGCATGCTATATGCGAAAGACAATATCTTATCATGAAAGCCTTTTTGTTGTTGTTTTTCTTCTAAAAGAGGGGTTTTCTAAAGATAACTTGCATGAAAGCATACTTAGAAAAAAGTACTTTCTCTAATGTACGATTTAGATGGATTTTTAGCCAAGATTCATAAAATTGGTAGGAGACCCATATTAATACATTATGGGTTCAGTACGGTATAGGTACCATACGCATCTCGTATCGAGACAGAGTGCCATTCTTTTTTCGCTCTTAACCACTATCTATCGAGGGGTTCACGACGGTACCAGATGGTATGGGTCGGTTCGGTTTATACCGAATCAAAACTCAATACTATATCAGTACCTTACTGATACGGTATGAACCGGTACGGTAATCCTTGCTTTTAGGTTTTCTCTAAAGTCCTCAACTGCCATCCTTCAGCAAATTCAACAGCTTGCATCTCTTTATACTCGTACTACAAATCTTCAATAGATCGTTTTAAAAGAACTCATTCACTATCTCTCATTCAATGGTGAGTGGTTTTGTTTAGAAGATCATCTCATCACAAAACTATATCATTTGTTTTTCAAATAAGCAAATACATTGTAATTCCTTGATTAGTTTAGCACAACTCCCTGCTGCACACTTTAATACCCTTCCGGCTCCATCCTCACCCCTCCCTTTTCCTCCTAGGTAAAATTTGCACTTGATGCTATTTAGTCTTGCAATAATGCTATATGTTTCTGTATCAATATTGGCTTATTTATTTTCCTCAGTAATAATTCCATTTGCTAATATTGCAAGAAATAAAACATCATTCACCTAGGTGGTAGGCAACATGATTTTTGCTCCTCGATTAGTTCCTGCATAAATCTCCTATAGCCATTTCACAACATCAGATGATTTCTTTCTTCATTCTTACCAGAACTCTATGATTTCCCATAGGCTAATTGTGCTGTTGATGTTCTACTCTTGCAATTCTTATATTTCTTGGAAATTTATTCAACTACCAAGGAAGAATACTTGTCTAACTCCAAGTCAAAAGCCCTTAGGGCCGCATTATGCTCCAGAACGAAGACAAAAAATTGTATAAAGTAGGTTATAATGCAGAAGCATCTCCGAAGAGGTTACCATTGAAGGAAATAAGACAAGGCAACATACCCAGTTGATACGAAGGAGAGACTCATGCAAATTGAGGTTCAATCAAAAGTTGAAACCCAGTATTATGAAGTAGCAACTGGAAAGTTTCAAGAATAAAATTCCATTTCTTATCAAAGAGGATTGCACCATTTGAAAGTTTAAATAAGCTTTCCTAAACCTGAATAAGAGTTAGGCAAGAGAGCAAGGTTTCAACTTTCAAGTATTAGTGAGCTTGCTGGCTATCGACCAGCGAGGCACATGACATGCTGTGACAAAATAAAAATTTAGAAACATGATTGAATATTCTTTTTTTAATTAAAATACACTTTTAAAAGATGGTTGTTTTGTCGACCCATGATAGGTACTGATACTGGCCTCGCATGGTACATACTAGCCATAGAATGCCGCAGGCTGGCACATGAAACCTTGTTACAATCAAAAACAATAAAGCTATGCTAAGATCTGTAGAATGGGCAACACTAATAGCACTAGCATTAAACACAGCAGCCTTTTCAAAGGTTACTAGGTAGTGGACTTTGTCACTAATAGGATATCCATATCTTTGCTCATGGGATCTTGGAGTAGTTAAAGTTACAAACAACAGTACCAATAGTAATGAACTACGACCATAACCTACTTATTTTGTTGATAGTGATTCATCCAAGTCTTGGAAACCAGGTGGTGTTTCGTATTTCTCTCTCAAAAGGAGAGGAAGATTCCTCAACAATCTACTTATCTTCTTAAAACATCCTGACATTTATTCATCTCCAGTTATAACAGATAAAGTTTTATGAATAATTATTCTAGATTAATGGGTCAAACTAAGGTGCGCAATCTCAATGAACCCATAAATGCACAATTCACCATCTCAAATCGAACCAGGTGAGACAACCCATCTCGAACCAAATCAACCCCAAAATGAATCATTTGAAGCCCCAATTCGGTTCACATCTACCAACCTGCACCTGTTAACAATTGCTTTAAAAATGCCTTGGTGAAGCTTCCAACTAGGGTGTCTATTGAGGACAACGGCCAGCAAGTAGGTATGCATTGCCCTCTCTCTCCCTCCTTGATCTCGCCTCTCCTCCCTCACTCTCTCTCTTTTTCCTTCAATTCTTCTAGCTACTCTGCTCTTCTAGTTGCCCTGCTCCTCCGACTCCTCCAATCCTCCAACTACTCCTCCGGCTATTCACTTCATTCTGAAATGGCACTAGTTCAGTGCAGTACATACCAATACTATACCATATTAATGGCCAACTGAAATGCAAAACCAGTACGGTAAGGTGAACCTTGCAGACATGTATCATGTTAGTACAATGTCAGTATGCCTAGTTCAAAGTTTGTTCAACATATCAACATTGAGTATACCCCTCGCATTGGTTTGGAGCTGATATAGCATAGTATTCCCCATGCAAGATGGTATGCATCGATATTGTGAATCTTAGTTCAAATTTTGATATATATTTCAAGATGAATTATTTACCATAGATTTCTAAGATACCTTTTCTCTGGTTGGTTTCACAATTTCATTGTAGACCTAACTTTCACATTCATGCCCCTATCCATGTTTACAATATCAGAGTGCTATCAAGATAGATATTAGTCTAAATTTTCTGATGCAAATAAAGCATATCCAGATGGACTACTTTATATGTCAATAAGATACTCTCTCACTACATTAACATATAGTCTATTGAGCATTTCATGAAAACATTCATGAACTCCCATGATAGCATTTACCATGTAAACCCTCGATACAAGGCTTGCCATTAGTTTAAGGTTTTCATACAGAAACTGACTACAGCTAACTGTACACTATATTAACATGCAGCATGGACTCAAATTTCATATATGAGAATAATATGCAAGTGAAACCTATTAAAATGTATGAAGGACACATTAACAAGTTGTATATGCATTTTCAAATATGAATCATCTCATGACAAAAATTTAGTTAAAACTAATAGTTATCACCATGACATTCTGTATTCATAAGAAACAGTATAACAGCTTTTCTCAAAAGAAAAGGAGTTGCATAACACATAGTATAATATAAATATAATTTCTGAGACTTACTTTCATGCACGTGGATCTCAAAAGGACAAGGAGGCAAATGCTTATCCTCAAATGAGATACATATGTTATAAGCACCAACATCTCTTGCTAGGTAGTAACCAATGTATGATCCATCTTCATTGTCCATGAATGCCCATCTCATGAAGCTTGAACTAGTTATAGAATCTATTTGAAAGGTCAATTTTGCCTGATGTGATAGGATAGGGTTTGAAAATGAATCCACAAGCTGCACCAAGACTTCATTTTTCACAAGTCGTTTTACAATAGGTGTAAATCTTGAAACACTTGATAATGATGTATTAACCAAGCCTGCAAAAAATTGTTAAAAGTGATTTTTTATGTAATGCAGTAGAGGCAAAGGGCCTCTGCAAGCAGGAAAGTGAGAGGTAGTTGCTAGAAGAACTGGGAATGAGAAGGGGAACTTAAGGCAGAGGACCTCTTTTTTAGAAACCCAAAATTCTGTTTCTCTTCAGAATTTTTAATTTCTAATTGAAAATAGTCTGCTCTCCCATCTTAGCTTAGTACTGTAGAAAGCTAATTAAATTAATTAAAGTCATGTGAATTATCATTTTAAAATTAAAAGAATAATTGAAAACCTCATGGATGCAAAATTTAAAGAAATAATGGAAAACCACAAGAATGCTATAATACTCCAAATGAAATTCCCAGCATACGAGATTAATATTTCACTAACCATTAGTTTATAAAGAAAGAAAAGAAATCAGCAAAGTAATTCTGAAAAGCCCAGAATTTATATCACCCAGTTAAGTTATTTATCTATTAATCAAATAGATTATTTAATAATAAATAGCAAACAATCATGGCCTCTTTCACACTCTAAACAGAATTTATAGGGTGATGACAGACAAAACAAACAAGTATCAAAAAAAGTGCAGAGGCCAATTGTTATAATTCCTTCAGGAGTTAGAAAAGTCTCTCGCATATTCACACCGGTTCACTAAATCATGCTAAAGTTCCACTCAAAACATGTCTTCAAACTTTTAGCATGACATAGGTGTATGTACATCTTAAAAGGTTTGTTGTACTACTACACAATACTATATTGGTAGCTTGTCAGCGCAATACAAGTCGGCACGATATGCCTTGCACCAACTGGTATGCTATTAGAGATGACACAATAGTTATACCATATGTCAATACCATGTTGTGCCAAGCCCCCCTATTATACTGGTTATTAGTATGGCATCATACGCCTGATACTAGGTGATACAACTCAGTATAGTAAACTTCACATCTAATGCAAGTAGAGCATCTTGCTAATTTTATATATACATTCAAATAGGTTTTAAAGTATTTGAAGGACATTTTACTACTAGAAAATCTATGGATTCAAATAACACTTTGAAACCATGCCAATACAAAGAATGAGCAACAATTCAGCATTTTTATCTCTCCTCCACTAATTACCAGTAACCAAATATAGATGGTTCTTGAGCTAATTCATAATGCTAACGCATTCTATTGTCAAGATCGAGAGAAGACAGGATTTACCAGATAACCATGGGAATGTAATCAGATATCCAAGCAGGAATGGAACATTCATTAGTCGGGGTGTGCAAGAAAACCAATTAAACCGCAAAATCGACCTGAACCATGATTTTAGTTAGGTTTGAATTGATTTTTTTTCCTTTCGGTTTGGTTTCAGTTTAAAAATTTGTGAAACCAAAAAAGTCAGTTCGGTTTCGGTTTGGATTTCCAAAAAACTGATAAAAATAGAACCGAACCATGTATATGTATTATATGGGCTTCCATGTATACTACAGTTAAAATTGAAGTGCTATAGATACATGTAAATAAATGGGCTATGTGAGAGTTATATTTTTTTTCATTGCAAATAACTGGATTGTTATTTGATCATATAAAGTTTATTATAAATCCTAACCTTATGGTCATCTAAAACAAGTATAGGTAACTGATAAACCAAACCAAAACCAAAACCAAAACCAAACTGAATTTCTTGGTTTGGTTCGGTTCAATTTACTAGAATAGTTGGTTCGGTTTAAGTTTCAGTTTTAAAAAACTGATTTAAATCCATTCGGCTCCAAATATATTTCTAAACCGATCTGATCCGACCCATGCACACCCTTGCTTATTAGAGAGGTATTACAGAAGACTAGGAACTATAGATAAATAACAATAACACACACAATAACTACATTAAACAAAATACTGGTTAGATACCCAACCATGATGCAGCAAACAAGCATAATTGAAGATAAAATATGGAGAATTAACTAAATACCTGGAGATACCTTCATCAGGTAAGAATGGCCATTGTTCAGTGGGATGTTTCCACAGAATACCCATATTTCATAATCTCCAGAAATTTTGGGAGTATAGGCGACATTAAACTCACTAGCTAGAGTTGTTGGTTCACCGACAATCTAAGTAAAAAAAGCTGATCAAATTTCAGTACCATGCTTATGCATTTTAACTAAATTACAGAAGTACCAATCCCTTACAGTCTGATCCTCATTTGCCAGTAATGCAGGAAGAGAACCCACAGGTCTATTGGCAAAGAAACTTTGTCCAGCAACAGGGCCAAGCTCTGTTACAGGCAGATTTTAATGTACACAGCAATTGTATATACTCATTAAAAAACAGTGTGAATAAATAATTTACTTAATTACTCTTACCACTGGTATTCCTCAAAGGGAATATAACTGGGCACACATCAAAAGTTCCATTTTTGCTTAAGATTTGTACAAGAAGCTTTTCTGCTTCGATTGGAGATGGGTTATGATACATATCCTCCAAATAAACAGTGAAATTTGCCCAGATACCAGCATGAGAACCAGCTAAACCAGATCCATTAGCAAAACTGTTTGATCCATGGCAATACCCTGACCAAAAATAACTCTTAAGATGAAAATGTGTTGGAGGTATAGAAAATTCTAGCTGGAATGCCTCTTTAAATGCTACAGCTATCCTACAGAAACCATGACAGTTTGGTAATCTATTTAGAAAATGTACATAACCAACAAAGATAATTTTAAGCCAAAAAAAAGCCCTACCAGCTTTTTGAACTGATGTTTTCACCAGGTAAACAGCATATAGACTAGAGGTCATGAAGAAGAAGAAGAAGATCTAGGACGTGTCTTGTGTTGTTTCTGCTTGTTAAAGCATCATTCTTAAAACCACTACACTCAATTAAGTTCTTGAAAAAACTACTTTCCAGAATGTTTGGCATTTGGTAATCACATATTGCAAAAGATGGGTTTACCATATTTGAAAGACAAGAAACATTTTGTTGAAAAAAGCTACTTTTTAGTATATCTGGCATTTGGTAATCACATATTGCAAAAGATGGATTTACCTAATTTGAAAGATGAAACAATCTAACAAAAGAAGAAGCTAGAAGCTAGTCGGTAAAAGCATTTTTGACTTCTAATGCTGTATCTTATTTTGCTTCAAAAGTTGCAACAGAGATTCTTTTGAGCAACACCAGACACACCCCAAGACAGCTTAGAAAAAGCATATGATAACAAATTATCATTCAATACATATTTTAAAAAGAATGTTACAATCGAGATTAAGGTTTGTCATCTTGACACTAGACCTTATATTGGTATCATACTGATAGTTTGGCACACCCGGTACTAAAACTTAGTACGCAGCAGTATCAAGTCTTGGTTCTGTATTGATACAATGAAGTATGCTTGGTATGGAATGGGACACACTGATATGGAATACCATAATCAAAATTGCTTAAGATCCATGGTATTGATGGACAAAACCACTACTTTAAAGGTTGGCTACCTTGTTGTTAGAGATTTCAATCAGAAAGAGACTTCATTCACTACAAAATTCAGGATAAAAAAATGATTGGTACTAAGCAAGCATGGTACAAACTCATAGCATATTTCTCACAAGAAATCCAGTTTGTAGCAGTTAGCTGGCTTATTATTACTAAAGAATTTAGCGAGATATATTGTAGTAAAATATGCAAAATTGTACTTAATACAAAAGGGAAAATAGATAATGGCCCAAAAATTTGATATTTTTAAGTTTCACAAAATGTGAAAAATATATGAAATAGAATATTATCAGCTACAGTATAAGTTATTCATTAGGGCAACAATAAGCCACCAAGCAACGCATCAGTTTTATGCTTTAAGAAAGCTGCCTGCAAGTGTCAGACTGAACCAATGAAGATCAGGAGCTACATAACTGAAATTAGGCATGCACATAGGATCACTCAGCATATAAAATCCCTTCTTTTGCATTGTTAAGAAATATTTAATGATCATAAAGTGAAGGGAATATGTAAAGTCAAATAAGCTAAGAATTCTGGAAAAATTTTGAACTAGAAAAACCTGTGAAGACAGTAAAATCGTAAGCCCTATTAGAGATGCTTGTATTTAGCTTGGAATCAAAAATGGTGAGCATGAATTCCCCGGGTTCTGAAACAACAAAAGAAAGCAATTGAATTCCTTGTGCCACCTCTTCAAAGAACAAATCTGATACCGGGATAGACAAATTGGTAGCCTTTTGAACAACTCGAGCATCAAATGGAAAGAAACCGGGAACTAGGTTTCCAAACAAATCTTGCTGATGTATAAAGATTTCTAGCTTAGAAAAAATTTGCAGGTAATTTGTTCCATATTTCCATTTGCCGACACTTTTGGCAATATCCAAGGGTCCTGTGAAAAAGGTAACCATAAAGCACCGGTGATACATTTGAAGAGTAATGAAAAACTATAAGTAATTGACATAAATAATAGACAATGTCTCCATATAGAAAGAAGGTAAATGAGAAAGAAGGTCTCAAATGAACCTTGTTAAAGTGTCCTTTCATCTTGCATTATCTGTTCTAATGACAGTCATAGGGGGTTCATACATTATACGCATGAAACAGATGGGATGATGTTTTTGTACAACAGAAACATTGGATTGGCTGACATCATACTGAACCTCTAGAATAGGAAAAATTTTGCTAAAAAATGCAAAAGGGATGTAATCTGTTCATTATTTTTTTAAAAAATAAAAATGTTGACTACAACATCTGAAATCAAGATCATTTAAATAACCTTCCATATTTTGTTAACACCCTATGCTCAGAGGACATCATAGGTTCACGAAAAAGGATGTGTTAACAACTTAATTTAATTGCCTAGTCCCAATGGCTTGTTCATCCATGGTCCATACAGCCTCCAACTTACATGCGTTACCATTAAGAAAAGTTGTTTCAGCATAAATTTACAGCTTCTATATGGATTCTATATACAATTATACACCCAAACACTATTGACTGCATCTAACAAATTCATAATTACCAAAAATATATGCAATACATAAAAGTGGGCATGAAACTTTTATAAGGAAAGGCAACTAACCTGGTTTTACCATGAATGGTAGGGGAGTACCGCTTAAAGTCTTATTATCAGCATATACATGTAATAAAAATCTTCCAGCAATCATAGGAATAAACTCTAAACCTATATAACCGACATCATTCCAACCATCATATCTGACATCAAGCACACTTGCAGTAGACCCATTGTCATAAGATGCGGACAACGTAAAGTAATCTTTGCTTGGCCCATTGGTTCCTGAAGGAATATTATTGCCAAATGCATCTTTCGGAAGTACAAACAAATAAGCTTTTGTGCCAGCAACAAACTCATTCAAAAGATTCCCCCAGGAAGCCACACAAGCAGATGGATAAGTATGCCCTTCAAAAGCATGTGTTGATTAAAAATTCAAATTAGTTAATTGCAAATAAACATGATAGCTTAAGTTGATAGCTTTCACTTTTTTGCTATGAAATAAAGAAAAGAACCTCATCATTTAACATTAAAAAAAAGTATCAATGATGCATGCATACTTTTATATCAAAGAAGAAACCAGAATAAAATATTAAGCAACAAACTTGACCATTCATATGCATCTTTAGCCTTTGCATTCCCACTCACTTCTAAATATGGCCCTACTACTTTAGCAACAACTATCAAGCACTCATGTTTACCTGTTAGGGGACACATAATCATAAAAAAAGCCAACAAGCCATATCCATCTGCTGTAAGTAACTTAATGCCTTCTCAAAAGAAAGACAACTTTACTAACTCCCCATGTAACGACATGATCAATACATCATAAAACATGACTAATTGACACTAGTTTAACATTTAAATGAAATGAAGAAGTGGAACTAGAATATTATGTGATCATAAAAAAACCTATCAAATTAAAGAGAAAATTTTATAAAATTTTATTAGACAGCCATAAAACCAACTATGCTTCATAGTACAAAATGTTAGGAAAATAAAAAATTACATGAACATAAGATTAATATGGTTGAAATGAAAATGTTGAGATAAATATATAGTAATACAAAAAAAGATAGAATAAGAAATGAAGACATTCATAAAAGGGTAAAGATAGCACTAATTGAAAATAAATTGAGGGAAGAACAACTTATATGGTATGAACATTTGCAACATGACCTAGGAATGCATCGGTGCGAAGGAGTGATTTGAAGATGTAAAAGAAAAAAGAGATAGAAGTAGAAAAAAAATTACATAAGAGAAAGTGATGAAAGATTTAAAATCTTCGCATCTTATAGAAAATATGACTTTAAACCAAGCAAAATAGAGAAAAAAGATTCATGTAACCGATTCTAACTAGTTTGAGATTAAAGTTTTGTTATTATTATTGTTTTTGTTGTTGTTGTTGTTAACATTTAAATAATAAAAGACTATACAAACAATAAAATTATAAGTATACATTTTAATCAACCAAATTGTTCTTATGTATTGAAAGGTTACTTTTATAGTGCCTCTTTGCAACCATTTATCATCCATTCCTTCAACCTCATCCCCTTTCCATTTACTTCTCCTGCAAACTTGTCTATGAACATGAGGACCATAAAATGATTCAAATGTTTTTGCATAGGAAATTTTATACTAAGGCTGTCGCTTATAAAACATAAATAAAGAAAGAAGGGTGAGGTAAAAGTTTAGATAATACCAGCTGTAACAGAGAAATGAAGGGTTGAATCACTGATGCCAAGATGATCTTCAGTGATAACTGCAGTAAACTCCCCTACCCAAATGGGAATAAAAGAAATATTCCAAAAAGTAGGATCACCCTCAAGATATGGAAAAACACCAGACACATATGAACTATTTCCCTTCTTTCCTCTCACTGATAAGGAAAAATTCATAGGATAGCTGCTAAAATTAAAATTTTTATCATTGAAAGAGTAGTCCAAAAGTTTGATCTCAATAGCTGCTATGACGCCTGCTTGAAATGTATTCTTATTATCAAGCCAACCAAAGGCAAAGCTTGGTGAAGGTGGTTTACCCCCAGCTCCTGAAAGAGCATTTATGTGATTAAAAAACAGGATTACACAAACTAAATAGAAGGAAAGAACTAATTAGATCTATTGATTTCTGAACCACTAACATATTTCAAATCATTCTGAGCATTTTAATTTCAAAAGTCAAATCATATAGGCATGATAGGTAAAACTGCATTAATCTTTAAATGGAAAGAAGAGTACATTAATTTAATGATACAAAATGTGTTCATAGCAAAGCAAGATATGTGCAAAGAACAATCCCCATCCCATCTATTAGAGGACAGACTTTATGAATCTTACTTCACCATTTAGAAGGATCCAATGTCAAGTATTCCACAATATCTCCTTCATTTTCTCACCTTTCAGCTTGCAACCAAGACAACCCACTTCACTAGTTCTCTAACCTATGCCATAGAGGGACAAACTATCTCAAATAGTGTTTCCCCATCTTACACAAGGATTTAAGCTTGTATAATGTTATATGATACATATCTGCACAAAGTTACAAAGAAAGAACCATAGGAATCGATATATCATCCTGTCTCATAGTGAGGATACAGACATAACAAGACAACACAAGTGAACGCCCCATCAGATGACTCAGGATGAACTATGGCTGCATAGCATGCTGTAGTAAGATACAAAGGGTACAGGTGATTGTTGGTGACTTGGTGTTAATTCACATCAACGAAGGTATGGGCAATTGTTGAGCTAGAACTGGGGATGGAAAATCAGTATGTGAGATGGACCCATTACTTGTCAATCTCAAACAAATATGCATACAGGTAGCCAAGCTCATTTTTGATTCTGAGATGAGCATAATGTGTTTCTTTTATTCTTATTTTATTTAATCATCCATTTATTGAATGTATGAGTTTGCATATTTGTATTTGAAGCTTAAAGAAATTATATAGCAGGTCCTAGTCCTTGCTTCAAAATTTGAATTCCTCAACTCAGTTTGGCTTAGGTTCCCAATGTGGTGCTATTCTGTGCTCTTTATATAAAAATAGTAATCCATATTTCATTTGACTTGTGATTCATATACGAAGGACTACGAGTTCAAATGTTTGAATTGACTTGTGATGCAAATTTGTTTCGAAGAGTCAAAGTCTTATTGGAAAGTTCAGAACAAGTCTACCAGTCACTTAAAACAAAGAAAGTAGACTGCAATAAAGGTATCTTCTAAGCATGTAGAGGCATAAGTTATTGTGTCTTTCAGCTCTTGTCAAGTACCTTTTGATAATTTTGCCATGATGGTTTTTAGCATAACAAGTGAACATCTAATCCATCTTAATCCACTACTGGTGCTAATACTAAACTATTAAGGTGGAATGAAGTATATAAAGCCATCTGTATGACCTAAAATGTAATACTGTGAAGAAACTCAAATAACAAAGGCAAAATCAAACAAATCTAAGTTCATAATCTGAACAGTAGGAGTGCTCTTATGGTCTAGCGTTATTTAGTAGTCACGTGGCATCACCTAATTTGCATGGATGATATGATAGGTAATGTTGGTGATGTCTCCACCAGAATGTCTTAATATGAAGAATCTTGATCGGCGCATAAGTTTCAGATCTTAAGACTCTGTTTTGATGAACATACATGTCTCTCTCCCAACACCCGTGCCACCAATACCTCCTAGGACATTTCTCCAAAGCTGTACTAGAAACATCTCTGTATATAGCCATCATCTACCCACTAATTTGAGGGAAAGCACGATGTATTAGCTCACAGCTCGGCATAATGTTTAGCTTCATCATCTTGTTTCTGATAAGTTGAATGTTATCAGATCATTAAGATTTTTTCCCTTCTGGACGGGGGCAGAGCCACAGAAGCAGTGATGTCAACCCTTAAATCTGCACTTCTACTTGCATTGTATTTTCTTCACCGAAGTCTACCAATAATATTTTCATTATTTTCTAAGAGGAACCAAGGAAAAGAAGAGATCCTCTGCTCCTAACCTTTTAAAAAATAAAAGGAAGACATCCAATAACGCTTCTCTACCTATGCCCTTTCTCTCGTAAGTGAGATTTCTCACGTCCATTACATCTCAGAAAGATAACAAAAGTAGAAGACAACAACTAGGATGAAAACAAGATATCCTCAAAACCCTTAAATCAAGAAAACATCATCAATTTATTCTGTGACAAACAAAAGAAAATAGATAAACAAATTAAGTAGAAGACAGCATCTAGGATCAAAACACTTAACCAAAAAAAAGAAAAGAAAAACTAGGATCGAAACAAGAACTGCTCCAAACCCAGACACTAAGAAAATACTATGAAATTATTCTGTGACCAAGAAAATATTAAAAAGAACATATATCGCCCAAAAAGTTCACAAAGATGAATAAAAGTTCACAGAAAGCCCAATTCGTACCGGTTGGAGATAATTGTCCTTCAGCCAGCGAAGAACCTGGAGGAAAAATCCATATAAATAAACATAAAATCCAAGAGGATATCTTTATCCAGCGGTCCATATCGTCTAGATCGGGGGAAAAACGAGGGGGGATTCGGGATTCTTGGAAAAATTTATAGGGAGAAGTTTAAAGAGGGGGAGAGAGCTCGAAGGAGGGAAAAGGGAGTGCCAAGGAGGGTTTATATAGAGGACGGTTCGGAGGCGCTACGGACCCTCGGTCGTCCACGAACTCCACGTCGCGAGCGGTTAGACCAATACGTTGTCGAATTTTGGAATTATAGTTGACCGTTGGATTGGACGATTGACCATAAATAATCCTAATACTCATAAAATGCTTCTATTAATCGAACGGATGGGATTGATTTTATTGTGCATTTAGCGATGATGAGAAGCCTAAAACATGATCTCACGCTCGTTGGAAAGGACCCGCCAGCAGTGCATCATTGTGAAAGACAAAACGTAGGTCCAAGCTAGTTAGGCGTTTGCCTTTATTTCACCATTGAAGAAGTGACACGTGCATAATTAGTACGTATTTTCTATCATTTTCTCATTTTAAATAATAAATTTGATGGCAAGCAACTTAAAAAATATTATATCTAAATTTCATTCCAATTTAAAAAATATTACAGTCATGATGACTAATAAACACACCAATTCATAAAGCAATCGGATCAGAAGCCCTCCTACCAATCCAGCCGATGTTTGCTCCAAAAAAATCCTAAACCCAAATTGTACTGCAAGAGATAGTTTGGATCATTTTTATATGATAATTTTAAATAAGAGTAGAATTCTATTTAAATTGAAATAAATTAGATTTGATTGGATTGAATTGGGTCATGGTATTGAGTGACAATGTTATGGTTGGTTAATCTTTTTTAATGTTTAACTTATACTTAAAATAACGTATCAAAAGTGGCAAAGATTGTACTACAAGAGATAGATTGGATCATTCAAGAATTGAGTTTTGTAAATTGTGCTGTGTTGCATGATAAAATTAGTTAAATTGAATTATAGGGCTAGACTTCCGGACTGATATCAAAAGAGGGTCACGACCTCATATCGAAGAGATAAATTGGGTATGGATTATAAATATATTATTATTATCCAAACTTGAATTAATTTATTGCCACCCTGACTCTAAAAGACCTTTGGCACTCGCTTTACAACCACTTACTTAAAAGTCGGTGGCTACAATAATACGAGTAAATAGTGGATAAAACTGATTGCAATCACTAGCTTATGTGCCCATTTGTAGGTGTATATTGAGAATATCAACAGAGAAGCATAATTAGTTTGCTGGTTAAGTTTAAGCGTTTCTCCACCACATGGCATGGCAATCTTGGAGTAGTAGATCAATCAATGATCTTTTTGACAGGTCATGTCTGCCTTATGTTGTTTGTAGCACAATTTATGTGGTTTTTTATGCCAACAATTAAGCTAACACTCACACTCCCTTCACCAAGTGAGAAGTCAAGCAAATATTGATCTTTTTGTTCTTTAAATCAAGTTGAAACTAAGCGATGATAACCATTGTATTCTTACCAGTAAAACGCATGTACAATGCACACGCGCACGCATGCACACACGCATATATATATATATATATATATATATATATATATAATAGAAAGAAAGAGAATATTTAATTTGGCTATATTTGAATAAATTATTTATTCAACTTAATTCAGATCAAATAATAAAAATCATATGTTAATGAACTGAATCATTGAATATGTTCTACTATTTCTAAAATACATACATAAAATTTTATGTTCTAATGATCTCTACCCATGCATCAAATAATCAAAAATTTAGATTGTTTATTCTTGACCTATTGATGCATAGGTTAGAAGTATTTAAGTGGCATGATTTTTGGCATGTAAGTATTTTAAAGATAATAAATTATACTTATCCAAATTTAGTACTAACCAAATCTAAATGAAAATTTTCTCGAATGCAAGCAAGTCAAAGCACGCTCTCTCTCTCTCTCTCTTTACAAGTCTTATTGATAACATGAGTTGTTTGTGAATTTTTTTTTTTTTTTAATACAATCTCTTAGAACCGCAAAAACCTATTTCTTTCTTTTTTTTTCTTTTTCTCAAGAACAATAAAACCATAAATATGTCATGGATAAGCATCTTGGTTCATTATATATATGTGAGTATTATTCATATTGGCCCTCCGTTCAATTGTTAGAGCTTAGCTTGTCACTTTTAAGAGGTTCTATTGAGTTTTAGCCCAAGCCTGCATGATATATTTGTTAGCCCAAAACAATTTAGGCCAAGCCGAGTCTGGTCAACCCTTATTAAATTTTATGCACTTTCAATTTCTTCTCATTCAAAATCCTTCATGACTTCATTTTTTTTAAAAAAAAAAAATACTTCATTATTTAATTCATAAAGCTGGTTTTCATTGTTTATTTTAAACAACTTTAAAGAGAATCTCACCAAATCTTCATTTTATATCAGCGATAATACCACACCAAGTGAAAGTATTGATATCAAACATCAACTTCTACTTATATTCACTCTTGATTAAATGTCCTGTTCAAAAATACTTTCAATTTAAACATAACTAATAATATTCAGTATACATTAAATATAATATGTAAAAGAAAATCTTTTTCAATGTTTGCATTGCCGAATTCACGAATACAATCCAATCCTCGACCAAACCGAAGCGAATTCAACTTGGAATTGGCTTAATAATAATGGCCTCCGTCCAAGAATAATCCAACTTAGATTAGATACTCTCGGGCACCGACAAATGGCATCTTTAGGAGGGGGGCACGAAGCTTCTTTGCTTTTTGGCTAGGATGTCTAAAATACCAGTCACGGGATCAATGCTTTCGAGTGCATTCCAAGTTTCCCGTGACCAGAACTGCAACCTTCATTGCTCCACCATAAATTTATCACCTGGAATGCCTCAAGCCCACATATGATCCAATTAACTTCGTTAATGGATCAAAATTATGTAGCAAAAAATTTAAGTAAAAGTTAATGAATAGCAAATGAACACGCCACAAACTAGTCAAAATCTATTTGAATTGGATTATTAGTGTTGAAAGGATAGCTCTACGACGGATTCCATCACCGTCTCATAGATAGCCCTTTCCTCGTGCCCATCAACTTTCACACACTTGGATCGGCTCTGATATCATTTGTAATGTTCATATCCTTTTCCTTATGCCATCAACTTCCGCACACTCGGATCGACTCTGACACCATTTGTAATGTCTCAAGCCCACATACGATCTAATTAACTCCGTTAGCAAACTGAAACCATATAGTTCAAAAACTCGAGTGAAAGTTAATGATTAGCAAGTGAAATTGAGTTATAAATATATAATATATTTCTTTTTCATTTAACGTAGAACTAAATTTGAAGCATCATATTATTCGAAGTTTTAAACAATTAGTTAAAGTTTATTATTATCACATAGCTTCTAAGAAAACCTTGATTACCACGTCGTGTTTGTTGAAAGCATCCAATTGCACCATTAGGAACCACGAAGAATTGGTTTGGCGGAATGTTCTACACTCACATGGACAGATGCTAGCCTATATGAACTTGTGTGGGAAGCTGATTCCGAAATAAAGTAGGAAAAAGGTACAAAGGGGAACAATTATCGGACGATGGAGTGATAAAGATTCAGCGCCTTATAGTTGGGACCATGTACTTGGAGATTGATTCGAGCCAAGTAATCAGTTACATGTTTCATGGAATATAGCAAGAGGAGGAAGAATGAAGTCCTGGGCGGACCATTTATGCATCATCTCGTCCACAAACACCAATTCGCAGAATTATATATCTTGGAGCAGCCACGTACACAGCTCAATCAGTGTCACTGTGAAGAGGACCACTAGAAGCATCCCATTCTACCGAGAGGTTTCAGTAAGGCCCTTGGCAAGGGTAGGTATAGATATGGTTCGTGCAATTATTCAGGCATTTGTGCACTCGCATGAAGAAAGATTTTTAAAGCAGAGGAAAGAAAGATAAAGATAAATTTAAACTTTTTTTTTTTTAATTTTAAAGTCTCCTAAAATATAAAGGTAAAGAAAGGTTTTATATTTTATCTTTATTTCTTTAAATATAGAAAAGTAAAATAAAGAAATAAATTATATATTCGGCATGGCAAAAATATACTAGGGGGGTTCAAATGAAAACACGATGAAGGGGCTGCAAGAAAAGGAGGAGGTAAGAGAAGGAAATAGATTTTATTTGGAATAAAAGGAGAAACACGAGATAATTTTTTTCTATGATTAAGTAATTTATAAATTATAATAATTTTTAAGAGTGAGATAAGAAGCAGAAAATAATAATGAGATCTCATTCCTTTTTCTTTCAAAACCTGCTCACATGAGGCCGATCATAGCTCAGATTGCACCAGTGTAGCGTTGGTGCCATGAATAATGTGCTATGGAGGCCAACCGTGCTACAAGACACGAGGGAGGTGCTGCAATACTTAGGGGCGGTGATACGCGGTACAGTTGTGTCAAGCTTTTTATTATTATTATTATTATTATATAAACTAGTATAATTTTTTTTAAAATTTAAATTAGTAAAATATTAGATTAATAAAGTATTTTATAAACCTATAATGATTATGATTTATATTTGTGGTTAAGTTAATATGTGTACCTTTAACTAATATAAGTTTATATAAAGTATGAGCTTTATGAATTCGTAGTTTATAATATGTATAACATACATACTATAATTTTACTATCATAAGAAGGTATTTTTATTTTTATTTTATAAATATTATGTTAAACTCATCGAAGCACTGTTACCATCTATAAAGTAAAGTTAAGAGAAATTCGATCTTTTACTATATGCATGTGTTCAAATTCGGTATGAATTCAAATATAATTTATTTATATTATATATATATAGTATTGAATAAAATTATTAATATTTTGGATATGTGAAATCCGCAATTTAATTTATCAGCACCGGCCATGGAAATGTGTTCGGTGCCAGGATTGGGGCCCAAGTCTCAAAACATTTTTCTTGCTCGTGGCACCCAATCACCAATCACATCAAATCGATAGTAAAAGAGAAGAAAAAATCCAATGGAGGGATGGGAAAAAGGAGCGTAACGGAAGCTTCACGTTAAAAATAATATCATAAAACCAGCTTAAAGATTTAGATTTATCAAATACGCCAATAACGAAAACATCAAATAGCAACTTCTACATTATGTAATAGTCATCTGACGAGGGCCAAATAGATATCACTGAAATGCGCCATGCATGTCTTTATATCACTAAAATATTATATTTTATTTTACTTCAAGAAAGTATTTATTTTTGAGTTTAGCTATCATACTATATATATATATATATTTATTTATTGAAACAGAGTTAAATTCAAGTTCTTCAGTGCGATCATGTAATGTTCTTATATCCTTATAAATTTTTGAAGTTACTGTAATTTATAGCATTATCCTACAAACAAATAAAAGCATCATAAATTTTACTTTTATTTTTTCATGCATTTTACAAGAATAATTTAATTTTTTTAAAAAATTAAGCAAAAGATAGGAATATGCGATCAATTCAGTTAGTTTGTATATTTCACAAACATCTTGAATACTTGATCTTTTCCATTGACATCAAAGTTGCATATATGATGGGCAGTATTTGAATTATATACTTAGCTTAGGAATGGAGAGTACCAGTTTTAGATACATAGAAGGATTATCTTATGTTACCTATAATCATCCAAATTGGTCAAAATTTTCTTATTTCTATAAAACTACAAAAGATTGGAATACATGCATCTTTTTATGTTTAACCCAAAAACAAAAAATGTTCACAAGAACACCATGAATACTGTATCATTCAAAAATTTATTCTCAAAGTTGGTTGCTCTTGTATTATAGTTTTTGGGAAGGATGATTGCTAAAATTTTGTTAAATTCTTTAAAAAATACATTATAATTGTTCATTGAGACTACGATCTCTTGAACAAGCATCTCCCAACTGGTGGGAATGCAAGTATGCTTTTCCTTGCAAGCTGGATTTCATTCCTCCGGGAATAAGGTGTCTGTCAAAAAGTCTAGATTCTTGCTTTGAAATTTAGTTTTCTGCAGGTCAGGAGCCAGTTAGTTCTCTCCTAAACGGCGTGCAGTGTAGTTTAAAGCACCACTGACTTCCTTAAAACCAGTTGCAATTGTGCAGTCTATATTTAAACATCGTCCAAGGTTGCTGCTCAGCTGGCTTTGAAAATGGCTTGAGGGAGACCGACAGAAGGTTCCAAACCTCTCTCCATGCCTGAGCGATGCTTTCCAAAGAAGATTGATGATAGTTTCAAGAATAATGGACCATATGATTCGAGGCCTCTTTGATCTTTATCCTGATGGCGTTCTCCTCTAAGTGTCAACTATACCGTTAACGCTCCGGCATGAACAAAGATTACGCCAGATGTCCACAACGGTAGGCACAATTATGCCCATCATCATTTTTTTAAGAAAGTGTACTTTTTTCATAAAATTTTATAAAATCAGCAAAAGTTACAGAGTATTTAGATGGCATTTGTTTCATGTCAATGTAACATTGTAGGTACCTTACATTTTTAATAATCTTATAATTTTTAGAAATAAAAGATTGCTGCATCTGATTCATAATAAAAAAATATGATAATTAATTTATTATATTATTAAATTTTATTTAAATTTTATGATATATATATATATATATATATATATAATCTTTTAAGTATTCCTCTTTCTTTTTTTTTATTGAAATATGAAACGTTCTTAAAAAAATTAAGATTAAAGAGGGCAATTGATATAATTTTTGCGAGTATTTGAACTAAACTGAACTCAAAAAATGGGTTTATCTAGTAAAAAAATTAGATTCGAACCAGTTTCGAGTTTGAGATTTTAAAACCTAGTTTTAACTAGATCAAGTTCAAGTTTAGAAAATTAGGTGCCCAACAAACCCAATTTTCCAAAGGTTATAAAAATTATTGTATTTTTAATGGTTATAGTTATGTTATGTTTTAGGTTTTTTTTTAAAAAATTGTAGATGCATTTTATTTAATTTATTTTAATTTATTTTAATTTTATTTGTGTTGTTGAATTGACATAAGATGCAACTTTTTTTATTTTTTGTGATTAAAAAAAATTATTTCAACTTTAGATTAGGTTCATGTAGGATAATCAATTTTTATCTAACCTAATTTTATAACTGGTTTAAATACGGTTTGGTTACCGGTTTAACAAATTGGTTCAATTATGGGTTCAAATTTAATCCTTTTTAAAAAAACTAATTTTAACAGCGATTTTGATTTTTAGGTTTTGAAACAAAATATGAGTTGAGATAGTGCAAAAAAAAGGTATCCGACTCATTATCCCTAATCAATATTCTTTGTGAATTGATATTAAAAATATTATATACTTAAGTATAATAAATGTTTAATATAATATAATATACATTATATTATTATTAAATATCCTATTATATAATATATATATAGTATATATTATATAATAATTTAATATGTAAGAAGGTCTTGCATGTTAATAATTTAAAATTTAATATTTACGTATTATTATGTAAATATATAATAGTGTGTTAAACATTAAATATAATATTAATAATAAATTAAATATTTAAATATTTTTTAGTGTAAATTATATATATAATTTAATTACCATGATTTGTTGTAATCTTAAATTATTAGGAATCAAAATGTTACTACTTAAATTGCCATGTCTAATCGTCAAATATGCTAATCTATATGGTAATTTTGGATTACTAAGATAGATTATTATAAATCAAACGGCCTCTTGATGAAATAAAAATTAAAAAAAAAAGAGATTACAAAAGCTCTCATTGAGAGTTCAAAGACTTTTTAGAGAAGAAATTATCCCATAAATTAAAAAAAGCAATAATTTGATGGACTAATGTGAAAGATTTTTTTTGTTTTGTTTTTTTAGAATTCTTAAACTTCTTTCATGCCATGTGTGTCATGTAAATGTTATAATCAATTAATTCAAGCTTTTCCTTCACTTGACCAGCACTCTCTTCCTTCTCCACCCTATGTAAAGATTTGAGATGTTAGAAGGCAATCACTTTGATCCTAAACCATCAACAAAGGTTCTTAAGATCAATGCAAGAATGAACATTTGATAAACAAATGGTTTATTAACTAATGATTGGCCTCATATAGCACACACTGGTGCCGTATCTTCATTCTTTCTTGGCCAAGATATCTTTGATGTGCAACATACCAAGGAGAGTTAACTAAAGAAGTATTTTAACTTTCTCTAAAGCATATGCTTTCTATACTGTACCATAAAAGGCGACAAATAATTTTATGATGGTTGATAAATTAATAAAAAAAATCAATATAGATTTACCATTACGATAAAACTTATAGGCTAGAATGTCTAATGATGGTGATGGATGATCAATAAAAGATAGAGCTTGAAACTTCTTCAACTATAAAAATTTTGAGGACAAAAGGGGAATCAATTAGACCAAATTTCCATGCACTCTCTTGTTTACTGTTTGTCAATTAAGTTATGGCTTATGATCAAGGGTAAACCATTTAAGACCATAAATTGCTAGGTGCATACAAGTTATATATAAAATAAAGTCGTATATAAAATAATATATACATATACACACATACATATACAAGTCATATATGAAATAACACGCACACAAACACACACACACACATATATATATATATATATATATATATATATATATATATATATATATATATATATATATATAAAAGAGAGAGAGAGAGAGATGTATTTATAAATAAAGAGTTAGCTGAAATCTTGAAGCAGGAATCAGAGTTGAGGAATAAATAAACCAGAGATCACTGTTAAATGCAAGTTTAAAATTTTATTTTAATCGTCATTATGCCTAGCGGTCTTCCCTAGAATTGAAATCCCACTGGCAGCAGTGCACAAAGCCAAGAACAAGCATGCAAACTTCAGCGCCATGGGAGACAATCTTCATTGATGCAATAAATAAATAGAATTAATTACAATAAGTCCTCATGTGCTTCTGATCGCAACCTGGGCTGTAGGAGGGGCCACGTTTCAAACTATAATGCCACAAATGAGAGGAGATGGCATAGGATACGAGGGGCTCATGCTGGTGCTTTCATGAGGGCCAGTCACGATACCGCAACACCAGGCAGGAAAAGATGTACTTCAGTGTCGGTGCATGGACTCCCCAAACTTAAAAATAAAAGGATGTGTTCAGCGATTTCACCAATATGGTCGAAAAGTCGATTAAACAAAGGATGGTTAGACATAAAAGAAGTCCATTTATCAGATAGTGTGGGGTCCCATCCTCTGCCTCGCTCCAAGGATGAATTAACTTCGACTCAACCAAAAGATAATAATAATAATAATAATAATAATAATAATAATAATAATAATAATAATAATAATAATAATAATAATAATAATAATAATAATAATACTTTTGTCCTTATGCTTCCCATTGCATGTGAACAGTGCTATAAATTGAGAAGAGTGGGATGTTAAGAAATGACCTTCAGACGTTTTGAAAGAATCTTTCAATGGTGAGATAAAAGTCTAGTTTTTTAAAATAATTATATAAAAATATGTCAAAGAAATTTGTAAAATAATGCAGTGATACGAGAAAATGAAAACTGATGAGAGATAAGGAGATCTTAGAATGTTAAGTCGTACTTTTAAATAAAAAAATTCTTAATTTGATGGGATTCTAATTAGCATTCTTTCTCTCTCATGATCTTCACTGCATTCTAAATAATTTTTCCATTATGCACATGATTTAATCGAGGCATCACTTTTTTTTTTTTTTTTTGACATTACATCTTGCATGGGTCTGCAAGCTGGGGTTGTGATAGCAAGAAAGACATTAAATATCCAATCATAACTAGCATAGAAGATGGATATGTTTTAGCTCCATCAAGACATAGAAATAAGAATTTTACTTCAAGTTTTACTGAGTTATGCAACAAAGATTTAAGGTCTGCATAGCTCCTAGAGCAACTTTTCAATGCAACGAGAGGTTGATTATAGTAAAACTCATTTGCAATGTTTAAAGGCTATGGCATGCAATTTTGAAATAAAACTTTATCATAGAACTAAATTACAACTAGAAGGTATGATTCAGTAGCTTAAAAAAAAAAAAAATAAAATAACAGCATAAATTTCGCAAATCTAATATCATATTGGGCAAATATAAGAATCGATGTAGTAGTTTATTTTATTTGACATGAAAGGAATTGGAATTGATGCTAGATGTTTTGTGATCCCCGGCAATATCTTCACCTATAGAATGGACTAACGAAGGTATTACTTATGGGCCTCATATGCTAACATTTGTAACAACTAGCATTTGTTAAATAAAAATGTGTCGTTTGATAAATATATCTATTTCATAAATAAGGGATCAGCATTTGAAAAATCTCAATCAATCTAATATCATACCATTAGTGAGATATTCAAACATATCAAATTACATATGAGATTATAAAGGGCTGAAATTGGATGCATACCACATTGACATGGCAAAAGACTTGTGTTGTTATTGGGTTTAAGATTCCTAATGGATTGTGCAAAATTGGTATAAAGTAGCATAAGGTGCACCCACATCCAGTGAATGGATGCGCTTTGTTATCAATTTAGATGCATAGGGAAAAGAAAAGAAAAGAAAAAAAAGGTCAAAACATTAAATGGAATTAGATGCGTAGAGAAAAGGAAATAAAAGATAAGCATTAAATGAGATTGGGAACATAATAAAAGAGGTGGAAACCTTTTTAAATTTCACAATGTTACCACTTTACCATCAGTTAAAATCTATAGGGGAAAAAAAAAAAAAAAAACTTTTACTATATTAAATTAGATTATCTATCTTATACAAAGTTAAAGTAGCCTCCTGACCATTTTGATAAATAATTAGATATTTCAGTCAAAAAAATAAAAATAAATAATTAGAGATATGGTATCATTTTAGGATGGATGGTAGCAAACAGTGGATTTTAGGAGAGAAATGTTGGCTGGACGAACATGCGAGATACCACGGGCAGCAGCCAAACGAAGCCAAGAATCCAAGGCTCAAACATCCTTATCCGGAGGATAGCCTATCCATCCCAGCCATTACCCTGCGCACTTGGGTTTGGTTTGCCCTCGGCACCAACCTTGGTTTGCCTTCCACGCTCTCACGGGTCGGTCGTATCCACCACCCCCCACGTGTCGCCATGTTCCGCCAAGGGGCGGTCCCCCGGCTTCCCCCAACACCCACCCCCCGGCCCGCGCGCCCCCCCCCCCCCCCACAAAAAAAAAAAAAAAAAAAAAAAAACGGTCCACCATCCGCAGGAAACGGCATCTCAAACCGCGACCACCGCATCTCCGCCACCGGTTCAAACGGCCGTCAATTCCCCGCCTTCCCCCACCCCCCTCCGCTAATCCAGCATACAACCAGTAAAGGTTTAGATATCCTATTCGTGAAGGGATATCCTAACGGAGTCCAATATAAATGGCCGGGGGATCGCTCCACCAACACCAACCAACAAACCGGCATCGACGGTGGGCCCCCCGATCCTCGCTGGAGAAAAAGCTTAAAAAAGGCGGAATTCCGTCTGCTAAACGAAGAAACTAACAAAAAAAAAAAAAAAAAAAAAACTAAAAAGTGGAAGACAAAATCTTCAAATTAGGAAAATAGCGATTTTGTACCAGATAGTTTGGCCGTCTCCTGTGCAACGCGTTCACGCGTTTCCCTGTCCCTTCTTCGCCCCTTCCCTATTTATATCTTCCATTCTCCGCCCTCCTCTCCTTAGCAGGCGCAGAATTTTCTCTTCAAAAGAAAAATTTTTGTTCCTTCTGCCCCTGCCTCCTCTTCTCTATTCCACCCATTCCCTCTCCTCCGATCCACCTATCCAGTGCTAGTAATCCATCCATCTATTCCTATACCATTCCACCCAATCCATCACTGGTCTATAATATTATTCCAGGGATTTAGAGGAAGAGGAAAGAGAGTGACAGAGAAAAAGAAGCATAGGAAGGAGAATATAGGAGGGAATAGAGCCGAAGACGGAAACGGAAAAGAAAATGAGGATCCTCGAGGACGAGTTGTTCCCGTCGACGCCGGGGAAGGTGAAGATCGAGCGGGCCCACGCGATTAATCGGCAGTTCCACCGGTGCTTCGCGTCGACGAGCACCATGTTCCTTTGGGCGCTCTTCCTGATCGCGCTAACCGCGTCGTACCTGAGCTTCCAGAGCTTCGTCGACACCTCATCCAAGTATTTCTCGGCGTCGTGGGGCGGCCTCCACTGGGAGAAGCAGATCCGGGCCTCCGCCGAGATCCGGCGGCGGCATGGGATCTCCGTCCTGGTCACCGGCGCCGCCGGCTTCGTCGGCTCCCACGTCTCCATTGCTCTCCGCAAGCGCGGCGACGGCGTCGTGGGCCTCGACAACTTCAACTCCTACTATGATCCCTCGTTGAAGAAGGCCAGGAAGTCCCTTTTGGCCTCGCAAGGCATCCTCGTCGTCGAGGGCGACATTAACGACGGCCGCCTCCTCGCCAAGCTATTCGACGTGGTCCCCTTCACTCACGTGATGCACCTGGCGGCTCAGGCTGGGGTGCGGTATGCGATCGAGAACCCGGCGTCCTACGTCCACAGCAACATCGCCGGCCTGGTGACGCTTCTGGAGGCGAGCAAGGCGGCAGACCCCCAGCCAGCAATCGTGTGGGCCTCCTCCTCGTCGGTGTACGGCCTCAACGAGAAGGTTCCCTTCTCGGAGTCGGACCGCACCGATCGCCCAGCCTCCCTATACGCTGCCACAAAGAAGGCCGGCGAGGAGATCACCCACACCTACAACCACATCTATGGCCTCTCCATCACCGGCCTCCGTTTCTTCACCGTCTACGGGCCCTGGGGCCGCCCCGACATGGCCTACTTCTCTTTCACGAGAAACATTCTTCAAGGGAAGCCGATCACGATCTACCGGGGCAAGGATCGCGTCGATCTCGCTCGGGATTTCACCTACATCGACGACATCGTGAAGGGGTGCTTGGGGTCACTTGACACGGCGGAGAAGAGCACGGGGAGCGGCGGGAAGAAGCGGAAGCCGGCTCAGTATCGGATCTACAACTTGGGGAACACCTCGCCGGTGACGGTGCCGACGCTGGTGGCGATCCTGGAGCGCCATCTCAAGGTGAAGGCAAAGCGGAACGTGGTGGAGATGCCGAGCAACGGCGACGTCCCCTTCACCCACGCCAACATCAGCTCGGCTCGAGCTGATCTCGGCTACAAGCCGACCACCAATCTTGAGGCCGGGCTCAAGAAGTTCGTCAAGTGGTACCTCCACTACTACGGCTACAGTCCCCGGGGAGCCAAGAATTTGTGAAAAAAAAAAAAAAAAAAATCCCCATTTTTTGCTTTTCTTTTTTCTAATGTTTCTTGTTCTTTTCTTAGGTATTTTTACCTTAATTTTGGGGAAAAATACTTAAAATTCTTTTCTTGGAGGCGAAGCAGAGGGAAGCGAAAAAGGCTCTGCCTTGATTGTTCCTCTACTTTTTGTGGGGATTTTTTTTCTTTTGTCTCTTTAATTGCTTTTCTTTATTTTGTAAATTAAGCATCCGGGCTTCCAGTTCCATTAGTCCGCTGATTGGGCGGTGGAGGCCTTCCTATATATTTAAGTAGTCCATCTCTTCTCTTTCTTGTTTTATTTATTTATTTATTATTATTATTATTGGTATTTCTTCTGCCCCTTTTTTTTTTCTCTTTATTAAGTTCACGTGACTAGTTTAACATTCCGTGACCGCCCATTCGAAATTTGGAAGGTCCATCTCTTCTCTTTCTTGTTTTATTTATTTATTTATTTATTATTATTATTATTATTATTGGTATTTCTCCTGCCCCTTTTTTTTTTTTCTCTTTATTAAGTTCACGTGACTAGTTTAACATTCCGTGACCGCCCCATTCGAAATTTGGAAGACGATCCGTTTATTAGGAGATCCAGGACAGGCTGGCGCTCGAGATTCGAACCGCCGGAGGAGGCGAGGATCGCTGCGAATGTTAAGTTCTGTAAATATTCTACGAATCTTGGTTGATTTATGAGCTATGTTTCGCTCTTTGTTGGTTGGTTTGGTCAATTGGTCTCGCTTTAAATGGGCGAGTGGACGGGAGACTTGGGGCATCACACGTACCGGGCGCCAGCTGGACGTGGAATGATTGACGGCTGTGATGGGCCACGCCTCTTCTGCGAGCGTACGGTGGCCGTCAATCTGTCTCCCCTTTCCTTGCAACGCATCGCGCTTTATATCCAGCTGTAAAAAGGATCGGCAAATTACCAACCCACCCGGCCTCGGGTCCGGCTCTGGCGTGTAATTTTGACGCGATGCCATTATTCGGCTGGGGCCCACAACGTGGCCCTATTTGGACGGTTCGATGTGGGTGGGCCATTACACTGTGGACGTCATGATGTGGATTCGTCTGGATTATTCCACGAGGCAGTGGTGGGAGGAAGCGTGCGAACGCTGGACCCTTTTTTTTTTTTTTTTTTTTTTTGGTTTGCCCCTCGCTTTTCGTTTGGTACGGCGCGGGGCGCTGCTTGGGAGCTGGAGCGCTTCTTAAACGGCGGACAAATCTGTGGTTTAGGGGCCTCCGCCGGCGGGGGCCGGTGGTCCGCCACAGCCGGCGTGCTTCGAGATTACTAAAATAAAGGGAAAATTAATGAAACCATGTGCCCAGCCAAAACCCACCGGTATAGCGCCGTACTTTTTAAAGTCGTCCCCTCGTTGTGTCGTTCATTCTGGTGTCACGATTAGTGAAAGGTCGTCATTAACTTCCCCTTTCGGCGATTCTCGTACACACCTACATGTGTCGGGTTGATCCCTTTAAATTATAACCGTTTGATCAAGAAACGGTGTCATTACCGGACCGCCAGCAGCTTGATTCCTTGATCTGATGGCAAGAATTATTTGGTGGTCTTCTCACCTTTGACAAGGTTAGAAAGGGGGGCGGGGGGCATAGCTGACCATCCGTCCTGATTGTTTTCGGCTGAATTTTGATGCGGTTGCTGCCAAAAACTTTATTCCACTTTTATCCTTGATATCACTTTTAGCATTACTTTTCACCATCTCACACCTCCTCCAACCAAAAAATAAATAATTATTTGCTAATTTGCCGCTCACCCTATCGCTCTTCGGCATCCAAATGAAGCCCTAAATTTCCATATGAACGTTGGCGCGGTTTTATTGACCACAGATTGGCCAAGAGCAGGTAAATCTTTGACCAAGTCCAATTAATAAGGTTATAGTCTTGATTGAGCAGGGCATTGGAGTGGATTGAAACTTTGACCTGAGTCAAATTATAAAATTATGGTCTCAATTTAAAAACGCCGTCATGGCTTGGTTTGGGTCATGGATGTCGGAGACGAGTAATTAGATGAGCTAAGTTAAGTCAAAGGCAGGCTCATGCAAAATTTCATGATCAAATTAGTTCGTGTAATAAGAAGGTTAACCCATGTACAGATATGGGTCAAGGAATGCTGACTAAATTTCAAGTATTTTTATCTTGCCTGATCCGGCCAAAAGCCCAACCTAATACCGGATTCCAAACGGCTGCCTGATAACTTCTAGGCTCTGGCATAGGTTATCTCAACACTCCAGGTGACTTACACCATAAGAACCCGTCTTATTAGATCACAACCGTTAGATCAACAGTTGGATCCAAAGGTGGCCCGGGTGGCATCTGGGGGAGATCTAACAAAGAATAAAAATAATCTTCGTCTTGAAACAAATCTGCCATCATAATTGCGGCAGTCGGAAGGGATGCTCGTGTCCCGTGAGGGGGTCCACAGAAACGAAGGGCCTAGATCGTGCCTCGCGGCCGATGGCGGGTGGCGTGGAGTGCAAAACAAAATTCCGTGGCATCGACGTCCAATGGAACGCACCAACGGGAAGGGGAACTGCCCTCCTAATAATGGAGAGCTTACTTGCCGGCGAAGCCCATGAAGGCCTCCCAAAGAGAAATTTTTATAATATTTAGCTGATATATTATATGCCACTAAAGAGAAAAAGGAAGAACTTGAATAAAAATATCTTATGCAAATAATGTAACAGTGATGCGATTTAGTGGAAAACAGCGGTCCAGAGCTGGTTTATTATTATTATTATTATTATTATTATTATTATACGGGGACCCACCAGAGAGAGTGGAGTTGTTTGGTGCCAATGAAACTATGGAGGCCATGCGTTGGACAAATTCGATGGCGAGCGCATGGCCATGGAATGTGAATAAAATAAATGCCATCTAGGAATTTATGCATGATGGCAGCTGTCGTAATCTCAGTAGATGAATTGTTTGCCTAGGATGAACTTTTTCGACGTCTCTACTCCTCCATCTCATAGGGAATGGGAAGGAGGAAACTATTTGATGCATTGCTGGTTAGAGCGAATCTACTTCGAGCGTTTGTATGGTTAATAGAGTGCTGAATAGATTAGTATACTTCTTAATTTGAAAACGTTGAGATATAAAACTTTGATTAATTTGCTTCCTGATTCATTCGTTGCAAACTTGACAAGATTCCAATCAACGATGTAGGGACAAATAAAGATAATTTAGACTTTCCTTTGATTGTTGGATCAAATTTACGGCAATGCTTTCCTTGAAATCCTAGATAAATTCAGGTCTTCATATGCACTCACTGCCAAATACATTCATGTTCCAAATGATAATTTGCTAAATTGGTAATGAAAGTTGTCATCATATAAAATTGATATATACTTGGGTCTGGGTTCGTATTCATATCTGCACTAGGATACGATATATGATCTCATGCTTGCACTTGCAAATGGCAATGTTTCTTCTGGCTTTGGATTTCCCACATACACGCTTGGGGACAAATAGGACCAACTGGGCCAGGCCGTCCGTCACTTGTACAGGACTGGAGGAAGCACGAAGTCAGGTATTTTTATTCGTCACCTCGTGGAAGTCCGTCACCAAGACGTCTACCCTCGTATTCAAGCGACGATGGATTCTCGACGTGACTCACGCCCCATTCTCAACGAAGTGCTGGCTCGGTGGATATACAAGCAATATCAGTGTTGCCTACACTGCACGAGCCCTGCGCCCTTGTGGAGAACGCATGAACCCGCTCCAGACAAAACAAGGACTTGTGATATCGCGACGATCGATTTCAGAATAATGTTTTGGGCTGTTGTGGCCTTAAAAGGGGCTGGAATAGCTCATGGTGGAGCCAAATTTTTTTGACGAAAAGGAGCTGGAAGAATAGCTAGTTATACGCCGGTGGATAGGAGGAAGGGGTAAGTAGAAGTACAACGTAATGGGGAGGGGGAGGGGGGAGACGCTGATCTGAGAAGGATGTTAATAGGTTGGCGTGACCTCAAAGCTTGTGGAGGAGTGTGACGCCCCGAACCCAGTGGTGGTGGCCAGGGATGACAGTCCGCCGCATGCCAGATGCATCCAGTACAGTATCATTTACAACCAAGAAAGATTAACAACTATATAACATACAAAATTTAATCCTCCTTATAAAAAATTATGTAATGTTGGGAAACAAACCAAAATTCCAAATAAATCCAAATGGGGTTACAAATAACAAAATATAATCAATTTACATCAAGAAGCTCTCAATTACCTCTGTTGTTGCCCTTGATAATTTTGTGGCTCTGAAAAAATATTATAAGATTTAATGAGTTTATACTCAGTAAGTAAGCCTACTATAACATAATATAGCTAAATCAAAATTTTACCAAGTCAAATACATGTCATGCTTCCAAATTTAAAAACATTTCATCCTATTATAAAATTATGCAAATCTCATGCTTAAATAAATTGGAAGCAAATATTATGAAATAATATTTCAAAATACCATTTCAATTCTAAATTACTGTAAATCTCATTTTATATTAATGTCCCACGTCCACGTAATAAACATTTCGAGGATGTAACCTCCCTGTACGCCCTCAGTGGAGGAAGGGTGCCGGAGTCTATTAGCATATAATGCCATATCCTGTCACAGCACATCCCTGAGATGTGTGTTCTCCACATATTCTCCTTATGGAGGTGGATCCTGGAGTCATGTAACATATAATATGGACCGTGATGATATATAATAACACAATCATAAATAACATTTATTTGCATAACTGTAAACATATATCAATTTACTTTTCATATTTTACCAAATTTGGTAATTTCACATAATCATGTAATAATCAGTTGCATGTATAAAATACCAATTTAATTTACAGAAATTCACAATAATCAAGTCAAATAATTATTTACATAAATGTGGTACCACCAATATCATTTTTTAAATAATACTATAAATCAATTTCATTATTTCAATAATGACATAATTTAATAATGATTTTAAAAAATCATTATAACTGGCTTACTTACATCATAACGCTAATCTCAAAGTGTAAATCAGCTGTATGACCTCTAGGTACCTACAACGTAATTTTTTAGATTTTTAAATTTCAATTTTATGATGTCAAACTGACTCCTACACTTAACCCAATTTAATCCTGGGCTCAACTTGGGGCTTGAATATCTCCTAATATAGAATCCCAAATGGGGAAATAAAAATTTTTCGACAAACTAGGATCCATGCTGATCACGACCATATTTTTCTTTTATTGGGCTGGGCCCAATTTGGGGACCAAAAATTTGGCCTAAAAGGGTTAATCGGGATCACCGGACTCAGCGAAGCCGGCCCCGGGCCCCCTTTTTTCTTTCTTCGTTTCACCCATGGGTTCGGGTGAACTGTGGGGGTGGTTGATGGCCGGCGGCCTAGGGACGCCGCCGCCCTCCTCGGGGGCCTGGCCGCCGACGGCCCGGCCCTGCCGGCCGGCCGCCGCCGCCGGCCACCCCCTCTCCTCTCTTTTCTTCTCTTTTTTTCTTCTTCTTCTCCTTCTTCTGTTCCTTACTATGCCGACGGCACGGCCGGCCACCGCCGGCCGGTCGAACCTCATCGGACGCTGCCCCAGCGCCGGAGGGGGCCGCCGGTCGGAGCCCGGGCTCGGACCAACGCGGGAGCCGGCTTGGCTCCCGCGGCAGGGGAGGGTCGTGTGGTTCTCTCCCTCCCTTCTCTCCCCCGGCGTGACACCTGCCGGCCACCACCGCCGGTCCGACGGACCCGCCGGACGTTGCCCCGGTGCGCCGTGGGGGTCGCCAACCGGAGCTCAGGTCACCGGGCCTAAACCCACAATAAGGGGAGGGCCATCCTGCGGCCCTCCACCCTCTTCCCTTGCCGATGGCACGGCCGGCCGAACCCCACCGGACGCCGCCCCGATGCCGGTGGGGGCTGCCGCCCGAAGATCGGGCCCAGCGAGCCGGCGGGCACGCCACCGGGCCCGAACCAAGTGCGGGAGCCGGTTTGGCTCCCGCATCAGGGGAGGGCCCTCCTGCGGCCCTCTCCCTCTCTCTCTACCACGCTCTCTCTCTCTCCACTCTCCTCGTCGATGAGGAGGGTTACCTGCCGGTGGCGAGGCGTCGGGGACGAGCAGAGGGCGACAATGGTGACGGCAACGTGCGAAGAGGAGGGAGTGAAGGAGACGGAGGGGACTGGCAGTCCCCTCCCTCTGTTTTTTCTTCAGCGAGGGGAGGGCTGAGCCCTCCCCTGCGCCCATGTGCGCGCGCGTGGGCACGCGCGCGCTGGCGCACATGCAGCACGCTGCGTTTCGCGCACTCACACCGCGTAAATATTATAAAAAAAAATATCACGTGGGGGTTTACATCCTCCCCTCCTTATAAAAATTTCGGCCTCGAAATTAATGCACAATACGAATAAAATTTTTGAGGCCCAAATAGAAATTACTAGCTGTATTTATCTATCTTTCTGGTCAAAATACAACGGTAAATACACTTTTGTACATATATACAAACATCTATTCAAATACAAATACATGAGGATATTTCTTTTTTACCTCCTCTTCAAGTTCCCACGTAGCCTCCCATTCAGAGTGATTACTCCACTGAACCTTAACATAGGGAATGCTACGCCATCTCAGAACTTGATCTTTATGGTCCATAATACGTATAGGATGCTCTTCATATGTCAAATTCTTCTTTAGCAAAATGGGCTCCGCTTCTATCACATGACTGGGGTCAAAAATATACTTCCTCAACATAGAGGCATGGAATACATTATGTACCCCAGAGAGTGCAGGAGGTAATGCCAGGCTATAAGCCACTTCCCCCACTTTGCTCAAGATCTCAAATGGCCCAACGTATCGTTGACTCAATTTTCCTTTAAGCCCAAACCTCATCACATCTTTGGTTCGTGAAACCCTTAAGAAGACATGGTCCCCAACCTGAAATTCCAGCTCCCTTCTTCTAACATCAGCATAACTTTTCTGTCGGCTCTGAGCTACTCGGAGTCTTTCCTTAATCAGCTACACTTTTTCTACCGTCTGCTGAAGTAGCTCAGGGCCCAACAATTTTCTTTCCCCTACATCATTCCAATACAAGGAAGATCTGCATTTTCTACCATACAGAGTTTCAAATGGAGCCATTTTGATGCTGGCTTGGTCACTGTTATTGTAAGCAAACTCCACCAAAGGTAGGTGGTTGTCCCAAGCACCACCCAAGTCCATCACACAAGCTCGGAACATGTCCTCTAAGATCTATATGGTCCTCTCAAACTGTCCATCTGTCTGGAGGTGGAAAGTTGTGTTGAAATTCAGTTTGGTCCCCAGAGCCCTATGAAGACTCTTCCAGAACTGGGACACAAACCTGGTATCTCAATCTGACACAATCGACTCGGGGACACCATAAAGTCTCACTATCTGCTCAATGTACATGGTGGCCAATCTCTCACTAGAGACCCCAACTCTGAACGGCAGAAAATGGGCTGACTTGGTCAATCTATCAATAATAACCCAGACCGCATCATTGCTTCTGGGAGTTTTGGGCAAACCTGTCACAAAATCCATAGTGATCTTTTCCCATTTCCACTGAGGAATCATTAGAGACTGAAGAGGTCCCGCAGGCCTTTGATGTTCGGCCTTCACTTGTTGGCACACTAAATACTTGGCCACATATTGAGCAATCTCTCTTTTCATCCCTTTCCACCAGAAATTTTTCCGTAGGTCTCTGTATATTTTGGTGCCTCCTGGGTGTACAGTATAGGGAGAGTAGTGAGCCTTCCTCAAAATTTCGGCCCTTAGATCCTCCACATTTGGCACACAGAGCCTAGTATTAAATCTCAGGGATCCATCCTCATTTATTTGGAATTCATTCTGAACCCCTGATTGCACAGCTTCTTTAATATTTTGCAGATCCAAGTCATCTTTCTGGGAAGACTTAATCCTGTCAATCAGGGTTAGCTGCAGTACAAGTGTTGCAAGAAGCCCATCAGACCGCTGTACTCGCAAACCAACCTCCAATTTTTCAAGGTCTCTGTGAATGTGGGGCTGACAAGTAATTATGGAAGCTAGCTCTGAGGAGGGCTTTCTGCTTAAAGCATCAGCTACCACATTGGCCTTCCCTGGGTGATAATGCAGGTTCAGGTCATAATCCTTTAGTAGCTCCAGCCACCTCCTCTGCCTCAAGTTTAGCTTCTTCTGGGTGAAAATGTATTTCAGACTTTGATGGTCTGTATACACATCACAAGTCTTCCCATACAGATAATGCCGCCAAATTTTCAGTGCAAAGATCACGGTGGCCAACTCCAGGTCATGAGTAGGATAGTTCTGCTCATAAGGCTTCAGCTGCCTGGAGGCATAAGCTATCACCTTCCCTTCCTGCATCAGAACACCTCCTAATCCCTTTCAAGAGGCGTCAGCGAATAAAGTATATCCTCCAGATGTAGATGGAAGAGTAAGGATAGGGGCTGACACCAGGTGCTGCTTGAGCTCCTAGAAGCTTCCCTCACACTCCTCTGACCAAACAAACTTTACTCGCTTTTGAGTTAAGCGAGTCAGAGGCAAAGCAATGCAAGAGAAGCCTTCCACAAATCTACGATAATAACCAGCCAGCCCCAAGAAGCTTCTGACTTCTGATACATTGGAAGGCCGACACCAGTTCACGACAGCCTCAATCTTCTTAGGGTCTACAGATATACCGTCTTTGGATACGATATGACCCAAGAAGGATATTTGCTCATCCAGAAGTCATATTTCTGCAACTTGGCATAAAGTTTCTTCTCCCGAAGAGTCTGCAGAACAATCCTTAAGTGGTCTTCATGCTCCATATGACTTTTAGAATATATCAAGATATCATCAATAAAGACCACTATAAACTGATTCAGGTATGGTTTAAAGATCCTGTGCATCAAGTCTATGAATGCTACCGGGGCATTAGTCAACCCAAACAGCATCACCTAGAACTCATAATAGCCATACCTGATTCTGAATGCAGTCTTAGAAACATCCTCAGCTTTAATCTTAAGCTGATGGTACCCTGATCGAAGATCAATCTTTGAGAATACCTAGGCTCTTTGGAGTTGATCAAATAGATCATCAATTCTCGGCAAAGGGTACTTGTTCCGCACTGTTACCTTATTAATTTCTTGGTAATCAATGAGAGCCGAAGACTGCCATCCTTCTTTTTGACAAATAATACTGGAGCACCCCAAGGAGAGACACTGGGTCTGATAAATCCCCAATCTAAAAGCTCCTGTAACTGACATTTTAACTCCTTTAGCTCAGCTGGGGCCATGCGGTAAGGAGCCTTGGATATAGGTCCAGTGCCAGGGGCTAAATCAATAGTGAACTCGACTTCTCGATCCGGGGGTAATTCAGTCAATTCCTCCGAAAGGACATCAGGAAACTCTCGAGCCACTGGAATATCTTCCAATTGGTGTTCTTCCTGCTGAAGGTCTCTAACCATAGCAAGAAACTCCTGACCACCTTTTCTTAAGTATTTTTCAGCTTGCAGAGCTGACACTAATACCGAAGCCAGATGTTTCTGACTCCCACTAAAACTGAATTCAGGAAGATTAGGAATTTTAAAGATCACCCTTTTCCTGAAATAGTCTATGGAAGCATGATAGGAGGCCAACCAGTCCATCCCCAGGATTACATCAAAGAATTTTAGTGGGAGGACTATCAAATCAGCATTCAACCTCCTATCTTCCATGTCAATCAGGCAGGATTTACATACTGAGTCTACCATCATGACATCTCCATTTGGAAATGCAATATGCAACTCTTGCTCTAGAGGAACGGGTGTCAATGATGCATTCTTGGCAAGATAACTATCAGATACAAATGAATGTGTGGCACTCGGATCAATTAAAGTTTGAGCATAAGTGTTGCCTACTTTAAACATACCTGTTATAAAGATTAACTTAACTTAGATGTCATGCAGTATCATATGTTTTTCCTCTATCTACTATCATAATCCATGCATTATACCAGGTATGATACAATAATTTTAAAGAAATAAATTAATTTAACGGACATAATTCCACCACAAGCAGTTGGGAGGCAAGTAGAAGGCCCTACTCAGTGAGGGTAAAGACCCTCCCTTGGGTCCTGGGCTGTTGCTGGCTCTTTCCTGATCTGGAGGAGGCTGCTGGTCCTTCCGAAGGGGACAGGTAGTTATCTTGTGGTCCATCTTTCCATAAATATAGCAGGCACCAGTCAGCCTGCGGCACTGTTTGCCCTGATGGGCCTTCCCGCAATGAGGATAGCGGGTCTCCTTATCCTTTTGCCCTGAGGGAGCCTGAAAGAAACCCTTCTTCTTAGCCTGCCCTGAAGACTGGACAAAAGGAGGTCCTCTCTTTTTCATCTGCTGCTCCCTCAGGCCAAAAGGAGGTCCTCTCTTTTTCATCTGTTGCTCCCTCACCTGCTGAATGGCAATCATGTCCCTCTCAATGACGAGAGCCTTGCTTACCACTTCACTATAAGTGGGGAGCTCAAATGCATTGACTGCCTGCCTCAGCCTGAGGTGCAGTCCCTCGGTGAATTTGGTGATCTTGGCTCTCTCAGTCATAACAAAATCTAGAGCAAATCGGGCCAATCGTCTAAACTCGGCTTCATACTGAGCCACAGAGAGGTTCTTCTGCTCCAATCTCATGAACTCAGACTCCATCTGTCTCTGCACACTCCTGGGGAAATACTGGCGATAAAAAGCCTCCTTAAACTGTTCCCAAGAGATGGCTCAACCTCCATACTGCTGCTCCAACATTAGCCACCAATCATAAGCCTCCCCCTGAAGGAGGTAGGTGGCAAATATAATCCGCTCCTCCTCTTGGCTGCCAAGAGCCGTAAAGGCCTTCTCTATCTCTCTTATCCACCTCTCCGCATCAAGTGGGTTGGTGGATCCAGTGAAGGGAGGAGGGGCCAAGCTCTTAAACTTTGAGAAGTTACGACCCCCTCCCTGCCAGGGCTGAGATGGAGCGGGCTGAATAGGCTGTTCGGGCTGGACCGACTGGGTCTGAGGAGTAAGAGGGGCAGATTGAGTCTGCGGAATGGTAGAGCCAGATATAGCAGGTAGTATCTGCTGAATCTGCTACTGCATGGCCTGAACCGCCTGAGTCACTCTCAAGAAGGCCTGGAGCAACTCGGCCTGTAATTGCTGTAGGTCGTTGCCAGCTGGGGCAATGGAACCCGCATCTGCTGAGGCTTCCTAGCCTCCCTGCTGGTCAGGGTCACCAGCCTGAGAGTCTCCCTCATGTCGCTGACTACTGGTGCGACGATGCATTATGAAATCTTGCCACGGTTAGGTTCCAATCAATATCATTATAAACCTCCAAATCTCAAGCATTTTTAAACAAGTCACTTGAATTTTTCCTAGAGTTATTACCCTCCTAATGTCATATCAATATTTGGCCTAGAGTTAATCATGTGTTTGGCCCTAATGTCAAACCTTGCTTTGATACCACTATAAGCTGTCACGCCCCGACCCAATGGTGGTGGCCTAGGGGTGACAGCCCGCCGCATGCCAGGCATGCAAGGCATCCAGTACAGTATCATTTACAACCAAGGAGGGTTAACAACTGTATAACATACAAAATTTAATCCTCCTTATAAAAAATTATGTAATATTGGGCAACAAACCAAAATTCCAAATAAATCCAAATAGGGTTACAAATAACAAAATATAATCAATTTACATCAAGAAGCTCCCAATTGTCCATGTTGTTGCCCCTGATAATTTTGTGGCTTTGAAAAAATATTGTAAGATTTAATGAGTTTACACTCAGTAAGTAAGCCTACTATAACATAATATAGCCAAATCAAAATTTTACCAAGTCAAATACATGTCATGCTTCCAAATTTAAAAACATTTCATCCTATTATAGAATTATGCAAATCTCATGTTTAAATAAATTGGAAGCAAATATTATGAAATAATATTTTAAAATACCATTTCAATTCCAAATCACTGTAAATCTCATTTTATACTAATGTCCCACGTCCACGTAATAAACATCTCGAGGATGTAACTTCCCTGTACGCTCCCAGTGGAGGAAGGGTGCCGAAGTCAATTAGCATATAATGCCATATCTTGTCACAGCACATCCTTAGGATGTGTGTTCTCCACATATTCCCCCTGTGAAGGTGGGTTTCGGAGTCATGTAACATATAATGTGGATCGTGATGACATATAATAAGACAATCACAAATAACATTTATTTGCATAACTGCAAACATATATCAATTTATTTTTCATATTTTATCAAATTTGATAATTTCACATAATCATGTAATAATCAGTTGTATGTATAAAATACCAATTTAATTTACAGAAATTCACAATAATCAAGTCAAATAATCATTTACATAAATGTGGTACCACCAATATCATTTTTCAAATAATACTATAAATCAATTTCATTATTTCAATAATGGTATAATTTAATAATGATTTAAAAAAAATCATTATAACTGGCTTACTTACCTCACAACGCTAATCCCAAAGTGTAAATTAGTTGTATGGACCTCTGGGTACCTACAATATAATTTTTCAGATTTTTAAATTTCAATTTTAGGATGTCAAACTAACTCCTACACTTAACCCAATCTAATCCTGGGCCAAACTTGGGGCTTGAATATCTCCCAATATAGAAGCCCAAATGAGGAAATAAAATTTTTTCAACAAACTAGGATCCATGCTGATCACAACCATATTTTTCTTTTATTGGGCCGGACCTAATTTGGGGCCAAAAAATTTAGCCCAAAAGGGCTAACTGGACTGGGTTGAAGCCAGCCCAGTCCCCCTTTTTTTTTCTTCTCTGTTTCACCCTTGGTTCAGGTGAACCAGGGGTGGCTGATGGCCGACGGCCTAAGGCCGTCGCCGGCCACCCCCCTCTCCTCTCGTTTCTTCTCTTTTTTCTTCTTCTTCTTCCTGTTCCTCATTGTGCCGGCGGCACGGTTGGACCTCACCGGACGCCGCCCCGACGCTGGTGGGGGCCACTGGTCGGAGCTCAGGCCCGGCGAGCCAGCGGGCACACCGCTGGGCCCGGACCAACACGGGAGCCGGCTTGGCTCCCGCGACAGGGGAGGACCGTTCGGCCCTCTCCCTCCCTTCTCTCCCCTGCCGGCGACACGCCGGCCACCACCGACCGGGCGGACCCTCGCCGGACGCTCGCCCGGCGGCGGGGGTCGCCGGCCGAGCCTGTGTCCGCAGAGCCGGCGGGGACACCACCGAGCCTGAACCCACAGCAAGGGGAGGGCCATCCTGCGGCCCTCCCCCCTCTTCCCTTACCGGCGGCACGGCCGGCCTCCTCCGGCTGGTCGGACCCTACTGGACGCCGCCCCGGCGCTGGTGGGTGCTGCCGCCCGGAGATCGAGCCCGGCGAGCCGGCGAGCACGCCGCTGGGCCCGAACCAAGCGTGGGAGTCGGTTTGGCTCCTGCGTCAGGGGAGAGCCCTCCTGCGGCCCTCTCCCTCTCTCTCTACCATGCTCTCTCTCTCCACTCTTCTCAGCCCGAACCAAGCGTGGGAGCCGGTTTGGCTCCCGCGTCAAGGGAGAGCCCTCCTACGGCCCTCTCCCTCTCTCTCTACCATGCTCTCTCTCTCCACTCTTCTCGTCGGTGAGGGAGGTTATCTGCCGGCGTCGGGGATGAGCGGAGAGCGACAGCGGCGACGACAACGTACGAAGAGGAGGGAGTGAAGGAGACGGAGAGGACTGGCAGTCCCCTCCCTTTGTCTTTTCTTCAGCGAGGAAAGGGCTGAGCCCTCCCCTGCACTCATGTGCACGTGTGCTGGCGCGCATGTAGCACAACGCATATCGCGCACCCACCTCGCATAAATATTATAAAAAAAAAATATCACGTGGGGGTTGACAAGGAAATTGCACGCCTTTTTAGAAGAACAGTTGTTTGCTAATGTCTAGTGCTGTTTACCATATTGCCGGACACTGCCGTCCATTGGCCCTGCGCACCAGAAGTGGAGTGAGCTGCGCCTAGACTTTGTTAATTTGGTGAACGCAGTTCTCATGGATTTAGTTGTCTAATTAGAGATTTAGTGGATTATAGTCTTATAGAGCTTCCAACAAGCTGAAGGTTGTCCTGTTTCTCTCTTCTTAGGTGGCATTTGGTTCATAATGGAATTATATTGCATAATTTTTCTATAAATAAGGGACCGACACACAATCTATTCATTCGCTTAATTCATAGAGGTTGACTACCGCTATTCCACTAACATGATTACAATTCAAATTGGAGATGAACCACCACACATGAAGCAAAGGGTATTGAGAATTATCTTCAGAATATTGAGATCTAGTGAGAACTCTATTAAACAACTGCATTACGGCAGAGGAAAGAGAGCTTCAGGATGATCTTTCGACGCTTAGAAGCTACCTGGCTCAGCATCACTCTTTCCTCAGGGAACAGGAATCCTTGCGACGACCAAACTCACTCCAGGATACTTGGCTTAAGGTGGGAGAGTAGTCTTTGGTGTGGCCGCAAAGCGTGTGGATTAATAAAGGTGAAAAATTATTAGAATTCACCTTTCCAAGTGCTGAACTTAGGTGATTCTAATTTGGTGGTGCTGCACCTGTTAGCCTCGAAACAAAGTTCTATGGAGCAAAATTGTGGATTTTTTAGACACTTCGCGATCATGGAGCTCCTGTTTTCCATTTTCATTAACAACTCATTCGAAACAAATTATTGCTTCTTAAAAGAGAAACAAAACTTTAAAATAAAAAGACATTCCTAGTTTTTGCACTAACATGGACTACAAAGTCTTTCTTGAAAAGTCAACTAAAAGAAGAAGAAGAAAACTAAGATTCCAACTTCCAAGTATTATTCTTCATGCTACTTGCCCCTCTCCGCAATCATCATGAGAATGAAACGTACTGAATGGACTGCCATCAGTAACACCGACATTACAATGAGAAATATACCAGTCTTATTCCATCTAGATGTTATGGCCTTCAAGAACCCCAGTTTGCATGAGTAGCAATCATAACAGAGCTCACTGAATTCATTGCTCCATATGCGACAATCCCTGAAGGAAGAAGCCACTGTTGGATCTGCTACCGATCTGTTTTCTCTTCCATCCTTCCTCCTAACCGCTCGCCAAAAAGTGGCATTTACGTATACCATTCCGCACAAGTCCGGTGGTTTACAACAACCAGCCTTATTGATCACAAAAGAATCATCATCACTAAAATTTAAATGTTAAGTAAAATTTTAGTTCTCTACTCTATACAGAGACAACAGATCCTCTACAATCAAACTGGTGAAAATTTTCATCGTCTTAAGGAAACGGTCATGCACAGAGATACACACGTAAAATGATTATGAGTTTGAGTTATATGCCACTGTTTTGGTGCGTGAAAGGTGTTGATCATCTAAAAGGTCCATGATTTTGGTATCACAGACTCTCGCTCCATCTAAACTATTCATTCCTAGTGTATAAGATCTTCTTCTTATGCAAAAATCTAAACTAGCAAAAATCTACCATGCATAACATGCTCCATTGTAGTCTTTATTCATGTTGTGCAATTAGTTAGGATTTTAAGAGCGATCATTTTCCGAAACTTATATTTAATCTTACCTCAATAGCAGAGAGCTTTATCATGCTGAATTCGTATGAGGTTAGCTGGATGGTGTTGTCGGTCAATTCGGCGCATATCCTGTCGTCGTAGAGGCATGACTTGATGTTGTTCCAGATATCGTCTCTCGCCACCCTCTCCCGTAGCCACATTGGTGACGCTGGCACTCCTCGGGCCTCCATCTTGTAGGTGCCAACCAGCGACAGCCCCATTGTGAGCATCACCACCAGCGCGATGCTAAGAATCGTGTGCCCGGCAATCAGGACCCGTCGCCCGTGGTACACCACGACATTGCTGATCACAAAGAGTAACAGCAGTCCGACACCGATGCCCGTCCGCATTGCCGGCATTCGCAGGAGATCCTCGCACTGGTACTCTCGGGTGGCGAGGAGCCAAGTGCCGAAGCCGAGGACCGGCAGTGAGAGGAAATAGGCGAAGATGGCAAGGGGCCCGAGGATTTTCTTCATCTTGTCCGTGGGGGAAGAAGGGGGAGGGGGGACGGGCGAGGGGAGGTCTTTGGGCGCAGGAGCCTCGGAGGCCATTGATGAGAGGAGTGAAGGCTTTTGCTAGCAGCGAGTCCGGTGGGAGGGTGGAGTGAAGCGGGGAGGGTGGGTTTGGCGGCCAATTTATCGATGGAATCTCTTGCTTGAGAAAGAGTCAATGGGAGAGCATTCGGATCGGATCGGATCGGATGGCGGCGCTGGCAACCGATGATACTTCGGGAGGGTGAATATTAGCCGTGCACGTGTCATCTGCTGTGGATGGAAGGCGGGATCGCCTCCGAGTCTGTTTCCTGTCACACCCGACTGCGCCCGTCCCACCGTTTACTCGGCAACCGTCGCCGCGGCTTTAGGAGGAAAACTAGCCGCTAGTTGATGGATGGCTCTGATCATGCCAAGCGACGCGGATGGCGGACAAAATTTATGATGGATCCCACATCTGGGGTGCAGCGCTTGAGGACCCAATTTGATAAACATGTACTCAACTAAATGCTCAGTATCTCCGGTCCAAGAATACGTAAGTTTGACCAAATTTCATGTGACCGGTATGACCAACCAAGATGCATGCGAAGAAATATGAGAGAAATAATCCATCATTATGATGTATTTCTTTTGCTTTTTATTTTTTTAAGTTAATCAATGAAAAATAGTATCTTTTGAGGGCCCATCATAAACTTCATTAGTTTCTTATAAGCTTTATATATATATATATATATATATATATTTATATATATATATAATTTTTTCAAGGCTTAGATTAGATTATATGGCTCATCGTTACCTAACTTAATAGTCTTAAACACGCTAAACAACTATCATGTCACTTTGACGTAGGTTGCATATCAATGCGCACCATAATTGAACAATTAAATATTTTTAGCAATGGCATAATTATTTATATATTATGCAATGAATATTAATTAATGATATGCTTATGCTGATGAGGACCAATGCCTTTTTCATAATTAGTGAGAGATTGATTATATCATAGAAAACTAGTTTGAGGTCAAAAAGGTGCCACAGCGAAACATGTAGAAATATATTTTCTATAGTGGTTAATTGATTTCCCTCACCATATATGTTTGCCAAATTTTTTAGAAATTTAATATTACCATAATTCGGTCTAATTAAGCTAGAACATAATCTAGATTCAATTCTAACAATATGATTTATCTAAATCAAGGATTAATTGAATGAAAGATGCTAAATTTGAGGATTAATTATTGTAAGTGATTATCTATTTGATGAGTAAGCAAGATTAATAGTATAGATTAGTGCTTCGAGATTCATGTTAGAGTAATGATTTATGAATATTAGATACTGTAGATTTGCGAGCGAGGTAGGATTCTTACAACTATTTATATGTTACATATATGAAGTTAGACCTAAGACAGAAAATGAATTCAAATTGTCAGAAGGATTTGTTAAGCATAACAAAGGAAAAATATGGAACCATAGAAACTCAAGAATGTAGTAGCATCTTACAATTAAAATGAAGGATTCATGATGATGAGAATCAATCAAAATGAAGGATTCATGATGATGAGATATAGTACTGGACACTGCGTTCTTGAGAAACTAGCAAACATGTATAATATTGAGGAAGTCATCATTATTGGAGATGCTCTCTGGAAGCTTGAGGGTGCAACGAAGGTTAGTAACCACAACTGTGAAACAATCCACATACGTCAATTTCAAAGATGAAATTATTTTAGAAGGATAAAAATGTAATGCTAGCATCCATCGTATTCATCCCTAAAGCCATGATTCGGTCTCTCGGCCCATCATTCTTCTATCTTCGCCTAATGATCTAACTCCAGCCACATGATCTTCCGAGAACCCACAGCCGCTGCATGCTGGCCTCAACGGCTGCTTCAATCCTCTGTCAGCCATGTGCATACTGGCTTAAGGACCTGGTGCGACTGGGTATGGACCTTAACCTTCCAAGAAATCTCTGATCCGATGCTTATAACCAGGTATCACGGCTCGCATCCAAGCCCAGATGCTGTTTCTCCTTGGACCGGAGTTACATTGGAGGCAGAGCCGTCACGATCGACTTGGTTCCACTCCTGATCTACATCGAGCGAGGCCGGAATCTCTTCAGAGTGCTGCGAAACACCGGATCTGCTGTTGCCGTATCCATCACAGCAAGGCACTGCTGCCACGGAACTTGGCGACGTGGCGCCGAAACATACGATTGAAGGGAGGCCCATTGAGCAGTGTTCCTCCTCCTTTTTACTCTTCTTTTTCCTCCCTATTCGTTGTCTTCGACTATTAATTTCAGGCGATCTGAGGTTATCACGCCTTAAGCCCAGTTGGTAAGTGACCTAATAATTAACTTTGTTAACGGTTATCTAAAGTTATAACCGCCCAAGCTTATTTATCTATCCAATTAATTTTGTTAACGAATTAAAATTGCATAACTCAAAATTTTGAATGAAAGTTAATAAATAACAAATGAATTTGATTTATAATTTATTTCAAATTAAAAACGCTATAAGCTAGTTAAAATATATCTTTGAATTGAATCTGCCGATCGATGACAGTAAGCGCCGCAACGTTTCAAGTCGGTCTAATGCTCGATACCATTTGTAATATCTTGTAATATCTTAAGTTTATTCGCAGATTCAATTAATTTTGTTAGCAGATCAAAATATATGATCCAAAAATTTAAGTAAAAATTAATAAGTAATAAGTGCTGAGTTATAAGTATATGATTTTTTTTATTTAATATAAAATTAAATTTGAAGTATGATTTTCAATTGAACTTTAATTTCAAACTCGGAATTGGATGATTTAAAATGCAGAAAGCTAATTGATCCGCGGGTTATGTCGTCCCCCCGCTCTTTTTTTCTGTCGAGGAAAGGTCCGGCACAGGACGCTGCCTTGAGAAAACGTCCAAACCCTTCGTCAGGGTGCCTGCCACTGCGTTGCAATTCTGCTGCAGTCTTCTCCACCATTTAACTTCAGAGAGACCAAGCTTGGAACGTAATTGTTGACCAGTGACCACACGTTAATGCAGCTTGGAAGGCAATCTGTGTCAATTTTTCCCAAGCAATGCCCAGCTCTTGCATCATAGAGGCAGCTACGGACATACAATCACGAAGCAAAATCACGAGAATCCCATGGTGGTCCCACATGCATACCAGCCAACCTCGCATGCGTGCCGCCCTATCCTGGCTCATCGAGGGGACTCTGATGTTGTAACGCGGGTACCAGAGCTTTTCGCCGTTCAACACCCAGAGAGCAAGTTGCCGAGCATCCGGGTTATGTTCGATGGTCGACAGGTACACTGCCATCTCCCGAAGTCCCAATACGATATTAAGATTTTCACCACCACAGATAATGTCCCATGTTTCCCTCGTTACATCAAATATGGCCAGCCTTAATTGAAATATGAAATACAATCCTTGCCATCCATGTATAACGGCGTGGTACAAGGTATCGGATCAAGCGCTTGATCCCCTTCACCCCTCCAGGCTTCGGGTAGCCGTCGAAGGTGCAGATTCTCTAGTATTTCGCTGGAGGAGAGCATTACATTTATATTTCTTAATCGAGGGATCGGGAAGCCAATTCCGACCCGCGATGTTAGACAGAGAGCCTTGGCCATTTTCCAAGGCGGCAGAGCAACGTGATCTCCAGTACAGGGTTGGAGTACAACGATAGGATCCATGTGCGAGATGTAGGGACGAAGTATGTCATTACACGTCGTAGCGGTTATGCCTCAGAGGCGATTCGTGATCAAGGGATGACCGATCCCTCCCCGGTGCCGAAGAAGATTGGATCTTAAGGATGAATCCCTTGCTGACCTCTTTAAAGAGATCGTCTT